>SWDC01000146.1:11384732-12121990 GCA_004919715.1 Linderniella brevidens
GATCAGAAGCTTGGTTATATCAACTCGCCAGCATAGGTTCCCTTCACATCTGCTTCAACGTTATTCTTACTAGCAATTTAGAGCTATGAAGTTTCGAAGATAGGCAGAATAAAGTGAGGAACGAAGTGATCGCCTAGGAAATAGTGGAATGCGTCTTGAACGGTCCCAAGGGAATTTGAATTAAAAAAATGAACCGCCAATAACTCAGAAGTTTTAAGGAAAGAACAATCGTGGGTGATTTCAAGAACGAAAGCGAGCTTATCTTAAGGACTAAGAAAGAACTCTTCGAGATACCACTTTTCTAAGGAGTTTAGATGCCAAATAAGAGCAAGATCTTAAGATATCTTTCAAAGAATAACCAACTCAAGGATTTCTACCGAAAATGATCAATAAGATTTTGGAATTTTCAGACTTTTCAGTAATCACGTAGGAATTTATAGAAGTCGAAAATTTATACAAGGAAGAGATATGGATGATATCAAAATTCGAAATTTGAATTTCAAAATGAAAATAAACCGTCAATCATGGAATCAGAAATGATTTGACGTGATCTATGTTATGAAAGGAAAGTTTATAGAAAGTTGTTTGAAGAAAAATCGCAGAGATCTTTTCCAAATATATTCTAGGAGTTGAAATAAGATGAGATCTCAGAAATAATTCTAAAGGTCAAAATTAGGGTGAGATCTTAGAATTCTAAAAACTGAAATTAATGCAAATTTCTATCAAAAATAATTCTAGACTCAGAATCTTCGGGTTTTTAGAATAATTGGCAGAATTTTTGGCAAGTTATCTAACCTTATTTAGCTATGTGATTCCCAGTCGATCACGGATGTTGCAGAATCTGGTCTCGATTAAGGGCTTCGTGAAGATATCAACAAGCTGATCATTTGTTTCTACGAATTCCACGCCCCTTTTTGAGCATGATCTCGTATAAAGTGGTGTTTAACCTCTATATGCTTAGTACGAGAATGATGCACCGGATTCTTAGTAATATTTATAGCGCTAGTACTATTGCAATTATAAATTTTGTCATAACTTAACCCAAAATCACTAAGGGTTTGTTTCATCCAAAGAACTTGTTGACAACACTTCCTAAAGTCATATATTCATCTTCAGTTGTGGAAAGGGCGACAACATTTTGCTTTCTACTAGACCAAGTTACTAGGGAATTCCCAAGTAACTGAAATGTACCACTAGTACTTTTCCTATCTTCCCTACAGCCAGCATTGTCGGCATCGGAATATCCCACTAATGGGAATTCATTGGTATTGGAATACCAAAGACCAAAATTAACAATGCCTTTTATATATCTAAGTATTCGCTTGACTGCTGTGAAGTGAGATTCCTTAGGATTTGATTGATATCTCGAGCACATGCAAACAACAAACATGATATCAGGTCTACTTGCAGTTAAATAAAGGAGACTTCCGATCATACATCGATATTGAGTTTGATCAACCTGAGTACCTAATTCATCACTATCGATTTTGGTGGTCTGATTGATTGATGCATGGGAGTGGGAAAGCACTTTGGAATCACTCATTCCAAATTTGACTACAAGTTCCTTGCTATACTTCGTCTGAGATATGAAAAGTTCCCGAGTCAAGTTGCTTTATTTGCAACCCAAGGAAGTAGTTCAGCTCACCCATTAGACTTATTTCGAATTCCTTCTGCATGGACTTAGAAAATTCCTCATAAAGAAGGTTGTTAGTACTTCCAAAAATTATATCATCGACGTAAATTTGTACTAACAGCATGTGATCACATTCATACTTAATAAAAGGGTGTTATCAATAGTTCCAGTAGTAAATCCCTATCAAATATTTACTAAATCTTTCATACCATGCCCTAGGGCTTGATTTAAACCATATAATGCTTTATTTAGTTTGAAAACATGATTTGAAAATTCTTCTTTAACAAAATCGGGAGGTTGTTCGACGTAAACTTCCTCATTTATAAAACCGTTTAAAAAGGCACTTTTTACGTCCATTTGAAAAAGTTTAAATCTTTTAAAACATGCATATGCAAGTAAAACACGTATAGATTCTAATCTAGCTACGGGCAAAGGAATTTTCGAAATATATACCTTTCTCATGGGAATAACCTTTTGCAACTAACCTCACTTTATTTCTGGTCACTTTACTGTGTTCATCGAGTTTGTTGTGAATCACCCATTTTGTTCCTATAATGGACTTTTCGTCTGGCCTTTCTACAAGTTTCCATACTTGGCTCTTTTCGAATTGTAATAATTCGTCCTCCATGGCGATAATCCATGATTTGTCATCTAGTGATTCATGGAGGGTCCTTGGTTCTACCTTTGAGAGCAACACATCATGAGATTCCTCTGTATCTTGATTTCGTGCAGCTGCCCGTGTTTTGATTCCAGAGGTGATATTCCCTATTACTTGATCTGTTGGATGACTGGAAGCATGCTTGAACTTTCTGCGATGCTGTTCATCTGAAGCCTCTGGTTCCAGCGTATCAGTGTTTTCGTCTTTTGGCATATCCTCCTTCGTTTCTTCAGGAACTTGTATCTCTGCAATAGGAAAATCTATACCTTCCTCATTAGTAGCATCTGCGGTAGGAATCTCATCAAAGGTTACATCTATTGACTCATGAACAGTCATCTTCCTTTTATTATAGACACGATAAGCTTTGGAATGAATACTGTAACCAAGGAATATCCCTTCATCTACCTTAAAGTCAAATTTTTCTCTTTTATCTCTATCATTCAAAATAAAACACTTACAGCCAAACACATGAAAATATCTAATATTTGGAGTTCTACCGTTCCAAATTTCATAGGTGATCTTCTTCAATATTGACCTAAGGAAAACACGATTAGACACATAGCAGGCTGTACTAACAGCTTCCGCAAAGAACTGTTTCGGAATATCATACTCATGTAGCATTTATCTAGCCATCTCCTGTAACACACTATTTTTCCGCTCAACTACGCCGTTCTATTAGGGCGTTATAGGAGCAGAGAAGTTATGACTATACACATACTGATCACTGAAAGATGCAAATGATTTTATCTAATTCTAGGCCGTTATCACTGCGTATCTTCCATACGTTCATTTCTTTCTCATTCTCAAGTCTCTTTACTAGTGGTGCAAAGTTATCTAATGCTTCACTCTTATGTGCAAGAAATATCACCCAGGTATACCTAGAATAGTCATTTACAATAACAAATGCATATCTTTTACCTCGCACAGACATCGTCTGAACTGGACCAAAATGGTCGAGATGAAGTAGTTCAAGAGGTCTGGAAGTGGATATCACATTCTTTACCTTAAAGGACGTCTTAGTCTGCTTACCCATTTGGCATGCTTTGCACGTTTTGTCCTTGGTGAATTTTATGTCAGCAACACCTCTTATAAGTTCTTTGCTGGTTATATGAGATACAAGCTCCATATTTGCATGTCCTAAGCGTCTATGCCATAACCATGTGATATCATGTGTAACTGCTAAGCACTTGACATCTTGGTTAGTGATATCATCAAGAGTTATGCATTAGATATTACAATAATTAGATCCACTAAATATAATTTCATCATCCTTTTTAGCTATGCATTTATCATTTTCAAAAGTTACGATATAACCTTTATCGCACAACTGACTTATGCTTATTAAGTTATGTTCTAAATCTTTAACTAGCCATATGTCGTCTATAGTAGTATGTAAATTGTTACCGACATTACCAACTCCAATGATCCTAGCTTTGGTGTTCACGGGTCTCGATTAAGTGCCACCAAAACCCAAGTATGCACGTAGAGCATAGTCGTTATCGATGTATGTGGGCCTGGGATAACTGTAGGCTACATTTGGCATATAGCTTAGCGTTAGCCTCGCATTGTCGTTGCGAAACGACAACACCGCTAAAATTTGCTCCTTTACGTCTTGTAACGTGCATGCGTCCTCATCCACCAAAATTGAATGCCAGCTACAATTTGACGCAGGGGACCAAGTCGAGGTATTGTCCTCGCCGATTAACCACCGACCATCGAATTGAAATACAATGTTGGTAATTGTCATATTAAGCACCTGCAATATTATGCAAAGTTACTGTTTAGAAAACGATTGTCGTCATATATCGTGCTTATGTATGATTTTCAGCGCATGGGACCCGAACATGGGATCACGGTACCCGCACATACCGGCAGGATACCCACGTATAAAGGTAGGGGACCCGCGTATAAAGGCAGGGTACCCGAGCGCATAGCGCATAGTACCCGCGCATAAACGCACGGGACCCGCGCGTATAGCGCATGGTACCTGCACGTATAGCGCATAGTACCCGCGCATCAACGCAGGGGACCCGTGCGTAAAAGCAGGGTACCCGCGCATCAAGGCAGGGGGCCCGTGCACAATATTAGCAGGGACCCTACACGTATAATTGGGTACCATGCTTTTACAATTTGGTCCCCTGCGTTTTTTAGCCTGGGTCCCATGCACTTGAAAAACAACAGCCCATATGTGCGGGTACCCTGTATATATGCTCGGGTACCCTGTATATACTTTTGGGTCCCCTGCATTTTTCGCATGGGTCCCATGCACAAAAACTGGACCTCAGAGTATGTATTTTCAGGTTCGAATTTTCGTAATAACCACTGAAATATCGCAACTCTGGCTAGTACACATATGTATTTGCAGTTTTCATGTAACGAATGCTTACTGGTAAAATATGCTGAAATGCTTGTTGTTTTCTTGGTTTGAGAAGTTGTTTTCCGGCACAAAACGAAGAGAACAGTTCGCGCGCTTTAGTTTGTGAGAGAGATGTGTGTGGTTTTGTTCTTTAAAATGGAGAAGATAATGCATCCATATGGATTGTATGGTTATTGTTAAAGAGGGAGATGGACCTATGTTCAATTATTGCATCTGTACGACCATATTTTTGTTTTTCTTTTTTCTTTTGAAATTTTAATGAGTTAAGTATGAGAATTAGTTAATATGGGTAACGTTTAAACAAAGTGAGGACTATTGACCAAAAAAATCGTCAACGAGGTCATTTTTTTAAAATTGACACAGTCAATAGCTTTTTTTTTAAAAGACCCGAGTAATTCCAGCTTTTATAATAGTAAAATCAAGGCCAAACGCTCAAAATTCAAATTTCAAATCAACTAAAATGAGATACAATAATGGTACAGCCACGGCGAATCTCTTAAGAGCATATAAACGTAGCCAGCAAAATTAACATCATCATAATATATCCACCTAACAAAATTTACCATCATCATATAAACTAACATGAGATACAATTGATATGTTGAGGATAGAATATCATCATATTTACCAGCAAAATTAACAAGCGGTACCGACCAATTTAGATAGCCATAACAACAAGAAGGATATTCACCAAGCTGTATTATTGAATGAGAGTAATCTATAAATAAAGCTCACTCTACTAGACATACGATGTTACAATATTTCTTCTTGATTCACGGGACTCTAATTATGTCCAGGTGGTATCTGGGGCATATTCACAGGACTTGCAAATCTTAGTTCGGAGTTTTCGTGAGCTACTAGAGCTTCTCCATAATTCTTATGAGTTATTCACATCCTTCCTCAAAAATTTATTTCAAGCATTTTTCAAACCCCATCTCTTTATGATGGAGCTGCATGCTACCTTATGCAATAACCTGACGGTTACATTCGCGGCATGGGCAACTTATGCAGTTTAAGCATGAGTAATGATATGAAGACTAAATATAAAGAAAAATAAATGTGCATAGGCACTCAAGGAAATGAAAGGCATGAGAGGAAGTCAAATGTTCAACATAAGGGCACATCCGCCTATATGTTAGGACAAGTGTTATGATGATGCTACGTTGATATTAATTATAACACTTCAGCGATTACGTAAGCTGAGAAATGAGAGTCACCCGGTCACATCGCCGCGGAACTGGGATGAAATATTTACGTAATATCTTTTCTAAGAATTGGATGAAATCTTTTACGGAACATTTTTTTTCACTTCTGTAGTAAACTGAGGTGAATACACATAGCGAGAAAAACGTCTTTCGTCTTCATAGGCACTCAAGTATTTGAAGGCACAGAGGGAAACATAACGCGAGGCTCATCTTAATCTCAGTGAGAGAGGATCTCTTACCAAATTAGTAGCTGTTAAAATGACCTGTTAAACAATAACAAAGTATCAACCAACTAGTAAAGAGGCTGCAAAATCCTGCCTTTATAATACTCATATACAAATGGTAAAATGATGCTCCAAAAGTCATAATCCCGTTCATTTAACAAGAGATATTGATGGGTAGGAAAACGTAATAAGCTTGGAACAGATCTTGACGAGGCTGAGTCCTTGTCAAAGATCAAACTTATCATAACTTTATTTTCTAGATAGATCATCGATACAAAGGGTCAGTGCCCTCTTATAGATGATAAAACCTATTTCTAGGGAAAATATTTAATGTTAGGAAATCCACAAATTATTTAGAAAGATTTGATGCGATCATATCGCTTATTTATAGAAACTCCAATATTCAAGATTCTTCAATTCTTATCCATCTTGGCGCGCCTCACGTAAACCCGATATGGTTGATTTATTCCCTCGTTTAACTTATCCGCTTGCTCAGCTCGCTCCACATCAACTCGTTGCCCCTTAAGAACAGCCTTGTCCTCAAGGCTAAATTGTGGGAATTGTTGAGACAAATCTTCCACTTCAACCCACGTCGCCTCATCTTTCGGTTTACCCTTCCAACCTACCAAAACTTCGTGTATTTCGCGAGAATCAACTTGTCGAATGCGGGATCCTAAGATTTCTTCTGGTTCAAATATAGAACTCTCTGTTATTTCTAAACTTGCCGGTAATGCCATCTCCACAGGATGATCTCCAACCACTCGCTTTAGCTGAGACACATGGAAAATCGGATGAATACGGGAAGATGGGGGTAGGCACAATTCATAAGCCGTCGAACCGATTCGCTTAAGGATAAAAAATGGGCCATAGTACTTGGCTGCAATTTTATTGTACGAGGTAGCTGTTAATGAAGTTTGACGATGGGGCCGAATCTTGAGAAATACCTTGTCACCCACCTGAAACTCCACATCCCGTCTATGTTTATTTGCGTATAGAATCATGCGTTGTCGGGCCCTCTCCAAATTCGATCGCAGTACCTGCAGTATCTTGTCTCGGCTCACCAAAACTTCGGCCACTGCATCGATTTGCATTCCCCAGAAATGAATCGCCGTAGAGTTGGGGGCGACCTCCCATAGACCACCTCAAATGGAGTTAATTTTGCTGCCGTCTGGTACGATGTATTATACCAATATTCAGCCCATGCTAACCACCCCGCCCATTTCCTCGGTTGCTCCGACGAAAAACACCGCAAATATGTCTCGAGGACACGATTAAGAACCTCGGTCTGCCCGTCAGTCTCGGGGTGATATGCCGAACTGAACTTTAGTCCCGTGCCCTGTAACTTAAATAGTTCCCGCCAAAAAGCGCTCATGAAAATGGGATCCCGATCACTTACAATAGTCCTTGGTACGCCATGCAATCGGACGATTTCTTTTACAAACTTCTCGGCTAAACTTCTTGCTGTGACTGGTGCCCTCAACGGCACAAAATGCCCATATTTCGATAGGCGATCCACCACTACCAAAATGCTAGTGTAACCCAGCGATTTTGGCAAGCCCGTTATGAAATCCATCGAGATATCTTCCCATACCGCCTCTGGAATAGGTAGGGGCTGTAATAGTCCATTATTACATAAAATTGTTCCAGATTTACAAAATTCCCGAATACAAATGATTGATACCAAGAAGCCCAATCATTAAGGCTAATGAAAATACATAGAAATTCCCGAAATTGCGTCATTTGCCGCCCGTAAGCTCCGCAACGTTATCGCCACGGAATAGCATAGAAAATGCGGCCCGCAACACGTGAACCCCACAATCGCCGCTGAAAACAACCAAATATTTAATAATGAGATATGATGTACTAAAATTAACTTCATATCGAAATATGATATACTTACGAATTTTCTTGCTTCTTGAAATGGGGATCCTCTCCACCTTCCGCTTCCTGAAGGCGCTTCCAATTAGACCAAGTTGTTTGAGCACGACCGGCTAGGGACGAGTGCATGTTGCGCATGTCGATATCGTAGGACGGATCCGAGTCGAATACCCGTATCGTCTTGTTCTTCAAGTCAAGGACTGCAAGAACCCAATGAGCGATGGTCTGCACCGGCACCACGATATAATCCGCAACTTGCCATGATACCGACGGCCAGTCCTGATCACGTCCCTCTGCGTAGTGGACCAAAAAGGGCAGCATGCCCTTGACAAATTTTCCATTTTCTACACAGTCCCGGTTGATGCTCTCCTTCATCGCGAACCCCACGAAGGCGATGACACGCGAGCAGAAGGTATGTACCCTCTGCATTTCGATGAACCATCTAATGCTTTCGTCGATGTGCTATAAAATAAAAGGAAACAAGTTAATTAAAAAAATGGATTAACGCATTTCTACAAATTGAAGTTATCAATCATTCTTACCGCGTTGTCGAGCCACCATGAAGGCGTGTACAGCTCTTGGAACCACGTCTTGGTTCGGTACGATTTGGACAAGCAAAGCAGCCGCTCATTATCTCCCATCGTATCGATCCTCTGTTTTACCCGAGGCCATAACTTCAACTTTCTCTTCATGTGCCTCTCCACCTGGGTTTATGTTGTTCTGCACGCGATTCTGATTGGGGTCGATGAATGGGGTCACCTGGTACTTGGAAGGCCTGCTTTCGCGAGGCGGCATCGACTCCACCGCGGCCTCGGGTTCGACCGAAACATCGAGCTCGGCTTCGGGTCCGGCATCGGGTTCCACCGTGGCCTCGACTTCCACCGTGACGTCGGGCTGCCTCGGGTTCCGAAGGATAGAACGCCTGGTTCGAGCCACCGGCCTCATAACATAACAAGATAAAACTTCAACGTAAAAAAATATACTATAAAAAACGGATTATTTATAAGTTTTTACCATGCGGCGTTTGCGTCGGAAAGTCTCGGCTGCCCCCGTACCACCCCTGCTGCAGGTTTTGCTGCAAGTCATTCATCGACTGCTGCAAGTCGAAGATACTCGCGCCCCACTCTTGAGCCGTGGACCATCGTTCGTCATACGAGTCCCGGAACTGCGAGATACTTGTGCAAACGTCGTCGAACCGTCTATTCACGGTCTCAAAATTGTTGTCCACGCATCTTGTGAACTCATCAAATTGATCCCACGTGGGGCCCGAGTACTACTGTGGAGGAGGGGACGGGTACCGTTGGTGTGAGAGGCCCGAGTACTGATGTGGAGGAGGGGACGGGTCCAGTGGGGGTGAGGGGGGACAAAATTGGTCCGCCTCTTCCTCGTAATACGACCGCTGCGATATTTGCGGGATGCTCTGTGAGACAAGCGGTCGTGCGACGTCGTCCGCGGCCGCCAAATGACGTACGCACTTAACCTCAACACCATCCTCGAGGAGCTTCGTTAGATGGTCGAGGACTTCATGTCGCTCCTCCACTTCGAACCGGTTATATCGGAAATAAGGCTCGCTCATCTCCGATATTGTTGGGCTCAACAACCCAGATACGGGTGACCCCTTTGCTGCGTTGACGATCGTCTCCATCTTCGGAGAACCCTTCGTTAACTAATCATTGGTCACCCACCGGCAGATCCGCGGGGTCACCACATACGCCTCGTTTCTACGATAGGCGAGCGCGTACCGAATGCCCGATATGCACTCGTACGCAAAAACCTAGAATGCAAAGAAACCAAATTAGCAAATATATAATCCCAATAAGATATATATTTATAACGATTTTAAATAAGTAAGGACCTGAATCGGATGTACGAAGCAACTAATCAGTAGCCTGCAGTGTTCGCTGCCCCCATTGCGGGCTCGTTCCCGAACAAAATCCCTCTTCTCCCTTAGGTTTATCTTCAGGGAGCGTATCACCTCTTTGAAAGCTATGCTGCCCCAAGGATAGTTGGCGAAGGCGGCTTCGGCTTCGACCAATGAAAGCAGCCACGACCGAATAACTGTGTCCTTCTTCGACGGTCGGGGCAGCAACACAGATGCGGCAAATAATAAATCAGCCAACTTCATCTTATCGATGTTGACGTTTCCGTCATCGTTTGCTCCCAACCCTCGCAGGCGATCCTCAACGTACGACAAACGGATTGTGGATCTTCCCGGAAAGTTTCTCTCTGCGAAATCACCATTGGGGTTTACTTCAGGAATTTTGTCAGAGAACCTAAGGCCGGTAATCAGGCAATACTCTACTTCAGAAAATCGGAGTGGTCGGTTCCCAATGACCATCCACAACTCCTCGCGATCGTGAAGCGTAGTCTGCCTCCTCGTGAGAAACATTCTGAGCTGGGCGGATAGATTGAAATCGGCGGCAGCCTCGACGAGTCTACCAAATGGACTCCCCACCCTGTAACTCTCCTGCTCATTTTCATTGAGACTGTTCCTTATCTTTGCACTCGCCTCCGTGTACATCCCGGTCATTGTCAATCGGAACTCGAAGTCGTCGTTTCGGGATGACAATTGCTTCTTAAGCACAACCTGGGAATCATAACAGTAAATATCGAATTAGTACTCGCATGGTACCCGCACAGGAAAGCATGGTACCCGCGCACTAGAGTATGGTACCCGCGCATGCGCGCATGGTACCTGCACACAAGAGCATGGTACCCGCGCATGCGCGCATGGTACCCGCACACAAGAGCATGGTACCGCACAAGAGGATGGTACCTGCTCATGCGCGCATGGTACCCACACACAAGAGCATGGTACCCGCGCACAAGAGCATGGTACCCGCACGCAGTCGCATGGTACCCGCACTTAATCGCATGGTACCCGCACACAATCGCAATGGGGCCGCGCGCGTATGGATACCGTGCGACTGTGCTCGGGTCCCAAGCATGCACTCACGGGTCCCCTGATTTGCGTGACTGTTTGGGTCCCAATTGGTTCGTCGCACGGTTCCCTTGCGAACAAGTGTCCAATTTGCACAATTAGGAAACCATGATCTGGACCCAACCAATTCGACGCACGAGGCCTGCTCCTGAGGAAGACGAAAGCACAGTAAAATTACCGGTACTCTTTCGGGAAGAG
This sequence comes from Linderniella brevidens, assembly GCA_004919715.1. NCBI lineage: Eukaryota > Viridiplantae > Streptophyta > Magnoliopsida > Lamiales > Linderniaceae > Linderniella > Linderniella brevidens. The sequence goes on from SWDC01000146.1 coordinate 11,395,847, forward strand.
CGTTCATTGCCATTGTAGTCGGTTTGGAGAATTTTTTGCTTCGGGTAAAGTGAGTTCTTGGATCTGGAAATTTACTGCTTCGTTACGTGTCTTTGTTCTATTTTAAATGTCATTTATTGTACTCGGTTAGGAAGAAGAAGAAGACCCGTGACGCTACAGTGGGTGGAATCGATTAAACCTAATTAATTTTACTTTAGGTAGTTGAATGAGTTAAATAAGGGTAAAGATGTCTTTTTCCTTGAGTTAGTAAGGATATAATAGAGTTCAAACATTATGGAGGCCATTTTTTTAAAATTGACCGAGTGCCATTTACTTAAATAATCGTTGTTTTCTCTATGCTATTTAGGTCATTTTTCATTTTTGGATATTTCATGTTCTATCGTATGTGGACTATGTGGGTGTTCTTCTTCCTTTCTCTCGTGACTGTAACAGATTGGTGAAATCGAATTAATCAGAGCTGTTTCTTTCACTCGAAGCTCTCATTTTCGATTTTATTTCCTTTTCCCTAATTGAGTGTGCATCAATTGGTATCAGAGCATCGATCCCCAATTCTAAATGGCTCACAGATGGCAGAAGGAATTCATGGCGTTGATGTGCGTGTGGAGCTGGAAATGCTTCGTGATAAGGTGAAGAATAATAACGAGTCCATCGACAACCAGCTAGCAGATCAGCGACAAATGATTACGGCTATAATGAGCAGATCGACTGTAGAAAACGAGTTTGAAGTGAAAGGCGGTGGTAAGAGGAGCGAGGATCGTTCTAAATCATTGCCGATCAAGTGTTCCATCATCGAGTTTCCAAAGTTCAATTGATGATCTAAGGGGCTGGATTTATAGGTGTGAACAATTTTTTGAAGTGTATGAAACACCATCGGAAGCGAAAGTAAGCATTGCTGTTGTCCATTTGGAAGGTCCTGCCCTTCAGTGACATCGATTTTCGTGAAGACACAACTCACTAGAGAACTCCCTCAATGGTCAGAGTATGTAGAGGTGCTACGAAACAGATTTGGTCTGCAATCTTATGATGATCAGATGAGCGAGCTGCTGAACCTTAAACAAACTAGTTCAGTTAAGAAATATCTGGGTAGTTTCAAGGAATTGACGAACTGTGTTGAGCTCAACGAGCAGGATGTGGTTAGCTATTTCGTGGGGGGTTTAAAACTCGAGATAGCCGCGTCTGTGAGGATGTTTCGCCCAAGTTCTTTATTATAGGCTAAGAATTTGGCAATGCTGCAAGAAAAAGCCATGGAATTGACAACTATTTCGAATTCTGTTGGAGGAAACATGAGAAATGTCGGAAAGTTGAAGGAGCTGGTTTCGGGTCCGAGGGTGATGCGGATGAAGAAAGGATGAAGAATCCAAAGGATGATAACCACAACGATTATGCGATCAAAGAAGGGCTGCTCTTAGATTATTCATTGGTGGAAAATGAAAAATTAGTTAATGATGGTGATTCTGTGCCAAAATCTCCCATAGTTCAGACAAATGAGTCACCATTTGGCTCTACCTCATGTTCGAAATCTGCCAAAATAGGGGTTTTGGGAGTCGATGATCAGTTTCAGTTAAGGGATTTCGTGGGTAATCCAAATGATAACATTGTCATTGATCAGAAGCAACAGAATTGGAAAGATACCGCGGCTGATCTCGCTGCTGGTAGTGGTGATTCTCTGAATAGGGTTATTACTTCGGATGACGGTATACCAGACGATAATAAGGGTGGGCAGGCTGTGGAGGCACAAACTCAACAGTTGCAGCAAAATCAAACTAATATTGGTTGTCTTTTTGAGCCCACTTCACCAAATTCCGTATCAAGCGAAGGTAGTACTACGAACCCAATATCTAGACAGAGAGAAGCCCTCCATCAAGAACAAACTTTTCTGCAGATCCAATCATCAACAAACGGCAAGACCAATTCGAAAATCACAGATCATGAGCTTTTTGCCAAGCCTACCAAAGTCCAACCCCTTGTGCATATTCCTTATTTAGAGGGTGCTTATGCTGAGTTGGTGGATGGAAGCTTGACGCACAGAGAAGCTACCATGGATTGATCAAGCTATATGTATCTAAGGAGCATAATAGGATGAAGATGCAGGTAGCTAAGAGGCGAAGTGAAAAATATTTCGATGTGAACGACTGGGAATTTATGAAGCAGCAACCTTACAGGATACTTTCTGTCAAATCTCACGCTTATCATAAACTTTATGCTCGTTTCTTCGGCCATTTCAAGGTGTTACAGCGGAGTGACCAGGTTTCCTATCGTTTGCAGCTTCCAGAGGGCTGCAAAATATATTCTACTTTTCATGTTTCTCAGCTAAAGAAAATGGTTGGATCGGCTCAGGTCTCTTCTCAGCTCCATTCTTTCTTATCACATGGCTATATAATGATGAAGCCTGAGGCTACTTTGAAGCGAGAATTGGTGAAGAAGAACAACATACAAGTTACTCAGGTGTTGGTTAAATGATTGAATACACCTCGGGAAGAAAGCACTTGGGAGATTGGCCTGTTTTACAGTGAAAATTTCCTGCCTTCACCAACTCTTGAGGTCAAGAGTTGTTTTAACGAGGTGGGAGTGTTACCAGCTAAAATGAAAACGCGAGGAGCAGCGGCGATTCATCTCATAAGTAAAGCTGCGATTTAGCTTAAGAGTCGTGGACACGTTTCTTTTTTTGTTTTCTCTATGCTATTTAGGTCATTTTTCACTTTTGGATATTTTGCATGTTCAATCGTATGTGGACTATGTGGGTGTTCTTCTTCCTTTCTCTCGTGACTGTAACAGATTGGTGAAATCGAATTAATCAGAGCTCTTTCTTTCACTCGAAGCTCTCATTTTTTATTTTATTTCCTTTTCCCAAATTGGCGTGCATCATAGTGATCCACGTGCTGTACAAGTTGCGGATGTGGCTGAAGGCGGAGGGACTAATAAAACAAATGCGTGCAGAACATTACAAAGTTGGACTTTTGGGAACACTGCTTCGCCATGACTTTTTCAGCGAACTACTGACGGAACACAGTTGGCTACATGATATTGTAAGTGACTGTTCGTATCATAGAAATTTGAATAATGTTACAACTAGAAGAGATGCATCGCAGGCCGATATGATTTGAAAAACAAGTTCATTATAATTAACCACTGGGCACCGTTTTGATGAATGTGTGTGTGAATTCATTGAACGCAAATGAGATGCTTCAACACCTTAAATAAATAGCATTCACGAACACGACATTCAACCAGTTTGTGGCAAAGGATGGGATTTAGACTTCAGATTGGAACGTGCCGCTTTCGAAACGTCCTTGTCATCATCACATTGTTGCTGCAATAAACGGGTGCAGGAAATTCATATTTGAAGCTTGATGTCAAACGTGACAAAGATATTCCGCAACAAGATAGGAGGTGATATTCATATATCACTCGATGCTATACTGTCATCTTTGTTATTTTTTCCTGAACATTCTCTGATATATCTGCACAATTAGTCACTACAGCGGCGAGCGAGTGTGACATACATGTGTTGCGAAATGCATTTGAAATGGTTTTGGCAATGACAACTTCAACAAAATAGTGGCTTCTCAGATAAAAGAATTTAGGAAGTATGACATCTGTTTTCTTCCAATAATGGCATTGTTCTCTGTGGAACGAATAACCAGCAATCGTAGTTGACTGTAATGTATGAAACATGCATATGCCGACACAGTTGACTGTAATGTATGAAACATGGTTGACTGTAATGTATTTGACATAGTTGACTGTAATGTATGAAACATGCAGATGCCGACACAAAATTTTAGGTATTCGTGTTGTCATAATAAACCTAACTTTTTATTTGTGATATAGCTGACTCAAAAATGTACTGAAACAAGGTTTGGTTATGTTATTTCAGTATATATCTATATATATTGATTCTATAAAAAAGGTGTTCTAATTGAAAACATTGGTTCTGTGACTGTTTCGTTGTACAATATATCATGGCGAGATTGTTGGTACATTAAATGTTGTCACACTATTATTGTAGGATATTAAATTGAATAATATCAATACATGCTCAAATCTCATTGTTGTATCTATTTCGGATTAATGTTATGTCATGTTACTGAAAAATATATCAATACTTCGTAGTTGTTATTGTAAGATCGTTTCATTAAATGATAGTTATGTAAACCTCTTGCATTTATTGGACGTGAAAATAAAATGAAGATAGGTCGACGCACGTAATACAAACTCTCATATATAATGATCGACATCGAAACCATAAAGACTCTTTCTTGCCTATGATGCCCACAAAACTTCATCGTTTATCAAATGGAAGTTAAAACAGCATTCCTCAACAGAGTCTTGAAAGAAGAAGTTTACGTGGCTCAGCCTGAAGGGTTCGTGAGTGAATCTCACCTCGACTATGTCTACTATCTAGACAAAGCGCTCTACGGGCTAAAACAAGCTCCTCGAGCTTGGTACAATGTCCTATCTGACTTTTTGGTCAGGTCAGGTTTCACAAAAGGGAAGATCGACCCTAGTCTCTTCATCTGACGAAAAGGGTCAAACATGTTGGTAAATAGTCTGATAATATGACCGAATATTTCTCTAAAATCACGTTTGAAATTCACTTTCCAAAGACAATATTTCGTCTCGGGATAAGACTAGAGAATAATTCTTCTGATGTGTTTGTAAATTCAATGTGTTTGAGTTGGATGTCTCTGCACTTGTTTATAACCCAAGATTCGACCAGTTGTGTCCATTCGTCAGTGGACACAACACCTTTAAGGGGTGTCTGTTCATCAACAAACCACCTTTTTGAACATACATACCCTTTAGGGTTACTGCACACCCTTTCGGGTGCATGGGGATCGGGTGGGTACATGCAAACCCTTGCGGGACCACCACTAGGGGCGCGGCCCCCTTGACCCCTGCTTGGATTTGAGTTCCGGAATAAACGTTTTCCGAGCGTGCACTCCGCACCTCCTAACTTGTGTATGCTTTTATTCCCAATTACACTAAAATATATAACAAAACATTCTCCTAGTTCAAGTCTACGATGATGATATCATCTTCGGGTCTACAAATCCTGAAATAACCAGATATATCCAACTAATAGAGATTAAAGAACGTTACCACGATTTAGATGAGAAGAATTAAAATTAGCCGTGGGGTGTGTGTGGGAGAACTTGAGAGCGTTGGGTTTTCCTCTAATAGAGATTAAAGAAGTTTTACCACGCTTTATATGTGAAGAATTAAAATTAGACGTGGGTGTGTGTGGGAGAACTTGAGAGCGTTGTGGTTTTCTCTAAAGTGGATAAACTTCACACACAAATCACACTAAAATGTGTGTTCGGATTTTAGTATTTATACCACGTTTTCGTATATAATACTTGGACCCTAACTAGCCCATTTACATTAAGTATATCACTAGACTCTACAAAATAAAGCCTAGTTCACTTAATTAAATTACAAGACTAACATAATTAATTGAACACAATAAAATAATCATAAAAATCTCCCCATTTGTTTTCAATTTGCAATTCAACGTTGGTTATCTTGGTCTTGTAAAAATGTTTTCCTGAGTCATCGAAGCACACGTATTAGGGTATGCATAGGCGGAAGCGTGTTCGGTGTGTTCTTCTACAATTTTCTCCTCTTTTGTCTTGTCTTGTCTTGTCTTGTTATTGCTTCTTTACGAGATCTTCAAGCACACCATTTCTTGACCTTCTCTTCTCGGCAACGTATCTTCCTTCAAGTCTTCTCTTGAAGCTTGTCTCGGAGATGCCGGAAGAAATTTGAATTTGCTTGCTGGATTTCTTCTTTTTGTGTTCGATCTCTCCCTTCGATAATGGCACAACTCCTCCCACGTTTGTTCAACCTTATGTTGGTATTGAAGAGTTCTCTTTAACTTTGGACAGGCGTACATGTGGCGAAAACTTTGGTTTTTGAAGGTCGGCGGTGTTCGCTTGATTTGATGACGCTTGAGGATTTGGCTTTTACGATAAATCTTGTACTTTTGGTTGTGGTGCGGCTCCCATTTTCTTTATTTACTACTACTCCCCCCTCATGATGATTGAGTTAGGGAGATGGCGATGGGTGAAAATGGAGCGTTGTTTTGGCAAGATGTTCGCATCATTCAGACAAGGAGATGGCTTTGGTTAGCATTGCATGGCCTTGGGAAACAAACCGACAGAGCCACTAAGGCAATCCACCGTGTACGAAAAATCGGGGTTACAAAGACTTTCCGTTTGCATCGATCTAGGAGCTATGCTCATAAACGATGGCTTGAAACCGTTGTTGCTTTGACGTTGCAACGACATGACTTCCTTCCGATCCTCGAAGCATGTCTACGAGTGACACGTCTACGGAAGTTCTAACTTGATCACAAAGATCATGTGTTATAAAAGTTTGTGTCCTAAAAAAGTTTTAAAAATATGGGAAGAGGACACACTATACTCTATTGTGCTAAAAAAGTGTGGTAGTGGGGCTGAATACCACTTAATTCAATATCTCCCGCTTCCTAGTGAACCGGTGATAGTAGACGTGGCTCCCCATGATTTCTTGAAACACATGTCTTTTGTGAGATAGACGAGTAAGTAACGCTCGGTTGTGGATGCGCCGTTGGACCGAATGCGGAGACTTCTACCCTGGATCTAATAAAATTAGTACCTCTACCAATGGGGGTGTGGTCCGAATGAGTTGTGAGATAAGGGAATTTATGTATCTTAAAAAAAATTCAACGCATCATCAAAATAATCTATCGTGGCATGTTCGGATGATATAGGACATGTGGTTATTTTCGTAAAATTTGGGAGTAACGCTCGGTTTAGTTCCGGGATTAGATTCAGTTGGGTCGACTGAATCATGAGAACGGAGTAGCCGTGCATCCGATAGGAAGTATTAAATGCTGCTTTATTTGTATCAGCAAGCCGGAGCATGTCGGTTAAAGTGAGCACCGAGGTAGTTTAAGGAGTCACACTTCCGTATGGAAGTTTTTTGAACTTCTCAGTTAGAGATTCTTCATTGAAGTCCGCCTTTGATGTCAGAGGAGATGTCCACGAAGCTCGGTAGTGAGAGGGAATTTTCTTTTTTTTTTTCTCTCTTTTTCCTTTTTTTTAAATTGCTTTTTCTTTTGTTGATTTTCTTCCCTTCTTTTTTTTTTTCTTTTCTTTTTTCATTTTATCTCTTTCTCTTATATATATATATATATATATGATAGTATATAGATATTTGTTGTATTAGTAATAGAATAATATATTATATGATATATATATATGCATATTATATATATTTTTGTTCCTCCCCTCAAAAAATGTTTCCTAAAATAATATTGCTCCCTCTCAAAAGTTTTGTAGTCGGACCGAAGAAGACATTCAAATTTCTTCCCTTTAATTCACGCGTTTAAGGTTTGCTTCCTAAAAAATTTAATTATTGCTCCCCTTAAACAAATATAAGAGTTGTTTCTCTTTTAAAGATAAAAGAGTAGCTCACCCTCTAATTAAGCTCATTTTGAAAAAATATGGTATTTATCATCTCCGTGCGTAATATGCAATTTTAAGTTTCAAAATCGTGTAAAGTTTTGAAAATGAATATTTTTAAAATGTACCATTTTGAAAAAGGTATTTTTCAATTTAGCTCGTATACGTACTTGAAAATTCTCTCAACATACGCATAATTAGAATGTACCTTCATTTGGTTGCTCTCATCGCTTACCAGTCAGGTATGTGGAGCTACCCGAGATATCATACGCGCCGGGATGGTGTAGTTTCTCTCGTCGCATGCCAGTAATGGGTGTGGAGCAACTATCTCTAAGTACCTACCCATGCTGGAAAAATCTGCAAAAGTTTATCGGGACTTTGGTACCCATATTTGTATGAGTTCTCCCTTATTAGCAGAAAAATAGTTTACGCTTAAAAAGTGTTAAATTTGGTCCTAAATTATCTATTGATGTAGCTCTAGGTAACCAGTTAGGAGCAATTTGACACGGAAAAGACATTTCAACGCAGGTGAACGTGTGTTTCAGAGAATATTTAAAGATTTTTTCGAAGTCAGTGTCATCAGATGTTTTTATGAAGGAATTTTGACTGGATATTTCGGGTTGGCATAAGGACATATTGAATTGTAAGCATCGTTAGTCGATGAGTTCTTCGGCCTATGAGAAAATTCACACGATTCACATCATATGATGATTTCTAGTGGAATTCTGCTTACTAAAATGGTTAACATTTTTAGACGGGTAAGAAAATCCACTTCTATCATTCTTTAAAGAATGAGATATTTTGGAAGCTTGAGAAGTTTTCTTGCGTGAGCTTGGCACTTCTTCTTTATGAGCTCCCACTTTGATCGGAGTAGGAGTGGGAAAATCTTGAAAATGTTCGACCTTAATTTTCGAAGATAATGTCGATTTTCCTTTCTCCGACCTATTTTTCTTCTGTTTCTTGGAAGTATTAAGCTTAGGGCTTGTACTTATCTTTTCCGCTCGGGTCACCGTGGACTTTGAAGTCATCACGAGTGACTTAGAATGAGTATTAGTCTTTTTAGATTTAGGAACATGAGCGTCCGTTTGTGTTACCTATCCTGTTTTGAAGAAGATTTTTTTGTAGAAGTATCATCTAAGACAAGTAGGGAGGGGGAATTTTTGAGATTTAAGATCTCCTTTAAAGGCTTTTCCTTTTTAGCTCGGAAACCCACTATTTCCGATTCCAATGTTGCGTTTAATTCTGCAATTTTACTAGCAATTTTAATTCTGCAATTTTACTGCAATTTCCCAACAAAGTAGGTTTTTCACAATGTGAATTATTTTATTCCCTTTTGCATGTGATGGTTTTAGAGGAACTTTGTTCTCTTTGACCCTTTTCCGCAAGGTTGTGCTCTAAAACTTTAATTTGAGAGTACAATTTAATGCGTTCCTCATAAAGAAAATTATATTTACTCTGATTCGTATTCCGCTCACGTTCACAAGCCTTCAAGCTAGTTGTGAGTTCGTGAACTTGTGCTTTGAAATTTTCAATCTGAGCATCACGAATTGTAACTCTCTTGTGCAACTTCTACCTGACACATGAGACTGTTTTTCTCTCTTAGGTTTCTAAGTAAGGCTTGGTGATTAGTTTCTAACCTAATTTCTAACTCCTTTTATAGTCTTTTCGAGATCTATAGAGGAACTTTGATTATGAGCCATTGCAGAAATCATTGCGTTGAAGTCCATAATAATTTTTTTTTAAATTCTTAATTTAGTTGGATACGCGATCGTTAATGCGTTGTGCAGATTTGAGAAAATTTTGGCTTTTGAAAATTCAGTGCCGAAGAGTTTTGGTTTGTCGTGAAATACTGTGAAGTTTCGAATGTTTTGAGGGTCGAAAATGTTTTTGTGTACACCGAGAAGTTTTGAAGTGATGTCGAAAACATCGAAATTTTTTACCAAAAACGGTTTTTAATGTGCAAAGATAAATTGTTTTGGGTTCGGAAAATAAATTTTGATAATGGGTGCGAAAAGTAAATATTCGTAGAGTAAGGATGCAAAAATTTGAATTATCGAAGTCTAGAGTGCGAAACTACAGATTTTCGTAGTCTAGATGTGAAAATTAAATATTTTGAGTGTTCACTACGAATATTTAGATTTTCGTAGTGATAGGATGCAAAAATTAATTTTTTGAGGTGTTAAGTTGCAAAAATAAAATTTCAAAGTGCTCGGGTGAGAATAAAAATTTTCGGAGTCAGGTTGCAAAAATTTGATTTTCGCTATAAGTTAGTGCAAAAATTTGAATTTTTGCAGTGTTTACTGCGAAAATTGATTTTCGGAGTGTTGAGTGCAAAAACAATTGGGCTTACGAAAACTTATCTTACGAAAACTAGGCCTTGCAAAAAGACAGTTTTCGGAACATTCGTAACATGCGCAAAACTAAGTCCGCCGCAAAAACTTATAACTTGCGAAAACGTTAAGCCTGCGAACACTTATGGTTGCGAAATTGCTTGCGATAATGATTTTTTCTCTCAATTTATTTATTTTTTATTTATGTATTTTTATATGAGTAATGATTGCCTCATTATTATGAGTGATGATGGAGATCATAAGTTAATGATTGGTAATGATGATTTGAGTGATCAAAGTTTTCGCAGTGCATGTGTTTTCGAATTATATGTGTTTTTGCATGAGTTTTAAGTGTTCTCTTTAAGTGTTCTCGCAGTGGGAAAAAAGGTTTTCGCAGTGGAGGTTAGTGAGTTTTTTTCAGTGGAGTTTTCGGAGTGGGTTCTCGCACGGGTTTTGCAGTAGGTTAGTAAAACATTGACGATTATTCTGTCGCACCACGAACACACAACCCCAACTCAAAATTGTTCAAATTGGGTCCGGGTTACTGATCGAAAATTACAAAAAATCAGTTTCTAACACTCGATGAAACAGAAAAATATCAATATATATAAAATTTTTCGACAACTTTTGACAAACACGAAGAACACCAAATAAAATTTTGAAATTTTTTCTCAAATCTGAGCGCGTTTGGCTCTGATATCAATTGAAATTCGCAGATTATCCAACTAATTAAAAGATTAAAGAAGTTTTACCACGATCTAGATGAGAAGAATTAAACTTAGCCGTGGGGTGTGTGTGGGAGAACTTGAGAGTGTTGGGGTTTTTTTTAAAGTGGATAAGCTTCACACACAAGACACATAAAAATGTGTGTTAGGGTTTTAATATTTATAGCACATTTTGGTATATAATACTTGGGCCATAACTAGCCCAATCATATTAAGTATATCACTAGACTTTACAAAATAAAGCATAGTTCACTTAATTAAATGACAAGAGTAAGATACCATAATTAATCGAACACAATAAAATAATCCTAACGAATATAAGGTTGTGCGAGCAATTTGAAGACCTCATGAAGACTAAGTTCGAGATGAGCTTGATGGGAGAGCTCAACTTCTCCTCGAATTACAAGTCAAACAATTCTCGAATGGAATCTTCATCGACCAATCCAAACACATCCACGACATCTTGAAAAAATATGAACTGGAGAATTGCACGACGAAGAGCACGCCGATGTCCACCACGTGTCACCTTGACTCAGACCCTTCCGGAAAACCAGTCAACCAAACCACGTATCGGCGAATCATCGGCTCACTACTCTACCTCACTGCCGATAGGTCCGAAATCATGTTCTCCACGTGCCTGTGTGCTTGCTTTCAAGCAAATCCTAAGGAGTAATTGATGCTTTCTATGAAGAGAATCCTCAAAGGGATACAAAATCTCGGACTGTGGTACCCCCAAAAATTTAGGTTTTAATTTAATCGGTTGTAGTGACGCTGATTATACAGGGTACAAGATGGACAGGAAAAGCACCTCGAGTGGAGCGCAACCCTAGGGGACAAACTAGTAAGTTGGTCATCCAAGAAACAAAATTGCGTATTAACCTCCACCGTCGAGGCGGAATACGTTGCCGCCACTAGTTGTCGTTCTTAAATCTTTGGATACGTACGCAAGTGCGGGGTTATGAATTTGATCTTAATAATGTTCCTATTTATAGTGACTCTAAGAGTGCAAGAACTATCACATGCAATCATGTACACCATTCACGCACCAAACACATAGACCTTAGGTACCACTTTATAAGAGATCACGTTGAAAAAGGCAAAATAGTCCGACCAATGTTATATAATTTTTGTGTGTTTAAGCACTCAGTATAATAGTATTTATTATGTAATATTATTTACGGGTGTTTTAACAGTAGTCGGGCGGGATGTAATGATATTTATGTAAAGTGACACCCAAAAGTGGGACAGAGGATCTGGTTTCCCCAAGTTGTACAATCATTGGGTTCAGAATCCCTGTCCCACTTTAGTGTGTCATTTTTTGTGCCACTTATAAAAATATCATTATATCTCGTCCCGATCATTGTTAATACATCCGTAAATTATATTACACCTTAAATACTATTATAACGAGTGCTTAAACACAAAAAAAAAAATTATTAAAACATTGATGCACTCGATACATATTTTTTTTGTTATATTTACTTTTTTGTGTTCCGACCAATGTTATATAAATTTTTGTGTACTTAAGCACTCAGTATAATAGTATTTATTGTTGAATATTATTTACGGGTATTTTAACACTGGTCCGGCGGGATATAGTATTTCTGTAAAGTGACACATAGAAAGCGAGACAGTGTGGTTTTTTTCAATGTATTCGATAGTCCTTTCGTTGGTGACATGGAACACTGTAAGAATCTATCATAATGAGATCCTTGACACAAATCAATTGATATATATATATATATATATATATAAGCTTTGGTAATAATAAGATCTAAGGTCAGTAAGAATTTGGACAACCTCAAGCAAGATTCATGGTTTGTTCATGGTATCAACCTGCATTCGGAAACAAACACGAACCGATCTTGTAATTAGCAACTAGTCGCTCATAATCTCGAACTCGAATCGTACAGGACTAAAAGAATTTGATTAAATGTGAAGACAGATCATATTATTATAACCTTTACCATAATACAGTCACGTAGGTTAAACTCAAAAGAAGAGAATAATAAGCTTAATAATATTCTGACAAGATGGAAATTTTAAAAAGGGTTAATTAGGTTTCCGGCCCCATTAGCATATTTTCAGTATATTTCAGACCCTAAAATGCTTAAAAATAGAGTTAAGGACCTATTTGCAAGGAAAAGACTCATTTGCCCCTCCTTGTTGCGAAAATTACTAATATTTGCCATCATCCCCCTCAACGATCGAACCACACATCATGTTCAATCAAAACAAAAAATAACATTAAAAAGCGGCTCAATCTCGACGTTAATGGCCAAATAAGGTTAAATCGACAATAATTTCTCATGGGTGTTAATAATCAACGAAAAAATTCGAAGTTTATAATGAAATAATGTGTTAGATGCAACTCAAAAATCTCGTCGAAAAACGGAAAATCCGAACTTTAATATCCCAATAATGTGAAATTGATCATGGGTCTTAATAATCGATGAGAATTATTGATATTAATCGTAGAAAAACGAAGAATTTTGACGCGATCTATGATTGAAGCGTTTGCTAATAAAGCGCTTGATGGGTAACACGTCCTGCATTCTGGATAACACTTCATGGGTAACAAGTAAGGGACTAATAAATAGTCGAAACCACCAATGACACCCAAAAATCAATGACATTACTAGAATCTCCGGCGTTAGTGATCGAATAAGGTTAAATCGATCTCAATTTCTCATGAATTTTCATAATCAACGAAATTTTTTGAGGTTTATAATAAAATAATAGCTCAAATTTAATTAGTGGTCGAAATCTCTACTTTAGTGACTAAATAATGTGAAATAGACTCAATTTGTCCATGGGTCATAGTAATCGATGAGAATTAATGATGTTAATCATGAAATAACGAAGAAGTCAGATGCAATCGAAGATTTAAACGTTTGCTAATTAATACACTATCTGTGTACTATTTCATCCAACTTTATAACACATGTCTTGTCGTACATAACAAATATTGCCTCAAAATAACACATCCTTCAGAAGAAACAACGTTTCATTTATTGTCAATAACACATTTTGTAGACAAGCAATGGATCGCGATGAATGTTACGAAAACCGCCAACAACACTAGAAAACAGTTTAAAACCGCTGAAATATCTACGTTATTGGACAAATAAGATTAATTGTACATCAATTTCATATGGGTCTCAATAATAAAGGAAAATTGTTGGTGTTTGTACCAAAATAATACGTCAAACCAATTCGAAAATCTCGTGGTGAAATATGAACTTTAATGGTCGAAATTGTGAAATAAACTCAATTTGATCATGAGTCTTAATAATGAATGAAAATTATTGATGTTAATCATGGAGTAATGCAAAGATTAGCTTCCCCCAAAATTGAAATATTTTTTAACCTAATAACACTTCGTGTACTATTTATAAATATATATACGTGCAAAAGAAAACACTTCATTAAGAACATTTTAGAAGGTTCTGGATTGTCAGAAAATATTAATAAGATAATCACTGAATGTTACCAAATTGCATTTAATTATACCACATGTCTGATAAAAAAAATAACAATTTAAACTCATTTTATAACACATTCGTAGATACGGGTACTACATAATAGTTTCGCAGTACCACATTATTAATTCGATAAATTTTTGTTCATAAATGCATTTTTTCGGATGCATAAGATTTTCATTCATGGAAATAGATGATGTGATGAAGTTAAAACACCAACTTTTTGTAAAAGACATGTTATGCAAATGTTGATGTTAAAAGTTGAATGTTAAAGTCATTAGTCATCTGAACATATAGTTTTCCATTCCAAAAGATAGACTACATCTATCTCATTGAACATAACATTATGAATATTATCACTAACTTGTTCAAAGTTCAACATTAACTCACGAGTAACATTTTATAGAACGCATACCCTAATCCTAAGCTCCGAACATCCTAAACCCGAAACCCTAAAAAAATTTATTGTTGTATCCTATAAATCATAAGTTTTATATTATATTACCAAAAATTTTGTGACGTAAATCCTTAATTTTAAACCCTGAAACTCTAACCCAAAAACTAAACCTAGAAATATGTAACAAATCATCCATTTCGGATAACACTTAAACACTTACTGGTAACACTTAATCCCTACCATTTTATGTATTTCAAGAGATTTTTTAATCCTTTATGCTGCCTCTTTATTAGAAAAAAAATGCATGTTTGGCACGAAATAGATGGTTTAACATCATCAAATATTATATTTCCGTGAATTTCTTATACATCTGAAAAAAAACACATTTATGAAGAAAATTAATTGAATTATCGTTGTGGTACTGAGAACCTATTGTGCGGTACCAGTATCTACAGATGTATTAAAAATGATATCGTATTGTCATTCAGTATCAGACATGTGGTATTATTTGTAGGTAATTTGATAATATTCTCTGGCGATCTAGAATCTTTTAGAATGTTCATAATGAAGTGTTTTTCTTGCATGTACACGTGTTATATTTACTGTTAAAAGTGCTACTCAGTTCGAAAATGTATAAGGACATTATAGTTGTAAATAATTCTCGTAGATGTTTATGGCTCATCATAAAATTGAATTAATAACATTATTCAATAATTAATTTTAAGTAGCATGTTTTGTCAACGGGATTTTAGAATTGGATTTAATGAATATTCATTATAAACTTCATTAATCTTTTTAAAATTCCTTTTAATTCTTGGTTCCGATCAAATTCTTCGTTACTCCATGAATCCACAGTATGTTCTTAAATACTTTTTAATTCTTTATTGATGACAAATGCATCGAAATAATACCGGTTCAAGTAAGAGTGCTTTAGTCAAATTTATTCCCGCGATTTTTGTTTCAGTTCTGTTAACCTCAAACGACGAACGATTGATCTAACACGGTGGGGGCGACGTAATGTCTAGCCTATGGGTGTCCACAATTTGTACATATTGTCTGCATTGCCAACCGAAAATATTATTCGATGCAAAATTGAAATTTTTTTTTATTTGTGTCGAGATTTCGAAATACTTCGCACACGATCGTCGACGTAAAGATTAGAATCAAACTTCGAGGACACATCCTCCTTTGTCTGGTAAGTGGGGTTGGAGGAAGGGGGTGCCCGTGCGAACGACGAGAAATTCCGATCGTGGGAACAATTGCTTCTATTGATACCACTTAAGATAATCTGGATAACATATTAATGACAACCCGAACATATTAATGACAACTCGTAACATATTACTTATCAAAGAAACCAAGATGCTGTTAATTATTAACGAAAAACATGCATCAAATACCGCTATTTAAAACATTTTTTGTAAGGGTATTTTGGTCAGATCGACTTTTATGTCCTTAAAACTATATTTCTAGAGAATTGGGTCTTTCACAATGTTTTTTTCACTGACAAATTCTGAACTCTTTTTCGAAACTTTATTGGGACATGATACGAAATTGTCACATTTTAAAAACGTCGAATTGGTTTCCGTGTCAAACAAAGGCTTAGAAACTGAACTGTGGGGGACTTATTCTGATGCGTAAATCTCATACTCCGAATCATAGTATGCCCAGGAATCAAAAGAGAAACTGCTCCTATGGCGTGATTTAAGAAAAAATTGTTGGACTGAAAAATAAAGAAGAATTAGGCTTGTAGTTACATACCGTATTATTATTATAACAAAAAAGAAAAAAAAAATATCTGGAATCGACAAATAGTATTCCACTTGAGATATTATACTTTATATAGGACCTGCAATCTAAATAAAAACACTGGCCGAATTAACTCTTTTATAATAGTAATAGGTAATAGAATCAATCTATAAGAATTATCAAATTAAGAGAAGTACTGTTATTGACAGATTATGGTGGTCATGATAGGTGTACAACATAGTAAATCTCTCTTATATTTAGTAACTCCCTTTCAATGAATAAAGGACTATTATTCATATGATATAATCGAATACGTACAACCGAATAAAACTAAATTAACTCATAGTAAGTCGGACTCATATCTCTTTGTACAATCAAATGGTACGATCTATTCCAGGAAAAACCACAGAAACAACTCTTTCCTTGAAACCTAACAATTCCAATCCAAGAATTGTCAAAATTATCCGATGACGTGTTACTATTTATTTTGTTCATTGTGAGGTACTCAAACTAATCACGCACCTTCAATCCCAATAACGCGTTTGAAAATAACAGACATGTCAAAGTGATAAAAAGACCTTTCCATAAAAAATATTTGAGTTCTGATTATAAAAAGACAAATGACATTGTTATCGTTATTGTGCATATACATATATGTGTGTGGGGTACTCAACGTGCCCGTGTTGTAATAATAATCGAAACTATGTACTCCACAAGGCGTCTTTCTAGTGCAAAAAACTCTCCAAGTTCACTTCTGACTCCACCAGATGGTCCTAATTAAGGCTTCTTGGTGATTAAAGACGAGGAAGCTGAGACCTACGCTTGTTTCGGGCTCTGTAAGAGAAGGACTATACTGGATCTTCCCCTTCCTCAAAACAAGGACTTGACCATCACATATACCTTGAGGACTGGAGAAACAAGAACGGTTTATGAGGACCGGGTTTTCTTGATCCCGGTTCTGAACCTGCCCTTATCTTCGAACCGGTATTATGCCATCGATGCTCATGGAAAAGACATAGGGTACGTATATACATAACGTTTTTTTTTTCCGAAGTTTAGTTTCTCTAAAGCTATGTATATCTGAAAAAGTAAGAGAAAACTAGGGAGCCCGAATTACTATCAAATAAAAAAGTAACTCCCTTTTAATGAATAAAGGACCTCAACTCATTTTATTGAGCTCGAGCTTCCAAGCTCGTTTACGTATAAAAAAAATAAAAATAAAAACACGCAAGCATGTTCACGAGCTTTCGAGCTCTCACAAACGAGCTCGAGCCCGAGCTCATTTTTCGCGAGCTCGAGTGGAGCTTTTGTCGAGCCGGCTTATCGAGCTTATTAGCCGACTCGTTTCATCTTTCACCCCTAGGGAATACTATAATTTGAGTCTCTAATTATACTGATATTTTGAGTCTGTGAAGAATGTCACATGTGGCCAAATGTCCCACATCGATTACGACAAGAAAAATTAACCAGTACATAAGCTGATGGGTCACTCTTCCTATCACCAATTGGTTTTAGGAATGAACCTCATCAAGCTTATACGATCTCTCCCTCCTACGTGCGGCGCATGTGCGTGGACCTCGATAACCGAAATTTAACACGGTATGCGGAAGATCCGGGCGGATCCGTGAGGTTCGAAAAGATTCGAGTTCCTCATCCGACTAAATTTGAAAAAAAATAATATACGGCGTGTTCGAAAAAAATGGCGTTCCCGTCCGATTAAATGAAATGGGCTCACATATTAGGGTGGAGTGTGAAGAATGTCACATGTGGCCAAATGTCCCACATCGATTACGACAAGAAAAATTAATCGGTATATAAGCTGATTGGTCACTCCTCCTATCACCAATTGGTTTTAGGAACTCCATCAAGTTTATACGGGCTCTCCCTCCTACATGTGGCGCATGTGCGCGGGCCGTCACTATATTTGATAATTTCATTTACTTAATAATAATCTGGATCTCCGATCAATTTCAGACAAAATTATTCGGAATGATATTCCAAATAAGTAGTTGAGCGGGTGGGATTAATACTTTTGTAATTATCAACTATAGCTATCCAAAATCGAAATCGATATACTTATTCAAACAAATTTATAATTTCCTAAAAGTTAACTAACGAAGTCAAAATTTGAATATTATTGATAGTAATTTGTCATAGAAGGGTTTCTTCAAAATGCCTGACATTTCTTCAAAATGCCTGACACTTCAAAATGCCTGACAAATAATGCATATGAAATTGAAGTGTTTTCTTATGATGAATTATGTGGTTGTGATATGACCTAGGGAAGCATTTACATGCTCCACCGAAGAAGATAAGGTCGATTGCTGTTTCATTCCTCGCATTAAAGACATAAAACCGCGGCCATTGAATCCCCAGAACACCTACCAACAATTCGAACTATTTCAGTACTCAACCCTTTTCAGCTCGAGAGCAGGTTTCTTCGCCAGGTCGATAGAACCAGATGGTTTCCCGCCTAGTTTTCTCCGAAGAAAAGGATGGGCAATCTCTTCAAAAAGTACTAAGCATTACCAGCTTGAAGAAGCAAATGGGCTCGACTCGAAAGTCCGTTCGCAGCTGCCAAGATTTGATTTTCCTTTGTCCCACAAAGCTTCAAACCCTAATATTGTTGGGAAATGGTATACCCCTTTTGTGTTTGTCAAGGACGATACAACAATAAAAGAACAGGCAAAAGGCTCGCCTTACTACGAGATAACCCTCGAACAAAGATGGGAAAAGGTCTTCTCTTGTAATAACGGAGACATGAGTTTCTATCGTGACAAGAATTCTAGATTAATAGATGCTTTGGTTGAGAAGGAAGAAGCTTTCGTTAATGGGGCCAATAAGGCTACGTGGGATGAGGACATGATTGATGGGGAAGGGTTCCTATGGTTTATTACAAGTATGCAAGATCGTGTAGGACTGAGAATTGAGTTAGTTGAAAGAATGAGATGGGAGCAAACGAGGGGAGGTTACGTACATGGAAACGGGAACCGTGAGAAGATTAGCAAAGTCGAGGAGAATTTGAACGAGGGTTTCGGATTCAGTGAGTTTGGGTGTTATGTGCTGGTGGAGAGGTTTAATTACAAGAGGATGGACGGTACGTTGGTGTTGTCTTGTGACTTCAAGCAGTGTCATCGCACGAAGAACAAGTGGGAATAAATCGACATATTATTAGTAGGTTTGAGAGTTTGTTTTATGAGTTTAAAGCGTCAGTGATATGTGCTCGGAGTGTTAATGAATATGGCGTAAACATATAACGTGTTATTCGCTTTATATATTTGGATATTATATTCGAATATTATTAATCGAAATAAATATTTTATTTATTTTAATAGTTTATTTCATTAGAGGGCAAATTATTTATTTAACAATAATTCTTACTTGGCATCCGGTATAAGGTAAATAAATAAAATCCAAATATCGTGAGTTTAGCCACTGATGCTCGTAGGTTGAGAGAGGGGGCACCAGTGAGCTATTAATGTCGGATATTCATAAGTCTTGGGCTCTATTTGGGTGTTGGAGTTGACGATCACGACTTATTGGTTGACGACTCCTAAATGATTGTGTCAATAATTCACTTGAGAATGAGAGGTCGTGACATTGATATAAGTTGAATCCTAAATGATTGTGTCAATAATTCTCTTGAGAATGAGAGGTCGTGACATTGATATAAGTTGAATCGCGGATTAATTTACTGTATTGGACAGTGACTCGTAATCGAACGATCTCATGCCTAATTACTATTGGAGCGTCAATGATCGATCGAATATAATAGTTTGCTAGGCCAGTATTGTTCGGCAACGAATATGGGTCGGCGGCGACATGCGGTCTTGACAATGAAGGGCGATTGATGGCTTTGATCGCCGTAACGGATTCACAGTCTCGTAAATAATCGAGAAAATATGTATATTCATGGACGAGAAATTACAAAGTCTTTGCGCAAAGTATTTAAAATTGACTAACATGAGACGCTTACTGTTTTATAGTAATTTCGTCAACACGAATTTATCATAGTGTCGAGTTAGTGAGTTTGTCGTAACCATAACTCTCAGTCGATCAGGACATATGTGAAAGGTTTATACGTAATACGACAATCTATAGTCGTTGAGAATGACGGTGGGCATATCGGATATAGATGAGGCTATTCGAGACTTTTAGTCTAGGTGCTGAAATAATATTTAAGTGTCAGCTAAATCCCTGGGCCGAATTTAATATAATATTATTTTAAGTTATTATTTGATAATGAGCTTAACTTTAATCCAATTTAATACTTAGGGGTAAATATGGTATTTCACCTTAATATAATTTCGAAAAAATTATTTTGATTAAATTATTTTGAAATTTATATATATATATATATATATATATATATATATATATATATATATATATATATATAGACAGAAAGAGAATTTCTCGTTTATTTCGCTTTTCCCTCATCTCAGATGCCACCATCATCTCCGCCTCCCCTCATGACGCGTTGATTTTTCGGAAATTCATCATATCGGCTTTCTATGAGAAAATCGAAAATAATAAAAATAAAACATAATGAGTGAATCGATGTGCAGAGGAGGGGAGACGGAGGTGATGGTGGTTCAGAGAAGGGTGGCGGAGGATGTCGGCACTGGAGATGGAGGAAAAGCAAAATAAACGAGAAAATTACTATGATGTTAACGGTAGTTGCTCACAGTGGTTATGCACCATAACAATTCTATCTAGTATACATTATATATATATATATATATATATATATTTCCATGCTGATGTGTGCTAAAGATAAGCTTAGAGCTAAGCTAAACCATTCGATCTATATCTTGAAGATAAGCTTAGAGCTAAGCTAAACCATTCGATCTATATCTTGATAAATAATATAATACGACAATGATTAAAAGCGCTGATGTGCGAATGATTGCTGTAATCATTGTTGCCAATTTATATGATTGATGAGAAAAAAAAAGGCCTGGTCTAAGATAATTTTTTGAAGCATAAAAACTTCGAAGCAAGTTTAACAAGTCGCACCTTACTAAGCGAGCAGATTTTCGTAGAGAAAATGCGCCAAGATAATAATTCGGGGTCGTGGTTGTTGTATTTGGACCTCGCGGTAATTTATCGTGATAATTGTGAAAGCTGAAATGACACCGAGAGAGACACGAGATTTTTACGTGGTTCGGCGAAGACTGCCTACCTCCACGGAGAGACACCAGTTTTACTATATTTTAGAATATTACACCGTACAAAATACCTATCGTGTTTAAACTCAAACCCGAGACCTCTTACCCACTCGGGTAACATTTTTTGTACCACTCTTAACAACCTAGTAAAACTACACTCGCTCTCACCCTTATCCATCATTCTTTCTCACTCTCTTTCCTCTCACTATAGATTCTTACGGTATTTTTACATTTTTGGTCCTTGATGTTTGCCCTATAGGCATTTTTGGTCCTCCATTTTTTTGAGTTACAGTCTCAGTCCCCAATGTTATCGATTTGAGCATTTTTGGTCCCCCGATTAGCTTAATCGTATGTTTGGAGGGAATTTAACACGTTACCCGCACCTGATTCATTTTAATCGACTTAAATGCTCAGAAATCATCTTTTTCAACATGAAATGAAAGACTTCGGGAGAGTTAGGGCATAAATTAAAACTAACGATTCAATTATAACAATGGGATGTTATGAGCTTTTAAGTCGACTTGAGCACCTTTTTTGAATTATTATATAAAAATGGAATGTTTTAAGTTCCAAAGAGTGAAATCAGGTGCGTGTAACGTGTTAAATTCCCACCAAAACATACGATTAAGTTAATCGGGGGACCAAAAATGCCCAAAATCGGTAACATTGGGAACTGAAACTATGTGATAGAATATTTTTCCTCTACAAATAAAATTTATTACTTCTCCAATATATAGAGATTACATATGAAATAAATAGGGAAAATATATTACATCATAAAGGAAAATAAACTATCATAAATGAAAATGATATGGAGATAATTACGAGAGATAATCATGGGATTTGAGATTATCCGTTATTGATGATTATCCGTTATCACCCCCCCTCAAGCAAGATGTGGGGCGTGGAGCCACGCGCAGCTTGGAGCGAAAAACACAAATAATGGATGAGCTAGGCCTTTGGTGAAATCATCTGCAATCTGAAGGTTTGATGTAATGAACTTCGCGAGGAGGCGACAAGTTCACGAACAAAGTGATAGTCAATATCAATGTGCTTCGCGCGTTTGTGAGAGATGGGATCCTGGCTTAGGAAAATAGCATTGTTGTTGTCACAAAGTAGAACCGGGGTGTCGACGATAGATACATGAAGCTCTTTAAGAAGATTGGATAACCAAACTACTTCAGATGCAACGTTGGCTAACGCACGATATTCTGATTTGCAACTAGATCGTGCCACAGTAGGTTGCTTCTTAGCGCTCCATGATACGAGGTTACCACCAAGAAAAATAGAGTACCCATAGGTGGAACGACGAGTATCAGGACATCGAGCTCAATCAGCATCAGAGTAGGCCAATAAAGTGCAAGGCGATCCACGACGGAATGAAAGACCATAATTAATTGTGCCTTTGACATAGCGAATATTACGCTTGACGGCCTGATAGTGATCAACTGTCGGAGATTGCAAGAACTGGCTGACAAGGTTGACCGCATACGATAGATCGGGGCGTGTAATTGTCAGGTATTGAAGAGATCCCACTAAGGAACGATAATGCGTTGGATCAGAATATGGCGCACCATCACTTGTTAGAACTTGACCAGCAGCAAGAGGAGTCAAAACAGGCTTCCACTCAAGTAGCTGAGAGCGCGTAAGAATATCGTGAGCATATTTGGTCTGACTGAGGTGGAGTCCAATATCGATGTGATCAACTTCATGCCCCAAGAAATAATTTAAACACCGAGATCCTTTACTGCGAATTCTGAATGGATCCGGGAGATGAATTGTCTTATACCGGCTGTGTTATTTCCTGTGAGAATAATGTTGTCGACGTATACCACAGAGATATAATATCAGATGCATGATTGAAAATAAAAAGCGAGGTATCCGCACGACTGCAAAGAAAACCAAGTTTAATGAGAAAATCACTAAATCGTTGAAACCATGTACGTGACGCTTGTTTGAGCCCATAAAGTGCTTTTTTGAGACGACAAACATGAGTAGAAAGCGATGTTCAATGTATCCCGGTGGTTGCTCCATATAAACAGGCTTGGTGAGAACACCGTTAAGAAATGCATTTTTGACATCCAACTAATGCAATGGCCAATTTCGCATGACAGCAAGAGAAAGAACAACCCGAACAGTAGCGACCTTCACAACGGGACTAAACGTATGTGAAAAGTCAAACCTTGAAACTTGATTGAATCCCTGCGCAACAACGAGCCTTGTGCCATTCAACAGAACCATCAGAGTTATGCTTAGTACGAAAAACCCATTTACAGCCAACAACGTTAACTCCTGGTGGACGTGGCACAAGATCCCAAGTAAGATTATCCCGTAAAGCAAGCATTTCATCATCCATAGCAGCGAGCCAGAGGGGGTGCTTAGCAGCTGATTTAAAACCTCAAGGTTCAACGATCATCGCCTGAAGATGAGTAGTGGGAAAATCGACAATGTGACGTGGTTTGAAAATGCCTGCTTTGGCGCGTGTGACCATCGGATGTCCAAAAGATGAAACATCAGGTTGTGATAATGGTGGAGTTGGTGGTGTCGGTGGATCTGGTTCGGGTGTCGTAATGGTCGTAACTGTTGGGCAAATCGAGCACGGTAGGGGTTGCTTTGAGGCTGTCGACTCATTAGACTCGATCGGTGCAGCAGCTAGATTCAAATCAGATAACGGCTCAAGAAAACAAGACACATGAAGTTTAGAAATAGATGTTACCGAATTTTGGCCATAATACGGGTGGGTAAACATCCTCATAAAATCTTGCATGTCGAGTAATGTAGATCTTCGTGGTTAGCGGATCGAGACATCGAAACCCCTTGTGATTTGAGTTGTAACCAATAAACGTGCACGGTCGACTGCGAACAGAGAACTTGTTTGCCGCATAGTCACGTAAGCGGGCAAACCCGACAACCAAACGGGTGAAAATTTGCATAATTTGGTGGATTCCCAAACAATGTCTCAAACGGTGAGATTGCCTGCAAAATAGGTGATGGAAACCGATTTCTAGTGTAAACCGCTGTAGAAAAACCTTCAACCCATAAAGACATAGGGACATGCGCATCAAACATCATAGCAAGACCCGTTTCGGTGATGTGACGATGTTTACGCTCGGCTTGACCATTTTGAGATGGCGTGTAAGGACATGAGATGAGGTGTTGAATTCCCTTCTGACGGAAAAATTTCCGAACTTGATTATTCGTGAACTCCGTACCACCGTCGCTCTGAAATTTCTTAATAGAGCAATTAAACTGATTTTCCACCAAATTTGCAAATTGCACCAGATTCACAAAAAAATCCGACTTACTAGAAAGTGGATAGAACCATGTGAAACGAGAATAGTCATCAACAAATATAACGTACTAACGAAAACCCGATGATGAAGAAATAGGTGCAGGTCCCCATAAATCGCAATGAATTAGTTCTAACACATGACGAGCTCATTTTTCATTCAGAGA
The DNA here is from genome assembly GCA_004919715.1 of Linderniella brevidens. NCBI lineage: Eukaryota > Viridiplantae > Streptophyta > Magnoliopsida > Lamiales > Linderniaceae > Linderniella > Linderniella brevidens. The sequence goes on from SWDC01000146.1 coordinate 11,420,605, forward strand.
GAAAGGTAAACGCTTGCTTTTAGCGAGTTGACACGAATGACATAAGGAAGGTTTGGGCAACAAAGAGATAACCATCAAATGACCCGATTTATTCAACAAAGATATAATTCTGGGCGAAACGTGCCCGAGTCTAGCATGCCACAATTCAAACAATGCACGCTGGCAATTATTTTGTAAACTAGCAATTAAGGCAGGACGAACTATCTCTAATATATATAGGCCATCTTCACGGCGACCGCTTGCCAGAACCTCCTTTATGTGACGACTCTGAATGGTAAATAACTTATCAGTGAATAATACATCAACTGGTAAATCCGAGGTAAGCTTGCTAATGGAAAGCAAATTTTTCGTGAGATTCGGGACGACTAAAACATCCAACAATTGAATGTTATTGGTAAAATGTGATTTACCAATGTGAGATATAGAGATATTAGCACCGTTACCAACAACGACGTGATCGTTACCGGAGTATGCTTGAGACGAGTCCAAAGTCGATGGTGTTGGAGTCATGTGCGTCGATGCGCCAGTATCGAGATACCAATCAGGAGCATCTCCGTTTGAAACGGAACAACTCGCCGAAACAGCTTCAGCCAGATTTGTAGATGAAGGACGGACATACCGTTGATCGCAAGTGGAGGCGTAGTGACCATCCTGTCGACAGATTTGACAACGAGGAGTACATCTAGAGTTTCCACGGCCCCGACCACAAGAATTATTGGACTGATTTCCACGACCTCTGTTTGATGTCGAAAAATCAGATTTTTGATTTCCACGAGTATCGCGATGTCCGTAAAATGCAACAGCGGAAGTACCCGAACTTTCGAGGGATTCTTGAAACAAAGAGAAGCTCTCGGCCTTCGACAGATATCTCGAAAAGTTGGTAGTGGAGTTAACGTAATCTGGGCAGCTGAGAAACTGGAGAAGGAAGATCCAAGACCACGAAGAAACCAATGAGCTTTGTCGGTATCATCAACGAGACGACCAATGGCAGCAAGCTGATCGCATAACGATTTGAATTGGCGATCGTACTCAGCGACACTTCGAGAGCCTTTCTTCATGAGTTGCAAGTCATCTTTTAGACGTAGTTCACGTGACTTGGAGTTATGACTAAAGGCGGCCTCTAGAGCGAGCCAAATGGCACGAGACGTTGTACACCCAAGAACCTCAGCCATGGATTCTTCAGCGACAGAAGAGAGAAGAAGGCTTAAAAGCTGCTGATCTTGCATGCGCCATGCTTCATAGGCCGGGTTCTGCACATTTTGACCAGCTGCATTGGTCATGGTGGCAGGCGGCGCGGATTTGGAACCATCAACAAAGCCGATAAGGTTCTGACACGTAAGAATCGGTGTGAGTTGACTCTTCCATAACAAATAGTTTTGAGAGGACAGCTTGATTGTTATCATATGGATGAGAGTGGCGAATGGAAGTTTATCCATATTTTGTGCCATGGAGGAAGAACGGGGAAGAGAAAGAGAAGGATCGTAGTATTAGGCTGATACCATGATAGAATATTTTTCCTCTACAAATAAAATTTATTACTTCTCCAATATATAGAGATTACATATAAAATAAATAAAGAAAATATATTACATCAGGAAAATAAACTATCACAAATGAAAATGATATGGAGATAATTATGAGAGATAATCATGGGATTTGAGATTATCCGTTATTGATGATTATCCGTTATCACTGTGACTCGGAAAAATGGGGGACCAAAAACGCCCATAGGCCAAACATCGAGGATAAAAAATGTAAAATCTCATTTCGTTGCTTTGGGTGTCTTCAAATGAGCTGCGTATGGCTCCATTTATAGCAATTCAATGTTCTAAAAAACATCACTACGTACGGCATCAAGTTATAATGCATGGCCGTTGAGAGAACAAACATTAATGACATGGTCTAAACAACCCGATGCGAAAGCTCCCAACCTCAAACAAAAGCTCACAACTCTAAAAAATTAAAGAAAAAAACAAAGAAAAGGCCAAAGATAATAGTGGCCACTTAATTATGTTCTAATGGCCCGCTCCGAAGGGAGTCTGTGCAACACCTCCCTCTCAAGTTCCATCTCACACACAATACGTTTGAAATCGAGCACATACTCTCTCTCTCTCAATTTTTTGGTTTTCAGATTAAATTAATTCCATGAATTTCTTCTCTGCGCATTAGGTTTCCGATTTTGTAATCATTCGCCGCCTTCAAGGCTGTTCGTTTGAAATCACATGCGTGTAACGTGTTAAATCCCGTAAAAACTAACGATTAAGTTATTTGGGGATAAAAAACGCCAGAAAATCGGTAACATTAGGGACTAAAACTGTAATTCGAGAAATTAGGGGACCCAAAACGCTCATATGCCAAACATCGGGGACCAAAAAAGTTAAAATCCATTTTTTTAAAATATTTTTGATGGTCTTTAAGGTCATCTACATCCCACAATACAAAACACAATTCAATAATGTTTTTACTCAATGCACTGACTTTATTTTTACACAAATTTTTTTTCCAACCCATTAACTATATTTCTAGACTAAAAATAATATTTCATACATATATTCCTATTTGTTATTATTACTTATTAATAAAAACAAAACATTATGACTTTAAATTATGCCTAAAACTGATTTATTATGTATATTTTAGAAAAGTAAACACTAATTTATTATTATATGTAAAACGCAATAATGGTATATTAACTGACTTGTTAAGTTAAAAGCAAATACACTTTATATTCTTTATATAAAAATAAAATATTTATTTTTATAAGAAATTCATTAAAATAAATGGAAACATATAGAATTTTAAATGAGGCTTGTAGAATTTTAATTTTATTATTATAATGATATAAAATATCTTAAAGATAATTAAAATAAGTTTATATTTAAAAAGAAATAAAAGTGAAAATAAAAATTATATAGCTATTTTAGCGTTGAGAAATAGAGTTGCTATAAAAATAGAAGTATCACTGTTTGTCAATACTATAATAGCGTTAAAGAAAGTCGTTTGGAGAAGATGTGTACTTTATTTGGTGTTTTACAATATCCATTGGAGATGCTCTAAATGGGTCTCTTATATTTTTTTTGTAATGTATTTCTGTTAGATGTGGTGGTAGTCGCGTCTGGTCGGCGGCAGAGCTTTGAGTGTACAGTAAGTCAAGGCACGTACGAGTACGCTTTCCGTAAGACAATATCGCCCCGATTATCAGATCGGCTGAGGGCGATTGTCCCCAATATACAACGACTTTCTTAATCTCGTATCGCAACACTACGAACGGGATTTTTCCGGCGAATCTATTGCAAATTTGACCTTTTTCTTGCTTCGGGAACTGGAAGTAGGGAGTGACATATGCTAGATTGCAGGAATCGAATGAATGGATTTTTCCATCTCGCAGGGGACCTGAAGGAGTTCATGGGACTGAATCGCAATAAATGCGACCTTTGGGCTTCTTGTCTTTTGACCTTTTGGGGCCAGAATGTGAAACATCACAACTTCTGGACTGCCCCGCAATGGGAAGTTTCTCGACCCGCCCCCTCGTATTCTCGGGTCGGGTCGGTCCATTTGGTAGTCCGATAGCTCGTAGCGACGATGCGGCGTGCGAAGTGCAAAGTCACAACTTCTGGACTGCAAAACAGGAACTTAGAAAATTTTTTCGAATTAAAAATCCATGCGCGCTTCACAACCGGCTCGCGTCTAACTCGTTCTTCGCTCGCCCGATTTTCGAGTCACATGCAATAAGCCTCTCGCCCGACCATGCTTTGTATACGCTGAAACGTAAACAAAGACACGGTCAAATTTGGGGACAACCGGGTTTGCCTACCCGGCTTGCCGTAATATTTATTCACTAAAAGTTTACAACGAAGGAGAACACTCAAACATGTGTTACCGAACCACGTCTCGCCGCACGCTTCTACTCACGACACGACATGGTTATCTCCTATCGTCCCCTTTTTCGGGATTTTAATCGCTCGCTCTCTCTCGCTCGCGAAACCCTCGCGTTATCCGTTCGAAGCTCGGCGCCCCGTTCTCGGATTCACTCAAAGTATCGCACCTTCGATCTCTCTCTCGGATTTGTGTGTGGAATTATCGTCTAAGGTGGTTGATGAGTTGTTGAATGACTAGATCTTGGCGGACTCCTTTAAATATGATTTGGCTCGGAGAGATTTCCTCAACAGCGTTATTCGAATTCGAATTAGGCTGTTACGAGAATCTCTCCCCGAGGATTTCTCCCGTTTGACTTGGTTCCCCAAATCTTCTCAACAGCCCCGAGACTTGGTTACCCTTTGCGCGGATCGAAGACTCGGTTATCCTCATTTGACTTGTTCTTGATCCTGCCCAACCGTTTTCGAGATCCTCGCAGGACCTAGTGAGCCAGTACGAAATTCTCGTGCACGCGTTGTCTCGGCCGCGCGCGTCGCCCCCACACGTTGCCTGACCGAGCCGCTGCTTGGCCTGGCTCTCTTCTCCGGCACCGCCGCTATCACTGCCGTCCGCCGGAGCCACCGCTAGACCACCGATGTGCGCCACCTGCGCCATCGTGCACCACCGTTCTTGGCTTGTTGTCCGCCGAGCCACCGCCCGCCGTTAACTTGGACGTCAACGTCCAAGTCGTCCCGCACGTGCTCGCTCATCGTCGCCCGCTTGGCCTCGGCCGCACGTGCGTGTCTGCAAGTGCTTCTCGAGCCATGTGCTTGGTGACTTTGTACAACATTACATTCCCGCTTGACAATGTTTAAATATGTTGACGTGACACTCGCAAAGGTGTAACATTTATAATGAATGTTCAATTTTCAAACATCTTTTAAACTTCTACGTAATTATCATACAATGTGCATATATCAAATGAATGACTAGATTTGATAAAAGCATTCAATCCCTACCTTACTAGAGACGAGATTCTAAGTTAAATTCATTTAATAAATACGAAAGAAAATTGTGTATTTCATGAAATCTTAAAAAACATATGAAAAATCTGGTATGTAACCCTGCATTCAAGGCTTTTCCAACAGTTGTTCAACCTATTTTTCGTTTCAATAGGTACCCAATGCGTTTATAGCTTTTTCAACTGGTGTCATACTATTTTCAGTTCGATAGTTACCCCGTTGTTTTAATCTTTTACATTTGGTGTCCAAATAATTTTAACAGTTACTATGTGGTGGCCATGCTTTATATACAATATAATTATGGTACAAAAGTCATCATCCACCAGTAATCAATATATAATTCATGAGTACCACATAAGACGTGTCAAGTTATTTGGACATCAACTGGAAAAGCCTTAAACATTTGAGTAACTATTGGAATTGAAATAGTTTGGATACGAATTGGAAAAGCCTTACACACATGAGTACTTACCTAAAAAAATTAGTTTGGCCATCAAGCCTTAAACACATAGTTATCACCGTAATTTTTCCAAAAATATTTTGTAGTATATAAGGAAATATTAATTTATATTTTATGGGACCTATAAAAAGTATCAAAAATGTATTATTTTATAATTTTAGCGAGTTTATTAATTTAGCACGTTATCCTCGAGTCGGGCCCGAATAAAAATATTATCTTAAAGAGTATTAAATAATCGAGTATCAATTTATCGAGTTTCTAATGTAGTTGTTATATATCTGCACCCATTGCCACTGTAACATCTAACAACAAAGTACCGGTAGGAGACGGGCTTTTTAACAAAATAAATCGAAAAAAAAAAAATTTAAAATAGGGCGTTTTTTGCACCTATTACTAAAATAGATTCATTTGCGGGTATTAACCGCGACGTCACACCCATTAAACGCGACGATCTATTTTTCGCCTCGTGGTGGGCCATTGTACGGGGCCGGTGTAGTGGGCCAATTTTTTTGGCCCAATACCTGTTCGTCGCGGGTAATAGGCGCGACGTCGCGCCTAATGGACGCGACGTCAGGGAAATATAGATCTCATATCTATTTCTCGCTCCCTCATTCTCTCCCTCCCTCTCTCTCTCTCTAAAACCTAACCCTAAGCTCCGCCGCCTCGTAGAACGGTGGAGAAAGGAGACACACACGTTTCACCTACCGGTGGGGGGAGGCGACTGTCACTTTAGAGGACATATGGTTGATGTGGGCACTCCCCGTGGACGGTATTTCCGTAAGCGGTGTGATCCCTCGTAAGACACAGGAGCAGTGGCTCGATTACTGCGAGGAGCTGACTGGGTACAGACCTCCCGAAGGAGCGTACCACGGGACCAAGTTGTCTCTCCGGAAGTTTGCGGCCTGGTTAGAAGAAAATCCAGTCGACGACATGACCGACGAGCTAATCGTCTATCAACATGCGCGTGCCTACGCATTGCTGCTGTTCGGGTCGGTGATGTTTCCCGACTCCAGTGGAAGTCACACGTCGATGACCTACCTTACGCTGCTCGAGGACATTGACAAAATTCATCATTACAACTGGGGCAGCGCCGTGTTAGCATTCCTCTACAGAGAGCTCTACACATCATGTCAGTCGAGGAAGATGAACATAGGTGGAGCTTTGCGGTTGCTGCAGGTACGAAAGATAGTTTAATTCAACAACTTGTAAAGCTTAAATGATACTTATGTATTTAAATAATTAAAATATAGGTTTGGGCATGGATGCGTATATTACAAGTCCAGCCCATTATCGTCCACCCTCGAGTGGTAATGCAGCCTAGTGTAGTCGATGGCATTCAGTTACCCATTCCACCGCATGCGGCGAGTTAGTTGCTCTCCTAATTATTCGAACTTTCAATTAAAAGTTATTATAATAATTAAATTTTATTCATTTAGATGGAATGCATTGTTTGACCATACGACCTCCGCAAATTCAAATTTGCGTGCGATACGGGAGTCCATCGATAGTATGTTGATGGAGCAATTTGTTTGGACCCCGTACAACTATCACGCACCGGAGATTTTGGCGCTACGCCCGGAATGCCGTCCTCAATCCTCTCGGTCGTCGTGCCCGCTGATATGTTACAACATCGTCGAGTGGCACTATCCAGATCGCGTGATGCGAGTTCGGATTGATTCAGTCGGTGCCACAACCACCCACGTATCTTACTGAAGATCTTCATCGCTTTAGCACTCGGAATGTCCCCGGAAAATATTGGTGATCGCAGCACGAACTACACGAGGCGTATTGGAGTCAAAGGCACTCGAGGATTGTCAATGGACTGGAGATAGGTTCCGGACCGCAGTGCACCAGTGACTATTACGATTGGTACCGGTCCGTGACCCGTCGATATATATCTCCGTCGTCTATTCACATGTCGCGAGGCTTTCAGATGGGAGATGGAGCATTCATCGACGTGATGGTTAGTTTATATATTAATTTTATTTATTATATTTAATTTCGATTTATTCGCGGCAAAATAATATTTGAATACGCTAAATAACAGGCACATCATCTCGATGACGTGGAGTCAAGACTACGTCGTCGTGTGGACGAAGGATTAGACGTTGTACATCGTATGCAGCGTCTAATCATCGATAGACGTCAGCGACGTGATACACAGTTCACCGACATTCCTCCTACGCAACATCGTGGGGCATCATCCTCGCATCATGTCACTCAAGGTGCTGGGCCGTCGTCATCGCGTATTCCGACGGATTTGTACGGCGATGGTGGATATGGGACGTCGATGCCATCGGGGTACACTACGCCGATGTAGTACACTTACGAGGAGGAGGAAGACGACGACGACGACACGCCACCTTACCGTTCATCTTCCCATCAGACTCCATTTCAACGTCAGCAACATGGTCGTCCATCCGAGCGTGAGGCCCCAGTTGACCGTTGTCATCTGCGTAGAGAGCAGCGTCCTCGTAGATGCGTTACCGGAGGGCATTATATGCCATAACTTTTATTGTATTAATTCAGACGATGTTTTTTTGTTATATGTTATTATGACTTACGTTTTTATTTTAGCGATGTTATTATCTTATTATGCGTATCTTTATGGTGGATATTTATAAAAGTGGATGTTATATAAATATTACAGCCGTAAAAAAGATGGTTCGTTGGAAGATTTTCGACAAAAGCATCTATGGGTGATATCACGAATATGTCTTCAATTCCTTGCTCAACTATACAATCAACGTTACGGAATTCATTTCACCGTACCTTTTCTAACGGAGAAACTTGGTCATTTGAAGCGTCGATACCTTTTATGGACAAAACTACGCGCCGAAATGGGAGATTGAGGAGAATATGACAGAGGATGGATTCATGCAGATACCGAGCAATGGCTTAAGTGGTTTCAGGTTGTTATTTTACTCAACGATTTATTCGTATGTAATAAAAATTTTTAATTATGCAATTTGTCATATTCTTGCAGGAGGATCCTCTTTCAACAATTTACTTCTATGAGCCCGAGCCACATGAATATTATCTGTATAGAATTTTCGCTAGATATATCAACCCAGACATTGTTCCAGACATTGACGTGTTTGCAATTCCTAACAACGAATGTCCAATAGTTCATACTCAGACAGAAGAATCATCCAAAAGAAAGTCGGTGAAACATGTCAGCTCGAGTTCGAGAGTCAAAGACGATACGGGTGACGACGACTTCGTCGACCCGCCACCGAAAGGAAACCGATACAATATGTCGAGTAAGATCGGCAACGCTGGCAAAAACCAAGGCGATGATGACTTCGTCAACCCACCTCCGAACGGAAAGCAAAAAGGTATGTATAGAAAGACGCACAACAAAGGCAAACATCATGCAATGTCGAGTTTCAGAGTTGAAGAAGATAATAGTGACGATGACTTCGTTGACCCACCCCCGAATGGTTGGAGAAAAATTTTTCCAAATTGATTATTTGTAACTTCAGTAACCTTTGTCATGCGTGTTTGCAACTAATATGAGGTAAATTCGGACGTAACTGAAAAATTGTAATAATTTACTTAAAGATTTAGTACAACATATGAATACTAAAAGTACTTAAAAATTAGATTAAATCATCGTTGACCACTGCCTCCGCCTCTTCGACCTTGTCTCCGCCTTGAACCACCACGATCCATTTCGTTCTGTATACGAGTTATACGGATTCTCCCCGGACCTGTTCGGGTACGCAGAGCATCGTTATGTATAAGAGAGAATTCAGTAGGCTCCCAATAACATTCGTCATGTAGATGATGAAAAAACCCCTCGTATGTTTTACGGTACGCTTGTTTGTTATAGAAAGGAGCACTATGATGCATGCTATGAACTCCCCACATACGGCAGGCTGCTTGGGCATGAGAACATGGGATGAAATACGTGTCCATTTTCCGCACGTGCACGTCTTTCCTAAGATGTTTACCACGTGCTTCCTTTGATTCACGGCCGAAGTATAAACTTCAGCTGTTTACAAACGTGGGTCAAAATTAGAGAACGTGACTCCAAGAACGACTTGTCCAGTCGTTGAACTTATTCCATGCATACGGAGACCAATCGCTTTTGGTGTTAGCCATCGCTGCAGAGCACTCCGTAAATCGATTACGAAAGAATTCAACGCATCGATGAAAGCTAAAGTCCACTATTGATTTCGGAGGCAAACACCTCGCCCCTTTGAAAACTCCTTTAAGGGCGTCGGAGATATTAGTGGTCATCACCCCGCATCGGAATCCACAATCATAAGCAAACGTCCACTGCTTTTTGTCAATCTTATCTAACCACTTCCAGGCCGGTTCATTGAGAACTTTAATGTGTTCCATAATGCGATTAAACTTCTCCAACGTGTGGGCCATTCCAGCTCTATGGCATAACTTAGGTCATTGTTCTTGAATTCAGTGTTGAAGTTTGATACGACATGGTGTAGACAAAACCGGTGTACACCATTCGACGGCCTATACGCCGCTAATTCGCTTACCGCAGCTAATATTCCTATAACAAATTACGATCAATCGATTAAAAGGGTGTCAAATTAATACAAGAATGTATGTAGGAAAATAAAAGTACCTTGATGACGATCAGAAATGAGGCATACACCTTGTTCATCTAACACGTGGATGTTAAGTAAGTTCAGGAACTAATGTCAAGAATGTCTGCGTTCCATTGAAACAATGGCAAAAGCAAGGGGGAGAATATTTTGATTTGCATCGAGCCCAGATGCAATTAACATTTTATGCTCGTATTTGGAGTATAAGCGTGTACCGTCAACGCAAACAACTCTACGATAATGCCTAAACCCATCAATACAAGGTTTGAAAGCCTAGAAAACATACCCCAATTTCTTCACACCGGGGGCTTCAGTTGGAAGATTCAACCACTTGACGACCGTGTCGAGGTTGTAACGTTTCAAAGCTTTCATGAAGATACGAAGTTGTTGGACTGAAGTTTCCGAGGTGCCGTAAACATTTTCTTTCGCCCTTTTGAGGCCATGTCATGCTTGAATGTATGAGATGTACCCGGTATTGTCCTTCACCAGCTGCTTTACGTTCTTTGGTAGAAATTGAGGGTCTGTCTTCACTATTCCAATTAAAATTTTCGCAATTGTTTTCGCGAATTGTTGCGGTGTGTTCTCGTCAACTCGTTCATGTAGCATGTGTGTGGCCCCCCATATATCGTAATCTTCCAATAACATTTTTTCGGTTTGAAGCATGCTCGTAACCTCTAGTGACAGTCATTGCTATGGTTGCATTTCACGCCCCATACGGTTTTGTTACTTTCTGAGACGTGAAACTCACGTCTAGCCACCCTGTAAGAATAATCGCCAACAGCTTCTTACAAGTGAGATTTGGTACTAACTGTCATACCGACTCTGAACCTGGGATTGTCCCTACTGTAAAAAATCACCGCCGCCGTCGTTGGCTTCTGGAGGCTCAAGTTGATATGTTGAATAAAAAGGCACGGGTTGGTAAGGCGCACGAGCATCTTCCGCCGGCAATGGAATGTCATTATCGGGACCATCATTGTTTCCATCATCGTCGCTATCGTCGTTATCATCTGCGGGATCCGGAAAATCATCCAGTGCACCACCAACGTCATCAGCTTCAGAGTCGCTAGCGTCACTATTTTGCAAGTCTTCGGGCACACGCTCAGGTAGTGACACATTCGACATATTAGGAACATCACGACTGCTCGAAGGAATGTCTATATGAGGAGGGTGGAGTGAAAAGTCACTCATTCCTTGAGTAATTGCCGTGAGATCAGGGAACGAGTGACTGGATGTGATGTTGGTGAACAAGTCGGGTGTGTCTTCATTACGGTCGGGATGAACATTCTCGCTCGCCTCGACAAACACTTCAATTAAATTAAGTTCCGCATCAGCATCCAAGAAGTATGATAGTTCCGCGTCGTTTGAAATTTGAAAGAGCCTCTGATAGACTCGAGAATGCTGATAGTATTCATTCTTAACATGAACGGTTAAGGAGGAAAAATTGTTGTCGAGGCGAATAACCTCATATAGCATGCCCAGAAATTGAGCAAAGCTAGTGTCGCGACGAATTCGTCTAAGAGAAATGGGTGGGATGCTGTACCGAATGGAGTTTGATTCAGTAATGATTTCGCCACCGTAGTAGATAGAGACTTAAATTTTACGGGATGTCATAATTTGAGGAGAAATTTAAGTTGTTTTTTTACATATCAATGTATATGGAATTATAGTACTTTATATAGGGAAAATCATCGCATTTAATAATAGCGACGTCGCATCTATTGGATGCGACGATTCTTCTGCAAAACGCCTGAACGTTACGTCCACATCAGTTCTGCAAAAAGAAAAAGAAAATTTACAGAGAACGCGTGATCGAGTTGTCACCTCATTGCGCCCAATGGACGATTAAACGCGACGATGGGCCCAAATACGTTATTGGCCCGTTTGAACGCTTAAACGGGCCAAATTGGATCGTCGCGTTGAATGGGTGCGACGTCGCGGGTAATACCCGCAAATGACTCTATTTTAGTAATAGGTGCCGAAAACGCCCTATTTTGAAAATTAATTTTTTTTTTCGATTTATTTTGTAAGGCCGTAGGAGACGCTGTTCAAGCTGCGTTGGATGCAAAGCATAAAGAGAAGGAAAAGTTAAAAGGAAATAAAACCGACTTCTTAAAGAAGTCTCCTAGCAAATAAGAAGACAAACAAAAGAAGTCAAGTAGGGAAAGCACCACCAAGTTAGTGGCCCCCCTCGAGGAGTTTTTTTTTTTTTTTTAATGTTCCGAGATATCTCCACTCGACCTGGCTATGTGCTAGCCCGTAAGTATCGGCGTGGCTTTTTTGCGCCACACAGACCTGACGGAGGCTTAATTGCGCCGCACATTCCAGAGGTGGGACTAATCCCCGTGGCCAGATGGATACGTCCCAAATCCACCTGACAACGATAGTCATGGGCCTTAGGCCCATGGGGACAACTCAAGGTATTGTGAGAGGGGAGATTCGATCACAAGACCTCCTTTAATCACAAGACCTTAAGGCCTCCTCCTTGACCACTAGACCAAGGCCTCATCGGCCCCTCGAGGATATTTCATCAGTTGAGATTTACACCGAAAGGTGGATTCACCAACATCTATACTCTTTTATTAAGCGTGAATATCACTTAAAAACGGTAATTTGGTCGGTCTATCAATTAGGAAATCAACTTTTTTTTCCGGAATTAATAATTACAAAAAATAAAAAATAAGTAACCCACGGGTAGAAAATTAATTGTTGGATTAGGTCCTTCATCATTTTTATTTTATTAAATTAATAACTAAAAATTATTATAAAGCATAATCACCCATTATTATTGTAGAATTATTCAAATAAATCAATTATTTTTTCTTTGCACACATGGAGTATGCGCATATACTAGTAATTTTTAGTAAAGAATCTAATAACCTGTCAAAAAAGAAAATACATTCCATTAACCAAATTGAATCTAGTCGGGGAAGTTACATTCACGGGTTCTCTCTCTCTCCAACCATTTTAATTCAGTTCTCAATGATGTGGAATTTTCTTGCATGGCTAGCGATTTTCCTTATATTTCTTCGACTAGAGGAGGCTGCGAAGTATAATAATCACACGCCCATGTATATATTTTTCATTTTCATACTCATCAAGATTATATTGATTTTTTTGTGTTTAAATACTCTGTATATTGATATTAATGGGTGTTATGATATTTACGGGTGCTTCAACACTTGTCGTGGAAGATATAATGCATTTTTCTATGTGGAACACGGACGAGCACCCCGAAATGGGAACAGAGAATCCCAACCGCCCATTATAGCCCAAAAACGCAATACGGCTATTAAAAATGATGCTCAGCTGCTCAAAATTCACATTTCGTTCCATTAACAAACAAGAGGCACAACAATAGATAGATAGTAAAATCCAAAACCACCAATGGTCAATCTAAAACGGTATATCAATCACAATTACAAGTAAGTTACAATCAGCTATACCTGCATATTCATTCATGAACATCTCAAGACCTAATAATACTTCGATCACACAATACACACCTTATTTCTTTGCTTCGTTGCTCTACTCATCAGACTGGGAGCGGAACCAAACTTTCGACATAGATCCCCGTCGAACAGATTTCAAAAATATTACCTATCCGAGAGTAAACAAAGCTGTACTCCCCGTTGGACGAGATACACAAACGATAATAGAATAAATTATCTTTCCAATAAGGCATATCGATATAAGGGATCCGAACTAATTAAGTTGAAGAATCTCTGACACCGTACTCCCTTAGAACCCAAACATCGACATGATCCCACGAATAGCTGTAAAGAGCACTAATGCAACCTTGTAAAATTCCTATTGATAGACCAAAAGAATGGCCCACATAGCTCGACTGCTCAATAGTTCCAAAGACCTCATCGGTTAAACTGAGACTCATAATATTTCTTCGAAAAGATGAATTGACACGCTGCATACTGAATAGTACAAAGTGAAACCTTCCATTCGAAAATATCACAGATGATACCGACGACAATATGCCATCTTTAACATCATCAACAACATTCTTCCAAGAATCGGTTCTTTAAGTTGTATATCTTCACCACAAGCCTCATCATTCTGTCGGCACTAAATTAACACCAAAAAAGCCCAGTAACCTTGTAATCTTCGTTAGGCTCATCATAACCGATACCATATCCAGCCATCGAAATCATCTCGGTTCCCGATGCAGTCACCGGAGGAGGCAATTCCTTTGACATTCTCGTAGACGGGTTCCATATAAAGGTGTGATTTTCGGGAAGATACGGGTGAATACTAAGCCGAAAAATGGTAACGCATAACAACCATGTTACCCCTAGGGTTTTTGAGTAACCGAACACCCCACGGGATTCGAACAACCGATAAAGCCGCGCCAAGAAAAGAAACCCTTGTTCGGATCACAGAATAGGGTCCGAGAGGAACCCCCTCGGGAAAACCCAAAAGAGGAGCTCAAGAGAGAAAGAACGAAAGGAACTTGTGTTATTTCCCAAAGGAGAATAGGCGGGCGACTCGGTTGATGCCACTCAGGTGATTTCCCGAGCGCCTTTAGTAGAAGAAGGTAACCACTTACCGAGGCCGAGGAAACCACTTGCCGAGGCCGAGGGAGTTACGGTTACGGAAGATCAGGATTTTTATCGTGCGAACATGGATACGCCAACAAGGGTAAGACGTGCCCGACGTGTTGACTAGGGACTTGTCTCATATACTGATCATGAATGTGGTGGTATAAATAGAAAGGATCCTCAAACTGGCTCATGTATCGACTTCTTGATTTCTTCTCCTTTACGCACTAATTAAAAACTGTCACCACAAAGAGGAACTGACTTGAGCGTCGGTAGCGTCGCTGAAACGGCGTCCACCCTTAGTTCTTCTTATCTCTCGTTTTTCTCAGGATTGCGGGAGGGGAAGACGGAGTTTCCAAGTCATCCCGGTGGCCAGAAGATCTATCGCCCTTTCTAGTTATTCTCCCGGCGGAGAACCGCAAATACTCCTGAGGGGCCATTTCTGAACGCATCAAATTGGCGCCGTCTTTGGGAAGACATACTATCATATAAAAATGTTGAGTGTCGAAGATGATTCACCCTTACTCGGAGGCGGGCCTCCGACTATGGAAGAGATGTCTAGAATGACGGCGAACACCTTGAATATGAGATTCTATCAACGCCCGGAATTTCAAGAGATCGGGAAAATAAAGAAAGACGTGGAGGCTCTGATGGCCGAACGGCCAAAGAAAAAGGACATGCCTTATCTCGAGACCAACCTCCAGCAACCGGAGGGGATGAGAGCGCTTCCAATCACGTAGAACAAGAAGGGGGTCGCAAGAAGATAAAGGATTCAGTGAGGGGGGACCTGAGAAAATGTTGCGAGAAGAGTTAGACGCTGCACGGGCAGAGAAAGCCCGCCGACATGCAATAATGCAGGCGAAAAGAGTTAGAAATAATGAGGGCTGAGATAAAGAAACTAAGAGAACTCAATGATCCCCCCGTGCTAGTACCGATCCCCCGAGGGTCTCCCTTCTCAACCGAGATACTCGCCTTCCCTCTGCCCAACCACTTCCGTTTTCCAGAAATGGGTCGATACGATGGCACGGGACATCCAGAGGATCATCTAGCGAGCTTCGAAGGAAATGCGGCACTTAATCAACTGGACGATGCGATTAAGTGCCAAGTGTTCAACGCTCACCCAGGGAGCTCAGCAGTGGTTCACCATGTTGCCCGCCGGTGAAATTAGAAACTTTCAAAACCTCACTTACTCTTTCTTAAAGCATTTCTCAAGCAGTCGAAGGAGACCCTCTTCAGCCGTTAACCTATTGAACATGAAGCAGGGTGATCGGGAGAGCCTTCGGGACTATCTCCGACGGTTCAATGGCATCATTATGAAAGTTCCGACAGCCACCCCGTATTTGTTAATCGGCGCCTTTCACCATGGGCTAAAAGAATGAGAGCTATAAACATTGTTAGTGAAAAAATACTCGGCAACAGTGTTGAGTTGGTGAATCGAGTGGAGAGGTATGTGAGGGTTGAAGAGGCACAGGGGTATAGGAAGCCCGAGAAGAATCGGATAGTGAATTCGTCACACGAAGGAAAGACGGTTAAAATGCCCAGAGGTGAGAACTTCCAGAGGGAGGCTCCCGTTAACCCGAGGCTGAGGAACACCAGATGGAAGGTCAACAAGATTCGAGCTTTGGAAATTTGCGATGACCGATATCCCCTTCGGAGGCCAGTTCGCAATAGGGAAAGGCCCAAACACCCGGTGTCGAGGGAATATTGCAGCTTCCATCGAGAGTATGGTCACACCACGGATGACTGCTATCATCTCAATGATGAATTAGAGAGATTGGTAGAAATAAACTCGGAAGCAATGAGCGAGTTGGTCGAGGGTGAGAGGAACCTAACCCCAAGGTTTGAGAGAAATGAAGCAGAACGGGGCTATCCGCAGAGGAGGTCGTATGTGCCTCCCAAACTCCATCGGAATAAAGGGAGATCCCCAGATAGAATTCGACGTAGGGTCCCCGAGGGTCGAGCAGAGAATCGAAGAGTGAATCGGGACGGGAGAGATCCCGAGTGAATGCACTCTCCCGAGAAGCAAATTCCACCAGTGAGAATGATTAACATGATATCTGGGGGACCTGCCTATGGCGATTCTAACGGGCTAGGAAAGCGGTGGTTAGGAAGCTACAGATTTATGAAGTAAAGACAATGGCAAAACGATCGGGACCTCTTATTAGCTTTGGACCGGAAGACTTCCATGGGGGGGACGACTCTCATGAGGATGCCCTCATGGTACGAGTAGAGATGGCAAATCACGATGTGGGAAGGGTGTTCGTTGATAATGGGAGCTCGGTGAATGTCTTGTACAATGAGGCTCTAGATCAAATGGAGCTCGGGAAGTATCAAATGGATACTGTTGAAACAACTCTATTCGGGTTCACGGGACATGCTATCGAAGCGATGGGCGTAATTCAGCTCCCAATTACAATGGGGAGTGGCGGCTTAAAGAAAACTCGAATCATTCCCTTTATGGTAGTACAAGCGCTTTCCGTGGGAAATAAGGTAGGAGAGGTGCCGAGGATAGAAGAGTGGCTCGTAAATGCTATGTGGAAGTAGTTAGGATGGAAATAGAATCTTTGAAGCTGCACAAAGGGGTTCATTATTTATATCCTAGGCGGGAAGTTGTCCGAACGATACATACCGCCAGAAGCAAAAATACGATGGAACAAGAGATGGTAGAAGCATCCAGGGAAATAACCTCTGAGGAAGGCTTCCTCAAGGAAAAGACCCGAAGAATTCGAGGGAGGAACCGAGGAAATAATGATAAGACCTCCTTCGGGAACAATGAGAATATCTCAAGATTTAACGGAGGAACTGAGAAGAGACCTTATAACCCTATTGAGACAGAATGAGGATGTGTTTGCCTGGTCGGGAGGCGATTTAAAGGTGATCAATAGGAACATCATGGAGCACAAGTTAAATGTCTCTAGAAATTCCCGACCAATGTTCCAAAAAGGGAGACACCTCGGGCTCGTAAAAGATATGGCTTTTAAGGAACATGTGGAAGGGCTCATAGCCGCCGGACACATAAAAGAGGTACAATTCCCAACTTGGCTTTCAAACGTTGTATTGGTTCCCAAGTCATCGGGGAAGTGGCCATGTGTGTGGATTTGGGGACCTTAACAAGGCCTGCCCCAAAGATTTTTATCCCTTCTCCGAATAGACCAGTTGGTGGACTCAACCTCAGGCACGAGTTGTTATGCTTCTTGGGTGCTTTCCAAGGATACCATCAGATCAGGTTAGCCGAGGAGGATCAACCGAAGACGAGTTTTGTAACGGCGAGAGGACCTTTTGTTATGTGGTCATGCCCTTCGGCTTAAAGAACGCTGGCGCTACTTACCAGCGTTTGATGGACAAAGTATTCGAACACCAGATAGGGAGGAACGTGGAAGTGTACGTAGACGATATACTCAAGTCCCGGGAACACCCATGTTTCTTATCAGACGTTCGGGAGACCCTCTCTACTCTAAGGAGGTATGGTGTAACATTAAACCCTGAAAAATGCACTTTTGCTGTTCGAACGGGAAAGTTCATCGGGTACATGGTAACTCGGAGAGGAATCGAGGCTAATCCAGATAAAGTTGGAGCTATCATAGGCAAGGCCTCCTCCAAGAACCTTAATGAAGTGCAAAGGTTGACGGGAAGAATAGCCGCTCTAGCTAGGTTCATCGCCAGGTCCGCCAAGCGAAGTTTGCCCTTCTCTTTAAGGTTTTAAGAAAGAGTAAAGATTTCCAATGGAGTCCGGAATGTGAAAAGGCTTTTCAAGAGTTAAAGGAATATCTGAAGGAATTACCAGTGTTAAATAAAGCAAAACCTGAGGAGGTGTTGATGGTATATCTCTCTGTCACCGCCCATGCAGTTAGCTCGGTCCTAGTAAGGGAAGAAGGAAAGGAACAAAAATCCATTGTTTTGTGAGCCATGTCCTCAAAGGGGCGGAGATGCGATATAGCAATCAAGAGAAGCTACTTTTAGCACTAGTGGTCACTGCGAGGAAACTGAGGCCCTACTTCCTCTCTCACCCAATAGTGGTACTAACCAATACCCCGATGGGTTGAGTTTAACTTTGACTAATTCATATCTTAGTTGGATGCTTCTACTGGATATGGCCGGTAAAATTGCCATATCCGCCACCCTTCTTAAAAGGGTACTCCTTACCACAATAATTACATATAACTTTAAAAAAATCCTTATTTTCGGTCGGTACCTTCTTGAAGTGTACAGCGAAAATATTCGAGCGTAGCACAGCTGCTGCGACGCGTGCTTGGTTCTCGGTCGGCGTCTGCCTCGGAACCGCTTCTGGTTGGTCATGTTACGTGTTGCTCTCCGTTCCATCCATGTCCGAGCCGAGGACGTCACTAAGATCGAGCATAAATTCGAGGGAGTCATCATATTGACAGTCATCCTACCAACTTCCCCCTTGATCTCAAACTTGATCCTCGACGACGGCTATCCATTCCTAAAATAAAATAACAGAAAAAAAAAACGTTAGATAAAATGTGTGTAAACTTACGAGAAACGAATTTTGTAAATTCGGAGCGCCGTGTAGTAGAGTCGGGCGGGAATTGATGAGTGTAGTAGAGAGCCGATGCGAGGTTCGAGGATTGAGGGAGTAATATTTTAATTAGTTTATTTTTAATTCGTGGACTAGAGAGATTGATGATTGAAACTTGAGAGTGATAAACTGAGAGAGATGATTGAATTGAGTTGTGTTTTTTTTAAGAGGAGTGTAGGGGTATTTATAGATTTTTTAGGGTTTCTAGCCGTTGCAACCGCCGGTTCCCGGTCAACCGCCAATTGCAACGGCTATTTTCTATTTTTTTTACCTAACGGCTCTTATTTTTTATTTAATTTTTTTATATCTAACGGCTACTAACGTTTGACTCTGACGAGTAAACTTTTAATTTTTTTTACCTACCTGATCTTATTTTTTTTAACGGATATATATTTAATATATTAAATATTTATATATATTAAATATTTTATATATTAATATTATAACCGCCGGTTTACAACAGGCGGTTTGCGGTTTGCGGTTTGGGATTTTTCCAAACCGCGCGGAACCGGCCAACCACGGCTCACGGTTGTTGGTGGTGGCCGGTCGGAACCGCCGGTTCCGGTTAAAATGGGCATGACTAACCCTAAGAAATCTCATTTGACGGCAGTTAAGCGAATACTTAGAAATATGAAAGGTACTGCTAATTTTGGTCTCTAGTATTCCAATACCGATGAATTCCCATTTATGGGATATCTGATGCCGACTATGCTGGTTGTAGGGGAGATAGGAAAAGTACTAATGGTACATGTCAGCTACTTGGGAATTCCCTAGTAACTTGGTTTGGTAGAAAGCAAAATGTTGTCGCTCTTTCCAAAACTGAAGCTCAATATATGGCTTTAGGAAATTATTGTCAACAATTACTTTAGATGAAACAAACCCTTAGTGAATTGGGTTAGGTTATGCCAAATTCCTATTATTTTCTATAGTACTAGCGCCATAAGTATGACTAAGAATTTGGTGCACCATTCTCGTACTAAGAGAGGTTAAACACCACTTTATACGAGATCGTGCTCAGAAAAAGAATATCAGCATGGAATTCGTAGGAACAAATGATCATCTTGTTGATATCGTCACGAAGTCTCCAATCGAGACAAGATTCTGTGATATCCATGATCGAATGAGAATTACCGAGTTAAATAAGGTTAGATAACTTGCCAAATTCTGCACGTATTCTAAATATCTTAAGATTCCGAGTCTAGAGTTATTTCTAGTATAAATTTGTAGTTATTATTTTCTGATATCTTATCCTTATTTCATCTCTTAGAATATATTATGAAAATAAGATCTCTACGATGTGTCTTCAAATAGCCTTCGGAAAACTTTGCTTTCATAAAAGGGATCATGTCAAATCTCTCTTACATTTCCGATTCCCTGATAAATGGTTTGTTTCCATTTTGAAATTCAAAATTTTAAATGTGAAATAATCCGTTGTTGAATTATACGGAATGAAGTTATTTTGTATTTCTTGATTATATTTATGTAGTGTACATCGGCTAATTGATAGAGAAAAAACTAGCCGTTGCAATATAAGCGTTGGGACATTTATGACTAAATCATCCCATGATCTCCTCATGATTTGTCTTGATTTCCTTTGACTTGATCTTTGTCTTGACAGACTCCCTTGATTGTTTCCATGATATGGTTGATTGTTTTCAATATTCAACACCCACATTTTTGCCTTGAATAAACCATTATTCTCTTCAATAAATCCAAATGTAATAACCTTCATTCTTCTCAGTTCATCCTTATCACAAAACCCATGTTCTTCAAACTTCCAATCTTTACAATGGTGAAACCGCTGGAACCAAAGGCACTGCAATTGAGTCCAGCACGAGCAAAAAGCACAAAGAGCCTATGTTCGATGAGTCAATGTCTGATCTCGTTCCCAAATCTCCGAAAACCGCCTCAACTCCACCATCTTCGGTGAGAACCACTCGTTCAAAAGCTCATGCTCCGGGCAAAACTCCTTCCACGGTTAAGCCAAGGCCTAACACCAATCTTCTCACCACTGTGTTCGAGATGGTGGAATTTTACACATCGACTAGCCACGGCACAAAGAACGAGAATGATGTAAAAAGCAAAAAAACATCTCTGATGTTCAGCCTATTCCGCCTCGTGAGCCTCCATCTCCTAAGCCGACAACTTATGTTTATCCTAAAGAATCTTCGCTCGAATCTCCTCAGGAATCCTCTCCCTCTCCCTCTTTGGTTAAAGAACCCTCACCGATCGAAGAAATGGCAAACTCCATGGAGGAGGACTACTCGTAAGAAATCGAGAAGGAGGATAAGGAATCTACTGCACCCACCTTCGATATGGATAAATCGAGAGAGATTCCTGATCATGTGAAGTTTCTAAACCATGTTTCACAAGAAAATTTCAAGGGCTTTGAGAAGGGAGAGATTGCGAGAGGCCGTGGGGTTATGTTTAAGAAGTTGCCTGAAAGTCGTCCTACCATGTGGTTGTTGGTTGGGAGCGATTCCTTAGTATCAATAGGACGTGTTACCCTGAGTCAATCAAGTTTTTTTATGCAGAATTTGACTATGACGAGAAGCGATATGAGATCACTATCTACTCGTATATGTTTGGAAAGAAAATTGTAAGGACAAGAGAACGGGTGAATGAGATGTTGGGACGTAAGGACAAGAGAATCTATCACTATAACCTGAAAGGTGTTATTCCAAGGAATTTAAACTCATGGAATGTGTGAAGGCACTCTGGAATACCACTAGCAAGCCTAGGTTTTTCGATGGGGAAACGTTGAACGAGTTGCACATCGACTACTTCTTCCTGGACAAAGTGCTTAACATGACACTCTAGAGCGCTAAGATAGGTACCGGAGGACATTCCATCACCATGAACTTCATCAGCACATGTTTTTGTCTAAATGACTTCTCAGATTATGAAGTTCAACATCTGGTATGGTATCATGAAATTTATGATCTAGGCGTTTGAGAGCAATGATAAACCTCTCCCGTATGGAATGTTGCTGACACACCTATTTGAGCATGAGGGAATAACACTGCCACGTGCTTGGGAAGACGATGCAAAGCATGTTGTCGATGTAATTGCCTGAAAAGAATGGGTATTGATCATGCTAAAAAGGGCTGGTTCAAGGCTAAGGAGAAGAAGTCAGTTGCTAGTGCTCATAAGAAGTATGTGGCATGCAAATGTTGTTGAGCTGAGCGAGTCCGATAAAGGAGATGGTGAGGAGCGCAGTGTTGATGAGGATGTGATCACAACGATCTGAAGAGATATAGTTGATATCAAGGCATACAACCAGAAGTATTTCAGAAAGACCAAAGAGCAGTACGCTGAGATCACACTTAATTGCCAAAATAAAAAAGGCACTGAAAAGTTCTATTTCTTCGACACAATGTAACGTTATTGTGGGTGCTAGTTGAGATCGGTGAGTAGAAGAAAGTGACAATGACAGGTCGGATCGGTGTCGTTTTGACGTTCGGAAAGGAACCCGAGTTGGAATCGGTCGTCATGTCTCCCTCGCACGTCTGAACGTTGACACTAGGAAGAGCGGGTGCTGCCATGTTGGAGGTTCCACGCGATGGTGGACAATCTTCGGTAAAGAGTAGCCCACCTTGTTTACGGCTATTTGGTCCCTCGATACGTGTTTTGGTGGATTGCAGGTCTTCAACATTGCTAATACCTCCACCGTCTGCGACGCGAGGTGCGTCGCGGTCTTCTCTAATCTTTTCAATCGGTGTTCCATGTATGATCTCGTCATGGTCACAAAGGAATCCGACAAAGAACCTTTTTTTTCTTGCGATTAACACTAGCTCACGGCGTTGAATAGTGAAATCTTACCCGAGCAGTGGTCGCGGCGGCGATAAAGTGTTTTTTGGCAACAATAAATTCTTATCTCGATGAACAGTAGCGCACGATGAACAATGATTCCGGCGATGAACAGTACGCGCGTGAACAGTCCTTGGGCGTGGAATCGGCGGCAAGTCGGAAAAATTTGTTAGGGCGAAAAGATCGTAAACGACGGTTATGGGGTTTAAATATGAAAGTAGAAAAAATATTTTATTGATGAAGATGCGACGAGGAATAAAAAATGAAGAAATAAACCAAGTAACGTCGATACCTAAGCGAAGCTCCCAATCGAGAGCTGAAGCTCTCGCCCAATAATCGAAGCTATCCAAATGCCCAAAATAAAATCTAATTGACAATAGCTAATACGATTCACATATATAGTAGTAGATGAACCCTAACATATCTCAACAACTCTCTTAATGGGCTCTTTTCGAAAGCTTGGGCTTATGTAGTCCAACATCCTCCATAACGGGCCTCCTCGTATAACATCTAACATCTAACAAAAAGATTTAAATAACGGGATAGCTATCGAACTGAAAAATAGTCTTACACCAGTTGGAAAAGCTATAAACGCATGGGGTACTTACTGAAACTGAAAAATAGTTTGAACACCAATTGAAAAAGCCTTAAATTGAGGTTACTTACCGAATTTTCCATATTTTTTTTAAGATTTCCTGAAAAATACTCAGTTTTCTTTTGTTTTTGTTTAAAATAAATTTAACTTTGAATTTCGTCTCTAATAAGGTAGGGATTGAATGCTTTTGTCAAACTGAGTCATTCATTTGATATATGCACAATGATAATTAAATAGAAGTTGGGAAAGTGTTTGAAAATTAAACATTCTTTATAAATTAATAAAATATTAATTTATCGATTAATTAATAACTCTTTTAATTAATAAATTTTTGTTGTATCAACAATATTAATTTATAGAGTTTCAATTGTATAATACACTTGAGCTACTTAAATATCGTAGCCCGTGTCATGTCAGACTAGGGAGATTAGTTGGAATTCAGGGACGTATCATAAATGACAGTATACTTCAGATTCGCTTAAAAGAAACCAAGTCGAGGTGTGTAATTAGAGTGGGATAATAAGATATATCTGATAAGGGATTATTTAAGTAAATGGCATTTGACTGGGTCAATTTTAAAAAAATGGCATCCATAATGTTTGAAGTCTATTCTACCCTTACTAACTCAGGGAAAAAGACGTCTTTACCCTTATTTAACCCATTCAACTACCCAAAGTAAAATTAATTAGGTTTAATCGATTCCACCCACTGTAGCGTCACGGGTCTTCTTCTTCTTCATAACCGAGTACAATAATTGACAGTTAAAAGTGAAGAAAGACACATAACGGAAACGAAGCAGTAAATTTCCAGATCTACGAAACAACCTTTACCCGAAGCAGAAAATTCTCCAAACCGACTACAATGGCAATGAACGCGCGTCCCGAAAGAGTGCCGGTAATTTCACTGTGATTTCGTCTTCCTCAGGAGCAGGTCTCGTGCGTCGAATTGGTTGGGTCCGGCGCATGGTTTCCCAATTGTGCAATTTGGACACTTGTTCGCAAGGGAACCGTGCGTCGAACCAATTGGGACCCAAACAGTCGCCCAAATCAGGGGACCCGTGATTGCATGCTTGGGACCCGAGCACAGTCGCACAGTACCCATACGGGCGGCCCCTTGCAATTGTGTGCGCGTACTATGCGATTGAGTGCGGGTACATGCGATTGCGTGTGGGTACCAGGCGATTGCGCGCGGGTACCATGCGATAGTGCGCGTGGGTACCGTGCCTGCGGGTATCCTGCGCGCATGCACGGGTACCATGCTCTTGTGCGCGGGTACCATGCTCTTGTGTGCGGGTACCATGCGCGCATGCGATGGTACCATGCTCGCAAGCGCGGGTACCATGCGTGCATGCGCGGGTACCATGCTCGCAAGCGCGGGTACCATGCTTTTCTGTGTGGGTACCATGCTCTTGTGCGTGGGTACCATGCTTTCCTGTGCGGGTACCATGCTTGCAAGCGCGGGTACCATGCTTTTCTGTGCGGGTACCCTGCTCTTGTGCGCGGGTACCATGCTTTCCTGTGCGGGTACCCTGCTCTTGTGCGCGGGTACCATGCTTTCCTGTGCGGGTACCATGCGAGTACTAATTGGTTATTTACTCTTATGATTCCCAGGTTGTGCTGAAGAAGCAATTGTCATCCCGAGACGACGACTTCGAGTTCCGATTGACAATGACCGGGATGTACACGGAGGCACGAAACAACCTTTACCCGAAGCAGAAAATTCTCCAAACCGACTACAATGGCAATGAACGCGCGTCCCGAAAGAGTGCCGGTAATTTCACTGTGATTTCGTCTTCCTCAGGAGCATGTCTCGTGCGTCGAATTGGTTGGGTCCGGCGCATGGTTTCCCAATTGTGCAATTTGGACACTTGTTCGCAAGGGAACCGTGCGTCGAACCAATTGGGACTCAAACAGTCGCCCAAATCAGGGGACCCGTGATTGCATGCTTGGGACCCGAGCACAGTCGCACGGTACCCATACGGGCGGCCCCTTGCAATTGTGTGCGCGTACTATGCGATTGAGTGCGGGTACCATGCGATTGCGTGTGGGTACCATGCGATTGCGCGCGGGTACCATGCGATAGTGCGCGGGGTACCGTGCCTGCGGGTATCCTGCGCGCATGCACGGGTACCATGCTCTTGTGCGCGGGTACCATGCTCTTGTGTGCGGGTACCATGCGCGCATGCGATGGTACCATGCTCGCATGAGCGGGTACCATGCTCGCAAGCGCGGGTACCATGCTTTTCTGTGTGGGTACCATGCTCTTGTGCGCGGGTACCATGCTTTCCTGTGCGGGTACCATGCTTGCAAGCGCGGGTACCATGCTTTCCTGTGCGGGTACCCTGCTCTTGTGCGCGGGTACCATGCTTTCCTGTGCGGGTACCATGCGAGTACTAATTGGTTATTTACTCTTATGATTCCCAGGTTGTGCTGAAGAAGCAATTGTCATCCCGAGACGACGACTTCGAGTTCCGATTGACAATGACCGGGATGTACACGGAGGCACGAAACAACCTTTACCCGAAGCAGAAAATTCTCCAAACCGACTACAATGGCAATGAACGCGCGTCCCGAAAGAGTGCCGGTAATTTCACTGTGATTTCGTCTTCTTCAGGAGCATGTCTCGTGCGTCGAATTGGTTGGGTCCGGCGCATGGTTTCCCAATTGTGCAATTTGGACACTTGTTCGCAAGGGAACCGTGCGTCGAACCAATTGGGACTCAAACAGTCGCCCAAATCAGGGGACCCGTGATTGCATGCTTGGGACCCGAGCACAGTCGCACGGTACCCATACGGGCGGCCCCTTGCAATTGTGTGCGCGTACTATGCGATTGAGTGCGGGTACCATGCGATTGCGTGTGGGTACCATGCGATTGCGCGCGGGTACCATGCGATAGTGCGCGTGGGTACCGTGCCTGCGGGTATCCTGCGCGCATGCACGGGTACCATGCTCTTTTGCGCGGGTACCATGCTCTTGTGTGCGGGTACCATGCGCGCATGCGATGGTACCATGCTCGCATGCGCGGGTACCATGCTCGCAAGCGCGGGTACCATGCTTTTCTGTGTGGGTACCATGCTCTTGTGCGCGGGTACCATGCTTTCCTGTGCGGGTACCATGCTTGCAAGCGCGGGTACCATGCCTTCCTGTGCGGGTACCCTGCTCTTGTGCGCGGGTACCATGCTTTCCTGTGCGGGTACCATGCGAGTACTAATTGGTTATTTACTCTTATGATTCCCAGGTTGTGCTGAAGAAGCAATTGTCATCCCGAGACGACGACTTCGAGTTCCGATTGACAATGACCGGGATGTACACGGAGGCAAGCGCGAAGATCAGGAACAATCTAAATGAGAATGAGTGGGAGAGTTAGAGGGCGAGGAATTTGGTAGACTCGTCGAGGCTGCCGCCGATTTCAATCTCTCCGCCTAGCTCATTACGTTTTTGACGAGGAGGCAGACTACTCTTCACGAGCGCGAGGAGTTGTGGATGGTCATAAACAACCGACCTCTCCAATTTTCTAAAGCGGAGTATTGCTTGATTACCGGGCTAAGGTTCTCCGACGATATCCCGGAAGTAAACCCAAATGGTGATTTCGCCCAGAGAAACTTTCCGGGAAGATCCACTATCCGTATGTCGTACGTCGAGGATCGGCTACGAGAGTTGGGAGCCAACGATGACGGAAACGTCAACTTCGATAAGTTGAAGTTGGCGGACATTCTCTTTGCCGCATCTGTGGTACTGCCTCGACCGTCGAAGAAGGACATGGTTCTTCGGTCGTGGCTGCTTTCATTGGTCGAAGACGAAGTCGCCTTCGCCAACTATCCTTGGGGCAGCGTAGCGTTCAAAGGGCAATACGATCTTGTCCATTTTGCCTTCGTATCCTCATCAAGATACGTATGCACGTTTTCGTACCGTTCCTTTAGCGTATCCAACAATCGATCGCAATCGCTCGTCTTGTAGGCGTACGCAATATTAAGAATAACGCACACGCACCTTTCTCCTTCATACGGGTCTTTATATTTTGTTTAATATGCCACGCACAGAACCCGTGAAACGCATTTGGGAAAACTGCCGGGACGGCTGTCTTTATCCCGCCATGTCTGTCAGAAATTATGACGAGGTCATTTGAATCGGCCACGATCCCTTTTAATCTCGTTAAGAACCATGACCAAGATTCGGTAGATTCGGTGCTCGCAATACCCCATGCGATAGGATATTGGTGGTAATCGCCGTCTTGCGCCGTAGCAACAAGCATCACCCCTTTATACTTTCTCATTAAAAAGGTGGCGTCGATAGAAATTACCTTACACATGAAAGCAAATCCCGCTATGCATGCACCGTATGCCAAAAACAGATATTTAAATCTGTTTTCCTCGTCCATCTCCCAATCCGTGACACTTCCGGCGTTCATTTGCTTCACAGCCTCCAAGTACGCCGGGATCAACGCGTAACAATCGTCCCCGTTACCGACCAACTCCTCCGTAGCGATATTCTTCCCCTTCCAAGCCTTTTAATAAGAAACATTCACCCCCTACTTTGCATCATAGACATGATAGCCTTTGGCGTGGGAATGTCTTTAGGCCCGCTAAAATTGTCAAGAAGCATCCTAGACACAACCGATGAAGTTCCTTGACGATGACTTCGACGTCGATGAGACACGCCGCATGTGTGTGTGCCGCAATATGTCCGTATCGAGAAAAAAGGGGAATCTCTATCTTTTGCAGCTCGAAAGCGCCACGAACATTGCTCCATCGCACATCTTACTACATACAAAGTCTTGTTCGACTTTACTAATTTGCACTCAAACGACGCAGCCAAGGCGATTTTAGATATTTCCTCGATAACTTCCGCCTTGTCACGAAACTACTGCCCAACGTGTAGGCTTGAACCGTCCAGAAATGCAAAAGTACCATCAGCAGCCTCTTCTACCGGGTTACGATCTACATCGTCATCTTCATCGTCATTGTGATCATGTGCTACAAATTCCTCCTCCGACTCGCCAGTGTTTTCAATTGGCTCATCTTCATTTTCATTCGAATGCCAACCCAAGTAATCCCTACCCCCAGACGGTCCAGCGATATCTTCAAGACCCTCATCTTCATTTTGGTTAGAAGGGCTCCAACTGTACCCCTCAAAGGGTTCGATTTGCGCATTTTCATCGCAATCGGCTATGAACCCGGTATTATTACTAGAAGAACCAGCAAATGCGTCCGACGGAGCCACATGCGCACATTCCACCACCTCGACATGAATCACGGGTCTCGATTGAGGGCCACCAAAACCCAAGTACGCACGTAGAGCATAGTCGTTATCGATGTATATGGGCCTCGGATAACTATAGGGTACATTGGACATATAGCTTAGTGTTAGCCTCGCATTGTCGTCGCGAAACGCTAACACCGATACAATTTGCTCATTTACGTCTTGTAACGTGCATGCGTCCTCATCCACCAAAATTGAATGTCACCTACAATTTGACGCAGGAGACCAAGTCGAGGTATTGTCCTCGCCGATTAACCACCGACCATCGAATTGAAATACAATGTTGGTAATTGTCATTTTGAGCACCTGCAATATTATGCAATGTTATTGTTTAGAAAATGATTCTCGTCATATATCGTGCTTATGTATGATCTTCAGCGCATGGATCCCGAACGTGGGATCACGGTACCCGCACACAACGCAGGGGACCCACGCATAAACGCAGGGGACCCGCGCATAAACGCAGGGGTCCATGCGCATGGTACCCGCACCTATATTTCACGGTACCCGCACCTATATCGCATGGTACCCGCACGCAGGGGTCCCATGCACAAAAACTAGACCTCAGAATATGTATTTTCAGGTCCGAATTCTCGCAATAACCACTGAAATATCGCTACTCTGGCTAGTACACGTGATCTAATAAATAACCCACACATTTTAGGGGGTAATGGACTGTAAATTCACCATTTTCGAAGTTAAAATTGCAGTTTTCGTGTAACGAATGCTTACTGGTAAATATGCTGAAATGCTTGCTGTTTTCTTGGTTTGAGAAGTTGTTTTTCGGCACTAAACGACGAGAACAGCTCGCGTCGCTTTAGGTTTGTGAGAGAGGTGTGTGTGGTTACCATTTGTTCTTTAAAATGGAGAAGATAATGCATTCATATCGATTGTAAGGTTATGGTTAAAGAGGGAGATGGACCCATGTTCTGTTCAGTCAGTTATTGCATCTGTACGGCGGCCATATTTTCGTTTTTCTTTTTTCTTTTTATTTTAATGAGTTAAGCATGAGAATTAGTTAATATGGTTAACGTTTAAACAAAGTGAGGGCTATTGACCAAAAAAAATCGTCAACGATGCCATTTTTTTAAAATTAACCCAGTTAAAGGCCATTTTTTTAAAAGACCCTCTGGTAAGATATAATGTGTTTTCGGTATTTTATTGATGTGTTTCACGAGGACAGGTACAGTACATACGCTTGGTAAATCGCAATTGCTCATTACTAGCCTTAGACTCAACTCAGTAGTAGCATAATGTCCCAAGAAGTAGGTGTGGGGGTATTTTTGATAAAAGAAAACAAAGTGCTGCTGGGCCGCCGCCGCACCGTCATCGGCGACGGCAAGTTCGCCCTCCCCGGCGGCCACGTCGAATTCGGTCAGATCTCCTCTTCTTTTTTTCTTTCTCAAATAACTTACACAAGCCAGAGAGACATCTCTGACCCAACCCACCACCGTGCCTTTCAATTTTCAGGCGAGAGCTTCGAGGCATGCGCAGCGCGCGAAGTCAAGGAAGAGACGGGCCTAGACATCACCGTGGTCGAGCTTCTCACCGTGACGAACCACGTCTTCACCGAGCCCCGACGAACCCAATTGATCGCGGTCTTCTTACGCGGCGAGCTCAACGACCCGGACCAAGAGCCGGTCAACGCGGAGCCTGAGAAATGCTACGGCTGGGGCTGGTACGATTTGGATGATCTTCCCAAACCTTTGTTCGAATCCCTCGAGACTGCGATGGAGCGGTGCTTCGATAAACTTAAATCTGTTTCTTGAAAAAAAAAAGACCGATCTTCATGAAGATGAGCGATTTGGGTTTTACGTTGTTGGATGGTTATTGTTTAAGCTCGAAGGTTACGGGATTATTTCTCGAATTTTCGTTTTCTTTTTTCTCTAGTTTCACGTTGACCTTTGTGTGCCGTGGGATTGTGATGTGAATTGTGAACTTGATGGTATGAAATATGATTCTGATGAATCCATTTGCTTCAACGCCCCTAAAAGCACACTTCAATGAATCTAACCTTTCTTGGTTCAATTCCAATTTTTACTATTTGAATTCCATATATTTGTATCAATAGCAAAATTGTCTGCGTTCAAGGGGTCAAGCGCCTAAACAAGTGGGACCTAGGCGATATCTAGGTAAAAATTTGACGGTATACCTATATTTCATTACTTATTCATATATCAAATATGTTAACATTCTATCATAGTAAAAGATACATAAAAGTTATTCAAACATTCTAAATAAAACATTCTTAATAAATATGGCAATATCAACAATGAAACAAAATAACATTACTCAACATTCCTCTTTTTTGTATTAAAAACAATTGAATCGATTAATCGCTCTCCCCGATTAACTGGACTCATGGTGAGGTTCGCCTCAATATGCTTATCGCATAGCCCTACTTTTATATCACTGATTCTAATAAGAATTTGATTATGACAATTCATTTACAGAGTTGATTGGTGTTAGAATACACTGTGTATCAGAATATTCGAACCGAGTGCAAATAATACTAGAATAATCTTAATTGTGTTTTTAATTTTAGTCCATTTTGATCCATTTGTAACCTCTCTAATAGCATCATTCACAAATATATTCATGTAATAAATATATTTATTATTTTTCTTGAACGAAAATAGTCATTTATTGATAACAATCGGAACACAATATATTAGACATCTCCTGAGTAGGATGGGAGAAACCATTCCCATTAGGGTACACTGTGACATCAAATGCGTATTGAGTCTATGTTAAAGAAAGCGTTTACGTTCACCAGCCATCAATGGCTTTTGTGCACATCAGCCCATAACCCAGACTAATCAGAGTGCTCAGTAAATATCAACACAGTTCTACACAAGTGAAAGGAACATCCAAATCAGAGAAAGAAAAAGACGAAGACATGGACTCACTGTTCGAGTACTTCTACGCTAGTCCTTGTCAACCAACGACCCTTCCACAAACCATTCCCTGTATTGACGCATCGATACCACACGTAGAATAACCAACCGTGGTCGATGAAGCATCTCCACGTCTAAATATTGAAGTCATTGTGAATGATGAAAATGAAGCACCAATCGGGAATGAGAAAAATGACGAAATGAAGAAACGAATGAAAATCCCACAATTGAGATCTCCGATATTGAAATAAACCTGCTCGATCCAGCTTTCACCATCGAGATCTCCACCTCCACTGACATGGAGTACGGATCCGCACAATGACGACCATGTCGTACAACCTCTACCACATTAGAGAAAGTGGACTCGAACCCATCCAACGGATCAAATTATCGTAGATCCAAACTAAGGTGTTAGCACACGTTCTTCAACGGCCCACGAGAGTCAATTCATATGCTTTCTGATTCAGAACGAGCCAACAAAATTCACAGAGGCATTAGCAAATTCCGATTGGATTAAGGCAATCCAAGAATAATTCCATCAGTTTGAACTACTGAAGGTATGGAGACTAGTCCCGAGACGCAACAGCAAAACTATTATTGGAACCAAATGACTCTTCAAAAGCAAGATGAATGTGGAGAGTGTCATTATAAAGTTTAGTGGCTAAAAGCTACACCCAACAGGAAGGCATCGATTACGAGACCTTTGCTCATGTTGTCCAAATCGAGGCCATCAGGCTCTTCCTTGCCTACGTTGCTAACAAGAACATCATGGTGTATCAAATGGATGTCAAGACGATCTTCCTAAATAGCGTCTTGAAGAAGAAGTCTATGTGGCGAAGCCTGAGGGGTTCGTGAGTGAATCTCACCCTGACTATGTAAACTACTTAGACAAGGCACTCTACGGACTAAAACAAGCTCCCCGAGCTTGGCACGATGTCCAATCTGACTTTTTGATCAAGGTGTATGATCAACACCACTCTCTTCATCAGACGACAAAGATCAGACATTATACTGATCCAAGTCTATATCGATGATATTATCTTCGGATCTACAAATCCAAGGTTGTACAAGCAGTTCGAGAATCTTATGAAGACAAATTTCGAAATGAGCATGATGGACCAACTCAATTTCTTCATCGACTTACAAGTCATGCAACTTTCGGATGGAATCTTCATAAGCTAATCCAAGTACATCCATGACATCTTGAAGAAGTAAGACATGGATAACTGCACACCAAAGAACACAACGATGTTCACTACTTGCAAGCTTGACTCGGACCCACCAGGAAGCCATCCAATCCAACTACATTAGAGGAATAATCGCTCGTTGATCTATCTAACAGCGAGTAGGCCCGACTACTCGTCAGCAACTCATCCGTCTCCCAACAGACAAATGTTTCAATAACATCACAAGGGGACCCAAATCTGATATCACCACCTCACTCGGAGGCGGGCGATACTGAACAAGGTGGGTTCACAGCCCTTGAGCACCACTCCTTCTTTCTTCACGATAGGTCATGTGCCCATAAAAATACAGTTGATACAACGTATTTATGCCAACTTATAAACTCTATTTTCTACACTAATTTCAAATCCATTAAATCTATCTGCTTGACTAAAAATAATATTTCATTGATATTCTACTTATGATTATTTTAATTATTTATATATAAACAAAAATATAACTTAAATTTAAAATTTGCCTACAAATTATTTATTATATATACTAGAAAAATAAATAATTTAGTATATTAAATGTAGTAATGGTACAGTTTAATTATGTCATAATTGTTTGGTCTCTCACTTATTAGCCTATATCATTTCTGTCAATTTCAAAATTGGAGAAGAAGAACAATCGAATTTATTTACTGAAGAAGTTTGCATTTATACAACGATTATGCCCTAACTAATCTCTATATACCCTACTGCACATTATACATAATTGCACTCTAGTCCTTATCGACTTTATACCTATTATTTTGGACCACAACATATGCAAGATATACAAATTGGCCCTCAATACTCAATTATATTCTCAACACTCTCCCTCAAGTTTGATGTTCATACAAGTCTAAAACACCAAACTTGGATAATAAATACGAAAATTGATCTCTCCCTAAGGCTTTGGTTAACATAAATACGAAAATTGATCTCTCCTTAAGGCTTTGGTTAACAAGTCGGCAGGTTGCTCTTTCGAGGGTATATACTCCGTCTCGATCACATTTTATTTTATCTTGTCCCGGATGAACTGACTATCTACTTCTATATGCTTTGTTCTCTCGTGATAGACTGGGTTGGCTGCGATTTGAAGTGCGGACTTGCTGTCAGAGTACACAACAACAAGTTTTCTCTTTGAATCCCAATATTTGTCATCACATTGATCAACCAAATAACTTATGTTGTCACCATTGCTAGAGCCATGTACTCAGCCTCGGCTGAACTACGCGCCACCGTGTTTTGTTATTTTGTCTTCCACGATATCAACGAGTTTCCAAGAAACACCATATAACCTGTCAAAGACCCCCTAGTCGTTGGGCAAGTTGCCCAAACTGCATCACAAAAAGCTTTTAGACATGATTAGCAGCAAGAAATAACCCAAGTCTCGGTTTCCCTTTCAAATATCTCAGGATTCTGTATAATGCGTCAAAATGTACCTTCTTTGGATCATGCATGTGCACAGCATATGATATATTCGGTCTGGTTAAACACAAGTAAATAAGCTTACCAACAATTCTTTGAAACAGTCGAATATCTGATATGTTTGCACAGTTCTGTTTCTGCAGCAAATCAACTGATTTACCAGCAGTTTTAATAGTATGTGTAGCTTTGCATTTTTTAGAACCAGGACATTTAGAGCAACCTGTTTCTTCTACAAGATTAGGATTGTCAAATAGATAATAATCATTATTATAATCAGTATTAAAAATAGCAGAGCCAACTCTAGGACCTGAACCATAATTCTCAGTTTCATATATAAGGTTCCTATTCTGCTCATTTGGAATGTTTACAGGTTCAGACCCTAACATTCATGTTTCACCTAATAATTTCAAAACATACTTCCTCTGATTGAGGACAATTCCACTTTTTGATCTAGCTACTTCAATACCTAGGAAATATTTTAGTGCACCGAAATCTTTCATATAAAAAGTTTGGTTCAAATAAGCCTTAGTTTCAGAAATCATAATACAATCATGCCCTGCCAAGATAATGTCATCTACATATACCGATAAAATGACTATACTACTCCCCTTGATTAGACAAACAAAGAATAATCATTCTTTGATTGTACAAATCAAAATTTACTCATGGCTAATGTGAACTTATAATTCCATTGTCATAGAGCTTGTTTTAACCCATATAAGGGCTTTTCAAGCTTACACACCTTAATACTACTACCTGAACTATTTGATTCTAATCCCGAGGCAATTTCATATATACTTCTTCACATAACTCTCCCTGCAAGAACGCGTTAGTCATTTGCCATAATGGCCAATCATATATAGCAGCAAGTGACATAATTAGCCTAATCGTAATGTGTTTAGCAACAGGAGCAAATGTATCATTGTAATATATCCCTTCTACTTGATTGTAGCCTTTTGCTACTAATCGTGCTTTATACATTTCTATAGATCCTTCGGCCTTATATTTGATGGAATAAATCCACCTACAACCTATCGTATGTTTACCTTTAGACATATCAACTACCTTCCATGTGTGATTTAGTTCAAGAGCTTCAATTTCCACTTCCAGAGCATGTTTCCACTTCTTGGATGCAAAGCTTCCTCAAAGTTCTTTGGGATTTCCTCTGTGGAAATAGCAGCAAGGAATGACGCATAATATGGACTTATCATGTTATATTGTATGCATGAAGATAAAGGATACTTGCACACTTGATTGGAGTAATTATGAAAAGGTAATACAAAATCTTTTAACCAGCAAGAAGGTTTACAGGTTCTACTTGATTTCCTCAATGGTTGATTTGTTTCTCTTTGTTGGGCAGTTTCAGGATTAGACACTGAATTTCTGTTCTCTGATCCTCTATCGCTAATTCTGCCATAAAACAAGATATTTTCTGTTTGTTGGCCAATTTCAGGATCAGACACTGAATTTGTGTTCTCAGATCTTGTATCACCAGTTCTGCCAGAAATTAGAATATTTTCACTCTCTTCATCTATATTAACATTATTCATTTCATTCTTATTAGTCCAAAAAGATTCATCATAGGTAAACACATCATTTTTCCTAGGTGGGGCTGCATACACATCATATAGTTTTTCACTTGTTTCAAATGGAAACTTCTATTCATAAAATATCACATCTCTAGAGGTAATAAATGTTTTTGTCTCAATATCAAGTAATCTATATGCCTTTTGATCAACTCATATCCCATTAGTACACTAGCTCTAGATCTTTCCTTAAATTTATCGATAGAAGGTAACACTTTAACATAACATAAACATCTGAATACCCTTAAATGATGAAAGTCTGGTTCTTTACCAAATAGTACAAAAAAATGGAGTCTTACCTTTGAGTAATGGGGTATGTGTTCTATTTATTAGGTAAATATCCGTTTTGACACATTCACCCTAATACTCGGTTGATACATACTGAAATTTCATAGCCCTGGAAACATCAAGAATGTGCCTATGTTTTCTCTCGATCACTCCATTTTGCTGAGGAGTGTAAGAGGAAGAGCTTTGATGAATAACACCTAGTGAGTCTAGTAGTTTCCTACAGTCGATGTTCATAAATTCCATACCATTATCTGTCTTAATGGTTCTATTTCCTTTTGAGAACTGATTTTGAACATAAGCTATAAATTTTCCTAGAATAGCATTTACTTCAGATTTATTTACCATAAGAAAACCTTAAGTAGCTCTAGAAAATTCATCAACTATTGTTAGAAAATACATTTCCCCTTTATAGGTTGGCTTCCTATAAGGTCCCCATACATCCATATGAACAAGTTCCATTGTTGTCACACTAGTTCTGATAGGATATTTGTTTCTGCTTTGCTTGGCTAAGGGACAAAAAGAGCAATATTTATGTTCTTTTGAAATTTTCAGATTTAAACTTGGTAAATAATCAAGTCTATTGAAAGACATGTGTCAAAATCTTTTATGCCATAATGCAATTCTATTAATATCTGCTTTATTTGCTACAACTTGAAGAATTTTATTACAAGCATCGGTGCTACCAGAAACATGTTTACTAGCAAACCTATCAATAGCATGATCAAGGTAATATAATCCATTTGATCTTCTACAAATCCCCCTTATCTTGCCAGTCAAAATCTCCTCGATTAGACAAAAATGGGGGTAAAATACTACACATACATAAGCATCATGAGAAAGCTTTGAAACAGAAAGAAGGTTATGCTTAAATTCTGGCACCAATAAAACCTCGGCTAGTTTTAAATCATCAAATAATGTCACATTTCCAGTTGCCATAAAAATTCTCCATTAGGTAATTTCACATGTATATCTGATGTAGCAATCATAGATCCCAAATCATATAGACACTCATTAGAAATCATATGGCTATTTGCACTCGTGTCAATTATCCATTCGTTAGCACTTAAAAACTGTGAATAGTTCATACATGCCTGGTTTGAGAAAGATGCTGCCATGGAAGGACCATGCATCTATGATGAAGGATATTGCACCAGGTTTGGGCCTATGATAGCTAGGATTTGTTGATATTGATCCGAGGTAATTTGAGGTCGTATTGTTGTAGCATAGTTTCACCTTCATTAGATGGTTGCCCTGGTTGTGAGCCTATAGTGGTAGAATTTGCATTTGCAGGATTATGCAGCCACTGCCCCAGAGCTCGACCTTGACCTTGATAGTAGGATCTTACTCTAAATGCTCCTCGGCCTCTAGTTCCTCTCCTCCACCTCTGTTATTACCTTGAGGGTAACCATGAATCTTGAAACAATTGTCCTTCACATGGCCTCCAATATTGCAATGATCACACCAAGCCGTGCCTCTTCGTACTTGCAAGTTCCACGAATTCATCTGATTCACACTAGTTTGTAGGGCAATAGAGTTGGGAAAGGTACCCGGTTTGTACCCGAGACGCAACGCCCCGGGATACGGTGCGGAATAAAATTTTTTCCGGGTTCTTTCGCAGCTCGGATCGAAAAATCTAATCACGTTGACACGTAATAGGGCGGGTCATACCCGTGAGAGATTACCTTTGAAGCGAGTGGCAACTCCTCGTCGATTGCGTCGTCGCCCGCGGTCGTGTTGGGTATCGTCTAGATCGTCACGCCGACCTCGCAGTGTACCACGGTTTCGATTCTCCGAAGATGGCTAGAGAGAATTGATCCGTCGCTCGGGAGAGTGGTTTGCGTTTGTGTGTTCGTGTTTCGATTCTCGGGTCGAGAAATTTTGCGTCGATTCTCTTCCCATGTCTTTTTCTTTGACGAGGGTCTCACCCTTATTTATAGTAGGGGAGGACGAAATTTTCAGCCCTAAACAAGGCTAAAATCTCGAAATATTTGTTCCTAAATATGAGAAATATTCTTGCCAAAATATCTCTCCTAATTGAATTCAAAATTCTATTAAAGGAACATACTATAAATAGAAAACTAACTAAGATATTAAAATATCTTCAAATATGGTAAATAAATTTCGAAATTTTATATAAAATATAAATTCGAATTTTAGTTTTAATAAATAATATTCCAAATATTTTTATTACCATATTTGTAAATTACGAAAATACCCTTTAAGGCATTTTTCGAATTTCTCGGCTTAGGGTTGAATTCCAATTCTTCCCTCAAGTCTTTCTAAGCACTTAGCCAAGCCTAAGTCTTAAATTAGTTTCATATGAAGTCCGACTTCGGTCCACTTAATGACCCCGAGGCCCAATAAGGCGTGGCATAACGACCCGAGGCCGTTAAGGCCCAAAACACAATCTCTCCTTCTCGGTACACATTGATGATCCTTTTTAAGCCCGACTCTCTAGGTTCGACTCAATCGGCAAGGGAGGAATCCAAGAGTCCGGTAGGTGCCTAGCCAATCCCGCAGTACCGGACAGATCCCGACTTGAGCACGAATTTCGAACTAGTCTCATTCCAGAACCTAACTATAGATTATAGTACTACGTACAAACCCTTCAGCTGTGTCCCGATCGAGTGAGAGCCATGGTATTTGTCAAACTCACTAAACTCGATACTATGATAAAATGACACGAGGCAAATTACCAAACTACCCTCCATGTCTAACATGAGTTAGTTTAATACCTTGGCCAAGGATTTTGTAATTTCCCGTCGTCATTCTCATAGGACACTTGTCTCGATTACTTGCGAGACTGTGAATCCGTACTCGGCGGTCTAAGCCCGGCAATCACAAATATCCATCAAGACCGCATCTGTCCCGCTGACCCATGCAATAGCAAATCGGATCTAGCGAAACCAGTGATAGTCAAGACTTCAAAGTCAACTCCGTCAAAGCCCCTTTCGGTCTAAGGTTCAAGCAGACTACTATAGTTTTTGTCGTCGATCATTGACACTCCTTGAGTAATAAGCCATGTTTGATCGTACGACCTGCGAGTCAGTGTCCATGAAACGATTCAATCCCTTGATTCGACTCGTATCACAAGTCATGACTTCCGCTTCCAAGCGGTATATCGGCACACGATAAGTCATCTACAAATAAGCCATGATTGGTTTTCCAGCACCCAACTGAAACCTAAGGCTTATGGACATTTTATGTTCGAGGTTAAGAGTCCACTGGTGCCTTCCTCTCTCGTACCCATCGAGAACAGTGACTCAACTCGACACATTTGGATTTATTCATTTATTGCTTTACCCGATGCTAAGTAAAGAACTCATATAACCAATGAACGAATAATGCCTTTATTAATACGCAAAACAATATTTGATTACATTGACAATCGAATGATAAATAAGCTAATGCCCTACATATCCAATCCTCGTATAGCATTCGAGGGCATATCCCTAACAATCTCCCACTTGCACTCAATGCCATGCGCTGTTGTATCTAATACCCATCTTCTCGAGATGTTTGTTCAGCACTGCCTGAGATAAAGGCTTGGTGAATGGGTCGGCCACGTTGTCCGCAGTCGCAATCTTCTGGACGGCTATGTAGCCACTCTCAACGAATCCACGTAACACGTGGTATTTTCTTTCTATGTGTTTGGATTTACTGTGAGATCTTGGTTCCTTCGCTTGCGCGATTGCACCACTATTGTCGCACCACAGTGGCAGTGGTTTTTCGGCAATCGGAACCACTTGCAGTTCTTCCAAGAACTTTCTCATCCAAACTCCTTCTTTAGCTGCCTCTGAGGCGGCTATGTACTCAGCCTCGCAGGTGGAATCAGCAGTTGTGCTCTGCTTGGAACTTTTCCAAGATACTGCTCCACCGTTGAGTGTAAAGACGAAACCTGAAGTGGATTTTCGGTCGTCCACGTCTGACTGGAAATCCGAATCCGTATATCCTTCCACTTCTAATTCTCCATTTCCATAGACCAGCATCATATCCTTTGTTCTTCTAAGATACTTGAGGATATTCTTGACTGCTGTCCAGTGTTCTTTACCCGGGTTGGCTTGAAATCGACTGACTACGCTCACAGCGTATGCTATGTCCGGTCGCGTGCAAAACATCGCGTACATCAAGCTACCCACTGCGGATGCATAGGGGATTCCATTCATCTCTTTTCTATCTGCCTCACTTTGAGGACACATAGCTTTGGAGAGATGTATCCCATGCCCCATAGGTAAGAACCCTTTCTTAGAATTGTCCATGTTATATCGTTTCAGGACCTTTTCTAAGTATAGGGCTTGGGAGAGCCCTAACATCTTATTCGTTCTATCCCTATAGACACGAATTCCTAGGATGTAGGTCGCTTCTCCCAAGTCTTTCATGGAGAATTCGGTCGAAAGCCATGCTTTCACCATCGAGAGCATCCCAATATCGTTTCCTATCAAAAGGATGTCATCGACGTACAATACGAGGAACAATATCTTGCTCCCACTGCTTTTTCTGTAGACGCATGGTTCATCTTCGTTCTTTATGAATCTGTAGCTCTTAACTACTTCATCAAACCGAAGATTCCAGCTCCTAGAGGCTTGTTTAAGTCCGTAAATTGACTTATTCAATTTGCATACTTTATGAGCATCCTTTTGTGATGTAAAACCCTTTGGTGTTCCATATATATTTCCTCCTTGAGGTATCCATTTAGGAACGCGGTTTTCACATCCATCTGCCAGATCTCATAATCGTTATACGCTGCTATCGCAAGTAATATCCGAATGGACTTCATCATCGCAACGGGCGAAAAGGTTTCCTCATAGTCAATTCCTTCTTTTTGACTATAACCTTTCGCTACAAGCCTAGCTTTGTATGTATCCACCAGTCCGTCTGATCCAATCTTTTTCTTGAAGATCCACTTACACCCAATGGGTCTAAAACCATCGGGGAGATCAACAAGTGTCCAGACCTGATTTTCGTGCATTGAATCCATTTCGACTTGCATAGCTTCAAGCCATCTTACGGAGTCTATATCCGTCATTGCCTGGTCATAGGTAGCGGGGTCGTCCCCGACGTTACCCCCGTCGCAGCATCCCCGTGCTCGACGTGTACCATTCCATATCTCTCAGGCTGGCGAGATACTCTACCAGACCTGCGCAACTCTGATTGCGTCTTGGACTGCTCTACGGTGTCTTCTAACACTGGAGTTTGTGAAATCGTTTCTGTCGTTTCTCCAAGAGTTACTTCACGACCCACTCCACCTTCTCGAACGAACTCTTCTTCGAGAAAGTGAGCCTGAAGGGCTACAACGATTTTCTGATCGTCGTGGAAGTAAAATTGGTATCCCATGGAATCCTCAGGATACCCGACAAAACGTCCTTTCACAGCTCTCGATTCCAATTTTTCTGTCTTGAGCTTTTTCACAAAAGCGGGGCAACCCCATATTCTTATGTGGTTCAAGCTCGGCTTTCTACCAGTCCATATTTCATAAGGGATCTGGTCGACAGAACTAGAAGGGATTCGGTTTAAAACGTGCGTTGCGGTTAATAACGCATGACCCCACAGCGACAGTGGCAGGTCTGTGTAACTTAGCATTGATCGAACCTTGTCCAACAGCGTTCGATTTCTGCGTTCGGACACACCATTTAATTGTGGTGTTCCCGGCGGTGTCATCTGTGAAATGATCCCGTTCTCTTTCAAGAACTCGTCAAACTCGAGACTCATGTACTCGCCACCTCGATCAGATCGAATGGCCTTTATATGATTCCCAGTTTGTTTTTCTACTAAAGCCTTATATTCCTTGAACTTATCAAGGGCTTCAGACTTGTATCTCATAAGATATACCTTCCCAAATCTTGAATGATCGTCGGTGAAGGTAATAAAGTAGTGGAAATTACCTCGAGCCGCTTCCCCGAATGGCCCACAAACGTCTGTATGAATCAAAGTGAGAAGTTCTGTGGCTTTTTGGAAAGTCCCGGTAAAGGGAGACTTAGTCATCTTTCCAAGGATACACGATTCGCAAGTCGGATAAGGGTCCGAACCCAACGGCTTAATCATGCCATTTTTCTCCAACTCACGAATTTTTTGATCTCCTGCATGACCAAGTCGAAGATGCCACAATTGTCTCATATTGGTCTCTAATTTTCGTTTGTTGGTAATTGTGTTCACAGATTCAGTTTTATCTTTGACATTTAGATAATATAATCCGTTAAGTAAAGTTGCACTTCCGACGCATTTATTTCCAAAATAAATATCGCAAATATTATTACTAAAGCGGAACTCATATCCGTTTCCGCTCAAAACGGGAATAGAAATAATATTCTTAAGCCCTCTGGGCAATACTAAACAATCAGAAAGCAATAACTTATGTCTACTAGATAAAACAAGAGTTCTTGATCCAATGTGGGTCGCCGGCACACTATGTCCGCTTCCTACGTTGATCATGACCTCTCGATCCGCCAACCTCCTACTTCGTTCCAGACCCTGGTTTGAAACACAAATGTGAGCGCTAGCTCCTGAGTCTAGGATCCATGAAGTGGAGTACACAGTCATAGAACAATTAGTTTCTAAAACATAAAGTTCTTTACCTGAGGCGGCTAGCTTCGGGCAATCGCGCTTCCAATGGCCGAGCTCATTGCAGTGAAGGCATTTGTCCGTGGGCTTGGCGCCTTTAGACACGTTTTTCTTGGCCTTGCCTTTTGAAACTCCTCCCTTGGGCTTAATGGGCTTGTCCGACTTTTTCTTTCTAATCGACTTCCGAGTCTTATAAGTCGCAACAAGAGCCACTTCCTTTCCCTTTATCTTTTTCATCTGAGTTTGGGCCGTTGACAACTGGTTCATCAACTCAGTTAATGTCATCTCGACCCTATTCAGATTATAATTCACAATGAAGGGATTAAAGGAAGCCGGCAGTGACTGGAGCACGAGATCGTTTTGGAGCTCATTGTCCATGAGGAAGTCGAGTGCATCGAGTCTCTCGATCAAACCGATCATTTTCAGCACATGTTCTCTAACGTCGCTGCCCTCATCCATTTTGCAATGAAACAGTTGCTCTGTCAAAGAGTAGCGAGCACT
Organism: Linderniella brevidens; assembly: GCA_004919715.1. NCBI lineage: Eukaryota > Viridiplantae > Streptophyta > Magnoliopsida > Lamiales > Linderniaceae > Linderniella > Linderniella brevidens. The sequence goes on from SWDC01000146.1 coordinate 11,463,738, forward strand.
CCTGGAGTGTTCACCAAAGAGCTCCTTCAAATGAAGCAAAATGGCGCCCACTTCCATTTCCGAGTGGCTTCGCTGCAACTCATTGCTCATGGATAGGAGTATATAGCCCTTGACCTTTGGCTCGTCTATTTGCCACTTGACATACGCAGCCCGGTCGTCGTCACTCGCATCAGTCCCTGGGACTTGCGGTGTAGGGGAATCGAGGACATAAGTCAAAGACTCCATACCTAGAACTATCCTGAGGTTACGGAGCCAGTCCACGTAGTTTGGTCCTACCAAACGGTTCTTTTCAAGCAGCATGTTTAAAAGATTCGTCATAGTAACTAGAAAGAAAATAACTCTGCAGAAGATAAAGATCACATAGTTAGGTTTATTCTATCATTCATCAAGCGCAAACACGGACTTTTCGTTTCGCTTGACTCCCACTATTTTTCTCGAAAATTCTATTCTCCCGATTTAAGAATTTCGGAAACTTCGTTGAGTAGTTTCATAGTGGAGTTGAGGTCCCCGACTCGATTAGACATGCCTCAGCCTTTAACGCAATATTTGGCCTGCCTAATCGATCGAAGTCGAGTTTCACTCGAACCCATCCTATGAGTATTTCAACTATCTTTGTCTCAGTCAGTGACCCTCACGGCTAACCCTGCATTTTGGGTATAACTGTCTAAGTGCAACCTAATCAACTTATGCTCTAACCGCACATTTGAATTCCGCCTTGCTGCCTTACGCTTCGTGGGGCGGAATATGCTATGGTGAGCGTCGTCAAACGAACCCGAAACGCTAATGTTAGGGCTTGATGTACGGCGCCAACTTACTCGGAACAAACCGTACAAACTCCCTAACACCAGACATCTCAAGCATGATAGAAGACAGGAACCCAATTCCTTTTCTCACTTAGTATTTATCAAACGGGAGAAAAAACCTTTTTCACATAAGAGCACATAAAGCATGCATATCATTTCACAAATCGACACGCACGTAAGTAGTAAATAAACCCTAGGAAAATAAACTACAAGGCAACACGAACGGGTTATTTATATTCTAGCCCTATTACGTGAATTATGTGTATGTGGCTTCAAAAAATCATCGGTTCTCCGTATGGGCTTTGAAGTCGACAATCGCCCTTCATCATTCGAACGGCCTCCAAGTCGTCGATCGTCCACCAAGTCATCTTCTCCCGGGGAGTCGTCAACCGTCGAACAGCTTCGTGTATTCTAAACTAAGCCTAATCTAATAAAGACTTTGAAGTACAACACGGGGGGATCATCAGTCCCAAACAACCCGTAAAAGACAAATACAACCCGGGGGGACGAGGCCCTTAACAAATAACCCGGAAAACCAAATAGAAATCCTAAACCCGTAAGTGTGCCTTAAATCATAATCATAACGAGCACGTTGACAATTTCATGAATTCTAACCGAAACCGACAATTTGGGCCTTAAATGGGCCAGGCCCGATAAAAAGGCCCGTTAGGGTTTTTGGGCGAAAAACCCTAGGCGGCCGTCGTGTCCGGAGGCTGCAGTTTCGTGCGGGTATGCGGTGTCCGCGCGGTTGCGCGGCTGTCGCGCCGCTGGCGCTGCCGTCAGAGGTGGCACCACCATCGGACAGCGGTGTGCCGCTGCCCGAGGCAGCGGCGCGGTGGTTCGGGTCTTCGTTGCCCGAACCCCGGCAGCGGATACGCCGTCGCACGGCGCGGTTGCGCGTGCGGCTGTGCGGCTGTCTGCGTGTCGCAGCGTCTCGGTGGTGGTGCCTTCGACCCCGTCGAGCGGTATGGTGGTCGTGGGTTGGCAAGCGACGCATCGAGCAGCCCACGCGCCTAGTGCGTTGGCTTTTCGATCGTCTCCCACGAGCCTCGTTTCGATTTAATCATGTTATGATTCCGATCACGAGCCCTGGCTCTGATACCACTGTTGGGAAAGGTACCCGGTTTGTACCCGAGACGCAACGCCCCGGGATACGGTGCGGAATAAAATTTTTTCCGGGTTCCTTCGCAGCTCGGATCGAAAACTCTAATCACGTTGACACGTAATAGGGCGGGTCATACCCGTGAGAGATTACCTTTGAAGCGAGTGGCAGCTCCTCGTCGATTGCGTCGTCGGCCGCGGTCGTGTTGGGTATCGTCTAGATCGTCACGCCGACCTCGCAGTGTACCACGGTTTCGATTCTCCGAAGATGGCTAGAGAGAATTGATCCGTCGCTCGGGAGAGTGGTTTGCGTTTGTGTGTTCGTGTTTCGATTCTCGGGTCGAGAAATTTCGCGTCGATTCTCTTCCCGTGTCTTTTTTTTGACGAGGGTCTCACCCTTATTTATAGTAGGGGAGGACGAAATTTTCAGCCCTAAACAAGGCTAAAATCTCGAAATATTTGTTCCTAAATATGAGAGATATTCTTGCCAAAATATCTCTCCTAATTGAATTCAAAATTCTATTAAAGGAACATACTATAAATAGAAAACTAACTAAGATATTAAAATATCTTCAAATATGGTAAATAAATTTCGAAATTTATATAAAATATAAATTCGAATTTTAGTTTTAATAAATAATATTCCAAATATTTTTATTACCATATTTGTAAATTACGAAAATACCCTTTAAGGCATTTTTCGAATTTCTCGGCTTAGGGTTGAATTCCAATTCTTCCCTCAAGTCTTTCTAAGCACTTAGCCAAGCCTAAGTCTTAAAGTTAGTTTCATATGAAGTCCGACTTCGGTCCACTTAATGACCCCGAGGCCCAATAAGGCGTGGCATAACGACCCGAGGCCCGTTAAGGCCCAAAACACAATCTCTCCTTCTCGGTACACATTGATGATCCTTTTTAAGCCCGACTCTCTAGGTTCGACTCAATCGGCAAGGGAGGAATCCAAGAGTCCGGTAGGTGCCTAGCCAATCCCGCAGTACCGGACAGATCCCGACTTGAGCACGAATTTCGAACTAGTCTCATTCCAGAACCTAACTATAGATTATAGTACTACGTACAAACCCTTCAGCTGTGTCCCGATCGAGTGAGAGCCATGGTATTTGTCAAACTCACTAAACTCGATACTATGATAAAATGACACGAGGCAAATTACCAAACTACCCTCCATGTCTAACATGAGTTAGTTTAATACCTTGGCCAAGGATTTTGTAATTTCCCGTCGTCATTCTCATAGGACACTTGTCTCGATTACTTGCGAGACTGTGAATCCGTACTCGGCGGTCTAAGCCCGGCAATCACAAATATCCATCAAGACCGCATCTGTCCCGCTGACCCATGCAATAGCAAATCGGATCTAGCGAAACCAGTGATAGTCAAGACTTCAAAGTCAACTCCGTCAAAGCCCCTTTCGGTCTAAGGTTCAAGCAGACTACTATAGTTTTTGTCGTCGATCATTGACACTCCTTGAGTAATAAGCCATGTTTGATCGTACGACCTGCGAGTCAGTGTCCATGAAACGATTCAATCCCTTGATTCGACTCGTATCACAAGTCATGACTTCCGCTTCCAAGCGGTATATCGGCACACGATAAGTCATCTACAAATAAGCCATGATTGGTTTTCCAGCACCCAACTGAAACCTAAGGCTTATGGACATTTTATGTTCGAGGTTAAGAGTCCACTGGTGCCTTCCTCTCTCGTACCCATCGAGAACAGTGACTCAACTCGACACATTTGGATTTATTCATTTATTGCTTTACCCGATGCTAAGTAAAGAACTCATATAACCAATAAACGAATAATGCCTTTATTAATACGCAAAACAATGTTTGATTACATTGACAATCGAATGATAAATAAGCTAATGCCCTATACATATCCAATCCTCGTATAGCATTCGAGGGCATATCCCTAACAATCTCCCACTTGCACTCAATGTCATGCGCTGTTGTATCTAATACCCATCTTCTCGAGATGGTTGTTCAGCACTGCCTGAGATAAAGCCTTGGTGAATGGGTCGGCCACGTAGTTCGCAGTCGCAATCTTCTGGACGGCTATGTAGCCACTCTCAACGAATCCACTAACACGTGGTATTTTCTTTCTATGTGTTTGGATTTACTGTTAGATCTTGGTTCCTTCGCTTGCGCGATTGCACCACTATTGTCGCACCACAGTGGCAGTGGTTTTTCGGCAATCGGAACCACTTGCAGTTCTTCCAAGAACTTTCTCATCCAAACTCCTTCTTTAGCTGCCTTGAGGCGGCTATGTACTCAGCCTCGCAGGTGGAATCAGCAGTTGTGCTCTGCTTGGAACTTTTCCAAGATACTGCTCCACCGTTGAGTGTAAAGACGAAACCTGAAGTGGATTTTCGGTCGTCCACGTCTGACTGGAAATCCGAATCCGTATATCCTTCCACTTCTAATTCTCCATTTCCATAGACCAGCATCATATCCTTTGTTCTTCTAAGATACTTGAGGATATTCTTGACTGCTGTCCAGTGTTCTTTACCCGGGTTGGCTTGAAATCGACTGACTACGCTCACAGCGTATGCTATGTCCGGTCGCGTGCAAAGCATCGCGTACATCAAGCTACCCACTGCGGATGCATAGGGGATTCCATTCATCTCTTTTCTATCTGCCTCACTTTGAGGACACATAGCTTTGGAGAGATGTATCCCATGCCCCATAGGTAAGAACCCTTTCTTAGAATTGTCCATGTTATATCGTTTCAGGACCTTTTCTAAGTATAGGGCTTGGGAGAGCCCTAACATCTTATTCGTTATCCCTATAGACACGAATTCCTAGGATGTAGGTCGCTTCTCCCAAGTCTTTCATGGAGAATTCGGTCGAAAGCCATGCTTTCACCATCGAGAGCATCCCAATATCGTTTCCTATCAAAAGGATGTCATCGACGTACAATACGAGGAACGATATCTTGCTCCCACTGCTTTTTCTGTAGACGCATGGTTCATCTTCGTTCTTTATGAATCTGTAGCTCTTAACTACTTCATCAAACCGAAGATTCCAGCTCCTAGAGGCTTGTTTAAGTCCGTAAATTGACTTATTCAATTTGCATACTTTATGAGCATCCTTTTGTGATGTAAAACCCTTTGGCTGTTCCATATATATTTCCTCCTTGAGGTATCCATTTAGGAACGCGGTTTTCACATCCATCTGCCAGATCTCATAATCGTTATACACTGCTATCGCAAGTAATATCCGAATGGACTTCATCATCGCAACGGGTGAAAAGGTTTCCTCATAGTCAATTCCTTCTTTTTGACTATAACCTTTCGCTACAGGCATAGCTTTGTATGTATCCACCAGTCCGTCTGATCCAATCTTTTTCTTGAAGATCCACTTACACCCAATGGGTCTAAAACCATCGGGGAGATCAACAAGTGTCCAGACCTGATTTTCGTGCATTTAATCCATTTCGACTTGCATAGCTTCAAGCCATCTTACGGAGTTTATATCCATCATTGCCTGGTCATAGGTAGCGGGGTCGTCCCCGACGTTACCCCCCGTCGCAGCATCCCTGTGCTCGACGTGTACCATTCCATATCTCTCAGGCTGGCGAGATACTCTACCAGACCTGCGCAACTCTGATTGCGTCTTGGACTGCTCTACGGTGTCTTCTAACACTGGAGTTTGTGAAATCGTTTCTGTCGTTTCTCCAAGAGTTACTTCACGACCCACTCCACCTTCTCGAACGAACTCTTCTTCGAGAAAGTGAGCCTGAAGGGCTACAACGATTTTCTGATCGTCGTGGAAGTAAAATTGGTATCCCATGGAATCCTCAAGATACCCGACAAAATGTCCTTTCACAGCTCTCGATTCCAATTTTTCTGTCTTGAGCTTTTTCACAAATGCGGGGCAACCCCATATTCTTATGTGGTTCAAGCTCGGCTTTCTACCAGTCCATATTTCATAAAGGATCTGGTTGACAGAAGTAGAAGGGATTCGGTTTAAAACGTGCGTTGCGGTTAATAACGCATGACCCCACAGCGACAGTGGCAGGTCTGTGTAACTTAGCATTGATCGAACCTTGTCCAACAACGTTCGATTTCTGTGTTCGGACACACCATTTAATTGTGGTGTTCCCGGCGGTGTCATCTGCGAAATGATCCCGTTCTCTTTCAAGAACTCGTCAAACTCGAGACTCGTGTACTCGCCGCCTCGATCAGATCGAATGGCCTTTATATGATTCCCAGTTTGTTTTTCTACTAAAGCCTTATATTCCTTGAACTTATCAAGGGCTTCAGACTTGTATCTGATAAGATATTCCTTCCCAAATCTTGAATGATCGTCGGTGAAGGTAATAAAGTAGTGGAAATTACCTCGAGCCGCTTCCCCGAATGGCCCACAAACGTCTGTATGAATCCAAGCGAGAAGTTCTGTGGCTTTTTGGAAAGTCCCGGTAAAGGGAGACTTACTCATCTTTCCAAGGATACACGATTCGCAAGTCGGATAAGGGTCCGAACCCAACGGCTTAATCAAGCCATTTTTCACCAACTCACGAATTTTTTGATCTCCTGCATGACCAAGTCGAAGATGCCACAATTGTCTCATATTGGTCTCTAATTTTCGTTTGTTGGTAATTGTGTTCACAGATTCAGTTTTATCTTTGACATTTAGATAATATAATCCGTTAAGTAAAGTTGCACTTCCGACGCATTTATTTCAAAAATAAATATCGCAAATATTATTACTAAAGCGGAACTCATATCCGTTTCCGCTCAAAACGGGAATGGAAATAATATTCTTAAGCCCTCTGGGCAATACTAAACAATCAGAAAGCAATAACTTATGTCTACTAGATAAAACAAGAGTTCTTGATCCAATGTGGGTCGCCGGCACACTATGTCCGCTTCCTACGTTGATCATGACCTCTCGATCCGCCAACCTCCTACTTCGTTCCAGACCCTGGTTTGAAACACAAATGTGAGCGCTAGCTCCTGAGTCTAGGATCCATGAAGTGGAGTACACAGTCATAGAACAATTAGTTTCTAAAACATAAAGTTCTTTACCTGAGGCGGCTAGCTTCGGGCAATCGCGCTTCAAATGGCCGAGCTCATTGCAGTGAAGGCATTTGTCCGTGGGCTTGGCTCCTTTCGACACGTTTTTCTTGGCCTTACCGGACAGATCCCGACTTGAGCACGAATTTCGAACTAGTCTCATTCCAGAACCTAACTATAGATTATAGTACTACGTACAAACCCTTCAGCTGTGTCCCGATCGAGTGAGAGCCATGGTATTTGTCAAACTCACTAAACTCGATACTATGATAAAATGACACGAGGCAAATTACCAAACTACCCTCCATGTCTAACATGAGTTAGTTTAATACCTTGGCCAAGGATTTTGTAATTTCCCGTCGTCATTCTCATAGGACACTTGTCTCGATTACTTGCGAGACTGTGAATCCGTACTCGGCGGTCTAAGCCCGGCAATCACAAATATCCATCAAGACCGCATCTGTCCCGCTGACCCATGCAATAGCAAATCGGATCTAGCAAAACCAGTGATAGTCAAGACTTCAAAGTCAACTCCGTCAAAGCCCCTTTCGGTCTAAGGTTCAAGCAGACTACTATAGTTTTTGTCGTCGATCATTGACACTCCTTGAGTAATAAGCCATGTTTGATCGTACGACCTGCGAGTCAGTGTCCATGAAACGATTCAATCCCTTGATTCGACTCGTATCACAAGTCATGACTTCCGCTTCCAAGCGGTATATCGGCACACGATAAGTCATCTACAAATAAGCCATGATTGGTTTTCCAGCACCCAACTGAAACCTAAGGCTTATGGACATTTTATGTTCGAGGTTAAGAGTCCACTGGTGCCTTCCTCTCTCGTACCCATCGAGAGCAGTGACTCAAGTCGACACATTTGGATTTATTCATTTATTGCTTTACCCGATGCTAAGTAAAGAACTCATATAACCAATAAACGAATAATGCCTTTATTAATACGCAAAACAATGTTTGATTACATTGACAATCGAATGATAAATAAGCTAATGCCCTATACATATCCAATCCTCGTATAGCATTCGAGGGCATATCCCTAACAAATAGATGATTCTTGTTTGTTCTCCTGAGTATTAATTTTCCTTTGAATCTTTTAATTGCAAACTATTGAATAAACTTGTCTATGCGATGGTAGGGGTGACATCATCAAAATATGAGACCTCATGTTACTGTATCCCTCATTCAATCTCATTAGGAATTGCATCATGAGTTGATCACAGAATTCGACATATTCGTTCGAGACATTTGTAGTAGGAGACCGTATGAGACTATCGTATGCATCCCATAATTGTCTTAATCTTGAATAATATTCGGTCACTGAGGTTGTACCTTGGGCAAGGGTATTGATCTCTCTATATAACGAAAACAGCCTCGCACCATTGATCTTATCAAACCTCTCCTTCAAGTCTTTCCAAATATCTTGAGCCGAATCGCAGTAGATTACGCCTTGTACTAATTCTCTAGAAAGTGAGCGGTGAATCCAAGATCGTACAAGTGCATTACATCTCTTCCATTGTTGTTTCAGCGCCATATCACTCTCTGATTGTTTACACGTTCCGTCGATAAAGCCAATTTTGTTCTTGGCTTCCAAAGCGATCATCTCTTCACGACTCCACACCTTATAGTTTTCACTACCTTTCAATAATTCCGTTACCAAATCAAGATTTGGTGTATCAGACGGATGCAAGAATAGAGGATTGTTGAAATCCATCGTCGCTAGCTTATGAGTTTGCTCTCTGATTTGGAGATTTGATTTTCTTCACCATTGTCATCAAGATTTTCTTCATCTGCCATTTCTTTCACGATCGGTGATGAATTTCTGTGATTTCGAGTAATCAAAGCTGTGATACCATGTCAATTTCAGAATGTATAGAATTGGAGAAGAAGAACAATCGAATTTATTTACTGCAGAAGTTTTCATTGATACAACGATTATGCCCTAACACCCTAATGCACATTATACATAATTGCACTCTAGTCCCTATCGACTTTACCCTATTATTTTGGACCTCAACATATACAAGATTTACAAATTGGTCCTCAATACTCAATTATATTCTCAACAATATCTAGTTCATCGGAAACACACCTCGACAATATAGGTCCCTCAATATTTAACGTTGATCAATGTTAGTCATTTCCGTCAACTTTGATCGGATTGACCGTCAAAAAGGAATTGACCGTTAGAAGCTTTAAATATTAAGAAAAAAAGAAAGAAAATGGCTTAAATATTCAAATAAAAATGAAAAACAAAATTAAAAATGTAATTAAAATAAAATAGAAAAAAAAATTAAAATTCAAACATTTCTTATAAAAAACCCAGCTTTTTCCACGATCAATCATCTCTCGTAAAAGTTTTTCCCAACGGTCAGCTCACAAATAATCTTTCCCTCTGCGGAGAAATCAACAGCTCCTTTCTTGGGCTTGTCCCTGACCCTGCTTCCTTTAATGGAACGGCTCCTCCTCCATCTCCGACATTGTCGTCGCGTCAGAACTTTGCAAAACACAATTGTTGACGAAGTAGAGTAATCATTATTGACCTTATAGACAACCTGCGAAAAATCGTGTTCGTGAGATGACAATGACAATGACGGATTTAGAGGGAAGATTGATCACGGAATAAGCTGATTTATTTTATTTTATTTTCATTTTTTATTTTAATTTTTGTAACTTTAATTTCATTTTTTTATTTTTTTTAATATTTAAAGTCACTAACGGTTAGTACATTTAGTTTTGACGGTTAACCCGGTCAAAGTTGACGGATATGCTAACATTGATTAACGGTTAAACACTGAGGGACCTATATTGATGAGGTATATTTTTGGGGACTAAAATTGATATAGACTGATAAGTGATTGACCAAATTAGCAATTATTCCTTTAACTATCAGTTTACTTTAATGTTAACTGTGTTACAGTAAAATTTGAAAAAGATAAATAAGTAAATAAAATAACGTTTATATAATTTAGTTTTGTTATTACAATGATATAAAATATTTTAACCTGCTTTATAAATAAAAATAAAAGAAATTAAAAAGTTTAACGCTATTTTAGCGTTGCGAAATAGTGTTTTGCTAAAATTGAATAACAATGTTTATCAACGCTATAATAACGTTAAAAATAGAGCACTCGTTGGAGTAAAATTGTACTCTAAATAGAGTATCCATTGGAGATGCTCTTAGGCCATCTCCAAACCAGAACACAAAAATAAAGTTAAATTGAAATAAAAGTACAGTTGCTACATTGTTTTACTACAACTCATTAACTCTAATTTCTATACTTATTTTTACTCTAACACATTAACTCAATTTTCCAACACTAATAATTATATTCAGTACATATTCCTACTTAAGTTATAAAATAAAATTTATTTATAAAAACAAAAACAAAATAACTTATATTTAAATATGCCTAAAAATTAATTATCAATTATTTTTTTAAAAAATAAACAATAATTTATTTTTCTATATTAAACGTAGTAATTGTACAATTGAAATGTTAATTTAAAAGCAAACACACTTATACTCTTTATATTAAATTTTTTTTATTTAAATAAAAGGCATTAAAATAAAACTAGTTTTAATGATATAAAATATTTTAAAATAATAAGAATAAGGTTTAAAAAATTAAATTTTTACGTTAGAAATAGAGTAACAATATTCTTTTATTTTAAAAATAATTGAGTAACATTATTCATCAACAAAATAATAGCATGGTACATGTAGCAGAAAAAATGCACTTAATTTTTGTCTTTTACACTAAACTTATCGGAAAATGTTACACACTTTCTACTTAGAAATCGGATAAATAACGAGTACATAAGCATCTGAGAAAGAGAAAACAACATTGAATAATACCGTCTTTTTGTTCATATTAATTTTCCATCGAACTTGGGAGAAAAATAAACAAATTATTAGGCCTTATTTCTGTAAACAAGAAATCCAAGTAGAATTTTCATTTCTTAATACCTCTTATTGATGACGAAATACAGAGCTTAGCGTTTTGTGGATTTATAGTTGTTCTTGGTGCTTATGTGACACGATTTTGTCGCATGATATCAGCTCCTCGAGGCTGTTTCGTCAAGAGCCTCCAATGTGTACTACACTCGGCCAGATCCTATGGGGTAATTGCGTCTCACACTGTTGTCTCTTGGACGAGGCAAATCTCAGCCCACGCCCGGCGAGGAGACACCGGCAACTGCTTCCTCACGTTGTCCGAGATGCGCAGCAGCTCACCGCATTGCTGGCCCAACGACTACACTTATTCGGCCCTTCTCTCCGCGTGCGATTACTCGCGCGGCGTCCAAGTGCATGCCCTTGCCATCAAGACCGGTTTCGTTGACTCCTGGATATACGTGGCTAATGCTCTCGTCGCCATGTATTGGAAAAATGACGCTGCGGAGTACGCTCGCAAGCTGTTCGATGAAATGCGCCACCGAAACCTCGTCACTTACAATTCCATGTTTGCCTACGAACGGCCTCATAACGCGATTGTGCTGTTCCAAACAGTGTGCCGCCATGTTGGTTTTGGCTACTTTGACCGTACAACTCTGTTGAGCCTACTTTCTTCCTTGTCTACCTGCAATGGGCACGATGATGAGAGGAGGTACGGATCTTTTGTGGGACAACTGCACTGTTCTTGCACCAAGATTGGGTTAACTGTGGACGTTGGAGTAAAAACTGCCACGATCAAAGCTTACTGTGTTCTTCGAGGGGACGTTATTTCTTGCCATGGCTTGTTCCTCGAGACGAGCAGCAAGGACCGTGATGTGGTACTATGGACTGCGATTATGACAGCATTCGTGGACAAAAACCCTGAGCAAACACTCTTCCTCTTCAATCAGATGCGTGACCGTAATGAACAGCTTTCACCCGATCGTTATGCCTTCTCAGTCTTGCTTAAAGCTTGTGCCAACATGGTCACGGAGATGAATGCCTCCACGGTGCACTCTCTTGTGATTAAACAAGGGGTCTCCAACGTGTTGGAGCTCGGGAACGCTCTGATTCACGCCTATGCGAGATGTGGCTCAATAAAGAGTGCCCGTAGAATGTTCTCCGAAATGCAACACAGGGACGTCGTCACTTGGAACTCGATGCTCAAGGCCTACGCCGTGCACGGAATGGGAGAAAAAGCATTGGATTTGTTCGAGCAAATGGAGGTCTCCCCCGATGAGACCACATTCATTTCGCTGCTCTCTTCATGCAGCCACGCAGGGCTAGTGCGTGAAGGAGCTAAGGTATTCGAATCGATGCAAGCCAAATATTCCATAGCTCCTCAACTCGATCACTACGCGTGCGTTGTAGACATGCTAGGAAGAGCTGGGCACGTGAAGGAAGCTGCTGCAAAGATCCTCAGCCAAATGCCCGTGGAGCCCGATTACGTTATCTGGAGTTCTCTGCTTGCTGCGTGTAGGAAGTACGGAGAGAAGGAGCTCGCCAACTGGGCTTCTTCAAAGATGAACGAATTGGACACGAAAGATTCTCTTGGGTATGTTTTGATGTCGAATATTTACTGCTCGAGCAATAGCTTTGACCGAGGGGCTCTTGTAAGGAAGAAAATGGTGAGTGCTGGTGCTAAGAAGGACCCGGGCTTGAGTTGGGCCGAAGTTGGCCATCGGGTGCACGAGTTTGCCTCCGGGGGCTGGCAGCACCCACAGCTCGGTGCGATACGAGCCTATCTGGAGGAGCTGTTGGGTAGGCTGAGGAAGGTGGGGTACGTTCCTGAGACGGGTTCGGTGTTGTATGATGTGGAGGAGGAGCAGAAAGAGGAGCAGTTGTATCACCACAGTGAGAAGTTGGCTTTGGCTTTCTGCTTGATGAATGGTGGTGGGGATTGTAGTAATGGTGTCGTGAAGATAGTGAAGAATATACGGATCTGCTCGGACTGTCATAGTTTTATGAAGTTGGCGTCGAAGCTCGTGGAGAAGGTGATCATTGTGAGAGATGCTAACCGGTTTCACCATTTCGAGAACGGGAATTGCTCGTGCAATGATTACTGGTGATGATTTGTGCTGCCATGATTGCCTTGACCAACACTCTTCGTCGTTTGTTACTTCGGAAACCTTAGTCGGGCATCTCAGTACGAGAATGGTTTTTACCCCGAGCCGTTCCATATATTCCCCTGCTGCCTTAAGCCAGCCATGCCTTTAAGGAGAATCTTACTTGTGTTAGAACAAGCCAGTTCACCTAAAGATGACGAAGTATGGACCATATTCTCTATCCCACTATTATGTGCCACTTTACAAAAATATGATTATATCCCGCACCGACGAGTGTTAAAACACCAGGAAATAGCATTACACCACAAATACTATTATATTGAGTGCTCAAACACAAAAAATATATATAACATTGGTCGGAACACAAAAAATATATATAACACAAAAAAATATATATTGAATGCTTATCAATGTTATATCTATCTATATATATATTGTGTTTACTCGTTATAATAGTATTTATGGCGTAATGCTATTTACGGGTGTTTTAACACTGGTCGGTGCGGGGTATAATAATATATTTGTAAAGTGTCACACAAAAGTGGGACATAGGATCTGAACCCGACGGAGTACTAATTCTGTTGACCTTTTTGGTGTATATGCTTTGAAGAGTTTTGATGATCTATGTAATTAAGGCTATAATTTGAGCAATTCGATTCAAATGTATTAAAATGTCTAAGTATATGATAATATTCGACTATGCATGTTTTATAGGCTACAATCATTGAAGAATGTCGAATATTTGATCTACATGTGATTATGTGCTTAACTGGTAAAACTATGTGATTACATGTTATAGATGTCTCACATGCTAGGGAATATCTGACTGCAGATACACTGTGCTATTTATGGTAAAAACGTGTGAGATATCATGTTGATCTATACATGAAAAATATGTTGTCTAAATATGGACTGTGTTATATCCGTTTGAATTTGTCTACTTTGGGAAGAAATCATATCGATAATCTTTGCATGCATCCTACTTGGTCTTATATGGAAAAATCGATTATGATTTCTTATTGCTAAAATTAAGGAACCATAAAAGAAAAAGATCCTGATTGATTTTATGTGCTACTAGCTGGATTTGGAAAGTGATGTTATGGAAAATATCTTCCGGAATAGAAGTATATGTCTTGATTCTGTGCTTTTAAATTGAATAAAATTATGCTATTATGAACTTGTGACCGTTGTGATATTATATGAATGACATGATTTTATTGGCATATTAATTGTTCGATAATTACATGGATCATGTGCCTATTTTGGATATTATCTTGTGATTTTCCATGTAAGTGTTGGTTCAAAGGGTCTATATATACAGCGCAACGCTTAGAATGTCGAGTTAAGAAGAGAGAAAAAGCAGAATAAACGAGTTTTAAAGTTTTAGCTTACAGTTGAGAAAACCTTCTGCTGTGAGCAGCCATTAGTGATAACCTTATGTTGATTGCGCCTACACTTGCGATATCTTTCTGTAGTATGAGTTTACACCTGCAAATTCCATCACTGGCCGAGTGATCCTTTCCATATCCCTCCACCATATATTATATCTTCGGACGTGATCAGTACACGAAGGAGGCAAGGTCGACGTTTACGCGCACATGAAGGGAATGAATGTGTTTCGGGTGCTCTTCGGTAGCGAGCTGTTTCCGGCTGGGTATTGGAGATTTCCTGGAGCGAACTTGGCGTGCGGTAACCTAGGGGGTGTCTAGAGTTCGACCTGTTTCGATTTGTGTATTGAGCTAAATCAATCAGTTTTGTAACCAACTAAGGTATCATTATAGTGATTGATTTAAACTCTTGAGGAGCAAACCTCAGGAAGAAGTGTAAACCCCGATTGGGGATATAACCTCTATAAAATCCTGGTCTCACTTTACTTTTCAGTACTTAATATTTTCTGTGAAACATATCCGATACACATTCCACGACACTAGGAGATAACTTACGAAACGTCTTTGATAAGTGATTACTTAGAGAGGCTAAACGTTTCTAGGTTATAACACACAAAGATTCTTGAAAAAGAAGTGAAATTTTTCAAGACTAATTCACCCCCCTCTTAGGCACATTTTTACTTTATTTGGTATCAGAGCCAGATTACTCAAATGACTGGCCTAACACGCCTGAGTAAAAGATCTAATGGCTTCTTCAAATTTTGATGTGTTTCGAGAGAGACAAATCTCATTCTAGGCCATCACTCTTCGATGGATGAACTATGCTATATGGAAGAATCGCATGAAAGAATTTCTTATGGCGTTGACTATGATCTATGGGATATCACTACGACCGGGCCATATATTCCGCAAACAAAGATGGAACATCAAGGAAACTATTGAATACGATGTAGCAGACAAGCGTGAAATCTCATTAAACGCAAAGATTAAAAATATGATCGCTTGTGCACCGACGAGGGAATAATATAATCGCGTGAGTTCATGTGTATCCGCTAAAGACATGTGAGAGATGCTGCAAATCACTCATGAATGAACCACTCGAGTTGTACATAACGCTCTTAACTCATCAATACGAGTTGTTCACAATGGAAGCTGACGAAACTATAAGTCAAATGTATGCAAGATTCATGATCATCATCAATCAGATGTTTTCTCTTGGCAAGATCATTCCCGATAACGAGAAGGTTCAGAAAAATCTCGAGATCACTTCCGAGAGAATGAAATCTCAAAGTTACCGCTATCTATGAAGCTAAGGATTTAGATGTGTTATTTGTCTCCAAGCTAATCGAATATCTAACCTCATATGAGATGACTCAAATATCCATGAAAGAAAAGCCGCAAGCTAGAAATCAACAAATCTTTGCTTTTAACGCTGAACAAGAAAGCAATTCCGATGAAGACATCAAAGAAGAAGAGGATATGATGAAGCAATTAGCCATGCTGACCAAAAGATTTGTTAAGTTCCGGAAAAATGAAGATTAAAAGGGAACTCCAAATTCCAACAGAAGACAAGGGAATATCCTCATCAGGGAATAATGTCTAGAAATGCTTCAGGTGTAATAAGCCAAGCCACTTGCTTCAAACTGTCCATTACGAAGCGATGATAAAAAGACAGAAGCAGAAGACCACGGTGACAAACTGGAAGGATTCCGAGAATGAACAAACGGAGGAAGAAAACCTTGCTTACGTGGCTGATGATGATCATGTATCTTCTTCATCTACTATTAAAAAAATTAATATTCTTAATGAGTTATATGCGAGTATGAAAGAATCTCATGATAACGCTTCTTCAGTTTTTTAAGTACATGATAGTAAGGAAAAACTATGTGAAATAATTCAAAATGCTCATGAAAAGATCAAGTCGCTTAAATCTGTAACGAAAAAGTTGGCAAAACAGCGAGATGACTTAGCGAGAGAAAAACATCAGGCTGATCTAGAAATCTTACACTTGAAAGCAGAGATAGATACGTCTAAGAAAGGAAAAGTTCAATGTGATTGCAAGGAACTTGAATCTAGAGATATCACTGCACTTAGACATTTCTTAGAAGAAAAAGAGCGAACTATTGATAGATTTCTCGAAGGGAAGCAAAACCTAGATATGTTACTGAATATGCATTGAAATACTGAAAAATCAGGGATATGATATTCCATGGAAGAACATGATGCACCAGTTGTACGAAAACCAAAATGTTTTTCATGTGGTCGTCATGGTCATTATGCATACAACTGTTTTCTGAAGAGAGCTGATAAATCGAAATATTGTTGGAGGCCAAAGTAATTCCCTGATAACCATGTTCCTAAAGCTGGTCTACCTAAGTTCGTGAGATCACAGTTTGCGATGTATGATATATTACATGGCAATATGAGTTACTTTGCCACTAACATGTTAGGACCCAATCAACATCGAGTAATTCAGAAAAGAACCCATTCCTGCAGGTACAACGAAGAAGTTCCAGCAAGAAAAACATGTGGTACCTCAACAACGGGTGTTCCCACCATATGACATGTGATATCAGTAAATTCGTGTCATTGAAAGCATATGACTGATGATATGTTAATATGCTGACACCAAAGCTAGAATCATTGGAGTTGGAACTGTCGGTAACAATTTACATACTAATATAGATGACGTGTGACTAGTTAAGGATTTAGAACATAGTTTAATAAGCATAAGTCAATTATGCGATAAGGGTTATATCATAACTCTTGTAATGATAAATGCGTAGCTAAAAAGGATGATGATGTTATATTTAGTGGATCTAGGTATGACAATATCTACTGCATCACTCTTGATGATATCACTAACCAAAATGTGCCTATCAGTTACACATGATATCACATGGTTATGGCATAGACGCTTGAGGCACACCAATATGGAGCTGATATCTCATATAACCAGCAAAGAATTTGTAAGAGGTGTTTTTGACATGAAATTCACTGAGGACATAACGTGTAAGGCATGTCAGATGGGTAAGCAGACTAAGACATCCTTTAAAGTAAAGAATGTGATATCTACTTCCAGACCCTGGAACTACTTCATCTCGACCTTTTTGTCCGATTCAGACAATGTCTCTGCAAGGTAAAAGTTATGCATTTGTTATTGTTGATGATTATTCTAGTTACACGTGAGTGATATTTCTTGCACATAAGAGTGAAGCATTAGACAACTTTGCACCGCTAGTGAAGAGACCTGAAATGAAAAATAAATGAGCTTACGCAAGATACGAAGTGATAACGGTCTCGAATTTGATAGTAAATAGAGTGTTACAGGAGATGACTAGATCAATGCTACATGAGTATGATATTCCCAAACAATTTTGGGCGGAAGCTGTTAGTACAACTTGTTATGTCTCTAATCGCGTTTTCCTTAGGCCTATATTAAAGAAAACCTCTTATGAAATTTGGAACGGTAGAACTCCAAATATATGATATTTCCATGTGTTTGGCTGTAAGTGCTTTATATTGAATGATAGAGATAAAAGAGAAAATTTGATTCTAAGGTAGATGAAGGGATATTCATTGGTTACAGTCTTCATTGCAAAGCTTATCGTGTCTATAATAAAAGGAAGATGACTGTTTAGGAGTCGATACATGTAACCTTTGATGAGATTCCTATCGCATATGCTACTAATGAGGAAGGTATAGATTTTCCTAGTGTAGAGATACATGTTCCTGAAGAAACGAAGGAGGATATTCCAAAAGACGAAAACACTGATACGCTGGAACATGAGGCTTCAGATGAACAACATCACAGAAAGTTCAATCATGCTTTCAGTCATCCAACATATCAAGTAATATATCACCTCTGGAATCAAAACACGGCAGATGCACGAAATCAAGATACAGAGGAGTCTCATGATGTGTTGCTCTCAATGGTAGAACCAATTAATGTCCATGAAGCACTAGAGGACAAATCATGGATTATCGCCATGGGGGAAGAGCTACTACAATTCGAAAAGAGCCAAGTATGGACACTTGTAGAAAGGCCAGGCGGAAAGTCCATTATAGGAACAAAATGGTGTTTCGCAACAAACTCGATGAACACGGTAAAGTATCGAGAAATAAAGCGAGGTTAGTTGTAAAAGGTTATTCCCATGAGGAAGGTATGGATTTCGAAGACTCTTTTGCTCCTTAGCTAGATTAGAATCTATATGTCTTTTACTTGCAAGGAAATTTACGTCGAACAACCTCCCGGTTTTGTTAAAGAAAGATTTTCAAATAATGTTTTCAAACTAAATAAAGCGTTGTATGGTTTAAAGCAAACCCCTAGGGCATGGTATGAAAGATTGAGCAAATTTTTTATAGACATTAGATTTTCTACTTGAACTATCGATAACACCCTGTTTATTAAGTATGAATGTGATCACATGTTGTTAGCACAAATTGACGTTGATGACATAATTTTTGGAAGTACTAACAACCTTCTTTTTGATGAATTTTCTAAGTCCATGCAGAAGGAATTCGAAATGAGTATAATGGGTGAGCCGAACTACTTCCTTAGGTTGCAAATTAAGCAACTTAACTCGGGAAACCTTCATATCTCAAATAAAATACACCAAGGAATTGCAGTCAGATTTGGAATGAGTGATTCAAATGTGCTTTCCACTCCTATGCATCAGACCACCAAAATCAATAGCGACGAATCAGGTACTTAGGTTGATGAAACTCAATATCGAGGTATGATCGGAAGTCTCCTTTATTTAACTGCAAGAAGACCTGATATCATGTTTGTTGTTGGCATGTGCTCGAAATATCAATCAAATCCTAAGGAATCTCACTTGACAACAGTCAAGCGAATACTTAGATATATAAAAGGCACTGTTAATTTGGTTTTTGGTATTCCAGTTCAATGAATTCCCATTAGTGGGATATTCTGATGCCGACTATGCTGCATGTAGGGAAGATAGGAAAAGTACTAGTGGTACATGTCAGTTACTTGGTTGTAGGGAAGAAAGCAAAATGATGTCGCCCTTTCCACCTATCAATTCGTATTTAGCCTAACAAGTAGTTTGTGATTTTCTGTATGTTTAAACTAGATCACGACAACTTAAACTAACACGATGAAAGAACTTAAGACACGACTGAAGATTTTAGAGTAACTTTTCAAGTAAAGAAGAATGTGCTCGGGATTTTGAATCCCGCTAGGTATCGTCGATTAGGCAGTAAACCACCGTTCCACGCGAACAATGACTTAATCGCAGTAATTTATTTTCACTCCCGAATTGCTGTCGCCCTAAACGGTCGAGAGGATTTATATTGGTTTACCCATTGTGAGGGTCGACTATTTGCTTTCGCCCTATAGTCGACTCCTAAGTTTACGAAGGGAGAACCGTTCTTTAGTTTTCGCCTTCAACGGTCTACCAAACGTCACACCAATACATAGAAATATCAAATGTGACTTTCAAAACAACACATAGACATTGAATCGAAGAAACAATGTCGTAAACGATAAATAAACAATGTCACGTGTTGAGTGATATAACGCCCAAACGGCGACTCTACCTAGCGTTCATCTCATCCCGAGCACATAAGAAGGTTAGCTACTCATGCTTAATAGAGATCTACGCATCGTATACAAAATAAAGCATAGAGAATACTTAGATCTTCCCTATTTTACGAACCCATGCGAATCCAGCGTCCTTTGTGCTTGATCTTGGATAAAATGAGCTTCGGATCTTCACTTTAGCACCTAGGAATCGTTTTGATTGATTCCTATGGGTCTTGAGACGTCCCTTAGGTGTATTTTATCTTTTGGAAGTGAGTTATGTCGATCTCGATCCAGATATGGGTTGAGAAGTGTGGCTTATATAGAAAGTAGTATGTAACACGGCTTGCTCCACCGACAAACACGGCCGTGTAATAATGTCGAGGCCCGCGTTTGCATATACTAAATAACAACACGACCGTGCAGACTCACGCCAAAAACCGTGTAGATATGCCGAGGCTTCCTCTTTCACTGATGAACTACACACGGCCGTGTATAATGTCACTCAAGGACGTGTGAAATTGCCGAGGAGGCTTACCTTGAATACTGATGAAGTTAACACGGCCGTGTTGTTTTATTGAAGAGGTTGTGTTGTCGGTAAACATGGCCGTGTAATTTGTCGGTTGGAGCCGTGTTAACTTGTTGAGGCTGATATTGGTGCCTGAAACTACCTACACGGCTGTGTTTGCATTAGTATGTAGCCGTGTTGGATCTTCGAGGTTTAATATCCTTTTTGCGTGATCAAACAAGGCCTTGTGGGTGCATAGTGAAGTCGTGTGTCTGGTGAACTTGGTCATTTTTGCCCCACTCGATTCGTCCAGATTGTTATCTTATGTTTCTTCAATATCAAAACATAGGTATAATCTTGAATATAAGTACAAGATAACTCAAATAAACCAAATTACGACCTAAATATGATAGAGATAAACGTATAAAAATACGTTTATCAAACCTCCCCACACTTAAGCTTTTGCTTGTCCTCAAGCAAATTAGAATTGAGAAACGACACAAAAATGTGAGACAACATCTTTGCAACTCCTCATTTAAGATAGAAAACATGAAATGGAATAGTGCAAGAATTCGAAACACTACACTAATACTTAACTTGTAACAACATGAACTCCCTTGGCAACATTACTCAAGGCTCGTACATCGCTGGAATTCACTCAAATCACTCGGTGTATGGGCTAATATGTCGGTGAATTCACTCAATTCATGCAAAAGATTAGTCCTTACCAAAATCTTGCGAGTGGATTGTAAATCTACTACTCTCGGTGCTAGGTCATGAATCATAAGGTCTTCTCTGGGTTTTGTTTAGGTTCAGCTGACACAAGTGAGAAGTAAACTTTTATCGAATAAATCATAGAGGTAGTGTTGGTCTTGTGCCGTTGTATGTTGTACGATAGCGTGCCGCATACATCGTGGGTAGCTCTTGCCATCCGAATTCTCTTCACATGATAATAATTTTTTTGTACACTCCTCTTTTCTCGTGCCACTAAGCTCCTCTTCTCTTAGTCTCTTTGCGGGATAGAGATTATTGTCAAGGAAACTCTCTCTTTTTTTATGGTCGGGCTACGCCTTTCCACTTTGGCACTCAAATTCCACTTTTGATCTCTCTTAGGTCAGTGGTTTATAATTTTGGGTTTTCATAAATAAACAGGTTCAGGCTCAAAGTGGCTTACTACGGTGATCAGTCGTGGTCGGTAACTTTGGCTATGGACTTACTTCCTATTGTCTTCCTCATTTTCACACAACAGCACCTTAAACATTATCAACACGAATGACAAGAAAGTTCAAGGTAGAAATAAACTATGCACTACTCGCACAACCAAAGAAGTGAGCAAAAAGCTCGATTAGCTCAAAAATCTCATAAAATGGGTCATGAGTACGAATCTTTTATAATATCACTAAAGGAATTCGTGTCGAAAGAAATCAAGCAGAAATGCATGTCCTAATTACTCACAAATTTCCTTAATGTGCAAATTATCTATATGACGAGAAGCTAATAATCATGTCAAGGACTAAAAGAACATGCATTTCTCAATGATTCATGCACACTAAAAAATTATTTTTTTTGGGTTCACGCATATCAATTCTCCCCAACACACTTGAGAATACGTCGCCCCCGACGTATTAATTAAAAGAACAAATGGAAAGATGAATTTATTTAAATGCGTGAACTCCCCTGAATTGATGTATCCATGACCATGGTGTGTTGTTTGAGTTTGAGCAGCAAGTCCTCCTACCCACACTTGATGGTTTGAGTGGGTTCAACATTTTGCTTACGTAGGTATCGTTTGGACGTTCACTCTTGACATCTTCCTGACGTGGAAATTGGAAAGAAATAAAAAGACGTTAAAACAAATATTACCAAGCGTAATGGTCTAGCAAATGATAGTGTGCATCAAAGAAAAGTACATTCAAGCATGTAAAGTTCCCAAAAGAAACAAGATAAAGATAAAATAAAACTAGGACTCGGGCTCCGGCGATGACTCGTGCGAATCATCGTTGCTGGACGATGATTCATCTCCTTGGTCAACGAGCTTACGGGACTCCGCGAGCAACTTCAGGGCGTCTTGCACCTTCTTCATCGCCTTCTCCTGACGGTCCAGCCTCTTTTGGAGCTTTCGTTGCTCCTCCTCGTGGCGGCGATGAGCAGCTGCATCCTCTAGCCCATCCGCATCCGACCCGCCTCGTAGTATTGTCGGTCCTGAGCTCGTGTCTCCTCGTAGTACTGTCGACCTGAGCTCACTGCTGGGCTATATCTTTGCGTAAGGCATTGAAACGGTCGTCGAAGTCTGTAGCTCTCATGTAGGGGTCGACGCTCGATGATCCTCCGAGAGCAAATGAGGAAGGGCCGGCCGAGTGTGAAGGTCCGCCGAATGTGGGGTCGATTGGCACCGGTATCGGACCTTCGATGGCAAAGGGTTGTGGGATGTCGGTGTGGTGGTGATAGTTGTCGTACCATTGTTAGAAGTAGTTCTCCTTGACCCATCCTGTTAGCTTCGAGATCATCCTCATCCTACACAACATCGCGGCATTAAATAACTTCCACCCGCCAACTTTCGTCATTTTCGAGGCACACCGTCCAATACCCCAAACCTTTCACCACCTTAGTGATGGACGGACCCACGACAATCTTCCCGTTCTCGTGTGCCTTAGCCATGGCGATCCCAAGGTGGACCTTATGCCCGTTGAACATCCGGGAAAGGTAGAAGATATCCCGGAGGGTGACGACGACATTGGACTCTCCTCGTGGAGTGACAGAGGTAGAAAAGAGTCGATGAATGTACCTTAGTCCCGGTGCTTGCAACGAGGAGGCCTTCGATTGTGTACTTTTATACTGAGGCAGCTTCGTTTGGTCCTCACAGGCGTATCATCGCGTGCCAACATGCGTTTCTCTCAGCTTTCTTGTCGAGAACATGCTTGTAGTGATCTTTTGGATGGGGATCATCGAAATTCTGGATTCTTGGAACTTCACATCCCAAGGCCTCACAAAGAATGTCGACGTCCGTCACCCTCTCCCTATTGAATGCACGGAATTTGACTCCGTTTCTATAGTCGTGTTCGTTAAAGGAGAAGGTGGTGAGGAACTCGAGAGTGAGCTCTTCGCAAGCCTCTTCGTCGATGCTGAAGAAGGCATCCCAACTACTATTAGAGAGGTAGTTATCGATTTGTTAGACGATGTGGAGGTGCTCGAGCATCTCTCGGTGAAGTCGATCGGTGTGCATGAATGTCATTCCCTTTAGCTTCTCGTAACGTTGCTCTCGGGGATCATCGGCGAAGTTGGTCATGGCCGCAAACAAATCTTCGGTCGTTTTGGTATTTGCTCGTCACCTATTGCGTGGTGGTGGACTATTGTTCGGATTACGATGAGCTAGAACGAGAGGGATTTCTACGAGACATTGTACCTGCAAAACTCAAAATGAGTCTGGAGTTATAACATAAAAGAACCAACTCGACTCGACCAAACTTTCGTAAACATTGAACGAGAACGTCAAATTCCAATGAATATATAAAATCAAAATCATATGAGCATATCAAGCATTAAAATGGAATTAGGCAAGTACAAGTCGAAAATTAACACCATTTAGGAAATAAGAAGTTCGTAAATTGAGCATCAACATAACAATTTTTGGGTTAGACATGTCATCGAATACCTTCAATGCAAATTGAGAGGGGCGAACTTAAACCACAAAATCGACAAAATTCGTTAGCCCAAGGTGATTACAATATGTCGTAAACCCAAGAAATCATATATCAAGGCACAAGTTGGGCAAAATTTAAGAGATCCCAAATTTTGTAAAGTTAGGGTTTACGCGAGAATCATACCTTTTCCCCTTAGATTTAGGTTGAGCACGAGGTTAGATAGTGCGTGTCCGCTCGTGGGTGTCGCCAGAGCTCAGGTGGAGGAATTCGGACGCGTGGGAGTGTGTGTTGGTCGTGTTGCGGCTGTGTGCGTGTGTGTGTCAAATGAGATCGATCCCCCTTTTTTGTGTTGAATTCGCGACACAACATGGTCGTGTAATCAACTACATAGGCCGTGTGTAAAACGCGCGGCTTCGAAAAAAAAATTATTTATTATTATTTTTTCTTTGTTATATTCGCGTCAAACACGGCCGTGTAGACGAATGACTACGAAGGCCGTGTTGAAATGCGCGGCAACAATAATAATAATATTTTTTTGAACCGAAGCACGACCGTGGCTCGGCATGCATAAACCATGTCTTTCTTGCTTACTGTACCATCAGGACGGCCGTGTTCAATGCCGTGTCGAACCGCCGAGGCTTCAACATGCTCAATCGGCACAACCACGGCCGTGTAGCGCCCTAAGCTGACCGTGTGACAAATTATGTTGTTATTTGACGCAACACGGTCGTGTAGCGCTTCGGAACCAGCCGTGTGATTTCACCGAGGCGCAATTAAATTTAAGCGACACGATACACGGTCGTGTTTTGTGACATAAAGCCATGTTAGTGATTTAGAACGACCGAGGCTTTGAAATTGTCAAGTAGATCCTAACACGGCCGTGTTAGGAGAAACTGTGGCCGTGGTGGTTGTCGAAGGACGGTCTTATGCGTTGTTACACAGTCATGGTTCTTTGGCTTCTAGCCGTGTTTGTGCCTAACTAATCGTTGCTAAAAGCTTGGCTTGTAAAACAAGGCCGTTTCATCGTACCGTGGTCTATGGATGTTACAACGTTAAGCCAACCTTGACATAGGTCTATAGTTGGGAACGTATATATGGTACTGACATAAACTTGAGCGGAACTACTGTTAGGTGTGACATAACGCATGGACATCAAAATTTTTATAGGGATTATGGATAAGATTTTGTAACGGAAAAGGCAAATCCAATTTTGTTCATAATGGCGCCGTATTCCACAAATCAAAAGACGGCGTTTTGAAGAAAAAAATCGGATTGTCAAATTAATGATGCATTTCGTTTCGTTGCACTCATGCCTATAAATAGGTGGTGCTCGATGTAGGCTTTACTGCACAACAACATAAATCTTCTCTGATTATATCATTTAAGCTTCACAGTGTATAATTTTGGAGAAGATGCGGAACGTGAGAACATCTCCTAAGAAACCTTCAGGATGGAAAGTCTATAAAGACTCAAGCTTGAGTTGTTAATCCTTTTGGGTTTGCTCGGGGTTGCAATTGCCGCTTTTGTCGCGTGGGTCGTTACGCATTGTGCTTGCATATAATCACTATGTAATCGTGCTTACTAAAGCAAGGAAGGTTTAGCTTCCAAGCTTTTATGTATCGGGTTGTAATACGATGTCCATCGATGTAATCGTTATGTCACCACGCTCATTTCTCGTCTCTATCTTTCAACTCCCCTTTTATTATTATTATTTTATTTGTTTTATTTTATTATTTATTATTATCTATATAAAAATATTAATTATTATTATTATTATTATTATTATTGTTGTTGTTGTTGTTGTTGTTGTTGTTACTATTATTATTATTATTATTATTATTATTATTTTCGATAGCAATAAATAAACGTGAAATACAACTAATCTTAAGTTATAAAGTAAAGTAAACGTGAATGCAAATACCTGGGTTGGCTCCCAAGATGCGCTTCTTTAACGTCGTAAGCCGGACGTACCTTTTCACGCTTTACGCTAGCTTGAAGTCGAGGTACATGACCTCGTTATCACTTGGTGCCTTCTCGCCTCCGAAATAGTGCTTCAACCGTTGGCCATTAACCTTGAAAGTTATCTGTTCATCATTATAAATCTCGATAGTACCGTAAGGGAAAACACGAGTAATAATGAATGGTCCAGACCAACGCGATCTCAACTTTCCGGGAAAGAGCATAAGTCGAGAATTAAAGAGGAGTACTTGATCTCCTTCTCGAAATTCTCTACGTTGCTTAATCTTTTTATCATGATAAGCCTTTGAACGCTCTTTATACATTCTTGTGTTATCGTATGCTGACAAACGCCACTCATCAAACTCATTGACTTGGAGCTTACGTTTTTCATCGGCTCGCTCTAAATCAAGATTTACTAACTTAATTGCCCAATAGGCTTTATGTTCTAATTCGACGGGAAGGTGACACGTCTTTTCGTAAACTAGTCTATACGTTGTAGTACCTATGGGTGTCTTTAATGCCATTCTGTAAGCCCAAAGTGCATCGTTCAATTTACTCGCCCATTTCCGTCGGTTCCCGTCTATGGTTTTCTCTAGGATGCGTTTCTGCTACCGATTTACAATCTCTACTTGGCCACTAGCTTGAGGATGATAGGGGATAGAAACAATATGCTTAACACCATATTTTTCTAAGGTTTGTTCAAATTGGGTGTTACAAAAATGAGTACCCCTATCACTAATGATGCATTTAGGTGCCCCGAACCGTGAGAACAACGCTCATAAGAATTTTACAACGACTCTCGCATCGTTAGTGGGTAGGGCTTGGGCCTCGGCCCACTTCGAAATGTAATCAACAGCCAAAATAATGTACTTGTTATTGCACGAGCCAGGAAAAGGGACCAAAAAGTCTATGCCCCAAACATCAAATACTTTGCATACTAAAATAAAGTTCTGGGGCATTTCATCGCGTTTTGAGATATTTACCTGCTCATTGACATTGATCACACGTGTCAATGTACCTATGAGCATCCTTGAAGATCGTCGGCCAATAGAATCCCCATTCTAAAATCTTTTGAGCAGTGTGATTGGCTGCATAGTGTCCTCCGACAGGTACGCTGTGGCAATGCTCGATAATCTTCATTGTTTCGGGAAACACAACTTCGAATGACTTGGTCAGAGCATCTCCTCAAAAGAAAAGGGTCTTCCCAAAAGTAGTATTTCAAGTCGGAAAATAATTTTTTCTTTTGTTGACTTGCGTACTCTTTTGGTATGATTCTCGCAACAAGATAATTAGCAAAATCTGCAAACCACGGGACTTCTTCATTTACCACTTTTATGGCGTATAGATGTTCGTCTGGGAACGTGTCTTGGATCGTTTTGTTGTCGGGGTACAGTATCTCGGATTCGTCTAGCCGACAGAGGTGATCTGCTACCACATTCTCGGCACCCTTCTTGTTGCGGATCTCAATATCAAATTCTTGAAGGAGCATCTTTTTCTAGCAGCTTAGACATAGGTCGGACAATTTTTGAAAAGTCTTTAATGAATCTTCGATAAAATCCTGCATGACCTATAAGACTCCTAACAGATTTCACGTTCGAGGGACATGTAACTTTTCAATCGGCTCTACCTTAGCCCGATCCACTTCGATTCCTTTAGAGGAAAATGATCCTTTCTCGTGGCATCGTTCAATTTTCTGTAGTCGATGCACACACGCTATCCAGATACGGTTCTCGTCGGAACCAACTCGTTTATTTCTTTGGGAACGACCGTCATGCCTCCCTTCTTTGGAACCACTTGGACGGAACTCACCCATGCACTATCAGAGATCTGGTAGATCACTCCGGCATCCAGTAGCTTAATAATCTCCTTCTTCACGACATCCTTCATGTTGGGGTTTAACCTCCTTTGTCGTTGGGTGACATGTTTGAAGTCATCCTCCATGAGAATCGTATGTGTGCAGAAGCTTGGGCTAATCCCCCGAATGTCGGATATCTTCCATGCTAAGGCCTTTTTGTGCTCTCGCAGCACCTTCAATAGCTGATCTTTTTGCTTGCCATCGAGGCTTGAAGATATTATCACTGGTAGCTTCGACTCGCCTTCTAGAAATGCAGATTCGAGATGTTCGACCAATTGTTTCAACTCTAGGACAGGTGGCTCTTCGATCGAGCTCTTCTCTTTGTTCTCCTCTTTACTTTCGTGGACTGTCGTCACAGGCTCGTCATCATCTTCTTCGCACTCATCGGTGGCCACCATCATGGATGATTGTGTATCGCCTCCGCCAAAAACATGCGACATACCTTGCACAGAAAAGATAAAGTCATGTTCAAAGACATCCAAGTAATAACACTTATCGTCAAGTGAGTTAGGACTTTTCATAGTATCTGTCATGTTGAAAGTCACTTTCTCACCATCAACCGTCAAGGTCAAAGTACCATTTCTAACATCTATCATGGTTTCACCAGTGGTTAAGAATGGTCGACCTAAGATTAGAGGAATATTTTCATCTTCCTCCACATCCAAAATGACGAAATCGGCGGGAATTATGAACTTATCCACTTTCACTAGGACATCTTCGATAATACTTTCCGGGAATTTTAAGGATATATCAGCCAATTGGAGGCTCATCCTAGTGGGTCTTAGCTCCCCTAAACCTTATCTCTTAAACATAGAATATGGCATCAGATTTATACTAGTTCCTAGGTCGGCTAATACACGTTCAACAACATCATCTCCTATAAGACAGGGAATAGTAAAACTCCATGGGTCCTTAAGCTTCTTCGGCATTTTACTTTGTAAAATGGCTTAACACTCTCCTCGTAGACACACAGTAGAAACGTCTTCGAGCTTCCTTCGGTTGGTGAGCAAGTCCTTGAGGAACTTCCTGAAACGAGGCATCTGTGTAATAGCTTCAACAAACGGTAAGTTTATATACATTTGTTTACACATACCCATAAATTTGCCAAATTGCTCATCGTCTCGATCCTTTTTCAACCTAGTCGGATATGGGATCTTCGGTTGATATGGCTTCACCGGTGGTCGACTGGTCTCCTTCTCCGTTCCGTTTTCAGCTTCAGCCTTTTCGAGTTTCTCTTCTTCGATTTTCTCAATGTCTTGCTTTTTGTGGACCTCGATATCAACCTTTTCTGCGGGTTGCTTCATTGTGGGCTGCTCTCGCTCCTGCAATTTCTTCCCACTCCTTAAGGTGACGGCCTTGCAATGTTCCCTTGGATTCGTCTAAGTATATAGCTCGGGAGCGAACCTTGAGGTCGTTCCGCCAATTGTTTCGTTATTTGGCCCACTTGTTGCTCCAATCAGTACATACTGAAGCATCCGTGTTTTGAGCTCGTAGATCGATGGTTTGGAAATGTTCTTCCATCTTCGTTAATCGACTCTCATAGGCTTAGTTTTCTTGAAGTTCGAGAGGAGAATCTCCACCATACCCTTCATCTCCTTCATGTAATTGTAATTGTAATTGTATTTATTTAAACTCAATATCACCTAAATTCATATACCAAACATATCAGACATCATTATTTAAATTCATCAATCAAAAACACAAAAAAACTCATATCCCTCATTATACAAACTCAATTTACACTAATACCATCAAAACACATCCATTCAACTAAACATGCTCTCAATATATGTATATAGTATATGTTTATATATAAATATATATGTATATAGTATATGCTTATGGCTTTTTTAACAAAATAAATCGAAAAAAATAATAATTTTCAAAATAGGGCATGTTTTGCACCTATTACTAGAATAGAGTCATTTGCGGTATTAACCGCGACGTCACGCCCAATGGCCGCGACGTCGCACCCATTAAACGCGACGAGCTATTTTTCGCCTCGTGGTGAGCCATTGTACGGGGCCGGTGTAGTGGGCCAATTTTTTTGGCCCAATACCCGTTCGTCGCGGGTAATAGGCGCGACCGTCGCGCCTAATGGACGCGAGGTCAGGGAAATATAGATCTATGATCTATTCATCTCTCCCTCATTCTCTCCCTCACTCTCTCTCTCTAAAACCTAACCCTAACCCTAAGCTCCGCCGCTCACCCCGCC
This sequence comes from Linderniella brevidens, assembly GCA_004919715.1. NCBI lineage: Eukaryota > Viridiplantae > Streptophyta > Magnoliopsida > Lamiales > Linderniaceae > Linderniella > Linderniella brevidens. The sequence continues at coordinate 11,493,797 of SWDC01000146.1, forward strand.
GTGTTCATCCCGCGCAGCTCGCCCGCCCGCCCACCCTCTCTCTCTCTCTCTCTCCCCCTCTCTCTCCGCCGCAACACCCGCTGCCGTGTCCACCGTCGCCGCCTCCGTCATCGTCGCCGCCGCCTACGCTGCCGCCGTCGCCACACCTCCACCGCCTCCGCCCCTCCGTACGTTTTATTAGGTATTTTGTTTGATTATAGTTAAATTGAATTGTTCATTTGTTATTCGTTGTTTGGTTATAACATTAGACGGATTCGTATAGTCATTAGTCGGATCTATATTGTTTGATTGGTTATAACATTGTTTTGTTCGATTTAGGATGGACACGAACGATACTGTCCGATCAATCGTTCACTGTTGATTTTTCAGGATAGTCATCGTTGTAACGATGTGCTATTGGACACGGATGGTACTATTGACACCCCGTTGACGGTGAGGGGGTTAGAAAACGTAGTGTGGGGTAAGATTTCACGACCGGTGCATTTACACGATCGTGTTTTGGAGAAGTTAGATACTATGTCGTTGTATGGCGTCTATAGTTGTCGATCTCAGAAAATAGATCCACACTTGATTACCGCACTCGTAGAACGGTGGAGAAAGGAGACACACACGTTTCACCTACCGGTGGGGGAGGCGACTGTCACTTTAGAGGACATATGGTTGATGTGGGCACTCCCCGTGGACGGTATTTCCGTAAGCGGTGTGATCCCTCGTAAGACGCAGGAGCAGTGGCTCGATTACTGCGAGGAGCTGACTGGGTACAGACCTCCCGAAGGAGCGTACCACGGGACCAAGTTGTCTCTCCGGAAGTTTGCGGCCTGGTTAGAAGAAAATCCAGTCGACGACATGACCGACGATCTACTCGTCGATCAACATGCGCGTGCCTACGCATTGCTGCTGTTCGGGTCGGTGATGTTTCCCGACTCCAGTGGAAGTCACAAGTCGATGACCTACCTTACGCTGCTCAAGGACATCGACGAAGTTCATCATTACAGCTGGAGCAGCGCCGTGTTAGCATTCCTCTACAGAGAGCTCTACACATCATGTCAGTCGAGGAAGATGAACATAGGTGGAGCTTTGCGGTTGCTGCAGGACGAAAGATAGTTTAATTCAACAACTTGTAAAGCGTAAATGTGACTTATGTATTTAAATAATTAAAATATAGGTTTGGGCATGGATGCGTATATTACAAGTCCAGCCCATTATCGTCCATCCTCGAGTGGTAATGCAGCCTAGTGTAGTCGATGGCATTCTGTTACCCATTCCACCGCCTGCGGCGAGGTAGTTGCTCTCCTAATTATTCGAACTTTCAATTAAAAGTTTTTATAATAATTAAATTTTATTCATTTAGATGGAATGCATTGTTTGACCATACGACCTCCGCAAATTAAAAATTTGCGTGCGATACGGGAGTCCATCGATAGTATGTTGATGGAGCAATTTGTTTGGACCCCGTACAACTATCACGCACCGGAGATTTTGGCGCTACGCCCGGCATGCCGTCCTCAGTCCTCTCGGTCGTCGTGCCCGCTGATATGTTACAACATCGTCGAGTGGCACTATCCAGATCGCGTGATGCGACAGTTCGGATTGATTCAGTCGGTGCCACAACCACCGACGTATCTTACTGTAGATCTTCATCGCTTTAGCACTCGGAATGTCCCCGGAAAAGATTGGAGATCGCAGCACGAACTACACGAGGCGTATTGGAGTGAAAGGCACTCGAGGATTGTCAATGGACTGGAGATAGGTTTCGGACCGCAGTGCACCAGTGACTATTACGACTGGTACCGGTCCGTGACCCGTCGATATATATCTCCGTCGTCTATTAACATGTCGCGAGGCTTTCAGATGGGAAATGGAGCATTCATCGACGTGATGGTTAGTTTATATAATAATTTTATTTATTATATATAATTTCGATTTATCCGCGGCACAATAATATTTGAATATGCTAAATAACAGCCACATCATCTCGATGACGTGGAGTCAAGACGACATCGTCGTGAAGTGGACGGAGGATTAGACGTTGTACATCGTATGCAGCGTCTAATCATCGATAGGCGTCAGCGACGTGATACACAGTTCATCGACATTTCTCCTACGCAAGATCGTGGGGCATCATCGTCGCATCATGTCACTTAAGGTGCTGGGCCGTCGTCATCGCGTATTCCGACGGATTTGTACGGCGATAGTGGATATGGGACGTCGATGCCATCGGGGTACACTACGCCGATACAGTACATTTACGAGGACGAGGAAGACGACGACGACACGCCACCTCACCGTTCATCTTCCCATCAGACTCCAGTTCCACGTCAGCAACATCGTCGTCCATCCGAGCGTGAGGCCCCAGTTGACCGTCGTCATCTGCGTAGAGAGCATCGTCCTCGTAGATGCGGTACCGGAGGTCATTATATGCCATAGCTTTTATTGTATTTATTCAGACGATATTTTTTTGTTATATGTTATTATGACTTACGTTTTTATTTTAGCGATGTTATTATCTTATTATGCGTATCTTTATGGTGGATATTTATAAAATTGGATGTTATATAATTATTAGAGCTGTCAAAATGGCCCGAAGCCCGCGGGCCGCCCCGCCCAGACCCGCCAAATGGATTTTTTTAGCCCGTCGGGGAGTTGGCCTAAGCGGGCCGCGGGAAATGGCGGGGCGGGGCGGGCTAGCCCGCGGGCTACCCGCCTATTTTTTAATCAACGCTACCTGCAACTTCAACAACTTTTATCATCCGCGTGCAGCTTTAATCAACGCTACCTGCAACTTCAGCAACTTTTATCATCCGCGTGCAGCTTTAATCAAAGCTACCTGCAACTTCAGCAACTTTTATTATCCGCGTGCAGCTTTAATCAAAGCTATCTGCAACTTCAGCAACTTTTATAATGCGCGTGCAGCTTTAATCAAAGCTATCTGTAATCTATCTTTAATCTAACTGTACACAACAATATTGACATTCAAGAAATACGATCCAGAACATCTATAAAAATCCCACAAATTAAGAAAATAACATACAACATTTGAGATACGATGCACCCATTTGGTAGAGACCCGCGTCTTAATCGCTTCAATGAAAAAAAGGATGAATGAGGGTCATCCGATATTCGGGAATTTAAAGGTCCTTGGTGATTACTTTCGACAAACTGTGGGCGTACGATATTGAAAGATGGTTCGTTGGAACATTTTCGGCAAAAGCAACTATGGGTGATATCACGAATGAGAATTTGTCCGAATGTCTTTAATTCCTTGCTCAACTATACAATCAACGTTACGGAATTCATTTCACCGTACCTTTTCTAATGGAGAAACTTGGTCATTTGAAGCGTCGCTACCTTTTATGGACAAAACTGCGCGCCGAAATAGGAGATTGGGGAGAATATGACAGAGGATGGATTCATGCAGATACCGAGCAATGGCTTAAGTGGTTTCAGGTTGTTATTTTACTCATTATTCGGATGCAATAAAATTTTTTAATTATGCAATTTGTCATATTCTTGCAAGAGGATCATCTTTCAACAATTTACTTCTATGAGCACGAGCCACATGAATATTATCTGTATAGAATTTCGCTAGATATATCAACCCAGACATTGACGTGCTTGCAATTCCTAACAACGAATGTCCAATAGTTCATACTCGGAGAAAGATCATCCAAAAGACAGTCGGTGAAACATGTTAGCTCGAGTTCGAGAGTCAAAGACGATACGGGTGACGACGACTTCGTCGACCCGCCACCGAAAGGAAACCGATACAATATGTCGAGTAAGATCGGCAATGCTGGCAAAAACCAAGACGATGATGACTTCGTCAACCCACCTCCGAAAAAAAAGCAAAAATGTATGTATAGAAAGACGCACAACAAAGGCAAACATCATGCAATGTCGAGTTCCAGAGTTGAAGAAGATAATAGTGACGATGACTTCGTTGACCAACCCCCGAAGGGTTGGAGAAAAAAATTTCCAAAGTGATTGTTTGTAACTTCAGTAACCTTTGTCATGCGTGTTTGCAACTAATATGAGGTAAATTCGGACGTAACTGAAAAACTGTAATAATTTACTTAAAGATTTAGTACAACATATGAATACTAAAAGTACTTAAAAATTAGAATAAATCAACGTTGACCACTGCCTCCGCCTCTTCGACCTTGTCTCCGCCTTGAACCACCACGATCCATTTCGTTCTGTATACGAGTTGTACGGATTCTCCCCGAACCTCTTCGGGTACGCAGAGCGTCGTTATGTATAAGAGAGAATTCAGTAGGCTCCCAATAACATTCGTCATGTAGGGGATGAAAAAACCCCTCGTATGTTTTACGGTACGCTTGTTTGTTATAGAAAGGAGCAATATGATACATGCTATGAACTCCCCACATACGGCAGGCTACTTGGGCATGAGAACATGGGATGAAATACGTGTCCCATTTTCCGCACGTGCACGTCTTTCCTAAGATATTTACCACGTGCTTCCTTTGATTCACCGCCGAAGTATAAACTTCAGCTGTTTGCGAACGTGGGTCAAAATTAAAGACGACGTGACTCCAAGAACGACTTCTCCAGTCGTTGAACTTATTCCACGCATACGGAGACCAATCGCTTTCGGTGTTAGCCATCGCTGCAGAGCACTCCGTAAATCGATTGTGAAAGAATTCAACGCATCGATGAAAGCTAAAGTCCACTGCTTTCGGAGGCAAACACATCGCCTCTTTGAAAACTCCGTGAAGGGCCTCGGAGATATTAGTGGTCATCACCCCGCATCGGAATCCACCATCGTAAGCAAACGTCCACTGCTCTTTGTCAATCTTATCTAACCACTCCCAGGCCGGTTCATTGAGAACTTTAATGTTTTCCATAATGCGACTAAACTTCTCCAACGTGTGGGCCATTCCAGCTCTATGGCATAACTGTTTTAGGTCATTGTTCTTGAATTCAGTGTTGAAGTTTGATACGACATGGCGTAGACAAAACCGGTGTACACCATTCGGCGGCCTAAACGTTGCTAATTCGCTTACCGCAGCCAATATTCCTATAACAAATTACGATCAATCGATTAAAAGGGTGTCAAATTAATACAAGAATGTATGTAGAAAAATAAAAGTACATCGATGACGATCAGAAATGAGGCATACACCTTGTTCATCCAACAAGTGGATGTTAAGTAAGTTCAGGAACCAACGCCAAGAATGTCTGCTTTCCGTTGAAACAATGGCAAAAGCAAGGGGGAGAATATTTTGATTTGCATCGAGCCCAGATGCAATTAACATTTTATGCTCGTATTGGAGTATAAGTGTGTACCTGTACCGTCAATGCAAACAACTCTACGACAATGCCTAAACCCATCAATACAAGGTTTGAAAGCCCAGAAAACATACCCCAATTTCTTCACACCGGGGGCTTCAGTTGGAAGATTCAACCACTTGACGACCGTGTCGGGGTTGTAACGTTTCAAAGCTTTCATGAAGATAGGAAGTTGTTGGACTGAAGTTTCCCAGGTGCCGTAAACATTTTCTTTTGCCCTTTTGAGGCCATACCCTGCTTGAATGTATGAGATGTCGTACCCGGTATTGTCCTTCACCAGCTGCTTTACGTTCTTTGGTAGAAATTGAGGGTCGTTCTTCACTATTCCAATCAACATTTTCGCAATTGTTTTCGCAAAATGTTGCGGTGTGTTCTCGTCAACTCGTTCATGTAGCATGTGTGTGGCCCCCCATATATCGTAATCTTCCAGTAACATTTTTTCGGTTTGAAGCATGCTCGTAACCTCCAGTGACAGTCATTGTTATGGTTGCATTTCACGCCCCATACGGTTTTGTTACTTTCTGAGACGTGAAACTCACGTCTAGCCACCCTGTAAGAATAATCGCCAACAGCTTCTTGCAAGTGAGCTTTGGTATGTCATACCGACTCTGAACCTGGGATTGTCCCTACTGTAAAAATCACCGCCGCCCTCGTTGGCTTCTGAGGTGCCATTTGATATGTTGAATAAAAAGGCACGGGTTGGTAAGGCGCACGAGCATCTTCCGCCGGCAATGGAATGTCATTCTCGGGACCATCATTTTTTCCATCATCGTCGCTATCGTCGTTATCATCTGCGGGATCCGGAAAATCATCCAGTGCACCACCAACGTCATCAGCTTCAGAGTCGCTGGCGTCACTATTTTGCAAGTCTTCGGGCACACGCTCAGGTAGTGACACATTCGACATATTAGGAACATCATGACTGCTCGAAGGAATGTCTATATGAGGAGGGTGGAGTGAAAAATCACTCATTCCTTGAGTAATTGCCGTGAGATCAGGGAACGAGTGACTGGATGTGATAATGGTGAACAAGTCGGGTGTGTCTTCATTACGGTCGGGATGAACGTTCTCGCTGGCCTCGACAAACACTTCAATTAAATTAAGTTCCGCATCAGCATCCAAGAAGTACGATAGTTCCGCATCGTTTGAAATTTGAAAGAGCCTCTGATAGACTCGAGAATGCTGATAGTATTCATTCTTAACATGAACGGTTAAGGAGGAAAAATTGTTGTCGAGGTGAATAACCTCATATAGCATGCCCAGAAATTGAGCAAAGCTAGTGTCGCGACGAATTCGTCTAAGAGAAATGGGTGGGATACTGTAACGAATGGAGTTTGATTCAGTAATGATTTCGCCACCGTAGTAGATAGATACTTGAATTTTACGGGATGTCATAATTTGAGGAGAAATTTAAATACTTCAAGTTGTTTTTTTTACATATCAATGTATATAGATTATAGTACTTTATATAGGGAAAATCGTCGCATTTAATAATAGCGACGTCGCATCTATTGGATGCGACGATTCTTCTGCAAAACGCGTGAACGTTACGTCCACATCAGTTCTGCAAAAAGAAAAAGAAAATTACAGAGAACGTGTGATCGAGTTGTCACATCATCGCGCCCAATGGACGCGTCGTCGCGTTAAACGCGACGACGGGCACAAATACGTTATTGGCCCGTTTAAACGCTTAAACGGACCAAATTGGATCGTCGCGTTTAATGGGTGCGACGTCGCGGTTAATACACGCAAATGACTCTATTTTAATAATAGGTGCCGAAAACGCCCTATTTTGAAAATTAATTTTTTTTCGATTTATTTTGTTAAAAAAGCCATATGTTTATAGTATTCGCTTCAACAGCCCTCTCTCCCCAACACATTCTCCATTCTTCCTGCAGAACTACAATGCTTGACTGTTTTCGAAGAAGAGTTTCCTGTGCCCACCTCAGAGATTTGTTAATGGCAGTAAAAATGATAGTCCGAGTATAGACTGTCAAAAACCCTAGAAAAGATGAGCTCGCAAATCTCATCTTTCGCTCTCTGTTTGCCTCCGAAAACCTTAATTCAGTCACATCGCCGTTTCAATTTCATTTTTCCGGCTAGACCCTTTCACTCCAGACCCGGGAAACCTAGCCAATTTTCACTGTCGGCTACACTTACCGAGAACAACTCGGCTCTTGATTTCGCTTGGGACTCTTCGTATAAGAATGGCCCTGATGAGTACAATGGTTGGAGCATAGTAGAATCAGCTCCCGCACCAGTAAATAAGAAGGGTATAGCTTCATTCTTTTGAGATTTTCATCTCCTAATTTTAGTTGTTGCAGAATTTCAGAGTTAACAAGAGTCAATCGTGATCTGGGTTTCGTTGTAGGTTTGAGTACATATCAATTGATTGGCGTGGGAGCTTCAGTTGCAGCATTTGTCGGGTTTCTCGCTTATTTTTCTTTGTCAATAAAAGGTTAGAGTCTCTTGATCTGAGAAAGTCTGGCGGTCTCTTGATGCATATTTGGTTTAAGATCTTTCAGTTGGCGATTTCTTGCATGAATTTGAATTACAGGTTTCAAGGTTGGACTCAGGAATCCATTTGATCATTTTCATTGGTTTTCGCTACCTTCGGTACTAAACAAAGAAAATGTTAAAAGTGATGAAGTTCATAGAGATCAATTGGCTGCGGATGCTGTGGTTTCTGATGAAAATTTCGGTGATGGTGCATCAGATGAATCCTTAGTCACAGGTACTTTGTATCGCGACTTTTTGAAGCAGATATTCATGTTGAGTTAAGAGTCTTTCGATTAGGTTTAATGTGTCTCATTGGTAAAGGCACATATTTTTTGTTGAATTGTTCCCTTCAATGCATCGACTGCAAGATTACTATGTGAAATGACTTCAGCTATTGTTTTTCACATTTTGACTACTTTATCAAGGGAAAAGCTCCCGCATAATAAAAGAACAGGAGCTTGGGCATATTATGGTGCCGTTCATGGTAGATTCTGCTCAACAAGAAGCTATTGCATCACTAAAGAAACTCAAGGTCCGATTTTGGTCGATTGAACATTATACAGCCATATATTTCTCTTGCATATACGGAACTTATTGCAATTTAGTGTCATCATTATCATAATAATCTTCGAGATAAAGGTTATTTATCTAGAAGAATTGATTTGAGTATGAATAATGTTGATCTTACGCCCGCAAAGTTATCACTGGCTGAGAATTCGGGATTTTTTGTGTAGATAATTGAGGATGATTCTAGAGCAGATGAGCTCTGCACAAGAAGGGAATATGCTCGATGGTTAGTCCGTGCAAACTCGCTACTCGAGAGGTACTCATAGGATCCATTTATTTTTTCACATTTGGAATTTTTCTTGCTAACTTAATCCAATGTTCATCTTATTTTTTCTCCATGTCCTTCGTTATTTTCTCAGAAGTAGAAAACATCGCATAATTTCATCTGCTGCACTTTCCGGCTCCACAACTCCTGCATTTGACGATGTGCAAGTCACAGACCCTGACTTTGAAAGTATTCAATGTAAGGATTTTCAGATGTTTAATGAAAAATCATTTTATTTAATTGCAGAGTATTCTTTATATGTTTAACCTGTATTGCAGCTTTAGCTGAAGGAGGTATCCTGAGAAGCAAATTGTCGGATAGAAATGTTGATTTTTCTCCGGAGAGGTATTAATGTGCCATGAATTCTATTTAGCATCCAAAATTCAGAAACCCATTATTTCAGTTTTCCTTATCTTACGCGCTTGTTGTCTTTTGTAACTGTTGAAGGTTTATATCTCGCCAAGATTTGATTAGTTGGAAAGCAAAGTTAGAATACGAAGTTGTGCCGGGATTCAATGAAGAGGTTGAGCGGAATTATGCTTTTGTTATGCACCTAATGTTACTTTTTATCATATATTAGTAGTTTTTAATATAAAAATGCAACTTTTCTTTCAGTTCAGACATCGAGGAAGAAGACGGGACTTCTAGATGTAAAGGATATCTCGTCAGACGTGTTGATCGATATTTTTGCAGATATCATTGTCGGTGAAAAAAGCATAACCAGAGCCGTTTTTGGTAATCTATTTCCATTATTCATTGCATAATTATTATACAGTAGAAATTAGCTAAATTAATACTCGATTATTGAATGCTCTCTAAGATAATATTTTTGCTCGGTCCCGACTCAGGGATAGGGTTCTAAATTATCGCCATAATTATAAGATAATATATTTTTGATGTCTATAGACACCATGTAAAATTTAAATTATTAATTCCTTATATATTACATATTTACATGAATGATTTATGAAGGTTTTTGGAAAAATGACTCAGTTGACTTTTGTTTTCTTGTTTAAATCAATTTTACCTTGAATCTCGTTCTAATAATGTGGGAATTGAATGATTCTTTCAAATTGAGTCCTTCAGTTGACACGTGTACATAGTACATTTTGATTAAGTGGTAGTTTAAAAGATACTTTTAAATTGAGTATTTTAATATAAATGAGTAAAAACATTTAATATATAAAATTAATAATTATTAATTTATCAATTAGGACAAAAATATGTTAATAATAAATTTTGATGGTCCCAATAGTACTAACTTATTGAGTTTCTACTGTATCTTTTCAACACCTAACTAAACTAACGATTCTTTCACAGGACAGAGCAAGCGTTTGCAACCTAACAAACCGTGCACAAAGGCACAAGCTGCAGTTTCATTAACAAGCGGTAGAACGAACAGCTTTGTAAAAGCTAAAATGCAGAGGCTCAAAGCAGATGAGATCACAAGGCAAATCGAAATAAAAGAGGTGACGTTTGAGTTACTCGAAAGGGGAGATATAACAAAGCACTGGGAAACTAAGTTTGAGGAGGTCAGAATTTGGGCATTAGAGATCGAAAAAAGCTACCATTCGACTCTAAACGATTTAGAACATGAGAGGGCTACAAGAGAAAGTGCATTCGCCGAGCTGATTAAGCAGAAGGCAGCTTTAGATTGTCAGAAGCAGTTGCTGTCTAGTTTAAAGCAAGAAGTGGATGAAATGTCAGAAAAACTCGATCGTGAGAGGGATATGTTTACGGAAGAGATGGGCCGTTTGCAAGACACGGGTCGTGATTTGCGTGCTGAGTATGGTGGGCTTGTTGATAAAAAGTCTGTACTCGAGGCTGAAATTGAAGCTTCGCGGATATTAAGGTACGCATTTGGTTTGTTCTTGCATTGTGGAAACTTATATTCTTGGTTTCATAATCAAGGTGATGGATACAATTACTGGTGTATAGATCGTGGGTTGAGGAAGAAGCGAGAAAAAACCAAGCACGTTCTAAGGTTCTTGAAGAAGCTCGACGAAGGTGGAAATGGGAACGTTGATTGTCTTAGTATTATTTATCCCAGCAGGAAGCAAAACAGAAGCCAGGTCGATTACTCGTTTAAGTATTGTGTTATGTTATTACAGCATCCTCATTCTCTTGTGGAGAAAGACTATCCTTTCTTTTTCTCCCGTCTTTTTTTTTTTGCAAACAATAACGAACTATTTCATTTCACAAAAACAAAACACATAGGTTAAACAGTCCAACTCCGGTAACACGACGAATCCCGCACTCGCATGTAAGAAAGCACAACCAATTACGCACAAACATCGAAAAACAAAGCCAAAAGAAGATCAACATTCATAGTCTGAACAAAAAAAATTCAAGAGCCCTCTATGTATCAACTCAAAACTCAATAAAAATGACAGTTACAATGAAACCAGGTGCGTAAAACGTGTTAAATTTCCTTCAAACATACGATTACCTGGAGATCAAAAAAACTAAAATCGGCAACATTGAGGACTAAAACTGTAACTATAAATGGGACAAAAAACGCCCATAGGCCAAACATCGGAGACCAACAATATAAAAATCCTGCAGTATATATATCGTTGAGATTATGACGCCCTTAATGTAGTATCGTTGTTGTGTGATTATCAAGGTGAAAGATTTCATTTGATGTATAAAACGCTCGAAAAAATAGAGAAACGAAAAATCCAGAGAAACAGAGTATTTATGTGGTTCGACTTGAGTTTGAGTCGACGTCCACGGACAACTCTCTTACTGATCCAGATTACAAGTACAAAGCTTACTCCCTAAGTTTCATATCAAAGGTCGAGCCGCAGTGCCTTATATTTAGAATATATAGGGGCTTAGAAGGTTCTTACTTGGAAACAGAAATGATCGGTTCCAGCTCTAACTGCAATGCAAACTGTTAAGCTTTAGAAGCTAAGAACTGATCTTCAACGGCCGTTACAATGTTGAGATAACGAACTTTCAGTTGTCCTTCGCTGCTCGTTGCACCTTTACTCATGGTCGTGAACAAAACTCCATTTGGTTCAAAATCGGCAACATCGAGGATTTAATTGGTTCACGCGAAACATCGGAGACTAAATTGGTCCAGGGGAAAAACATCGGGACCATGTTGGGTATTCTCCTTAAAATTCCGACTAGTGACATTAAAATATGTCTAAGTCTTATTATGAACTGAAATAAAGTAGAAATAATGACATCGAATGAAACCTAACCATCCAAATCACAAGTAATACCGGACATGTCGAAATTGAGATCCAAACCTGTAGGATCTTGATTGTGTTATGTGTCGTCGTCATCATCATCGTTACTATTACTATTACTATTATTATTATTATTATTTGAATTTAATTTATATTTATTGGTTCAAAATAAAGCGTATATCTCGTTAAGTGGTTAAGTATTATAAATTGGTCGATTAGAGTAGGTGGTCGAAGAGTATTTGGATATGATGAATTCTTGCTATTGGAGAATATTATGCTTTCTGCTTTATCAACATAAATAAGTGCTTCTATACTTTATCATAGGTATTGGTTCAACGCGTTTATTCGAACAAAACGGGATTCGACAATATCATTCGGACGAATAAGGATATTCAATAGTCTTTAACTCTAACAATCGGTCTGACCTGCCGCGGCATGACTCGTTAAACAAATCAAAGTTCGAAGTGTTAGAAAAGGCAATGATTGGACGACATATCAGGCCACAGAAACAGCGATGTCCGAACTCAATGCCGCTTCGTAGCTTTTCAACTATCTATAACAAATCGCTCAACAATCTCTCTTTGGTGATGTGCAAATTAAATGGATTCACGTCCTCCCGAGTTGAGACACTGGAACAACCCGAATCGTCGAAAACTAGGTTGATTGATACTTTCAATGATGAGTACCAAGTTAACTAGGTTGAAAGAATCTGCAAAGTGAAACAAACCGGCATGATTCGCGAATACATCCACAGAGTGTCACTAGTACAAAATATGTTATAGGTCACGAAGGCGACGGTTCATAGAAAATGACGGCTATAATAGGCGCGATGGTTTTTTGGTAATATTTTTAAAGTTTGATTCAATATAGGCGACAATATAGTAATCGTAAGACTATAAGCGACGGTTGTTAACAACCGTCGCATATTTTATTTTTGTTTATTTTTTACTATAAGCGACGATTATTGCACAACCGTCGCCTGTTATACTAACAAGTGCTTGTTTGGTTCGTCAGTTTATATTTAGAAGGTTTTAAATTAGTAACGTTTATATAAAACTGATTATTGAATATAAAATAAAATGCTGTTTGTTTACTGAGTTCGTAATAACCCATCTGAGAGGCGTGTTTATTTAAGCTCGTGTAGTGTTTATTTAAGCCGTGTACATGAGTTTAAACCTATTATATATACATCCGTGGTTTATATAAATACATGAACCAAACACATTAAAATTTTATAAACACACATCTAAAACTATTAAACCATGAACCAAACAAGGCCTAAGAGGCTATACACCCCTTTTATACAGTAGCTAGGGGTGTTCAATATTTGGGGACCCAAATAATCCACCTGAACCATATCGAAATTCGGGTTATTTGGTTCGGTTAATCGGGTCAACCGGTGGGTCATTGGGTCACTCGAATTCTTTTATGGAGAATGGGTCGGGTATTAGTGTGATAAAAATTTCGAGGCTAACCCAAAACTCGAATAAACCCACTTATATTTTTATAGTTAAAAGATATAAATAATATAAAAATAAAATTATTATTTATATAATTATACTTAAAAATATATAATATAAAAGTAACATCAATAGAATTTGCATTAAACAATTCTTAGGTGGGAACGAATATTGTAAGATATAGAATTATGTCATATGACTCATAATATATATCTTTTAATATATATATATATATTATATATATACATACATGTATAACATTGTTATTGTTTTAATCTCGATTCCACAATGATGTTGATCAGTTTCATCAGGGACAACGTACCCCCCAATATATTGGTAATTACGATGACACATAATAAAATATCTCGATAACGAAAAAACGTAATATTTTGGGAGAATAAAATTATTTATATTTCTATTTGTTGACAAATTAAAAATAAAAATGAAAGCGTGTTAAGCGATTTTAACCAAATCGAATCGAATAACCCGAAATCTTATTCGGGTACTCTGGTTTGGTTTTAGATTATTCTAGTTTGGTTTGTGGCTGATCGTCCCAGTTGCCAAAATTCCGTCGAATAAAAAACCATTTGAACATTCTAATAGTAGCCATCTGTTGCAAATCCAAGACGTCAACCCCACGCGCTTCACAACATGCTCGCGTCTAACTCGTTCCTCGTTCGCCCGATTCCCGAGTCACTCGCGATAAGCCTCTCGCCCGACCCTATTTTGTATATGCGGAAACGTAAAACAAAGACACGATCGAATTCTGGGACAACCGGGTTCGCCTACCGGCATGTCGTATCTTTATTCACGCAAAGCTTACAACGAAGGAGAACACTCAAACTCATGGCACCGAACACGTCTTGGCCTCACGTGCCTATACTACGACACGACACGGTTATCTCCCAACGTCCCCTTTTCCAGGATCCGGGATCCATCTCAAGCTCGGCGCCCCGAGCTCGGATGTGTGGCTCGCCCGAAGTGCGGCGCCTTCGAATTCTCTCGGATGTGTGTATTGAATTCTCGTCTAAGGTGACTCCGTGATTCGATCTTGGCAATGGCCTTTATATAGAGTTGGGCGGATCTCGGAGAGATTTTTTCAAAACCTTATTCGAATTCGAATTCTCTCCACGTTTCTCTCTCCAAGACCAAGTCTTCGATCCGCGTCGTCGTTTGACTAGGTCTCGATCCTTCCAACAGCCTCGAGATCCTGGAAGGACCTCATCAGCCCGCGCGTAATTCTTGGCGCGCGTTGACGCAAAATCCCGCCTTGGCCGAGTCACCGCTTGGCCTAAGCTTTCCCCGCCACCAACACCACCGCCGGACCGCCGATGTGCGCCGCTTGCACCGCCGCGTACCACTGTGCTTGGCTTATTGTCCGTCAAGTCATCGCCCGTCGTTACCTTGAACCTCAACGTCCAAGTCGTCCTGCACGTGTTCACCCATCATCGCCTGCTTAGCCTAGGCCTACCTGACTTGGCCTGCATCGTGTTGCTCGTGCGTGTCTTCAAGTGCTTCCCGAGCTATGTGCCTTGCGAGTATGCACAACATTGCTTTTCCGATTGACAATGTTTAAACTTGTTCATGTGACATTATCAAAAGTGTAACCCCATCACTCACCAAGTCGATACCACCTCTCTTACCCTGCTCTCCTCGTCCTACTAACCGATCTCTCCTGCAACCTCGCCATCGATACCACCTCTCTTACCCTGGCCTCCATCCTTTTCTACATCTTCCTCCGGAACTCATCAGCGCCTGAGCTCGTCCATGGAGTCACCGATCTAATCCATGTAGTCCACGAGCATTCAAGCTCGTCTTGGCGAGGAACGTCGAGGTCGACCGTGTGTACACCAGACTGACACACATAAACGGCGTGGTCCAAAGCAGGCGACAGGTAGCTCGCCGTGGGTGCAGGACTTTTGAACCAGGTCACGATGAGCAGGTTTCTTGTCATGGGTCTGTTAGTTCTACAATTTTGTAGGTTAGGGCTTTCTGTTTCTCTTTTGGTTTGTGCGATACTGTGGCTAATTTTGGGCTATTGTTGTATTATCTTTGGTTTATGTTAATTTATGTACAGATTTGAACATTAAGTGAATTTGAGCGAATTAGGGACTTAGGCGAATTTGAACATTAAACGATCTTTTGTCTTCGCAGAATAATGGAGGAGGGCTTGGCCTTGGATGAGACGAGGGAAGTAGTGAGGTTATTTGTTTCGATTTGGTGATTTTTTGTTTAATTTTCATGACTAGAATGTAAGAAGTAGATAGAGTTGGTAGCTTTTAGTGTCTGCTCTGTATTCTCAGTTCTTACGTTTATGTGTGAACCAAGCGAGGCTCAAGTAGGTAACCTTAATGCTTTTCCCAGACATGGACATGGCTCATTACATCAATCTATGCAATGAAGGATGTTCTGCCTCATTACCCTGGTGTTCATTTGTGCAGATAACTGTCGATGTTCCAACTGTTGGAGGACGCCTCATGCTCATGGACACGGCGGTCTTGGAAAATATAGATCAAGCTCGGAAAATGCGGGTAATCTGTTCTTGAAACTGCAAGATTCTTTCGAGGATGATAAGTCGAAAATTCTGAAGATATTGCGTGCAAGCTGCAGATCGAGGACAAGGTCAAGAAGAAAAAACACAATGTGGTCCTTAAAGAGCTCAAGAAGAGGGAAGAAGAGACGTCTCTGCTAAAAAAAGCTTACAACTGCTGAAGAGAGAAAGGGAGCAAAGGAAAGTGAGGAGGAGATCAATTTAGAAGTAAAAGAGATGACAAGAAGTAACGAGAAAGCCAGAAGATGGCCGATGAGTGTGTGGGAGGGAAATGCTCGAGATGGAAGAAATGATGCTGAATCGAACGATAGGAAGACTCAGAGGTTCAGATCAAATCCATTAGGGGTGCTTTGGTTCTGTGACATGGGCGCCCTGCCTCGGGCGATTTGATCCCGACTTCCATTCCATCATGGTAAAGTCTTTTCTGTTGGCGTATCCATTCAAGAAACTGGGATACTCGACCAAGGATAAACATGAAAGTGGAGATGCTAGACATCTATTGTTGGCATCTGCGAGTTAGAATATGTTCTTTTAATAGTTGAACTTTGTTGAATTATTAAATTGAAATTGTTAATGAAACTTGTTTGAATGAACTTTGGGTGGTAGATTGAATTGTTGATCCGATTGTTGGGTCGATCGTAGTTTAATTGTTGAAAAATAGAAAAGACAAATAAAATGTAAAATAATATAATAGAAAACTCAAGTCTAAGTGACGGTTGTTACAACAACCACCCCCATACTTGAGTATAAGTGACGGTTGTTAAACCCATACTTGACAATAGGGGACGGTTCTAATAACAAGAGTCGCATATACTCAAGTATGGATGGCTCTTGAAATATGTCGCATTCTGTGCGCGGGGCTCTAGGCGTCGCTGAGAATCCGTCGCCTATACCCAAGATAACCGTCTCCTACAACCTTTTTTGTGCTAATGTTTGTGTTTCATCACTAATCGCACCGAGATTCTAGCGTGTCAGCGCTTGGGATTCTTTTGCTCGGATTACACCCTACGATGCGTGTTGAGGAAGGAACCTGCTTCGCCATCTTCTACATATACCTTTGTTGTCCCGACCGATGATGCCAAGGGCTGCACCACTTTGGCTGCGATGAATAGCCCCGTCAAAATTGAACTTAATCACATGAAGCTCCGAGGGTATCCATTTGTGCCTAGCAAGATCCCCAGTTGGCCGAATTGTAGACATTTCAACCTCATTTAGATCATGCTCGGATAGAGCCCAAAGAGTCGATGTTGGATCAGACTTTTTTTTATCAAAAAGCCACATGTTCCGAGCCTTCCAAATCTCCCAACAAACACATAAAAACCGAGAGAAAGATGACTCATCCATCGTCTCTGCCACGTTCCTAATCCATTGCTCCATTGATCTCGAATTTGCATTAACAACGATAGTAGGAATTTTAGTTAGCTGCCAATAGGCTTTCGAAAAAGGAAGCCCACCAAAATATGCCATGCCTCCTCGACACCATAATCGCATCTGCTACAATTGGAGTTACCCAAACATTGCCGTTTAAGCAGATTAACTCCCAAGGCGAGGTGATTGTGCATGATACGCCAAGCGAAAATTTTCACACGTGGAGGGACTTTGGCCTTCCAAATGAAGCTCCAAGATAAAGGTCTCGAACTAGATGACGCCTCGTGCTCGGATGCATCCTCCAAGGCCGCCCAATAAGCCTATTTAACTGTGAATAGGCCATATTTTGTTAAATGCCAAATCGGCTTATCTGGTACAACTCCAGTACTCAAGGGAATACCTAAAATAAGCTCAACATCGATGGGCAAGAACAGACTGCGTACTAGTGCTGCATTCCATCTCCCCGAATAAGGGATAGTTAGCTCATTCACTCAAAGGTCTTCAAGTCCTGGAATCTTTGGCGTGATGGGCTTGTAGGAGATGGGACGTGGGAGACAAGGATCGTCCCAAGCAGAAATATGGGACCCCGTACCCATCTTCCACCGCAACCCTAACTTAAGAATATGTAATGATCCATAAATAGTGCGCCATGTCAAAGATGGGTTCCCACCTAAAGAAGCTTGAAGTAGGCTGCTGTTAGGAAAATATTTAGCTTTTAAGATACGAGCGAGCAAGCTATCCGGATTGGTAAACACCCTCCAGGCCCGATTAGCTACGAGGGCAGCATTGAACTTTGCTAAATCTCCGGACCTACGACCTCCCCGCGCTTTCAGGATACACATACGATGCCAAGCCGCCCAATGAATTCCGGAGCTACCAGAAGATTTCCACCAAAACCGTGCAACTATCTTCTGTATATCAACAATAACCTGCTTCGGTAGCATGAAACACGACATGGCATAAGCGGGTATAGCCTGAAGCACGGCTTTAATAATAATCTCCCTCCCTGCCTGAGACAACAACTTTTCGGACCACCCATTAATTCGCTTCCAGACCCGATCACGGATATATGCAAATACTTCCCTCTTGTTCCGTCCTACTACTGAGGGAAGTCCAAGATAAAGGTCATGATGCATGTCTGGGTCGATACCTAGAATTTGACAGCAGCCAGCCCGAGAAGTCCCATCAACGTTCGGGGAGAAGGCAGTCGAAGACTTCGAAAAGTTAAGACTTTGACCTGATGCACGCCCGTACACCTCGATGATCCTCTGAACTGTCTGAATCTCAGTGCGGGGAAGCTCGGTTAAATATAATTGTGTCAATTGATTTAAATATAGCATTATGATAGGCGGGAGTGACAAGAACTGTAGACCACGGGGCAAATATTTGTCACATGTAAGATCTCTAATGACGAGTTGGGAAGGCAGAATTGTGACCTTGAGAAAATGGAGGTAAAGGTTCCGTTTTTGGAGAAGAATACGAAGAATAGAAATATGGTAATGAAGGAATTGTGCATGGAAAAAAGGTATTAGATGTAAGATAGGAAAATCTACGGTAAATGTGAGAATCATTTTATTGTGTTCAACAATTTAGTTATCTTTGTATTTGGGTACAAATTAGATTATACCAAGTATTTGGGTCTAATTATAATAAAAGGCAAAGTAGGGTGACTTTGTAAATATACCAAAGTATTTGGTATGTGTAATACACCCTAATTAAAATATTAGGGTTATGTTTCTCATTAGCTTTCAATATAAAGTTATAGAGATAGAAAGTGTGTAAAATTGAGCTTTAACGAGAAATCGAAGAACGAGTCTAAAGAAAATTACCGTAAAGCTTCCCCGCCAACATAATTCTCAGTAATCACTCTCTAGATCTTCGATTAAATCATACATAGGTTGGATTAACGTGGCTAAACAAGTGGTATCATGGCCAAATATGTTCGAATTGGACTGAAATTTGCTGTTTTTGGTTCGGATTTTACTGAAACTCGCATGAGCATTATGGCGAAGTTCTTATGAAGTTTTCGACAAATTTGTGAAAATTGAATTTGCTGTTAGATTAGATTAATTAAGTGTTAGAAACTAATTTGTGCTACCTTACGATCGATTAATCTAACAAATTTGGTCAATTTTCAGTTTGCTATCGAATTGCTTTTTCAAGTTTCATGTTACTACTCATGCGAATTTCTTTAAAATTAGGCATGATTTGCTGTTTTAGGTTTAACTGAGTATTTTTTGTTGATAACCTGTTGATTTTGATTCACCACCCTAGTTCAATTTGTCGGATTTCGTGTTTTTAATAAAATTTTATCGGTTTTGGTATCATAAAGAGTGTCGTAAATGTTATCGCAAACAAAGTACCGTAAAGTTATTATAAAAAAAATATCTCTTTATAAAAATCTCAGTATCGCAAAGCTTATTACTGTAAACCATATTGAAGAATTAGAAACAGCCTAACGATCAACGATAATGGTGGTGGGATCGATGAGAAATATCGAAAACCTCAAATGCGTGTGTGTGCGTGTTCTTTAGCATGAGATGTTTTACTGTAGCGGCTCGAATCTTGATAATGATTCACTTGAATAAATTTTAGGGTTGTTGTGTTTATACCCGTAAATTAGGTATAAAATACTTGGACCCCTAATAAGCTCATTACAACTTATATAACAGTAGACTCTACAAAATAGATTCTCGTTTGCTTAAAAAGAAATTACAAGAAAAATACTACTAAAATACATGGGACACTATTTAAGTTCTAACAATCCCCCGATTACTGTCAAATCTTCAATTCGTACAGAGGTCTTTTTCTTCTCTTTTCCTTCCTTGAGCGAGGAGGAGGAGGAGGAGGTTTCTGATGGCCAAAGGAGTGCCTCAATCCAAGGTTGATTCGAAGTGTCTTATGCTATTTCTGACATCCAGTTGTCTTTGATTACGTCGATGATATTCTCAAGCATAGGGGCCTATTTGACCCTTCGATCTCCGAGAAGTGCCTCGCGAGAAAGTTTCTTAAGTGGTTTCTTCACCTTGTCTCTGATAATCTTCAAAGTTCCATCATAGAACTTCGCGACTTCCGACACCATGAGAGCTTGCGTCCGATGCTTTCTTTATTAGAAGTACGTGACCGCAAGCTCCGGGTCCAAGATGATGTAATTTTTTCCGATATTTGCTTATGACCGGTGTTGAGTGGCTTGGTCAGGTTGACTTTCTTCAGGTTGCTCTCCAAAGCTAGTTAGAAGTCTATAGCACCAAAGTACTCGACCTATCCCACCATGTTTGAGCTCGTCAAACCCTGCTTTGTGTTTGAAGGTGTTGAGGATGAACTTTTGGTACATGTTGTATATCTGGTACACTTCGTCCAAGGGGAGGTCGGCCTCGGTTATCTTTTCTCTGGCCTTGTTCATCCTCTTGATGACGTAGATAACACTAGGGAAACGTCCGATCGTGTGCTCTTCTACGATACCGAAGATGAGGTCCTTGTGCTTTTGTTGCGTCATGTACTGCTCTTTTGTTATGTAGCCTGTGTTCAACATCTCCATTAGTATGTACACGTGCTGGAAGCCCTAATCTGTTCCCTTGAGGTGTGATAGGCCTCGAAGGTTGAGCTCGTCGACATCCTTATCTTTTTCTTGTCTCGCCAGATCCTTGGGTAGTAGTCTTCAAGGTACGGGGCCTTGACTTCTTATTATCCCAAGGTGTCTCCTTCTTCATACTAATTGAATCTTTCTCGGTCAATTGGTAGGAGAGAAGATTTGGGAGTTCATGGAGGTCCTCACCGTGGTCTACGGATTCATCATCCTCTTCTGGCTCGATTAGACAAATGTCGGCCGCCGCCATGCTTAGGAAGTAGCGAACGTGTTCTAATCGAAGGTGGGGATCTTTTTCTGTCTCTATTCTGTTCAGCCACTCCTCCTCCAAGATGTATTTTCAATGTAGGAATGAGGGTTGAGATCCCCGAAGGAGGGTTGTTGGGAAGTGGTGGTGGTTTGGATTGTTTGGGCAGCAGTTTGTAGTGGTGTTTGGGGTGGAGTGGTTGTTTGTGTTTGGGTGCCTGTTTAGTGAGGTGGTGGTTGTCTGGTGGAGGACTAGGGTGGTGGGTTTGAGGAAGACGTGTCCGTTCCACGACTCGGAGTCTTCCTCATTCCTCGTCCATGATCGTCTTTCTGTGTCGTCTACCACTTATCCCCCTCATGACGATCCTAATCGTCACGATCGTCATGTCGGTTTTTGAACGGGAGCTGTCGTCACGGCAGGTGAAAGTTGGGGGCTAGTCGGTGCCATCGATCAATCTCTCATGGAGCTTCTGTTCAGCTGGGATTCTGTTTCTGATGGCAAGGAGTCGGAAGATGAGGATATCGCGGAGTTGGTGGATGGAAATTATATATGGGTCGAGGGGATGGGTAGGTTGGGGTGGATAAGGTTGTGGGGATATGGAGGTATGTCCGTCACGAGAGTTTTGCACTTGTCCCGTAAGGCGAATTCTATTATCGTACGCACTTGTTTGAGGGTGTTGACTTTGATAGTTGGGAACAAGTGCGTCGACAACCTCTTTGACGGACCGAGACAGGGTCTCCTTCGTGACGAACGAGAGCGATAACTTACCGGAGCTACTAAGGCATTCCGTTGTCACAACATCGGAGTAGGTAACTAATACGTGACATGCACTTACCATGGCAGAACATCCAGTCGATCCTAGTGACACTATATGGGAAAGTGTCACTACGACTGTTGAGGCAGGTGTAGAGAGACATGCCGAGGTAATCACCGTTCTGGAGCAGCTATGGCTGTCGTTGACATTACACTTTTCGAAGGTTCAAGTGGATGGCCCATTACCACTGTTGTCATTGATGTTGCGGCGGTGAGACTTCCTTCCAATCCTTTAACGACATCCATAATGGATGCGTATACGCAAGTTCAGACTAGGTCACTACGAACTAAGGTGGAAGGTATGTGTCCTAATTGGTGGAAAGAATAATGGTAAGGTGGTCACATGACCTATCATGATCAAAGAAGGGGCGGTGGTCAGGAGTTGCGAACCACCTTTTTCAGTTTCTTCCGCCTCTGAACGAGGCGGTGATAGCGTACATGGGTCCCCGTGTGTAGTTATTGAAATATCTATTTGTTGGGAGATAAAGGAGTGGTCGGGGAGTGTTTGTGATTGCACCCATTGGACTAGATGCGGCGACTTATACTCGGGAGTCGAACAAATTGCTTCCTACACCTATCGGGTTTGTCCAGACTGTAGTGGATATGGTGGTAATCGTGGAAAGCACTGACGAGGAAGAAGGTTGGTCGTTCTTGCTTCTGACGTTCCTCATGGAGGGTGCCCATTGCGTCGAATAGTAGACTTTCTTCATCCTCAGACTCAGTGGCTTCAGAGGACTCCACAGTTAGTGGACGTCTCGGAACCCTCACGTTCGCTCGAGTCAGCTCCGGAATTGGGCTCGACTGGGTCTACCTGATCCGTGGGAGCGGAAATGTTGTACTCCAGACAGTAGGCGATGACAGCTTTGTCCGCCTAGGCGAGGCGCAACATAGCTTCTGGTACTACCAATGGCGTGCACTGAGATCCTCAGGGATTTTCCTTTATCTTGTGAAAGAACTTGAGAAGCGGTGCCAGGTAGCTCTTAGCATTGGGTAGCCTCCGGATTTCTTTGTGGTCCGTCTTGTAGTAGTCAATGAGGAGTGGGAGCCACCATAGTTAGGGAACGACTCTAGTCTTCTTTGGGTTGTCTCTTATTCGTATTTGGTCCAGAATATCGTTCCAAATTAGTTGGGCATGGTCAACATTTTCGTTGTAGTAGATGCTAAGAATGTTGACGTTGCCTCTGTCGAACCCGGAGTGTTTGGGTGACTGACATTTGTGGACGAGCCTGGAGTGGGTCCTCCAAGGATGATGAATCCCACCCAGTTGATACTTGAAAGGAAGATCAGGTCTGGTGCATAGCCCACGCATTTAAGATCTTGAAGGCGTTCCGCGTCGCTGGACAGGGGCTTGTACGATTGATGCATTGTTAGCCTGATAACTTTCCGAGGTATCGTCTTGTTGAGCTCCACTGAAGTAGTGTTGATTGTGGCCTTCAGAGACAAACTTGTTATTGGTTTTGCCTTCTTGAGTGTGCCCCAGAATTGTTGGAGGTATTCCTTGGGGACTTTTTTCGTTAATGTGAAGGTGGGCCATAGGAGGTAACCATGCACTTGAACGTGGTTAGGTCAAGGCTGAAGTTCTCTTTTATATGTAGCCCATTCTCTTGGGGGTAGACGTTGTTATAAGAGGATGCCATTTTTATTCTGAAATTTGGACAAACGAAAGGACAATTAGTCAATGAGCGAAATCAAATGTCCAATTTTGTGTTTTTATATTGAAGCAGTACTTAGAGATTTGAGATGTATTCGTTAGAGAAATTTTCGATGTCTCAAGTTTTCTTTGCTTGGCATGCGGTTTTTGAATTAATAGTTGGTAAGTAGTGTTGATTCAATGTTTCGACTGTGTTAATATGGTTTTCAATGCTTTTAAGTGCGAATATGATGCTATTTGCGGATTTTCGAGAGACAATGGGTTGCGAAATTTTTTTAAGTGTGGTTTCGAAATTCAAGTTTTCGAAAGCATTAGGTGCACAAATTTTCTTAAGAGGTGATATCGAAAATCGGGTTCGAAAAAAATTCCCGTTCCAAAAGTTTTTAAAGTGTTGCTTTTGAAATCGGTTTTTCAAAAGCGTTAAGTGCGAAAATTCTTCTAAAGGGTGATAGCGGAATTCGGGTTCTGAAATGGTTATGCTCGAAAATATTCTAAGGGTTCGTTTTAAGAATTTGGATTTTCGAAAGTGTTTGCATGTGAAAACTTTTCTAAGTATGGGTTTCGAAATCGAATTTTCGAAATCGTTGTGAGTGCAAAAATTTTCTAGTGTTGTTTGCGAAAATTATCTTTCGAAGTGAGTAGTTGCGAATATTTTATTTTCGGTAAGTGAATTGCGAAAATCAAATTTCACAAAAATCTGATGCGAAAGTGAGATTTTCGAAAGAGCTAGATTGCGAAAATAATTTTCGAAAGTCAGCGATGCGGAAAATTGTTTCCAAATGATTTTTAAAAAATGAGATTTTCCAAAAGGGGTTTTTTGAAACAGATTGTAAAAATCGCAGATTTTCGAAACAGACTGCAAAAATGGAGATTTTTGAAACGACGATTTTTGAAAGACCAAAATCCAACTTTTTATGCAAAAGTAAAAACTTAACGAAATTAGCGAAATTTTTCGAAACCGTTTAAACAGAGCGTTGATTAAGCATAAACCGAAGCGTGAAAATGTGATTAAACATCAAATTATGCTTTAAATCGAAATTTTTTGAAGGGCGGTTTTTGCGAAAAACATGGGGATTTCGAAAATCGAATTTTGATGTTTGAAACGTTTGAAATTGGGGTCGATTTCGAGTTTAATCGACGGGAATACATAGAAAGGTAGATAAATCTGGGTTAACTACCTTTAAATCTCCGTTTGTGAAGGATATTTAAGAGTGAATATTTTTTGGCATCGGGGGTTTTTCACAATAGTTTTTTTGCAGTCGAGTTTTGGCAACGACAATGATAGCTACAAATTTCGTAATAGCACGAGATGATTCGGAAACTCACGCGAGGATATACTATGCCGTAGGTGTTGTGCCCATAAATAGTGGAAATTATTAGTACGTTTTCTACGTGATGTAAGGAGTATAAAACGAGATCGTTAGGGTCGAACTGGGAAATTCATCATGATATACGACGATTGAATGAACGATACTATTATTTCAGACAGTCTTATCAACGGATTGGGAATCAACCTTCGAATCTTCGACATTTTATATTTAAAGTTCATTTTTCTTGCATTAGACTTCGAAGCTCCCTTTTCTAGTGAATCGTCATTAGTTTCTGCAGCTGCAATTGCCGACGAGTTCGTGGCATGGGATATGGGCTTTGTAAACATCATGACCCGGACCAAAACCAAGTGGTGAGCCTATTATTGATACCGTGTTCTACAGGTGCAAATTGGACGGGTATTAGAACACGCTTTGCCCCCACTCGAACCGTCAGTTCTACCACGAGTGCACGATCTTCGGAACCGTTGCTTAACTATTTTTTTTTTCCTGTATATTCGGGGGAGCGGCGTAAGGGCGTCTAAATTAGGGGTGGACATTACAAGACAATAATTTTCAAAATTGAAACAATTTGAAGACATATAAATTAAAGGTTGCAATTTAAAGACAATAATTTAAAAAAAATAAAACAATTTGATGACGATTAGCGCCAGAATTTTGAAGCTCATTGTCCTCAAATTAATTTAACTATTTTTTTTTACAACCTATTGTACTAAAATTGCAAATTTTAATTTATGTATCATCAAATCGTTCCAAATTTCAAAATTTCTTGTCCTATTACAACATTTTAATTTATGTAACATCAATTACTTCAATTATGTAATTTATTGTCTTAAAATTGTCACTCAAGTTATCCTTAAAATGCCACCATCTCTTAAGCTTACCTACAAACCCAAGTATAGGTCTAGGACGCGCATCATCCCCCGCTCGCAAACATAAGAAGTCGAAAGGGGATGCCATGTGCCGCAAACAGGAACGACGCACAAAACAACGAAGTGACCGGAATCCTCCGTCCCCAAGTTCACAAAAAACCCGGACCGAGCCCCTAGGTGCATGAGTCGACATTGTCGTCTGCCGTAGAAGACGCGACATTTGGTCCAATCGTGCAAATAACCAAACCTAGCAACTCAGCAATCTCTCAAAGGATGGTTGTTTCAATTACTCACGAGGAGCCATGTATGACATCACTACCTCACTCGGAGGCAATTGATGTTGTAATTAGCAGTCCGTCGCCTCAGACTACACCTTCCTTTACTACATCGACTCTAATGTCCTCACCATCCAACATTTTCACATTTCTTAGGACACATATAAGTTTTACTGCACCTCCAATTCTTAGTGATCTGGACAGAACGCTCTTCAGTATCTCCTGGCTGGATACCAGCTAGGGACTGAGCGGAAGTCCCACAACAACCAACATTTCTGCAGCTGCTGCATTGGGCCATCGAACTAAGTCAGTCTCAGTTTCGATAACCACGGTGAGCCTGAGTGGCCCCGATTTCTCAAGTCATGTGCAAACAGGCGACGTGTCAGTTCCCTCTTCTGATATTGTGACGAGAGAACGTCTTACTGGCTCCGTCCTGTTATTTTCCCCATTCGTGACAGAGGTCAGACTCGCAGACTTCGCCAAAAACTCGAGGACTCTATCATGAGGAAGTTCTACACGGCCCTCAAAACCTCAACCCGAGGCAAAGGCAAGGCCCCTGCCACTGAAACCGCATCTGTTGCGTCTCCTCCATCCGCTCCGCCAACTCACACCTCAGAACCGGGTTCGTGGGACGTACCAATTGAAGAACTCCGCGAAGTCATGGATGAGGACGACCCTCCGTTGAAGTCAAACATATGAGAGGAACTGAATTTGTCTTGGAACGCCAAGATTGTGGCGCCATACCAAGAAGAGATTCGAAAGAAAATCTGGAGGAAAAAGGACCGCGTCAAGAAGCTCAACGAGTTGGAGCTGCGAGGCATGACTCATCTCTCGGAGCATAGAGTCTATCTGTACCTGCTCAGCCTCCGTCGAAAACTCATGTTCAATGGAATATGAAGCGACGTGGATGCTCTCCAAATAATGATAAGAAGAGGCCGAGGATCTCTGCAGCCACGGAAGTGCGGACGTCTCAGTTATGCTCAATCTTCTTTCCAATATACTGATTTTAGCGGGAGAAGGGGCTATCGAAGAACTGAGTCATCAGAGCGGAAGACATCTATCAAATGGTCGGAAGCTACAAGATGCATGGGACTCTCCAGAATCCCGAAGTCAAGTTGGGCTACAACACCTTAAAAAATTTCATAGTGCGCCATATCATGTACACTATATCTGACGACCTTCAGATGGCGTTGGAGAGCAACTTGAAAAGGGTGAACCTCACAAAGCCTTCTTTCGATCGCTCCGAAGCTGAAAGCTACGGTAAAGGCCACATCTTTGATGGAGAAGATCCCTCCATGGTCTACATCAACTACAAGGGTGAGAAAAGGCTTATGAAGACATCGGAGATCTCCAAGTTCTGTGATGGAACCCTCCTGATCATACGATATAAGCACAGAAAAATTCCGAGGAACTGAGGTTCGAGGAGCACGAAGTCCAAGAAAAGTTTCAGAAGATGATTGACTTCATCTCTGATCGGCTTTCGTATCGTTGATGGATACGATCTTACGAGCACAAACTTGGACTAAGAAGACCCGTCTACGAGCTGGTGAGACCCAAGATAACGAAGACAAAAAGATGCCAAAGCGGAAAAGACACTAAGGGGTAAATTGTTAGGAATATTTTGTAGTGTCATTTAATTCTTATAAATCTTGGGTCTATTTTGTAATTAAGTACATTGTAGTAGGTTTTGGGCCTCTACGTAAATATAAGATAGTTTAGGTTGTAGGCCTTAATATACCAACACATGTGATATATAAGGCCCTCTATACCCTTTTAGGGGTTTTATCAATAGAAATCCTAAGGAAGCCACCTTGTACCATCTGTAAAAAAAAACACACACTAAAAGACGTTCTTCATTCTCTAAGCTTAAAAGGTATCTTTTGATCCTTATTTGGTAGAAAACGGATCAATAGTTCTTTTTTTTTTTTGCATTTTGGTCCTTCGGGCAAATCGTTTTAGTGGCTGTAGAAATTTCTATTAACACCTAACATGATTCATTCATATTATTCCACTATTCTTAAATACTGTCAATCCACACTCTACGTGCGCACATCACAACCCTCTTCATTTTATTTTATACATACACAAATTATTTACACACACAAATACTCTAGCTTCGCGTCATCGAACCTGAATTGTTATATATTTTAATGAAATTGGGAATAAAGCGTACACGAGGAGGTGCGGGGTATGGCCTCGAAAAACTTTTATTTCGGAACCCAAAACAAAACGGTGGTCAAGGGGCAGGGTCCTAGGGGCAGACATGTGTAATAGTAGTGGGTATATTTGTATAAAATGTAATGCCTGCGTTTATTTTCCGATCGACATTTAGTACGTGAAGTAGTTTCCTGTGCTGTACTGTAATTATTTATATGTATAGGAAGAGGATAAGGAATGATTAGAAGAAGAAATAGAGTTGCGAAGAAGAAGACAAAGAGGAGCATATAAGGTTAATTTTCATGCCTTCATTCACGTTGCAAAAGAACATAAATAGTCATGGCATAATTGGGCTTATAACAAGAAGTCCCAATAGTAATATTAAAATAACTAGGCCCAAATTGAGTTAATCATCCCATCCCATATCTCATCAGCCCGGCCCAAATGCTTAGGCCCCTAATTCTCTTCTTCTGCACCTTGGTAGCTCCCCATTCGACATCAACTCTCATCTCGTTACCTCCCTCTTTCTCTCTTGCTCCACTGTCACCCATGACTCCTCCACCGTCCCGCGCCTCCGAGTCCATCCAGTAAATCATCTATCACTTGTATGGGATAATCATGCTTGAGGGTTAGCCCATTTAAGTATCTATAGTCCACACACATCCTCCATGACCCATCTTTCTTCTTCACTAGGATTACTGGTGACGAGAAGGCACTTTTGCTTTGATGAATAATACCAGCCTGCAACATTTCCTTGATCAGCCTTTCAATCTCATCATTATGTGCATGACACGTCCTATATGGACCAAGCTGTCTTGGAATGCTCTCAGCTTTAAGGGTGATATGATGTTCCACCCCTCTTGATGGTGGTAATCCCCTGGGTTCAACAAATACACTCCCAAATTCAGACAGTAATTCAGAAATCTCAGGATGCTCCTCTACTGTATCAGTCCCTGGATTGTTAGGAACTACCACATAAGCTCCCTCCACTTCACTGTCCTTAAATTCTTGGGATAGTCTGAACAGGGCAGGTCTTGTAATCATTTTGTATCTGGCGTCAGTGGTCAGAGCTTGTATCTTTACCTTCCTTCCTCCTAACTTCAGTGTGAATGTCATACAATCATAATCAAACTTGACTGGGGTACAGACTCTCATCCAATCGCCACCTTGGATCATGTCACACCCCTCATTCTACAAGACCCTTAAGGGATGACAGACCTCCTCACCTCCCATGCTCCACCTAAACCCTTGGGTCTGCATATTACTCTTCAGTGTTTGCCCATTTGCCACCTTCACAACAATGGGTTTAACCGGTTCCAGTAAGCAATTGAGCCTATCAGCAGTACTGCTTCTCAGGAAGCTAAGTGAGCTTCCAGAATCTATCAGAATGCTTAGCTTCTGCCCCTTGCAATTCCCAATCACCTTCATGGTATTGGGCCCTGCCTTTCCCAGTGAGGTAGTGGCTGAAAACAGTACTTCTTCTTCCGTTGCTCCTGTTTAATTCATGATCTCCTGAATGCAGGAGAGCTCTTCATCCTCAGTCATTGTCAAATATGCTATTATGTTCTTGCACCTGTACCCAGGGATAAAAACCTCATCGCAATTATAACATAAGCCCTTCTCCCTTCTGGCCGCCATTTCTGCAGCAGTAAGCAGTTTCGTAGGAGGTTTCAGGCCCCCCTGCCTCACCACCGGCTGATTTGCAGCACCTTCAACCTTCTTAGGGGTGTTGTAGGATGGATTGGGGCCCCTGCTCAATCCTCTGCCCCCCTTGGCTATAGCCTCAAGAGTCGTAGCTGCATCCTACCCAAATTGATGGTCTCGTGAAGGGACTTTGTTTCAAACATCATAACAAAGTTTTGCAGTTCCTCACTTAAGCCACTAATAAAGCTGGCTCTGAATATTCCATGTTATTAAACATCTGCATACACGCCGTTAATTCTTCAAACTTGTCCAGATAATCATTGTAGGACCCACATTGTTTAAGTTTATTGAATTCCCCGATAATATTAGCCTCCTTGAGCTCCTCGAATCTAGCTGAAACCAGCCCCAAAAATTGTTCCCAGCTCAACTGGAACTCCTTATTTGCTAAATTCTGGTTCCACGAGGCCGATATCACTTCAAAATGCACAGCCGCCATGATTACCTTCTGCTGGTCGGGAATATTTGGCATCATTTGAAATAGCCCTCACATTTAACCATCCAGGTCCTCGGGTTGGTCCCATCAAACCTTGGAAAATCTATCCGTGGCATATGATTGGGTCCATTTGGAATGGGTGTATTCTGGGTGGCTGCGATCAAGCCATGAACAGGGACATGGTGTGGTGGAGTTGTGTTACTTGGTCCTAGTAGGACCTGATTATTTGGGTGAGCTCCCAAAATCGATCCGCCGAGGCTCTGCAGCTGGATCTGGATGTTGCCAATAGCGTTAGTGAGGCCTTCGATTTTGCCATTTAGATCATCACCTACCTTCTCCAACTTGTTAGTCATCTCCATTTGTGTAATGGTAAACTGACCCCATATCTTCTCCTCTGCAGCTTCCTTCATGTTGATTTCCGAACGAAACTCGCTCACCGCTTGGTCCATCTTCAGCTCAAGTTTCTTGTGGTCCTCTTGATGATCTTTGGATCTGGTGTGTTCTGCCATTCTGCCGAGGACTGAGAGCTCTGCTACCAATGTAATAGTAGTGGGTATATTTGTATAAAATGTAATGTATGTGTTTATTTTACGATCGACATTTAGTACGTGAAGTAGTTTCCTGTGCTGTACTATAATTATTTATAAGTATAGGAAGAGGATAAGGAATGATTAGAAGAAGAAATAGAGTTGCGAAGAAGAAGACAAAGAGGAGCATATAAGGTTAATTTTCATGCCTTCATTCACGTTGCAAAAGAACATAAATAGTCATGACATAATTGGGCTTATAACAAGAAGTCCTAATAGTAATATTAAAATAACTAGGCCCAAATTGAGTTAATCATCCCAGCCCATCTCTCTTCAGCCCGGCCCAAATGCTTGGCCCCTTAACTCTCTTCTTCCGCACCTTGGTAGCTCCCCATTCGACAGCAACTCTCATCTCGTTACCTCCCTCTTTCTCTCTTGCTCCACTGTCACCCATGACTCCTCCAACGTCCCGCGCCTCCTAGTCCATGACAACAAGCACCCGAAAGGGCATACATCGCTCGAAAGGATGTGCACGCAATGCACCCACCCAAAACTGCATGCACCCTAAAGGGTATGCGGAAACCCGAAAGGGTATATATGTTCGAAAACGGAGTATCTGTTTGTAAATAGACACCATCCTTAAAAGTGTTATATCCACTCATGAATGGACACAACTGATCGAACTTGGGGTTATAAATAAATGCAGAGACATTCAACATAAGGACATTGAATTTTACAAACGCTTTTGTACGAAATCTCTCAAGTCTAATCTCGAGACGAATTTGTTGAAACTCGTTTAGTGTCCAAATTCTAAAGAATATTTGGCCATACAAATCAAACATATCTCCAACACGAACTATGGTATTTTTCTATTATGTTTGTATAAGTTTTGACGATACTTTTCTCGAACAGGATGATGCGGACGTCGTGGAGGTGCTGATGAAGAAGGTGCCAAGCCAAGCATCCACGGGATCGACATCTCGACTGAAGCTCTCCGAAGTAGAGTATCATTACGACCTCGAATAAGAAAAAGATAGCTCTAATTGACTAATGTTGTTTTCTGTTAAATATGTCGAAGGAGATACTCGCCCCGATGGTAACAGTGGTGGTGTGGGTTCAATAATGAAACACTTGACATCCTTATTATTTTTACGTAATGTTTTTTATTTTGCATTTTAAATATTTTTTGGCATTTTTATGTGATTTTTTGAACTTTTTATGAATCGTCTTTTTTTTTTCTTTTTTCATGAGTTTGTTGTGTTTTTCAAGTTTTGACTTTTTCATAAATTCCTTAATTTCTGTTTTTTAAGTTATTTTAAATTAGTTTAATAAATTCAATTTTTATTTCAATATTAATTGATCGAACTTGATAAACGTATTTACATATGTTTATGCTTACCATAATTATGTCAATTTGAGTATATCTTTGTCATATTTTGCATTTATTCGTGTATTTATGCTTATTTTTATGTTGAAGGAACATAGGACGACAAATCGGGTGAAAACGGACGAAAAGCGAGTAAAACCGAGCAAAAGTTCAACACTCACGGCCTCAAGCACTCATGTTCACACCTGTGAACATATGTGCATAGAATTTCATGGTCCGATGTGTAATACCCGTAAAATTAATACGGGAATAATGCGCAATTAGCGTGAAAATTATTCTGTAAGTTTCGGAAAATTATGAAGTTAATTTTCGGACAAAGCGAATTTTCGGGAAATTGAACCGAAAATAAGAAAAATACTCTTTGAGTAAAATAAATAGATATGGGCCCAAATTAATTTAAAGTAGGCCCAATAAGAGATTTCCTTAAGAGAAAGGAAACATAACTTTCCTTTTAAAGGTTTATCTCAAAAGGTGATAAGGACAAACGAAAATATCAAACGAAAGAAAACAAACAAAGAAAAGCAGAGAAGAACTAAGCAATTTCGGCTAACTTGGAAGTGAGGTAGGTGGTTTTTAACCCCTACAAACTGTTTTTAAGTTTGATTTATTTAGTTTAACGAATTTGGATGAAAGGTCATCCGAATTCATGAATTTCGGGAGCTTTGAATGATTATGTGTTGTATTTGCTGTGTTGAGATGTTAAGTTTGAGCTCAATATATGAGTTCTGTGAATTCTTACATGTTTATGTGAAATCTGGAACGGATTCATGTGATGAAGTTCTGGAAAATATGAATTTCGATGAGATGAAGAAAGTTTCAGCTCATGAGAAATTCGCGGGTTGAAAAGAATTCGCGGGCCAAAAAGGTTCGTGAAGTGTGAGAGAGGAAAGAAAATCGCGGGCTGCGATAAAATTCGCGGGCCGAAAGATTTGTAAAGATGTGAGTGAGAAAAGAAGGTCGCGGGCCAAATTTTAAATTTCGCCAAATTTGAAAGGTTGAAATTCGGGCAGATTTTCGATAGTTCGCCGAAGTTTAGTTCGCGAATTATATTCGGGTCGCGAAAAGTTCTTCGCGGACTCAAATGGATTTTATTGTGTGAGTAAATGGGTTTTTCGCGGGTCAGAATTAATTTCGCGGGTCGACCACAGGGTGATTCCTGTGAGAGAAGTAGCGGGTCGGACTAAAGTTTCGCGGGTCAACTTGAATTTCGCGGGGTGATTCCTGTGAGTGAATTTCGGGTGACACGCGAACTAAATCAGACTTCGCAAATTCGATCAAATGACGCGCGAAATCCAAATTCGGGCAATACCGCTAACACTGTGAAGAGTCCCGAATTTTGACTCCAAATGTCGGGTTGACCATATGCTTTTAAAAAAAAAAAAAAAAAAAAAAGTCTGAAGTTGACTGAACTTCACGATTCGACCAGTCTAATTATTTTTGGACTTTTGTCTTAAATTAGGCCCAAATATTCAAATAAAATTATTTTAAGTTCATTTTATCTTTAAATCAAAGTATATTCATACTTTGACTAGAATTTTCGGGTCAACCCTTATTTTAAGATACGAGAGTATTTTGGGGTATTATTTGTAAGAA
Organism: Linderniella brevidens; assembly: GCA_004919715.1. Classification (NCBI taxonomy): domain Eukaryota; kingdom Viridiplantae; phylum Streptophyta; class Magnoliopsida; order Lamiales; family Linderniaceae; genus Linderniella; species Linderniella brevidens. The sequence continues at coordinate 11,527,590 of SWDC01000146.1, forward strand.
ATAATACGTGATATATGTGACGAATGTGATATGCATTTCACGACATGCATAAGAGAGGTGAAGGTACCGTAATGATACGGTGACACGATATTGTGTCGAATGTGAGAAGGGTAGAGTTGCCGATTTTGGCAGTCAGGTTCAGACTCGATTATGCACTTGGTGGGAGAGGGGGTTTGCGACACCCATCTACTCGGGATTGAGCCACCCGAGGTGTAAACCACCGGATATTATTTGGCTCAGGGACGGCAGACAGATGTGAGATTCCTGTCTACCCGAACTTGTGGTATAACATTCGGGGAAAAAGCCGTCGGGTTGAGATTGTGTGCGGAAGGAGCGACCCGGCGCGGCCGGTGTGGGCTACCGCATGGTTGATGGTGTACTTTGCCATTGCGCGCGTGGGTGCCGAGTCTGACCTAGGGCCCTGTTGAGAATTGAGAATTGATAGATGAGATTTGTCGAGTGTGCATTATATTATATTGTGAGGAACCGAGATTGGGTGGAGTGCACGCACGTATTGCATGTTATGTAATCACCTTCTGGGCAATAGCTCAGGGTTCTATCCTATTTTTGTTTGTAGGTAAGAATGAACCCGACACCGACTAGTGTCAGGGTTGAGATTCATGGCGAGCTGGCGGCGGTGACTCCACGGACTTTTGAGGGTGGCGCAGTACATGGGACGCGACCTGTGGAGTGGCATAGTGTTTGATATTGGGTTTGAAATTTTGGGGCTTCGGCCCAAAGTATTAATAGTAGATATTTTTGTAAACCCGATATAATACTATGTAGGTTATTTAAATAAAAAAAAAAAAAAGAAAATTTTATCGGGTCTTCCGCGTGTTCTGTTGCGGGGAAATCCGCCAATTAACTTAATTAGGAAGTAGGGTCGCCACAGGTGGTATCAGAGCTTAGGCTTTAGATTCTGAAGACTGTCCATGTACTGCCACTCAAAAGCCGGGAGAACCAGCCTCGCCTGTAAGTTAAGTGTAATACTTTGATATGATTATGTGATCTCATGTATATTTGTTACATGAATTATCTAGTATTTGGAAAATGCCAAGAGGAAGACCGAGGAACGTGTTCGTTGGAGAGTCCAGTCGGAGGGGCGAATCTGAATCCCCACCCCCGACTCGTGAGCATGACACGATAAATAGGCTGACTGAACTTATCCAAAGACAGTCAGACCAAATTCATGATTTGATAAATCACCAGAGCTCATCTGAGCACCGTCCATCCCCACAGCCTGATCGCGTAGAGATCATAGGGGAGCGATTTCGTAAGTTAAATCCACCAGTTTTCGCCGAAGCTACTAATCCTGCGGCAGCTGAGGACTGGATCGACACAATAGAAGACTTATTTATATACAGTCGTGTGCCGAACAATGAGAAGGTGTTGTGTGCCGTTTCCCTATTTCGGGGAAGCGCGCGTTTTTGGTGGAACACCATAAAGGTGTTAGAAGATCCGGCGACGATGACATGGGAACGCTTCAGGGAACTGTTTTATGATAAGTACTTCATGCTCACGATCAGGAGCAGCGAATGTATGAATTCATGAACCTGAAACAAGGGCGAATGCCAGTTGCGGAATACATCCGCAAATTTGAAGAATTATCTCGTTTTGCACCTCATCTCGTGGCAACCAATACTCTAAAGGTGACGAGATTTCTTCGAGGGCTGAAGCCCGAATTTTATCGAGATTTAAGTGTGGCGGGAGTACGCCAATTAGAGTTCCGTCAGGCGACGGAGCGAGCGTTGATCGCAGAACAAGCGGAAGGAGTAGTAAGGGAAGCCCAAGAGGCAAGTAGGAAAAGAGAGAGTCAGCAACAGCAAGGAGGAAGCGGCCAAAAGCGACAATTCTTCGGCAAGGACCCGAAGAATAAAGGAAATCGACCGAGTCAACAGATGTGGCGCCCGAATGCTTATCAGAGACCGGCCAATGTTCCCAACCGACCCCCGGTACCAGCGCCCCAATGCCAACAGTGTGGACGAAATCACTTTGGCATATGCTACGGACCACGACCGGTGCAGACTCTGCAATGTTTCCGGTGCGGTGAGGCCGGACACATCGCACGGAATTGCCCGAGAGGTCAGCCTCCAGTGCAGACTCAACCGCGTAACCTCATTCGACCTCCACCTGTGCCTGCAAGAGTTTTTACTCTGACTAATGAGGAGGCGGAGGCAAACCCGAATGTAGTTACGGGTACGTTGAGTATATTTCACGTGCCCTCTTCGATCTTGATTGACTCGGGAGCCACACATTCGTTTGTATCGGCTAACTTTGTGGCCAGGGCAGGAATCTATCCCTCCCGTTCATTATGTGATTTCGTGGTATCTTTACCACATGGGGATCCAACTCGATCAAATTTGGTGGTTGAGAAATGTCCCGTAAGAATTGAGGGTAGAGAGTTAGATGTGAACCTAATAGTAATCCCGATGAATGATTACGATATTATATTCGGGATGGATTGGCTTTCGAAATACGGAGCCATTATTGATTGTTCAAAAAGGGTAGTTAGGTTTCGATCGCCAGAGGGAGAGGAGTTTGAATTTTCGGGAAGAAAGAATAGAAACTCAATCCCTCGGATTTCTGCTTTAAAAGCTCAGCGACTCGTAAATACGGGTTGCGAATCGTTCCTAGTTTTTGCGGTGAATGCTGAGGAATCTTCCCAGCTTAAACTTGAGGAGGTTCCGATAGTGAACGAATATTCCGATGTATTTCCCGAGGATCTTCCGGGATTACCCCCAGATCGGGAGATTAAATTTGCAATCGATCTTGTACCTGGAGCTGCCCCGATCTCTAAATCCCCGTATCGGTTAGCACCGAACGAATTACGAGAATTGAAGGAGCAATTGGAAGATTTGTTGCAGAAGGGTTTTATTCAACCCAGTTTCTCACCATGGGGAGCCCCGGTTTTATTTGTGAAGAAAAAGGACGGGTCGATGAGAATGTGTATCGATTATCGTGAACTCAACAAGATCACGATTAAGAATAAATACCCATTGCCAAGGATTGACGATTTATTCGATCAACTCCAAGGAGCAACAGTATTTTCTAAGATCGACCTGCGCTCCGGTTATCATCAGCTGAAGATCCGGGAAGCGGACATTCCAAAAACCGCATTCAGTACGAGGTACGGCCACTATGAATTTTTGGTCATGCCTTTCGGATTGACGAATGCTCCGGCAGCCTTCATGGATTTGATGAACCGAGTATTCAAAAAATTGCTGGACCGATGTGTTATCGTCTTTATCGACGATATTCTCATTTATTCCAAGACAAAAGAAGAACATGAGGAACATTTGAGAGCGGTCCTAGGAATTCTTCGGGAGAAACAATTATTCGCCAAATTTAAAAAGTGCGAATTTTGGTTGGATCGAGTAATCTTTCTGGGGCATGTTATTTCGGGAAGCGGAATTTCAGTAGATCCCAGCAAGATAGAAGCTATAGAAAATTGGCCAAGACCAACCACTCCCACGGAGATAAGAAGTTTTCTCGGGCTAGCTGGGTATTATCGAAAGTTCATTAAGGACTTTTCCAGCATCGCCTCGACGCTCACCAATTTGACAAAGAAAAATGTTCCGTTCAAATGGACGGATGAATGTGAGCAAAGTTTCCAGGAATTAAAGAAAAGGCTAACAACTGCTCCAGTGTTAGCAATACCTTCGGGTACTGGAAATTTTTCTGTTTATAGTGATGCCTCTAAATATGGGTTGGGGTGTGTTTTAATGCAAAACGGGAAGGTGATCGCTTATGCCTCCCGACAATTAAAGCCATATGAGAAAAATTACCCCACTCATGATCTCGAACTCGCAGCCGTAGTGTTTGCTCTTAAAACATGGCGACACTATCTTTACGGAGAAAGATGCGAGATCTTCACGGATCACAAGAGTTTGAAGTACTTCTTCACCCAGAAGGAGTTAAATATGAGGCAAAGAAGATGGCTCGAGTTAGTCAAAGACTACGACTGTGTGATAAATTATCATCCAGGAAAAGCGAACGTAGTCGCAGATGCATTGAGCCGCAAAACTGTAAACACTGAATTACGCCAATTCGGAGTTGAAGTAATCAATTTCGGAGAGATTGAAGAAAAGTTGGCAGTGTTGACACTTAAGCCAACACTATTAGACCGAATCATTGAAGTACAAAAGAAAGATGAGTTGTACTTGAAGAAACAAAGAGAACAAGATAAAGAAGTCTCATCGGAATTTGAATTCCGAGAAGACGGGAGTTTACGATTTAAAAGTCGCTTATATGTGCCGGAAGATGAAGAGATTCGTCGAACTTTAATGACGGAGGCACATACGACAATATATTCGGTGCATCCCGGTGCAACGAAAATGTATCGTGATTTGCGACTAAATTATTGGTGGCCGGGAATGAAAAAGGATGTTGCTGCATTTGTACATAGATGCCTGACTTGTCAGCAGATCAAAGCAGAACATCAAAGACCGGCAGGAATGTTACAACCTTTGACGATTCCCGAGTGGAAGTGGGACCATATAACAATGGATTTTGTCGTCGGGTTGCCAAGAACGGTGAAAGGTTATGATGCAATTTGGGTGATTGTTGACAGACTGACTAAGTCCGCCCATTTCTTGCCTATTCACCAGACCTATCCCATGGAGAAGTTCGCTGAACTCTACATTCAAGAGATAGTGAGACTCCATGGAATTCCGATATCGATCATATCAGATCGAGATTCAAGATTTCTGTCCCAGTTCTGGAAAAGCTTACAGAAAGCTCTGGGAACTAAATTATCATTTAGTTCAGCTTATCATCCCCAGACTGACGGACAATCGGAAAGGACGATCCAGACACTCGAAGACATGTTGAGAGCATGTGTCTTGGATTTTCAAGGGAGTTGGAGTAAATATCTCCCGTTAATAGAATTTTCATATAACAACAGCTATCAAGCAATGATCGGAATGGCGCCTTACGAAGCCTTATACGGACGTAAATGTCGATCCCCAGTTCATTGGGATGAAATCGGCGAGAAGGCGCTATTAGGTCCCGAGATGGTACGCGAAATGACTGAAGTTGTTAAGAAAATTCGGGAGAAAATGCAAACGGCCCAAAGTCGCCAGAAGAGTTATGCAGACAAGAGGCGAAGGTCGTTAGAATTTGAAGAAGGTGATAAAGTATTTTTGAAAGTATCACCTATGAAGGGTGTCAAACGGTTCGGACAAAAAGGAAAGTTGAGTCCGAGATATATAGGACCTTTCAAAATTTTGAAAAGAGTCGGTGAAGTAGCATATCAGCTAGAATTACCGACGCCGTTAGCACAAGTCCATGACGTATTCCACGTGTCTACACTGCGAAAGTATGTGTTGGACCCGTATCATGTGCTAAGAGACAAAAGACTTCACCAACAATTGAAGCCGGACTTGAGTTACGAAGAAAAGCCGGTAGAGATTCTAATGTATGAGGTGAAGCAATTACGAAATAAGAATATTCCCCTCGTGAAGGTCTTATGGCGAAACCAGATATTGGAAGAAGCCACTTGGGAGCGAGAAGACGAAATGAGAGAGAAATACCCTGAGTTGTTTCAGACAACTTAAATTTCGGGGACGAAATTTCTTTTAGGGGGGGAGGATGTAATACCCGTAAAATTAATACGGGAATAATGCGCAATTAGCGTGAAAATTATTCTGTAAGTTTCGGAAAATTATGAAGTTAATTTTCGGACAAAGCGAATTTTCGGGAAATTGAACCGAAAATAAGAAAAATACTCTTTGAGTAAAATAAATAGATATGGGCCCAAATTAATTTAAAGTAGGCCCAATAAGAGATTTCCTTAAGAGAAAGGAAACGTAACTTTCCTTTTAAAGGTTTATCTCAAAAGGTGATAAGGACAAACGAAAATATCAAACGAAAGAAAACAAACAAGAAAAGCAGAGAAGAACTAAGCAATTTCGGCTAACTTGGAAGTGAGGTAGGTGGTTTTTAACCCCTACAAACTGTTTTTAAGTTTGATTTATTTAGTTTAACGAATTTGGATGAAAGGTCATCCGAATTCATGAATTTCGGGAGCTTTGAATGATTATGTGTTGTATTTGCTGTGTTGAGATGTTAAGTTTGAGCTCAATATATGAGTTCTGTGAATTCTTACATGTTTATGTGAAATCTGGAACGGATTCATGTGATGAAGTTCTGGAAAATATGAATTTCGATGAGATGAAGAAAGTTTCAGCTCATGAGAAATTCGCGGGTTGAAAAGAATTCGCGGGCCAAAAAGGTTCGTGAAGTGTGAGAGAGGAAAGAAAATCGCGGGCTGCGATAAAATTCGCGGGCCGAAAGATTTGTAAAGATGTGAGTGAGAAAAGAAGGTCGCGGGCCAAATTTTAAATTTCGCCAAATTTGAAAGGTTGAAATTCGGGCAGATTTTCGATAGTTCGCCGAAGTTTAGTTCGCGAATTATATTCGGGTCGCGAAAAGTTCTTCGCGGACTCAAATGGATTTTATTGTGTGAGTAAATGGGTTTTTCGCGGGTCAGAATTAATTTCGCGGGTCGACCACAGGGTGATTCCTGTGAGAGAAGTAGCGGGTCGGACTAAAGTTTCGCGGGTCAACTTGAATTTCGCGGGGTGATTCCTGTGAGTGAATTTCGGGTGACACGCGAACTAAATCAGACTTCGCAAATTCGATCAAATGACGCGCGAAATCCAAATTCGGGCAATACCGCTAACACTGTGAAGAGTCCCGAATTTTGACTCCAAATGTCGGGTTGACCATATGCTTTTAAAAAAAAAAAAAAAAAAAAAAAGTCTGAAGTTGACTGAACTTCACGATTCGACCAGTCTAATTATTTTTGGACTTTTGTCTTAAATTAGGCCCAAATATTCAAATAAAATTATTTTAAGTTCATTTTATCTTTAAATCAAAGTATATTCATACTTTGACTAGAATTTTCGGGTCAACCCTTATTTTAAGATACGAGAGTATTTTGGGGTATTATTTGTAAGAAATAATACGTGATATATGTGACGAATGTGATATGCATTTCACGACATGCATAAGAGAGGTGAAGGTACCGTAATGATACGGTGACACGATATTGTGTCGAATGTGAGAAGGGTAGAGTTGCCGATTTTGGCAGTCAGGTTCAGACTCGATTATGCACTTGGTGGGAGAGGGGGTTTGCGACACCCATCTACTCGGGATTGAGCCACCCGAGGTGTAAACCACCGGATATTATTTGGCTCAGGGACGGCAGACAGATGTGAGATTCCTGTCTACCCGAACTTGTGGTATAACATTCGGGGAAAAAGCCGTCGGGTTGAGATTGTGTACGGAAGGAGCGACCCGGCGCGGCCGGTGTGGGCTACCGCATGGTTGATGGTGTACTTTGCCATTGCGCGCGTGGGTGCCGAGTCTGACCTAGGGCCCTGTTGAGAATTGAGAATTGATAGATGAGATTTGTCGAGTGTGCATTATATTATATTGTGAGGAACCGGGATTGGGTGGAGTGCACGCACGTATTGCATGTTATGTAATCACCTACTGGGCAATAGCTCAGGGTTCTATCCTATTTTTGTTTGTAGGTAAGAATGAACCCGACACCGACTAGTGTCAGGGTTGAGATTCATGGCGAGCTGGCGGCGGTGACTCCACGGACTTTTGAGGGTGGCGCAGTACATGGGACGCGACCTGTGGAGTGGCATAGTGTTTGATATTGGGTTTGAAATTTTGGGGCTTCGGCCCAAAGTATTAATAGTAGATATTTTTGTAAACCCGATATAATACTATGTAGGTTATTTAAATTAAAAAAAAAAAAAAAAAATTTTATCGGGTCTTCCGCGTGTTCTGTTGCGGGGAAATCCGCCAATTAACTTAATTAGGAAGTAGGGTCGCCACACGATGTAAGGAGGTTAACACCAGTGAACATATGGGCAGATAATTTCATGGTCCGAAGTAGGGAGGTCACTCCTGTCCACGTATGAGCAGAAAAACTCATAGTCCAAGGTAGCAGAACTGACATCCATGAGCTTGAGATAGAACTTGAAGCCGCATGGCTCACACCCGTGAGAAGCCCGAGCCGCGACTATGAAAAGGTTGGACCCTTATATAAAGGCCCGAGTCTATCCTAATTCGAGACGAATCACCCACAACTCACTTGGGACGAAATTAAGGATCAGAAAGGAGACTCAATAACCCTGGAAAAACCTCGGTGATCCCTAGATGCGAAGAAAGGAAATTCAATGAAGATGGAGCGCACTCTCAATCGAGGAACAAAGAATTCACCGAGATCAATTTAGGATCAATCCGTAGGGAATATTTATGAATTCTCAAACATCGTTGTTTATTTATTTCTTTGTTCTTCCTTATATTATGAGTAGCTTAATTTATCTCGTGTTTGGGACGAGATGAACGCTAGGTAGAGTCGTAGTTTGGACGTAATATATTAGTGAACGTGTCTAACTTGATTATATATCGTTTATGAATATGTTCTTCAACCCGATATGTATATGTGTTGTTTGACTCTTCGTATCAACATGTCTATGTGTTGGTTCGATGCATGGTATATCGTGTAGGACGACAACTAAGTAACGATTAGGCCTTTTCTGAAACGTTAGGGCTTGACTATAGGGTTAAAAAAAAAAATTAATCCTCGCTTTAGGTAATTTTCTATTTAAATCATCACGACCGTCTAGGCGACAGCAAATTCGGTCGTGCATTGGAAATTATAGCGATTTAATCAATACATGTGTGTGAAAGATAGTTTACGGCCTCATCGACGATGCCGAGCAGGATTCGAAATCCTGAGCACGTCTTCATTATCTGAAGTTTCATCTATTTACTTTAGCCATCTTCTAGAAGTCTTTATTCGTATTAGTCGAGTCATAAGAATTTAGTTCGTAGTTTAATTAGAAAAGCAATCTCGAAAATAAATTCTTAGGCTAGATATCGAGCCGATAGATTGTTACTGGTACTTTGTCTATTCATCGTGTTCGATACTCAGATACTAGCTAAAGCTATTCTACAAACGCTATGTTCACTATCTATCGCGTGTGGTGTCAGTTTTACATACTCGTTTGATTTATTAGTTGATTTAAGTGCAATGTTGGGAAAATCGAGCCTAAACTCGCCGGAACATGGCCGTGAGACGGCCAGAATCGAGTGAGCTCGGCCACAACTGAGAAGATTCGATATGCTTCATAAAAAAATTGTTTAAGGCCCAGATCGAACCAGGACCGTCGGACCATGCGCACTAGATCGGAGGGTTTAGATTTAAATTGCTCAGTTTGAATTCTAAATGTTGGATCGCTTGATCAAGGAGGGACGATCTGATCTGATGGTTGATATTAATATGCCCTACATCTTAAAGAAGCACGCTTTTGTTGCTGAGACGATGGGTACTTGAGCTGAACATAAAGTGATTTTCAGCTGCTATAAAAACCATAAACTCAACCTCATCACTTGAGAGCTCGTAACTTTTGCTAGGGTTAGAATTAGCAGACGTTGTTAACTAGGAATTTGTAAAAGACACGTAGATCTGTAACTTTTATGTTGGTGAGTAATACAAATCGGAGCTCTGTTGGTCCGTGGACGTAGGCCAAATTCGGCCAAACCATGTAAAATATGTGTTTCCTTTTTTGTATTTTTTAGCTGTGATTTCGATCCGATTCGAGTTGCAATTGCTCGATTAGGTGAGGTAAAATTTCATCCGAAGCTAGATAAATTAGAAATAAAATTTCCCTTTTACTCAAACCCATAAACTCATGTAATTTCACTCGAAAACTCATTGGCCATAGAGGAAGTAACCAACAAACTTATAAGCAGCTTACAAACTTATTGTCTAACCGACGTGGGACTTCAATTTGATACCATCATTAAAGATAAAATCAGCCTAGACATAGGGGGCGCGTATTTGTAAAATATAAGAAATTAATTATGATAAACACCCTACAAGCGTAACCTTTTTAGGTGATTCAATGTTATCTATACACTCTGCTAATGTCTCAGGGTGTGTCTTCAAAATTCTCGTAGTCTACGTCGATCCCATCCAAACCGTAGGTCTGGATAATGTCCGTCAGGGACGTCACGACATTGGATACCCATGAGCCGACGGAGGATGGATTGAAGTACGCGGATCCATCGTTGACCGAGTCGCCGCCTGGGGCAACCTTAACGTTCGGGTGTCAGGATTTTATGTACGCGACTTGAGATGGGCTGAGGTTGTCAGTGTCCCAAAAGACGTTGAATTGCCCGTTAGTTGGTGCAGAGGGAGGTGGTGTAGTCTATGGCAAAGGAGAGGATGATGTAGTTTATGGGCACGTCGGAAAAACTCACGTCCTTGAACTCGGCTCCGATGTACTCACGGAAGAGATTGGAGTCGGATGATTGTGTTGGTGATAAGAGAGAGTTGAGGATGAAAAGGATTGAATAGAAGAAGAAGAGCTTCATCTTTTAATTTTTCTTCTTATCGTGTAATAATTTACTGGCTGGGTTTGTGTAATGACTTGGTTGGGTTATATAGTGAAGTGATTGTTCGAGCGTATGGTTTATTTTCGGTGGAATTGGTCCGATGAATCTTATTTTGGCCGTTGTTGGGTTTTCACTGCCGTTGATGGAATGAAGTTGTGTTGGATGCGTTTTGAATTTGAATGATGTTTTGGTACCTATGTATATATATTATATGGTATTTTTATATTTTTGGTCATTGATGTTTGGCCTATGGGCGTTTTTGGTCCATAATTTTCCCGAGGTATAGTTTTAGTCCCCAATGTTACCGTTTGTGGGCGTTTTTGGTCCTCCCAATTAACTTTAGCGTATGTTTGGAAGTAATTTTACAAGTTACACGCACTTGATTTCACTCTTTCGAACTTAAAACATTCCATTTTCATATTACACCCCAAAAAAGGTGCCCACGTCGACTTAAACGCTCATAACATCCCATTGTTATAATTGAATCGTTAGCTCGGATTTACGCCATAACACTCCCCTAGTCTTTCATTCCATGTTGTAGAAGATGATTTCTAAGCATTTAAGTCGACTAAAATGAAATCAGGTGCGTGTAACATGTTAAATTCCCTCCAAACATACGATTAAGGTAACCGAGGGACAAAAAATGCCCAAAATCAGTAACATTGAGGAACGAAACTGTAACTGGGGAAAATGGGGGACAAAACGCCCGTAGGCCAAACATTGAGGACCAAAAATGTAAAAATCCCTATATTATATTATTTGGGGATCATTTAGTATTTTCATTTTAGATATTGTAATACAGGGGCACCACGGTTTTCACATCTGACTAATTTATATCGAGTCTAAACTTCATTGTCAATCATGGTGGCAACCATAATTTTCAACGTGACAAATACATCTGACATTTACGCGCATTGTCCCAAGTCGACATGGACTATGGAAGTCAAGGACTGCATGTAACACATACTTATAGTGAACTAATCTTCTTGACTTGTACTTTGTTAGGTCCTAGATTATCAAGTACCGTAAATCTTAGGCATGAATTCTAGATATTCGAGTGAAAATCTGAGATTTGATACCTCGGTCGAATACCTTTGATGAAGAACATGAGAGAAACGCCCTTAGTGTGAGAAAGTGTTTTGTGTGTTTCTCTCTCTAGAATGTAAAATGCAAGTCCTTTAAGATTTTTTCTAATTACTTTCTCTTCTTGAATTCAATAATGTACATTGGTATTTATACATATATACATGGTATAATACAACTAAGGCCTACACTATTGAATATACAAATCACGCCCCTAATTACAAGGATAGCTAATAAATTAGCACAATTAAAATGTCTTCTTCAATCTCCCCATTTGTGCTCGTTTGCTCTTCAGCTCTGTTTATCCTTGTCGGGCGTAGAAGGACTTCCTCAATCCCAATGTTGTCTCATAATGACGGACAACATCCCTCAGTTCTAACTGTTCCTCAATAGTGTTGAGAAGCTCATTCAGGAGCAGGGCTTCTTCTTCTCCAAGGTCCTCTAAGATCGTGGTCTCATCGATCTCTTCCAATATCCTTTCAATATTCTTTTTTAAGAGTTTCAACGTCCCATCGCAGAACTTGAGTACTTCACACTTCATCATCGCTCTTGTCTTTCCAATGATTGGATTGCTATAAGTGATGGCGAGGCCTGGCTTCTTGAAGATGTAGTTCTCCGGGAAGTCGTTGAGTGAGAAGCCTTTCATGAGCGGAGATTCCATGTTAACCTTCTTCATATTATTCTCCAATGAAATCTCAAGGTCGTGTGCGGTGTGAAACTTGATTTGCCGCACCATGAATCTCTTTAAGCCCTCGAGCCTTCTTGATGTACCCAACAGGTGTCTGGTAGTTTTTCTTGTACATCTGGAACATGCGGTAGACCTCGTCCGGTGGAAGGAAGGGTAGATAACTCTCGTCTATCTCTTCTCGAGTGTGAATATGCTCGCTCGATCATGTATATTGGAGTTGGATAGGAACCAATCGTGTGTGAGACTTCCACGAGTTGGAAGATCGGTAACTTGTTCCTAAAGTTTCTTCTGAGTTAATCTATTGGGATGCCACTTCGATCTGGACCGAGATGGGTGAGCATGAAAATGTGTTCCATCTTCTTCCGCTCTTACCAATGAGAAATCCCCCGAAGCTTCAGCTCGTTCAACTTCTTGATTCTGTTCGGTGCTCGCCAGATTTGCTTCCGTACATCTTCAATTAAAGGCAGTTCAATCCGAAAATTTTCCCATGGTGTCTCGACTCGTACGGTCCCCTTTGATAGATGTGGTGGGGTGTCCGCTCGATATCTTATCAGTTCTGGTAATTCTGAGAGTTCAGGATTGTAGTCCTCTACTTCTTGAAGTTCTTCGTCTTCGAGCAGAACTAGATCAAATGAAGCCTGTTGTAGGAAATATCTGACGCTGGATAGGCGAGCTTGAGCAGCCTCCTCTGGTTTTCAGTGCATCAGCCATTTCTCGCTTAGGATGTAGTCGTCTACGATGGCGTGCGGATCGTAGTTGACTGTTGAGGGTTGTGGTTGATCTTGAAACGTTGAGTATGAGGTTGGGATTGGGTTTGGACTTTTGGAAGCCGGAGGTGTTATGTGGGTATGAGGTGTGGTGGTTGTTTGTGAGCGGGTAGTAGGTTGTGTGGATGTTGTTGGTGAGTCGATGGAGTCTTTTCTCATCCTAGACCGCGACTGCTTTTAGTTGTCTACTGCCACTTCTCCCCCTCAGAGCGATCCTGGTCATCAGGATCGCTATGTCGACTTTTGGTGCGAGAGCTCTGTTCTCGGCAGCTTGCCCGAGCAGGCGGTTCGGGGTTATCAACTAGGTGTCGATAGAGATTCTCTATTCGATGTCTAGGAGACGAGAAATGAAAATATCGTGAAGCTGGGTGATTAGGATAGTGTATGGGTTTAGAAGGCTGGGTGATGGGGTTGGTGTGGTGACTATGGGTTGGGATTTGTGGTGGGTTGTGGTGGTGAGGGAATGGGTTCGGACATAGTGGCCTCAAAGACTAGTGTTTTCCCGATATCTCTTCGGAAAGTCTCGATGGTTTGTAGTACTCTCTCCATTAACCGATCTTCGAGGGAAGTAAGTGCGGTAGAGAGAGCTGCTTGTAGGCATTCCTCCGTCACGAATGGTGACACCTCCGGAGTGGAGCCATGTAGACGTTCCACTGTCACAAAACCAGAATAGATTTATGATGTGCCGCCTAGAATAGGATTTAGAATACCGGGACGACTGAAGGCGTCCGTTGTCAACCCGGAAGGCACCACTTCGGCGGGCTGGCCCGGTGTTGCTTCCGAAGATGTCGGTGAAGCAACGGGACTTCCATCCAATCTTGGAGATGAAACCATATGAATCATCTCTATGGATGTTATGACAAGCTCGGTGTGAACCTGTGTAGTCGTCAAGACAAGCAGGGGAGGAGGCAAAGAGGAAGTTGTTGTAGTAGACGGGGATGCAGACGGGACTTGGGATCTTCGTCGTCTGGAGTCCCTTCGAATTAGTCTGCAGTCCTCATCTGATTTGGTGGCTTCAGGTGAGGCAGCCATCGGAGGTGTTGGAACGCGTGCTTCGACCTCGTGCTCACTGGCCGCTACTTCAGGCTCCTCAACCTCAGCATCAGGCTCTTGTGCCTCCACGATGGGTTCTTGACTAAAAGGCATCAGGGCAGGGTCGGTGGGGATAGTCTGAACCATAGCCTCAGTGATGAGTTGTTCTGGCAGTAGTCCTGATAAGCTTCATCTGAAGGGTCTGCCAGGCGGAGGAGTTCCAAAGGTAAGAGCATTGGTTGGAGCTCCAAGTCTGATGCCTTTGGGTTGTGGAAGAACCGCAGCCTCGACGGTATGTATCCTCCAACGGTTGGTAGACGGGGAATCTCCGGATGAACTTTCATGAGATGCGCAATCAGTAATGGGAACCATCGGACATAAGGAAGGAATTTGGCCTTCGACTTAGTCTCCCGTTGACGCATCTGGTCGGCCAAGTCATTCCAGATAAGATGGCACACATCATACTTCTTGGAGAAGACGACTCCATGGAAGATTCTTAAGATATTCCCATTCGCCTTGTCGAATCCCGAATTCTTTAGGGAAAGACATTTGTTGATGATCTCGAACAAAGTCTTCCAAGGATGAGGGATTCCGCTGTTTTGGAAGTTGGCGAGCTTGACCAGCAGGGGCTTGTATCTCATCCTAAGCATATCAGCAATGATCTCCGCATCGTGATGTGGGAGATCAAGGACTATTCCAAGGAGATCCTTGTTGACGACGAATTCTTCTAGTTGATTTTCATTGTGTAAACTGTGTCGTCGCCCACGGTATAGCTCTTCATACTTCTCCAGAATTGCTGGAGATACACCATCTGAACGGAGGCTGTCACGGTTAGATCTGGCCAAAGCGAGTGCCCTTTGAGGATAGATATGATGACGTCGTCAGGGCATCGGAAGGTCATCAAGTCCAATTGATGGTTGTTGTCACCTACTTGTAGTCAGAGCTCGGATGTATAGAAATTTGAATATCCTTGATGTGCCGTATCTGGAAGAAAAATGAATACAGATTTTTTGTTCAGAAAGTCCTATTCGCAGTAAGTAATGATGATTTATGGAAAGTATTTCCAATTTTATTCGCACGCAAATATTTTTAACTTGGAAAATATTTTGCATATGTGTAAAGTATGGTTTGTGAAAAGACCTAAAAAAAATTCTAAGTGTTAAAAGTGTTTACTGTTTGCGGCGCATTTTTATTCCAACGGAATTATATTCAAACGCTAAGTTTTGCGATCGTATAAAATTTCATCGAAAAATTAAGTTTTCGACGCTAAGTTTTGCGATCGAATAAAATTCTATCAAAAACAATAGTTTTTTGCTGCTTGGTTTTGCGATCGAATAAAATCTTACCGAAAACTAAAGTTTTTCGCCGCTTCGTTTGGCGATCGAATAAAATCTTATCGAAAGTTTTTCTCCGCTAAGGTTTGCGATCGAATAAAATCTTATCGAAAACTAAAGTTTTTCGCCGCTTTGTTTTGCGAATCGAATAAATTTTTATCGAAAACTAATGTTTTTCGCCACTGGGTTTGGCAATCGAATAAAAGTTTTATCGAAAACTAAAGTTCTTCAACGCTACTGTTTGCAATAAATAGGTTTTCGACCCTAAAACTTTTACGAAGCTTAATTGGTCGAATTTTAAACTACTAATGATGATTTTTCGAAGAGCTTAATCTTGACTCAAAATGTTCAAAAATCATTTCTGAACCCAAGTATTACGTAATTTTATCATCATGTTTAAGGTTAAATCGCAGCAAAACAAAGACGGTATGTCTAGAAATAGCGGGGCGAAAATTGTTCGAAAAACTTGAAATTTGGGTGGCACACGTGATTTAAGGAACTAAAACAGTAACATGATCTGGATTCGACCTTCAAAACCGGCGAATTTTCTGAAGAAATAAGATGATTATTTGAAGGATTTGGGTTTCGCCGTTTGAACTTTTCAGAGAATCGAAAACTCTTTTCGCTTGATGTTTATATAAGTAGTTTTGGGCCGAGAAAATTATTCTGGGCTTTTGTTAGACCAGGCTTGTTTAATTTTTCGATTCTTTTCAGAGATAAAAAAATATTTACGTTTGCACCCTTAAGTTCTGAAAGAAATTATAACAGAATTCCCCCTAAGTTTCTTAAATAAATAAAATTAACTCCAAATTATGATGAAATTCAACATTTGACTCTTCAGACGAGCTCGAAATATCCTGTTATACTTAGAGTAAAACATTAGAAGTCGTAATTGCAAGGAAATTATTTAGGAGACAATAACAATTATACATGCAAGCTCCCCCTCAACAAGTGTACATATAATGGTTATGCATGTGAATATTTAACAATATATGATGACATAAGCAAAATTAACGCATTTAATCAATTCGGCATAGCTTCATGGTCCCCTAATCATGCATATAAAAATTTGTGTAAACATGTATTTTCGTAATCGCATTTTGACAATTCCGTACTATTGCATGTGCTAATGCTTTTAAAAATGTGTGATAATATTTTGGGGTCAGAATATGTCATTTTGATCATTATCACGCAAATATTACACATGACACATAGAATAATAATTTGCCATCAAATCATGTCACTAAACTAATATCATAAGATCATAGTATGAGTCATTTCGACAACTCTCGCATGGTTCGCTCATAGCGCTTAATTTATTTTTATCATGGGGATTAATAGTATATATATCACTCATATCAACACGACAAACATTTATCAATTAACATGTTATTGTGGCGCATTTAATCAACTCACCAAGCGAAAGTTCATCAATTTGAATCAAATGGACTTTGAAGGGATTATTATTTTAGGCTCTGACTTAGGCTAGGAAAATAATTTGGAATTAGTGAGCTTAAAATCCTTCCATTCATGGGGCCCTTTTGACATTCATTTTTGCTCCTTTTTATTTTCTTTTCTCCTTCACTTGCTCAAGTTGAATCTCTTCTTCTTTACGAAGCTTGAGAGATTGTATCTTATTTTTTCTCGGGCCGAGACCGTGCTCCTCTTTAAGGATTTAAAGATTATCTTTGGAGAAGTTCACAATTATGGAATTCGAACCCAAGGCCGTGGTCCTCTTCTCGTTTTCTCGATATAAGACCAAGATTATCGTTGGAGAAGTTCACTTCGATGTGCTCCTCTTCTAGCCGTTTTGACGAGTATACGAGATTATCTAGGAGAAATTCACAGCAAGATCCATGATTCACTTAACAGTAATCGAGAGATTATTTGAGCATTCATCGTGTGCGTCTTCTCTATCATTTTCTCCCATTCTTTTTCTTGTTTGAGTAGCCCCCGAAACTTATGAATAATGTTGAAGGCTTGATCGAGTTTCAAGTGAAAAAGGATATTGGAGAAGGCTCAAAGAGGATTATTAGAGGAAAAAGGATTATATATTAAAATTTGGCCAAGTGAGGAATTTCCTAGTTGCCCTTATCATATTCATGACGAACTACCACAAAGCTAGAATGAGACCACGAAGCACAAATCAAGATACAAGCCTAATATAGTGAGAGGAGTTTACAAAACGCAAGATGAGGAAATAACCGAATCAAAAATGGATTTTCAAGTTTAAATGGATTTAAGTCAAAAATAGATTTTAGTCCGGGATCACCTGCAAGAAAGAGAATTCAACAAGAATTTAATTTACCTAAGTGGGAACTTTTTCGAAAATTGTTTTCTTCAATAAAGAAGATTAATTATTACTTCAGGAAATTTTGATAAGATATTTCTCAACAAAATCAAATAGTACCATTTATACCTTGGTTTTTATCAAAATATTTTTCAGATATGGTATTTGTTCTTGAAAGAAATTATAAACTCATACCAAGTGGGAAGAATCTTTCATCAGTTTATCCTCCGCAATCTAGTTTTCAAATATAATGAAATAAGATAATATAATGCTTTTCAATAGTTATTTGAAAATGATTCTTTATCAGTTACTATTAACCATATTAATTGTCTGCTAAGACATCAAAATTATACAAATGTTCTTTGGGAGCAAATTCTCTACTAAATAAAAATATTAATGAAATAATGTCTTCTGTAAAAGATATGAAAAATTACATAGTAAAAGATAACGATGTACTTGGACCTGTCAATACGGCTTCTCCAAGTATTCAACCTCCTCCTGAGATAACAAATTTTAAATTAATAGATATATGTAATATAGAAAAATTGCTTAATGAAAAATTTAAAGATCTTAAATTCAACACTTTAAGTGAAGAGTTTGAAGATAATTTAGAAAATTCTATTAATTATCCAAAAATTATAAATTAGGAGATCAATAAACTTAAGTATGCAAATAGGCTGACCCAGGGTAAATATTATTACCCTAAGCCTACCCCTCAAGATATGTTGTTCGAAGAACAAGATATTTTGCTTAATAATTCATACAGTGGACGACATATTTATGAATGGAATTTAGACGGTTATACTGAAAGATAAATTTATAATATGATACATAGAATGCTTATGTATAGTACTATTTGTAAAGCTAAGGGTAATAATGATAAAGCAGTTGCTAAAATGATAATAGTAGGGTTTACAAGCCAACTAAAAGGCTGGTGGAATAATTATTTATCTCAACTTGACAAGGATCAAATCATTAACACATTTAAAGAAGAAAATGGTCAACAAGTTGATAATGTTCTTTACACTCTAAGTGTTAACATCATTGGACATTTCACTGGTAGATGGTCCGACAATAGTGAAAATATTAAAACACTATTACAAAATTTTAGGTGTAAGACACTCACATCCTTTAGATGTATAAGGATAACATTTTAAGTAGAGTCATGAAACTTCCTGGTCAAATAGTACTCAATGGAAATCTAAATTCATAGATGGATTGTCCTCCATCTTCGCATAAAGAGTTAGGAATAATCTTAGGAAAGGAGAATCAAGTATTGAGTATAACTCCTTTACCTATGGTTCATTGGAAATCTAAATACATGAAGGTTTAGCTTTATGTAATGAAACAAAGCGAAATAAACAAGTCAAAAGACATTCCTTGGACGAAAAAAGACAATTAGGACAATTATGTGGCTAATTTGGCATGGAAAATCCTTCTTCGAGTCAAACTCGTAAAGAATGTAAGAGTAAGAAACACTCTTCTAGAAAACATGAACGTATGCACGAGAAGATAAATAAAAGAAAAGAGCAAAAATCTTCTTAAAATTATAATAGTAATAATAATCAATACAAGAATAAAAGATTTTCTATTATATGTAGAAAATTTGGAAAATTAGGTCATAAGGCAAATAGTTGTTGGACTAAAACGAAGATTAATAATCTTAATATTGACAATGATTTAAAAGAAACATTGTCTCAGATATTACTAGAATCTGATAGGGAATCAGAGTATTCCTCTGATCCAGATGTAAATAACATCGTTGAGGATATTTCGTCAGAATCCGAGGAAGAATGCAGAAACTGTCAAATATGACAACCTTGTGTTAAGGAACCATTAGACTCCAACTCCGAATAAAAAAATGATCCGAATCTTTACCAAATAATATCACAATTTCAGGAGATTAATGTATTAGATAGTAATTTAATAGAATCCCTTAAGCAGACAGAAGATTCAGAAATTAGAAATATTATAATAAAAAAATTATTAAGGAAAAATAATCTAAACGAGTAATAGCTCAACCAGAACCATATAGCATGGCAGAAGTCATGAAAATAAAATAAAGATAAGATTGAGTCTCCGACTAAAGTTAAGACTTAACTTTTGAAATTACTATTCGTAAAAGAGAAATTAAGGAATCAAGATTAAGTAATAATGAAGGGAAAATAAATTTTAGAAGAACCTCCTAGGTTATTTACGGAAGAAGATGTTAGTACTTCCGAGAACGATAATTTTCTTTCGACACTTGAAGTAATAACTTCCCAAAAATGGTTAATTAAAATATCCTTATTAATTGATGGAAGAAAAATCTTATAGCCTTAGTCGATAGCTCAACAAGTGGAGAAAACGACACATTCTCTTAGCTCAACAAGAACGTATAATACCTACCCAATATTTTCATAAAACGACACATTCTCTTAGCTCAACAAGTGGAGAAAAAAAAATTATAAGATTCATAAAGCATTTATATGCAAGAATAAAGTTTGTATTCCCACTTAATTTTTATTAGTAAAGAATATTACTAATCAAGTTATTCTTGGAACTCCTTTTCTCAGGAAAATATTCCCTATCAAGAATATCAATGAGCATGGGTTCACATGAAACTTCGATAATAAAGAAGTATACTTTGAATTCATTACTGAGCCTTTTTCTAGAATCCTTAATGAAATTAGAGATTCTATTATCATTTAAGCAAAAGAAAGTTATGTGAATTACCTTAAACAAGAAATCAGTATACAAACGATTGAGGAAAAACTCCAAAATCCTAAGTTACAAGAAAAAATAAAACTGATACATAATCAAATTTCATTGCAAATATGTAATGATCATCCGAATGCATTCTGGGATAGAAAGAAGCATATAGTTTCTTTACCCTATGAAGAAACATTTGATGAGAAAAATATTCCGACAAAAGCTCGACCATGCCAGATGAATTCTGAGTATTTAGGGCTTTGTAACAAAGAAATAAATTCTCTTTCACATTAATTAAGCTTTGAATATCTTCTTGGTCATGTGCAACTTTCTATGTTAATAAACATGCGGAAAAGGAAAGGGGAGTACACATGTTAGTTATAAATTATAAGCCTTTAACTAATGTTTTAAAATGGATTAGATATCATATTCCGAATAAGAAGGATTTACTTGATCGATTGCATAATGCAATAATATTTTCAAAATTTGATTTAAAATCAGGATTTGGCAAATTCAAATTTCGGAAAAAGATAGATATAAAACTGCTTTAACAGTCCTAGTTGGACACTTTGAATTGACCGTGATGCCATTTGGTCTTAAAAATGCTCCTTCTGAATTTCAAAATATTATGAGTGATATCTTCATCCCATATAGTAATTTTATAATTGTATATATTGATGATATTCTTGTATTTTGAAGAGATATCGAAACTCAGTTTAAACATCTTGATATTTTTAAGAAAATCATTATTCAAAATGGACTAGTTATCTCATGTCCCAAAATGATGCTTTTCCAAACTAAAGTTAGATTCCTAGGCCATAATCTTGAAAGAGGGAAAGTTAATCCTATTAATAGAAGTATTGAGTTTGCGTCAAAATTTTTAGATCAAATTCTTGATAAAACTCAACATCAAAGATTTTTAGGAAGCTTAAATTATATTTCTCCTTATTATAAAAATCTTGCTATAGATACATCGATTCTCTATGATAGTTTAAAAAAGAAACCTAGCCTATGGACTGACAGTCATACTGAAGTAGTTAAGAAAACTAAGGTTACTCATTTACCTTGTCTTATGTTAGCAAATCCTTATTGGGAAAAGATAAAAGAAACTGTTGCATCTGATATAGGATATGGAGGAATTTTAATACAAATCTCTCCTGAAGATAAGCAAGAACAATTAGTTAGGTTTCATTCGGGGAAATGGAACAATAGTCAAAAGAATTATGCTAAAATAGCTAAAGAGATTATTGCTATTGTTAAATGTGTTTTGAAATTTCAGGATGATTTATACAACCATAAGTTTTTAATAAAAACTGATTGCCAAGCGGCAAAATATATGTTTCAAAAGGATTTTAAACATGATGTTTCTAAGCAAATGTTTGCAAGATGGCAGGCTCATTTAGCCCCATTTGATTTTGAAATAATTTACAAAAAGGAAGTGATAATAGTCTTCTAGATTATCTAACTCGTGAATTTATCCAATGACATTTTTTGCAGACATGTCCCAACATGGGAGAAGTTTTCCCTCTAATAGAGGAGGAAGATGTGGTAGATTTATTGCCCAACATGGTACTAAAAGATTTGTGAAGGAGAATATCTCCGTTGCATCAAGTAACAACTTGAGCAAGGATGATGCACAAACATACAAGGAATTCCTTGCATTCAAGGTGCAAAAAATACAATCACAAGAAGGAACTTCATACGCCAAAATAGTGGTTGATGAAGAAGAAGATGTGGATTATGAGCGAAATACTCATACAAGAGTAATACTTCTGCTCGATTCTAAAGACTTGAAATGGAAAGATTAACCTTGGACTTTAATGTCAAGGTATCTAGAAAGAGCATCATATGCTGCGGGTTATTCTAAAAGCCGAGATACTTATGAACATATTCTCAAGTCTACATGAACTTGTGATATTGAGCATTTTACTTCTGGTAATTCTACATCAGGAATAAGGGAAGGTTATACCTTTAGCAAGATTATTATTAAACATATTGTATCTATTGAAATGTGGGCAATGCACCCTAAAAGATCGAGAATATTTCCATCCAGAGTCAAAGGCTGTGGTAAAATATAATTACTGGGAATATATTGATGTTTACGACTTATTCAAAGCAAAGTCGGAGGAAAATGTTTTTGAAATCTACCAACGCTATCTAACTCTTCTCAATGAAATGAGGAAGATAGAAATTTTCAAGACCAACATGGAGGTCAACATCCGATTTCTCTCATATCTTCAACCAGACTTGAAGAAAATATCCATGCAAATCCGTCAAAACAAGGATTTGGACGAAATGGATATCCACGCCGTCTTTGATAATCTCGCTCAACACGAAGAAGATATAAGCGAGATACAAAAAGAACTTAAGGGCGATGGAATCCAGAAGTAGGTTATAGCCAACAAAAATTTCCGTGTCTTAGAAGAAATTTTTATACGAAATGAAGAGACTTTAGAATTGTGCTTTGTTATTTTGTTATCCTTGTAATTAGGGGCGTAATTAGTAGTTTGATAGTGTATGACTAAATAATAAATATACCATGTAAATAGTTATAAATACAATGTACACTATCAAAATCAAAACACAAGTTTATTTTTCGGAAAAATACAAGCATGAAATTCACATTCTAAGAGAGAGATTAGCTATCGAGAAACACCCTCTCTCAAGATCTTCAAAGAAGATATTCGACCAAAGGTATTTTGTAAGATTTATCATTAGAATATCTAGAATTCGTGTTTAGATCGATCGGTAGTTGATATATGAGGACCTAACAATTGGTATCAGAGCAAATCGTGATCGTTTTTGGATTGTCGCGAATCTAAGATCAAAATAATTTTCCAGATTTTTCGATCGAAAAAGTCAAGTGAGATATATTTTGATCAATGCGCTTAATGTTTGCGGATTTTATTTATGATCTTGCTGATTAACTGATAGATTATATGTTAGGAATGATTTACGTACTGATTTCAATCGCATAGAAGCGTCATATTAATTCAAATTTTCGATTTAGATTTATATTTGCGTTTACGATCAAGTTTTGATTTCGATTTGATTTTCTTAATATTCGATATATTTTGCTGTAAAACGTGGTTAATCTTGTGTTTGTTCATATTAAGAACTAAGAAACGAGTGATTATCCAGAATTTCAGCACCTAACTTGAACATCTCGATCGAATATGGAATTTTCACTGTTACATTGAACTAGGCTGTTCTTCGATCGAAAAACTTGGTTCGAAAATTATTTTTTCGAATAAGTTTGCAGCTGAGAAATTCGATGACAAACATTGTTCTCGTGTGTTTTACTCAAATATAAGACTCCAAAAAAAATATTTCGATAATTAGTTTTTCGATTCATATATAAATATCTTTATCGAGCGTAATAACGCGTCTTTGTTTTTCGACGGATACTGTTTTCGCTAAATAAATATCTAATTTTGACTCGAAAAACTTGGAATAGTAAAACAAGTTTATCGATCACAAGATTTTCGATCATTTAAATTTTTCGAGTCAAAATTTAGCGAAAACATATTTCCATCCAATAATTCACACTCGAAAAACTCTCAGTCAACAATTTGAGTCAAACTTCACTAAATTGTTTTCGATCACTCTTAATTTTTCGATTACAAATTTTTCAATAAAGGTTTTTACGATCAACAATTATTCGACAAACTATTTTTTGACAGCATATCACTCTGCAAAACTCTTACGTTCGAAAAATAATTTTCGATAAATACAACGAAAAACTTATACAATCAAAAATATTTTTCGATTATACGTTCGAAATTTCTAATCGAAAACCTTATTGCTCGAAAAAAATTTCGATCAGTGTTCAAACACGCACACATTTTATACTATTTTGAAAGAAATCAATTTCGTAATTTTTAAAACTTACAAAAAATATTTGTCTCCGATTTATCTTCTACGATACTCAAAATTTTCGTTCTTAAATTCAAAATTCTTTAGCTAAATTTTGAAAAATCAATTCTCATATCAAATATTTTTCGAAATATAAACAAGTTCTCTTCAACAACCGAAACATAGGTTCGAAAGGAAAATTGATTAAAGTACGAATCAGACATTACTAACCAAGTTTGTCACTTGTGAAGCATTTTTACCATTTTGATTCCAAACTTTCACGAACATCCTACCAATCAACTACAAATGGATGCTTACTCACTCGGAAACGACGTCCGTCCTCCAATTCTACAAAGAGGCGAATACACCGTTTGGAGAAGCCGATTCTTGAACTTCTTGGAAACTAAAGATCAAGCTACCAATTTGATAGCTTCTCTTCAAAAGGTCCCGCTCAATTTTTGCTCATCCAAGAAGGTGATGCCACCAATAATCCTCTCATTCCCGCCACTAGAAGACTCAAAATTCCTAGTGAATGCACCGAGGGGGAGCGATTAAGAGCAAAAGCGGATTTAGGAGCCAAAACTTTCCTAATGCAAGGAATTCCTAACGACATCTATATGCAAATAGATTGTCAATCTAGTGCGAAAGCTATGTGGGATGAACTTCACAAAATAATGCAAAGAATCGAAGTCGGAGTCAAAGCCAAAAGGGCAAGCAGATCGAAGACTCTATAGCTCTAGTCTCTGAAATAAAAAGGAGTCGAGCTCGCAAGGATAAAAGCATCAAATTGCCAAGTTCTTCAGAAGATGAAGACGATTTCGAATCGGACTCTGAGCCAGACATGAAGGAGTTCAAGTAACAATTGGCTCTCATTACGAAAATGATGAGCAAAAAGTTTTATAAAAAGAAATCCTCCTATTCGGCAAATAGACTTCGGCCATCAACCTCCAAGCACAAGGAAAGACCGGCCGAGTCGTCGGAATCTAAAAACGCCAAAGAACCATAAAAGTGCTACAATTGTGGAAAGATAGGGCACTTCGCCAGAGAATGCAAACTTCCCAAGAAAAAGGACGCCAACTACTACTTCAAAAAATTCCAACTAACTAAACAAAAAGATGCTGGAGTAGCTCTGATGGCGGAACAAGAGCATTGGCTAGAAGACACCACAAATTCTGAAGATGCAAATCTTGCTCTAATGGCATACCTTGACGATGCCTCAAACGATAACTCATCATGGAGGTCAGATGATGAAGAAAAAGCATCCACATCATCACAAGAGGTAACGATGCCTAATTCCACATTATTAAACATGTTAGAATATTTAGAAATTAAGTATTCTAACATGAAGAATGAACGGAAAAGAAATAAGGAATTAAAAGAGAGACTAGCTCTTAGTGAAAACAATTTTCAAAAGCAATTAGATAAGAAAATTCATTTAGAAATTCTCTTATCTAACGCTAAGGAAAAAATATCTAATCTTGAATTAACCATAGCTACCTCTGAGACTAAAGTCAATGACCTTAATACGACTCTTATCGATTGTCAGAGAGATTTAGAAATTTCTAAAAATAATTTCAAAGAAATCTATGATGAACATAAGAAACTTTACTCAAGGATTAAAACTTTAGATGAAACTTGAAAAAGGTAAATGTTATCAACCTCTTCCTATAGAATTTTATAATCCTAAAGAATGCTTAGGTTTTAACAATCCCTGTAACTTGAAAAAGGTAAATGTTACACAATTATTTGATATCAAGAACATGGGATTATGATTAACTTCTCTAATGGCCTTTACTAACTCTTACAAAATAAATGACTTAGAAGAATCTAAATGAAAAGCCACAAATAGGACTGACATTCCCTTTGACTACACCGACTTGAATAGTAGTTACAAGACAAAGGATATCTACTTGTCTAGTGACTATAATTCATTATATCCCCTATAAGATTTTTCTAAAAATAAGGAAGAAAATATTGATCATTTTCAAAGTAAATAGCTGATTAAACGCTTCCTTAGAAACAGAAATAAAAAATTTCAAAGCTGAAAAGAATGAGATTTTACTGAAGATTTCTAATCTCAAAACTTCCTCTACTTTAAAAACTTGTCCTGATTTTACTTTGAAAGAAAAATCATTAATTAAGGACAAGATTACATCTAAGAAAACACTTCTCATTGTTTTTCAAAATATTATAAAAGAAGATAAATCTTCTTTAAAAATAGTAAAGGGAGGAAATGAATCCTTAAATGCTTCAAAAAGGAAAAAAGACTTTTTCTAACTCTTTTTCTACTCAATCCACAGGTAGAGTAGAAAAAGAGGTGAAGCATGCAAAGGAAAGAATGCCAAGGATAGAATTTCAGAAGAAAAATGATAGAAATGTCTAATTTTCAAAATATTCTTCTGTCAAAAACTATGGACGCTCGCAAGAAGACAACCGTTTCAAACTTTAATGTTGTTGCTTCCACTTATGTGTTAAAACCTATTAATTTTGAAAGCACAAATTTTGAAATTGGCTCTACTTCAAAAATTATAAACCATCATTATAAGAGAAATGCAAATCTTAAGTCTCGTAGGAAACAAAATCCAGCTATTAAGAAAGCTTATAGCTCCATACATTCGTGTCGTCACCTAAGGTACACAATCCACGTACATTCAGCTAACACCTTAGGAGACTAGCTAGAGAAAAGATTTTCTCAAGCAATAAGACAAATTAGACATATGTTCGTGCTGAAATTAACCTCCATTGTAAGGTTCAACCTCATTGGGTTCCTAACCACATAGGCCAACACAAGCCAATAAGGCCAAGTTTCCTAAAGAAGTACCACTTAAATCAACTACTTTTAAGTTGGTTTGGGTACCAAAGCATTCCAATAATTTTGGAACCAAAGATGACCAACCCTTACTTATCAAATCTGCTAATCCAAGAGGACCCATTCAAAAGTGGGTACCCAAATCTCTCTAACCTCTTTCTATGTAGATCCATCATGTGTCCTATTTAGATTCTGGTTGCTCCACACACATGACGGGAAAACAAGAACTGTTGAGCAACTACCAAGATCGTTACAACGGAAAAGTCCGATCTGGCAACAATGATTCTACTGCCGAATCTGACGATTAAAGATGTCTCTTACGCCAAGGTCTTAAACACAACCTGTTCAGCATAGGACCATTCTGCGACAAAGGATTTCAAGTGGTGTTTCTAGCTGATCAGTGCAGAATTTTAAATAGTCAGAATCAAGAACTTCTAACAGGATCACGAAGATCAAATCTCTATCTGACAACAGTTCGACCTTCGACAGCTATTTGCCTCATCTCACAGACTACAATCAAGAGGAACAACTTATGGCATCAACGCTTGTCTCATCTAAATCGCAAAGCTCTTCACAAACTCTTTGTTAAAAAGTTGGTCAACGGTCTACCAACAATCTCTCCTCATCAAGAGCATCACTGTTCGGCTTGTCAAATGGGAAAAATGAAGCGAGCATCACATAAACTCAAGCAAATTGCTTCAACATCTCGACCCTTATAACTACTTCACATGGACTTTGTGGACCAATGTGTACACAAAGTATCAATGGTAAAAAATATGTGTTAGTAATTGTCGACGATTATTCTCGCTACACCTGGACAAGATACCTCCGAACTAAAGATGCGAATGGAGACTTGTTAATAAGCTTTGTGAATATAACTCAGAATTTCCAGCAAAAGAAAATACAAGTAATCAGGACTGACAATGGGACTGAATTCAAGAATCAGCGTCTCAGCAATTTTTATCAATCACTTGGAATTATTCAACAATTCTCAGCCGCAAAAACACCTCAAATAAATGATGTCGTAGAAAGAAAAACCGGACTTTAGTTGAAGCTGCAAGAACAATGCTCATATACTCCGGTCTCCCTCACGTTCTATGGGCTGAAGCAGTGAGTACGGCATGTTTTACTCAAAATAGGACAATTATTCACAAACGCTTCGAAAAGATGCCATATGAGATAATTAATCAAAGAATCCTGAATATCTTATTTTTCAAAGTATTTGGTTGCATATGTATTGTGGCCAACGATCGGGAGCATCGAAACAAGTTCGATCCCAAAGCCTTTGAAGCCATCTTTGTCGGATATTCCTCTACTTCTAAATCATATCGCGTCTAGCCCAAGTCTTTTCGTATCATTCTTGAAAGTCTATCAAATGGATGTTAAAACCGCATTTCTCAATGGTGTGTTAAAAGAAGAAGTCTACGTCCCTCAACCGACGGGTTCGTGCACGAGAATCATCCTGATCATGTCTATCGATTGGACAAAGCTCTCTGTGGACTGAAAAAAGCCCCTCGTGCTAGGTATGATGTCCTAAGCGAATTTTTAGTCAAGTCCAACTTCATAAGAAGCACCATCGATACGACACTCTTCATCAAAAGACAAGGCAAAGATCTGATGATCGTTCATGTTTACGTTGATGAAATCATCTTCGGCTCGTCGAATGAACGTCTATGTCAGAAATTTGGTGAACTCATGAAGACCAAATTCCAGATGAGCTTAATGGGAGAACTCCAATTCTTTCTTGGACTACAAGTAAAGCAACTCAAAGATGGAATCTTCATCAGTCAAACCAAATATATTCGAGATATTCTGAAGAGATTTAATCAAGACAAGAGTACATCGATGAATACTCTCAGATCAACAAACTGTAAATTGGATGTTGATCCGTCTGGCAAGGCGGCCAACGTCACAATCTATCGGAGCATTATCGGATCTCTTCTCTACTTGACGTCCAGCCGACCCGACATCATGTTCGCCACTTGTGTCTGTGCTCGTTTTCAAACTGGCCCAAAGGAGTCCCACATGCATGTAGTTCAGCGAATTCTACGCTATCTCAAATGAACTCCCAACTTAGGCCTATGGTATCCTGAAAATACTGATTTTAGATTAATCGATTATACTTACGCTGATTATGCAGGTTGTCGAATGGACAGAAAAAGCACGTCTGGCGGAGCACAATTTTTAGGCGAAAAGTTGGTCTCGTGGTCTTCAAAGAAACAATATTACGTGTCAACATCGACGGCCAAGGCGAAGTACGCCACGGCGGCCAGCTGTTTCTCGGAAGTTCTATGGATGCGGACACAACTACGATTATGGGTTTGAATTTACTAACATTCCCATTTACAGTGATTCTCAAAGTGCTATTCGCTATCATTTTATAAAAGATCATGTAGATAAAGTCACTATAGATATGTATTTTGTAAAAACGGAGGTTCAACTTGCCGACATATTCACTAAGGCATTGTAAAAACGGAGCTTCAACTTGTCGAATTATTGACTAAGGCATTGGATGAAAACTGATTCCAATTCCTTATTGCTAAGTTACGCTTGTTGAATTTCAATCTTAATAGAAAAAGTGTTTTACATATTATGCTTCTATTTTATATTTTATGTGCTTCTTGATATTCTTTTATTATCTTGCATGCCACTATATTTCAAATTTTTTTTACACAAATTTTGAAATCGCCTCTAATAAGACATTTTTCCACGCTGAAATTAACCTCACATGTAAGGTTCAACCTCAATGGGTTCTCAAGACACCATCTAAGCCAATGCAAGCCCAAAAGGCCAAATTGCCTAAAGAGGTACCACTTAAACCAACTAATACCACGTTGGTTTGGGTACCTAAAAGCATAAATGGTTTAGGAACATAAAATGAACAAATCTTACCTACTAAATCTGCTAATCCGAGAGGACCCATTATTAAGTGGGTACCTAAGTCTCTTTAAAAATTTTATGCTGATCCATCATGTGTGGTATTTTGATTCTGGTTGCTCCACACACATGACGGGAAATCAAGAACTGTTGAGCAACTACCAAGACCATTACAATGGAAAAAGTCAGATTTGACAACAACGACTCAGCTCCGATACTTGGCTTTGGAGATATTCTAACTGCAAAATCTGACGATTAAAGATGTCTCTTACGTCCAAGGTCTTAAACACAATCTGTTTAGCATAAGACAATTCTGCGACAAAGGATTTCAAGTGGTGTTTCTAGCTGATCAGTGCAGAATTTTAAATAGTCAGAATCAATAACTTCTAACAGGATCACGAAGATCAAATCTTTACACCATCAATCTAACAACAATTCGACCTTCGACAGCTGTTTGCCTCATCTCACAGACAACAATCAAGAGGAACAGCTTATGGCATCAACGTTTGTCTCATCTAAACGTCAAAGCTCTTCACAAACTCTCTATCAACAAGTTGGTATACGGACTACCAACGGTTTCCATACATCACGAGCATAATTGCTCGGCTAGTCAAATGGGTAAACTGAAGCGAGCATCCCAAAAACTCAAGCAAATTGTTTCTAAATCTTGACCCTTAGAATTAATTAACATGGACCTCTGTGGACCAATGTGTACACAAAGTATCAATGGTCGTAAATACGTGTTACTAATTGTCGATGATTATTCTCGCTATACATGGACAAGATATCTTCGGACAAAAGATGAGAATCAGCTTTGTGAATACGACTCATAATCTCCTGCAAAAAAAATCCAAGTAATCCGGACTGATAACGGAATTGATGTCAAGAATCAACGCCTCACCAATTATTATCAGTCACTCGGAATTATTCTCAACAACTAAAATGCCTCAACAAAATGGCGTCGTAGAACGGAAGAACCGAACTGATAATCATCTTTGTGAATACGACTCATGTCCTGCAAAAGAAAATCCAAGTAACCCGGACTGATAACGGAACTGAATTCAAGAATTAACGCCTCAGCAATTACTATTAGTCACTCGGAATTATTCAACAATTCTCAGCTGTTAAAACGCCTCAACAAAATGGCTTCGTAGAACGGAAGAACCGGACTCTATTTGAAGCTGCAAGAACAATGTTGATCCATTCCGGTCTCCCTCACTTTCTATGGGCTGAAGCAGTGAGTACCGCATGCTTTACGCAAAATAGAACGATTATTCACAAACGCTTTGAAAAGACGCCGTATGAGATAATACATCAAAGGATTCCGAATATCTCTTTCTTCAAATTATTTGGGTGTAAATGCTTTGTGGCCAACGATAGGGGCAATCGAAGCAAAATCGACCCTAAAGCATTTGAAGCAGTCTTCGTTGGATATTCATCCACTTCTATAGGATACCGAGTCAATATCAAGTCTTCGCGTACTATCTTGGAAAGCTACAACATCACGTTTCAAGAAGTGACCGAATTGGCTTCTGAACAAAACAGTTCAGAACCCGAGCTTATAGGCGTGTTGGCACAAAGTCTACAACTTTCGACAACTTCTACCTCAAAGTCAAGAGAAGCAATTCCCGCTGACCTAGAAGATTTGGACTTTTTATTTGAACATTTTTATCGGAACGAGTCTCAAATGCCTGCTTCGTCTCATTCTATACCAAGTAGTGCTCCTTCTCCCTCAATGAAAGAAATTCAAATTGAGACTCATAATCCTCAAACTCCGACAAATGTTACGAATTCTCCTAATTCTGAATCTTCAACTAGCGTTGCAGCTCCTACAAATGCAGATGAGGAAATACCTTTCAACTCAACTTCAGAAATGAATTTCCCAACTACGAATGATCAGCTCATCAATTCAGGATGTCTCGATCTACAAACCAATGAAGGATATACTTCGGTTATTCCTCATGAATGCAAATGGACTCGAGCTCATCCTATTAACCAAATAATTAGGGATCCTTCAAGTGGAGTCCCCACTAGGACGTCTACACAAAGCGGGTTATTCACATGTTTCTTAAGCCAAAACGAACCAGTTAAGGTAGCCGAAGCTCTTAAAGACCCGGATTGGGTAATCACAATGCAAGATGAAAATTCGAGCGTATACTAGTTTGGACATTATTTCCTCGACCGCAAGGCAAAACAATAATTGGAACTAAATGGGTTTTCAAGAATAAGAAGAACGAAAACGGTGAAGCAATTTGTGATAGAGTTACACAAGATAATCAAAGAATATCCAGAAGCACAGAGAATATCACATAGAAGCATAATAGAGCATGTAAAACACTTTTCAAGTAAGATTGAGATTCAACATGCCTAACTTAGCAATAAGGAATTGTAATCGTTTTACATCCAATGCCTTAGTGATTAAGTCGGCAAGTTGAAGCTCAGTTTTTACAAAATACATATCTATAATGCCTTTTTCTACATGTTCTTTTATAAAATGATAGCGAATATATATGTGTTTCGTGCGTGAATGGTGAACATGATTGCAAGTTATGACAATAGCACTTTGAGAATCGCTGTAAATGAGAATGTTATTAAATTCAAACCCGTAATCGCGTAGTTGTACTGCAGCCATAGAACTTGCAAGCAACAGCTGGCAGGCGCGACGTACTCCGCCTCGGCCGTCGATGTTGACACGCAATTTTGTTTCTTTGAGGACCAGCAGACCAACTTTTCACCTAAAAATTTTGCTCCGCCAGACGTGCTTATCTGTCCATTCGACAACCTGCATAATCAGCGTCAGTATAGCCAATTAATCTAAAATCAGTATCTTTACGATACCATAGCCCTAAGTTGGGAGTTCCTTTGAGATAGCGTTGAATTCGCTTGACTGCATGCATGTGGAACTCCTTTGGGTCAGCTTGATAACGAGCACAGAGACACGTGGCGAACATGATGTCTGGTCGGATGGACGTCAAGTAAAGAAGAGATCCGATAATGCTCCAATAGGTTGTGATGTTGACTGCCTTGACAGAAGGAATAACATCCAATTTGTAGTTTGTTGATATGGGAGTATTCATCGGAGTGCTCTTGTCTTGATTAAATCTCTTCAGAATATCTCGGATATATTTGGTTTGACTGATGAAGATTCCATCTTCGAGTTGCTTTACTTGTAGTCCAAGAAAGAAATGGAGTTCTCCCATTAAGCTCATCTCGAATTTGGTCTTAATGAGTTCACCAAAATTTCCGACAGAGACATCCATTCGTCGAGCCGAAGATGATGTCATCAACGTAAAATTGAACAATCATCAGATCTTTGCCTTGTGTTTTGATAAACAGTGTCGTATCGATGGTACCTCTTATGAAGTTGGACTTGACTAAAAATTCGCTTAGGACTCATACCAAGCACGAGGGGCTTGTTTTAGTCCATAGAGAGCTTTGTCCAATCGATAGACATGATCGGGATGATTCTCGTGCACGAACCCGTCGGTTGAGCGACGTAGACTTCTTCCTTTAACGCACCGTTGAAAAGGCGGCTTTAACATCCATTTGATAGACTTTGAAGTCTTTATGAGCCCCGTATGCTAGAAATATTCCAATTGCTTCGATACTTGCAACCGGAGCATACGTCTCGTCGTAGTCAATTTCTTCTTGTTGATTATACCCCTTGGCTACGAGTCGTGCTTTATTCCTGATTACTTCACTGTTCTCGTTCTTCTTATTCTTGAAAACCCATTTAGTTCCAATTATTGTTTTGCCTTGCATCGAGGTGTCCAAACTCGTAGACACTCGAATTGGTTGAGTTCATCTTGCATCGCGATTACCCAATCCGGGTCTTTAAGAGCTTCGACTACCTTAACTGGTTCGTTTTGGCTTAAGAAGCATGTGAATAACCCGCTTTGTGTAGACGTCCTAGTGGGGACTCCACTTGAAGGATCCTTAATTATTTGGTTAATAGGATGAGCTCGAGTCCATTTGCATTCATGAGGAATAACCGAAGTATATCCTTCGTTGGTTTGTAGATCGAGACATCCTGAATTGATGAGATGGTCATTCGTAGTTGGGAAATTCATTTCTGAAGTTGAGTTGGAAGGTATTTCCTCATCTGCATTTGTAGGAGCTGCAACACTAGTTGAAGATTCAGAATTAGGAGAATTCGTAACATTTGTCAGAGTTTGAGGATTAGGAGTCTCAATTTGAATTTCTTTCATTGAGGGAGAAGGAGCACTACTTGGTATAGAATGAGACGAAGCAGGCATTTGAGACTCGTTCCGATAAAAATGTTCAAATAGAAAGTCCAAATCTTCTAGGTCAGCGGGAATTGCTTCTATTGACTTTGAGGTAGAAGTTGTCGAAAGTTGTTGACTTCGAGCCAACACGCCTATAAGCTCGGGTTCTGAACTGTTTTGTTCAGAAACCAATTCGGTCACTTCTTGAAACGTGACGTTGTAGCTTTCCAAGATAGTACGCGAAGACTTGATATTGACTCGGTATGCTTTAGAAGTGTATGAATATCCAACGAATACTGCTTCAAATG
This sequence comes from Linderniella brevidens, assembly GCA_004919715.1. NCBI lineage: Eukaryota > Viridiplantae > Streptophyta > Magnoliopsida > Lamiales > Linderniaceae > Linderniella > Linderniella brevidens. The sequence goes on from SWDC01000146.1 coordinate 11,561,972, forward strand.
CTTTAGGGTCGAACTTGCTTGGATTGCCCCTATCGTTGGCCACAAAGCATTTACACCCGAATAATTTGAAGAAAGACATATTCGGAACCCTTTGATTTATTATCTCATACGGCGTCTTTTTCAAAGCGTTTGTGAATAATCGTTCTATTTTGCGTAAAGTATGCGGTACTCACTGCTTCAGCCCATAGAAAGTGAGGGAGACCGGAATGGATCAACATTGTTCTTGCAGCTTCAAATAGAGTCCGGTTCTTCCATTCTACGAAGCCATTTTGTTGAGGCGTTTTAACGGCTGAGAATTGTTGAATAATTCCGAGTGACTGATAGTAATTGCTGAGGCGTTGATTCTTGAATTCAGTTCCGTTATCAGTCCGGGTTACTTGGATTTTCTTTTGCAGGAGATGAGTCGTATTCACAAAGATGATTATCAAGTCTCCAGTCTCATCTTTTGTCCGTAGATATCTTGTCCATGTGTAGCGAGAATAATCATCGACAATTACTAACACGTATTTAAGACCGTTGATACTTTGTGTACGCATTGGTCCACAGAAGTCCATGTCAATTAATTTTAATGGTCGAGATGTAGAAGTAATTTGCTGGAGTTTGTGTGATTCTCGCTTCATTTTACCCATTTGACAAGCCGAACAATTACTTGATGTATGGAAATCGTTGGTAGTCCGTATACCAACTTGTTGATAGAGAGTTTGTGAAGAGCTTTGAGGTTTAGATGAGACAAACGTTGATGTCATAAGAAAAAAAACGCAAAATTTTAATGAATCTATGCTAAATTGCTTAAAATGCGTTACTTGTACTTAACTAGTAAATTAAAGTACTAAATATGTGCTTAAATGACAAACAGTTCCAACATGCAATTGTTGAGGGGGAGTTTTACATGAGAATTTGTTCTTATCTTCTATATGATTTACTTGTAAAATATGACTTCTAATATTTTTTTTCTAAGCATCACAAAATATTTCGAGGTCATCCGAGGAGTCAAATGTTGAATTTCATCAACATTAGGAGATAATTTCATTTCTTTCAGAACTACAGGGAGCATTAAGCAATTTACTTTTGGGTTAATTCATAAAAGATTATGTTTTGGTTTTATCAGACCTAAATTTAACGACAGCCCAAAATATTTTTTTCGGCCCAACGTATTTTTACCTTACCCGATCGTAAATTATTAATATAACTTTATCGATCGAAAAACACACTCACACGCAACTCATTTCACTCGAAAAACTTTTCGACTTCCGAAAACCAACTTCGAACTCACATTGGCGATTTCCACAAAATCTCTCAATCTTCAGATATTTTTCATATAACTCGTCGATTTCGAAGGTAGAAACACGTTTCAAATCACTTTCCAGTCATAAACGAACGATTCACAAACAGTTTCTCAAAAATATTTGCATTAATGTCATTTTGATATTTTTTGGACTAAAAACGTTTTTAAACTCTCAAATCAACGTATTTAAACTCGAATATTTGGGTTAAAATCATGATATTTGGTTTTGCAACTGTTTTCTGAACGTTCCGAATAAAGATTCACTCATGATTCACCCAGAAATCGAAATTTATGTGTTACGCGTTTACTGTTTGATTTGAAAATTTTTCAATCGAAAAAGTTTTTATCGCAAACAGTGTCGTCGAAAAACTTTTGTTTTCGTTAAGTTTTATTTGATCGCAAAACTTCGCGGCGAAAACTTAATTTTTCGTTAAGTTTTATTTGATCGCAAAACTTCGCGGCGAAAACTTAATTTTTCGATTAAATTTTATTCTATCGCAAAACTACGCGTCGAAAAACTTAAGTTTTTCGACAACTTTTTATTCGATCGAAAATTTACTCAGCGAAAAACTATTGTTTTCGATAACATTTTATTCGATGGTAAAAGTCATCGGCGAAAATCTTGAGTTATTCGACACATTTTTATTCGATCGCGAATTTAACGATCGAAGATAATTGTCACTCTAATAAAATCACGCTGAAAAAGGCTTGGAAAATTTTTCAAGTTTTTCACAAAGACTTAGAAAATTTTCGATTATAAAAATTAACGTTCGAATAAATTCCCGATCAAATAAAAATACGCTAACGAGACTTAGTAAACTTTTCATTTTTTTACCAAGTCTTTCGCAAATAAACCTTAACCCTTAAATTTGTTTAATAAAATATTTTTTTAAGTACATTATTAATTCCATCTATTCGCATATGTAATTTCCATCTCATGAATTTTATTTCATTCATTACAGAAATGGCAACTCCAAACTACCCAAACATCTACCCTTCTGAAAGTTACATGTCAGTCCACGACAGTAACTACCAGCTGGACCTTGCTACATTTCGGTGTCCGGATGAAGTTATCATCTCCATCCTCAAAGGACATCCTCTATGGCCAGCTTTGACCATGACATCCACCGTACCAATGGTCTATCTCCTGCAATTCTGGGGAAGTATGCAGAGTCCTGTCAACGGCGATAGCGTAAAATACATGACAATGATCAATACAAGACATGTCGCCCTGACCAAAAATCTGATGGCCATGGTGCTCGATCTCCCGCACTACGACAACTATATCAACTTCCAACGGATGCGGAGATCGTGGAAGATATGCTCCAGATGGGATACAAACCCCCGCTGACCAAACTGGCGAATTTTCAAAACAGTGGGATCCCACATCCATGGAGGACCTTGTTAAGCATAATCAATAAATGCCTCTCTCCAAAACACTCCGGCTTCGATAAGGCAAACCGTAATATCCTTCGCATCTTCAATGGAGTGGTTTTCTCAAAGAAATACAATGTGGTCTACTGATACAGAATGATCTAGCGGACCAGATACGTCAAAGGAAGACCAAGTCGAAGGCCAAGTACCTCCCATACGTACGGTGGTTCCCGGTGTTGATCTCACACGTTATGGACGTTCACCCAGAGATCCCGAGACTACCACCGGGTTGAGGATACATCCCACCTCGCCTTCGCTTCTTTCACAACCCAAAGGCAGCCGACCTAGCGCTCCAACCGATGCTGATCCCATTGGAGCTGTTCAGACTAGCTGATCCAATGGACTAGGCCTACCAAGACTACTGTCAAAATAACTCAATCACGGAGGATATGGTATGGGCCTTGGATCAAGTTCCGATGCCTTCTCAAAGGGAATCTCTGGTGGCAATAACGAGCCCGAAGCCACGCCTCAGGAGACAAAGACACCGGCCGTCGAGCCCAAAGGTGTTCCTCACGATGTTTCTCCTGAGGCCACAGATTCAGATGAAGAATACAAACTTCAAAGAAGGGGCTCTTGCTAACAGCAAATCTCGGCCCCGTCTGTGTCCCCTTTAATACTATCGGCTTTGGTGACAACTCCTCCACCACCAACGGATCAGCCAACCGTCCAGAAACCTGAATCTGTCTCAACACCCATAGAGGTGATACCTACCGTATCATCTCAAGGATTGTTAACGGATTTCTTCGGAGCAAACAATAGGCCAACCTATTGAAGTGGTGACTTCAGGGTTGTTAACGGATGTCCTCGGACGTTCCGGAATCTCTAGACTTGTTCAAGGCGGCACATCGGAAACCTTTTCTGATGTTGTGACAGTGGAGCGCCTCCTGGCCTAACTCCACCGATGATTGTGACGGAGCAACGCTTACAAGAAGCACTCTCCACAGCCATTTCTTCTCTCGAAGTTCGTCTGATGGACGACTGCTCCAGGCCATTGAGATCTCCCGAAGGGATACCGAGAGAGCACCGGTTTCCGAGGCCGCTCCGTCAGAAGCTTAAACCACTCCCGTCTCCTCACCACCTCTTACCAAAAGAAGACATGACGATCCCGATGATCCGGATCGTCATGAGGGGGAGAAAAAGCAACAAACCACACGAAGCGGCCGTGGTGTGAGTCGAGAGCAAACAACAAAGAGTCAAGAAGCTGGAGGATCATCATCAAACCCACCAACCACACAATTCACAACCCGCTAACAAACAACTACATCTCCCACCATATCCCACGCACTACCTCGCTCTCCTACAAATCCAAATCCAATCCAGACCTCTAACCTCCTCCAAGCCCAACCAGAAGCAGTAGTCTATGATCCACATCTGATCGTAGATGACTATATTTTAAACGTCAGATACTCAAGCTGCTCAAGTGGATGACGCAATGGGAACCAGAGGAAGCTGCTCAAGCTCGACTCTCCAACGTCAGATACTTCTTACAACAAGACTCGATGGACTTAGTGTTGCTTGAAGATGAAGAACTTCAAGAAGGCGAGAACTACAATTCTGCTCTCCCAGAACTACCAGAAATGATCAGGCACAAAGTCGAATCTCCTCCCCGCTTATTAAAAGGGACAGTCAGAGTCGAGCGCCGTGGGAGAATATCAGAATTGAAGTCCCGTTCATTGAAGATGTTAGAAAGCATATATGGAGGGCTCCTTACCGGATAAAGAAGCTCAACGAACTAAACCTACGGGGTATTTCACATTGGGAAGATAGGAAGAAAATGGAGCACATCTTCATGCTCAACTAACTTGGTCCAGATCGAAGTGGCATCCCAACGGATCAACTGAAGAAAAACTTCAGGAATAAGCCACCGATCCTCCAACTTGTGGGGGTTTCGCATTCGATTGGAAGCGTCCTTACCTCAATCTACCACATTGGGCGAGCGGACAACAACCGCACTCGAGAAGAGATAGATGAGAGCTATCTCCCCTTCCGTACATCGGATGAGGTCTAATGTCTATATGAGATGTACTAACGAAAATATCAGGCGCTCTCTTGATATATCAAGAATGAAGGACTCGAGGGATTGAAAAGATTCATGGTGCGGCATATCAAGTATCACACCGCACACGACCTTCAAATTGCTATAGAGAACAATATGAAGAAGGTCAACATGGAGTCTCCGCTCATGAAGGGCTTCTCTCTCAATGATTTTCCCCATAACTACATATTCAAGAAACCTAGCTTCGCAACAACTTATCGAATTCAGTCATTGGAAAGACGAGAGCTATGATGAAGTCAGAAATCCACAAGTTCTGTGACGGGACGTTGAAGCTAGTGAGGAAGAACATCCAGAAAAGATTGGGAGAGATCACTAAAGAGACGATCTTCGAGGATCTTGGTGAAGAAGAGACCCCACTATTAAATGAGCTTCTCGATTCTATTAATGAGAGGTTGGAGCTGAGGAATGTTGTTCGACGTTACGAAACAACATTGGGATTACGGAAATATTCTACGCCAGACAAGGATAAATGGAGCTAAAACAAAGACAAGCACAACGGGGGAGATTGTAGAGACATTAGAAATGTGCTTTGTTATTTTGTTATCCTTGTAATTAGGGGCGTAATTAGTAGTTTTGATAGTGTAGGACTAAATATTAAATATACCATGTAAATAGGTATAAATACAATGTACACTATCGAGAAAAAAAATAAGTTCATTTTTTTCGGAAAAATCACAAGAATTGAATTCACATTATAGGAGAGAAAAAAGCAATCGAAAAACACTCTCTCTCAAGATCATGAAAGAAGATATTCGACCGAGGGTAATTTGTAAGATTTATCATTCAAATATCTAGAATTAATGCTTAGATTGATCGTTAGTTGATAGATAAGGACCTAACAAGAAGATAAATCTTCTTTAAAAAGTGTAAAAGGAGGTAAAAAATCCTTAAATGCTCAGGTAAAGTAGAAAAAGAGGTGTAGCATGCTAAGGAAAGAGTACCTAGGATAGAATTTCAGAAGAAAAATAATAGAAATGATTTATATTCAAAATTTTCTTCTGTATCAAAAACTATGGACATTCGTAAGAAGACAGCCGGTTCTGATCTGAATGTTGTTGCTTCCACTTATGTGTTAAACCCTATTAATTTTGAAAGCACAAATTTCGAAATCTGCTCTACTTCTAAAAACAAAAACAATCATTCTAAGACAAATGCAAATCTGAAGTCTCGTAGGAAACAAGATCCGACTATAAAGAAAGCTTATAGCATGATACATTCTTGTCCTCATTTAAGGTATCCGGTCAAAATACACTGAGCCAAACACCTTAAGAGACTAGTTAGAGAAAAGATTTTCTCATGCACTAAGACTAATAAGACATTTGTCCGCGCTGAAAAATTAACATCCCATGTAAGGTTCAACCTCAATGGATTTCCAATACAGCATCTAGGCCAATGCAAGCCCAAAAGGCCAAATTGCCTAAAGAGGTACCACTTAAACCAACTAATACCAAGTTAGTTTGGGTACCTAAAAGTAGAAATGGTTTAGGAATAAAAAATGAACAAACCTTACCTATCAAATCTGCTAAGTGGGTACCTAAGTCTCTCTAAAATTTTTCTATGCAAATCCATCATGTGTGGTATTTAGATTCCAGTTGCTCCACACACATGATGGGAAATCTAGAACTGTTGAGCAACTACCAAGACCGTTACAACGGAAAAGTTAGATTTGGAAACAACAACTCAGCTCCAACACTAGGCTTTGGAGATATTCTACAGCAGAATCTGACGATTAAGATGTCTCTTACGTCCAAGGTCTTAAACACAATATGTTCAGCATAGGACAATTTTGTGACAAAGGATTTCAAGTGGTGTTTCTAGCTGATAAGTGCAGAATATTAAATAGTCAGAATCAAGAACTTCTAACAGGATCACGAAGAATCAAATCTATATATCATCAATCTTACAACAGTTCGACCTTCGACAGCTGTTTTCCTCATCTCACAGACTACAATCAAGAGGAACAGCTTATGGCATCAATGAATGTCTCATCTAAATCTCAAAGCTCTACACAATCTCTCTATCAAAAAGTTTGTACACGGTCTACGAACGATTTCCATACATCAAGAGCATAATTTTTCGGCTTGTCAAACGGGAAAAATGAAGCGAGCGTCACACAAACTCAAGCAAGTTGCTTCTACATCTCGACTCTTGGAATTACTTCACATGGACCTTTGTGGACCAATGCGTACACAAAATATCAACGGTCGTAAATATGTGTTAGTAATTGTCGATGATTATTCTCGCTACACATGGACAAGATATCTCCGGACAAATGTTGAAACTGCAGACTTGATAATCAGCTTTGTGAATACGACTCAGAATCTCCTGCAAAAGAAAATCCAAATCCGGACTGATAACGGAACTGAATTCAAGAATCACGTCTCAGCAATTACCATCAGTCACTTGGAATTATTCAGCAATTTCAGCCGCTAAAACACCGTAACCAAATGGCGTCGTAGAACGGAAGAACCGGACTCTAGTTAAAGCTGCAAGAACAATGCTGATTCATTCCGGTCTCCCTCCTTTTCTATTGGCTGAAGCAGTGAGTACCGCGTGCTTTATGCAAAATAGGACGATTATTCACAAATGCTTTGAAAATACACCGTATGAAATAATTAATAAAACGATTCCGAATATCTCTTTTTTTTAAGTATTCGAATTCAAGTGTTTCGTGGCCAACGATCGGGAGTATCGAAGCAAGTTCGACCCTAAAGCATTTGAAGCCTTCTTTGTTGGATATTCATCCACGTCTAAAGCATACCGCGTCTACATCAACTCTCGCGTACTATTTTGGAAAGCTACAACGTCACTTTTCAAGAAGTGACCGAATTGGCTTATGAACAAAACAATTCAGAACCCGAGCTTATAGTCGTGTTGGCACAAAGTCAACAACTTCCAACAACTTCTACCTCAAACTCAAAAGAAGCAATTCCCGCCGACATGGAAGATTTAGATTCTCTATTTGAACATTTTTATCGGAACGAGTCTCAAATGCCTGCTTCATCTCATTCAATACCAGACAGTGCTCCTTCTTCCTCTGCGGAAGAAATTCTAATTGAGGCTTCAATCCTCAGACTCCAATAAATGTTCAAGAATCTCCTAATTCTGAATCTTCAACTAGTGCTGCAGCTCCTAAAAATACAGTTGAGGAAATTCCTTACCTCAGAATTGAATTTTCCAACTACGAATTTTCAACCCATCAATTCAGTAAGTCTCGATCTACAAATCAATTATGGATCTACTTCGGTTCTTCCTCACGAACACAAGTGGACTCGAGCTCATCCTATCGACCAGAGTATCGATGATCCTTCAAGTGGAGTATGCACTAGGACGTCTACACAAAGCTTATTATTCACATGTTTCTTAAGCCAAAACGAACCAATTAAGATTATCGAAGCCCTTAATGACCCGGATTGGGTAATCGCAATGCAAGATGAACTCAACCAATTCGAGCGTCTACGAGTTTCGACATTAGTTCCTCGACCGCAAGGCAAAACAATAATTGGAACTAAATGGGTTTTCAAGAATAAGAAGAACGAAAACGGTGAAGTAATCAGGAATAAAGCATGACTCGTAGCCAAGGGGTACAATCAACAAGAAAAAGAATTGACTACGACGAGACGTATGCTCCGGGTGCACGTATCGAAGCAGTTCGACTATTTCTAGCATACGCTGCTCATAAAGACTTCAAAGTCTATCAAATGGATGTTAAGACCGCCTTCCTCAACAGTATGTTAAAAGAAGAAGTCTACGTAGCTCAACCCGACGGATTCGTGCACGAGAATCATCCCGATTATGTCTATCGATTAGACAAAGCTCTCTATGGACTCAAATAAGCCAATCATGCTTGGTATGATGTTTTAAGCGAATTTTTAGTCAAGTCCAACTTCATAAGAGGAACCATCGATACGACACTCTTCATAAAAAAACAAGACAACTGATGATCATTCAAGTTTACGTTGATGGCATCATCATTGGCTCAACGAATGAACGTCTGTGTCAGAAATTTGGTGACCTCATGAAGACCAAAATCGAGATGAGCTTAATGGGAGAACTCCAATTCTTTCTTGGACTACAAGTAAAGCAACTCGAAGATGGAATCTTCATCAGTCAAACCAAATATATCCGAGATATTCTCAAGAGATTTAATCAAGATAAGAGTACACCAATGAATACTCACATGTTAACAAACTGCAAATCGGATGTTGATCCGTCTGGAAAATCAGTCAACATCACAACCTATCGGAGCATTATCGGATCTCTTTTCTAGTTTACGTCCAGCCGACCCGACATCATATTCGTCACATGCCTCTGTGCTCGTTTTCAAGCTGATCCAAAGGAGTCCATAATGCATGCAGTCAAACGAATTCTACGCTATCTCAAAGGAACTTCAAACTTAGGGATATGATATCCAAAAGATACGGATTTTCGATTAGTTGGCTATACTGATCTGATTATGCAGGTTGTCGAATCAATTTTTCTTCTTAGAGGACCAGCTGGTGCTCGCTAGTTCTATGGATGCGGACACAACTACGCGATTACGGGTTTGAATTTAATAACATTCCCATTTACAGTGATTCTCAAAGTGCTGTTGTCATTACTTGCAATTATGTTCATCAGTCACGCACGAAACACATAGATATTCGATAACATTTTGTAAAAGATCATGTAGAGAAAGGCACTATAGATATGTATTTTGTAAAAACGGAGCTTCAACTTGCCGACTTATTCACTAAGGCATTGGATGAAAAACGATTACAATTCCTTATTGCTAAGTTAGGCATGTTGAATCTCAATCTTACTTAAAATGTGCTTTACATATGCTTCTATGTACTTCTTGATATTCTTTGATTATCTTGCGTGACTCTATCCTTCAAATTTTTTACGAAGAAAAATAAAAATAAAATAGTATATAAAATAATAATAAAATAATAAAAAAATGGGGGATGGCGATAATTTTGCCTTATTTTGAAATATTCACAAATATATTTCTTTGATATATGATTAAGTTCTTTCATTAGACACTAAGCCACATCATATATGTGAGAATTTGAACATCAATATTTTACTCTTGAGTGTGTCACACTTCAAATGACTTTCTTTTGGTTTGTACTTCATAGCTTCATTCTTGCTTTTGTGTTAGTTTGTTATGAAAATGATAAGGGCAAATTAGGAAATACCTCACTTATTCCAAATTATAATCCTTTACTTTTATATTCACTTTGAGCCTTCTCCGACATTCTTTTTCTTATGAAACCCGATCAAGCCTTCAACAATATTTCCAAAGCTTCGGGGTTGCTCAATCAAGAAAAAGAGGGGGAGAAAAAGAGATACAAGTCTCAATCATTATAGAAGAGAAACACGGATCTCGCTGTCAACTTCTCCTGGATAATCACGTATACTCCTAGAAGAGAAGCACCTCGAAGTGAACTTCTCCAACGATAATCTAGATCTTATAAATAGAGAAAACGAGAAGAGAAGCGAGGCCTTGGGTTCGAATTCTATAATTGTGGAACCTTCGAAAGGAACACGGTCTCGGCCCAAAAAGAAGATCTCATCTCTCCAAGCTTTGTAAAGAAGACGAGACTCATCTTCAGCAAGCACAGAAGAAAAGAAAAGCTAAAGGATCATAAATGAATTTAAAAAAAGGGCCCCTGGAATTGAAGAATTTTTAAGCTCGCTAATCCAAAAAATATCCTACCCTTTTAGTCAGAGCCTAAAAATAATCCCTTCAAAGTCCCTTTGATTCAAAATGATGAACTTTCACTTAATAAGTTGATTAAATATGCTACGATAACAAATTAATTGATATAATTTTGTCGTGATGATATGAGTGATATAAAAAATTAATATGAACTTTCATTTTGATACTTTTTCGACTAAAAACGATTTTAAACTCTCAAATGAACATGTTTAAACTCGACTTTTTGGGTTAAAATCATGATATTTCGATTCGCAACTGTTTTCTGAACGTTTCGAATCCAGATTAACTCATGATTTACCCAGAAATCAAAATTTACGTGTTACGCGTTTACTGTTTTATTTGAAATTTTTTCGATCGAAAAAGTTCTTATAGCAAACAATGTCAAAAACTTTTGTTTTCGTTAAGTTTTAATTCGATCGTAAAACTTCGCGGCGAAAACTTAATTTTTCGATTAAATTTTATTCGATCGAAAAAATAAGCGGCGAAAACTTTAAGTTTTTCGATATTCTTTTATTCCATTGCAAAACTACGCGTCGAAAAACTTAAGTTTTTTGACAACTTTTTATTCGATCGCAAAATTACTCAGCAAAATACTATTGTTTTCGATAACATTTTATTCGATCGTAAAAGTCATCGGCGAAACTTGAGTTATTCGACACATTTTTATATGATCGCAAAAGTTAACGATCGAATAAATTGTCACTCGAATAAAAACACGCTGAAAAAGACTTAGAAAATTTTTCAAGTTTTTCTCCAAGACTTAGAAAATTTTCGATCGCAAAAATTAACGTTCGAATAAATTTTCGATCGAATAAAAATACGCTTACTAGACTTAGTAAACTTTGCAACTTTTTCACCAAGTCTTTCACAAGTAAACCTTAACACTTAGAAATTTTTTAAATTTCTCTAAGTGCACATTTAATTCGATCAATTCGTATATGAAAATTTTATCTAATGAAGTTTACTTCATTCTTTACAAGAATGGCACAACCAGTACATGCTAACATCTACCCTTCTGACTATTGGGTGACGGTCCACGACAACAACTATCAGATGAACCCGCCACATCTCGGTGTCCGGATGAAGTTATCATCTCCATCATCAGAGGACACCCACTATGGCCAGCTCTGTTAGGATTATTTTATTGTGTTCAATGTATTATTTTATCTTAGTCTTGTAATTAATTTAGCGAACTAGGCTTTAATTTAATTAGAGGCTAGTGAGCTATTAAATGTAACTGGGCTTACAAAAGCCCAAGGTATTATATACCAACTTGTGGTATAAATACCAAAAACCCTCACACATAGTGTGTGGGTAAGAGATTAGTCATATTACAAGAGAATTCCCAAAGCTATCAAAGTCTCCCACGCCCATCCCACGACGAATCAATACTTCCGAGCTTTAATCGTGGTAAATCGTCTTTAATCTTAAACGTAGTTGGATGCGTAGGACTAACAAGTGGTATCAGAGCCAAACACGTTTGGATTTGATCAAATTTTCTGAAATTTTTGGTGTTTTTCATGTGATAAACTCGAAAATATTTAGGTCTTGGTCTTGAGATTTTTCAGTCTATGTTGCTGATTTTGCTTGATTAAGATCAACATTTAGTTTTTTTTCGAGTGTTTTTGAGTGATTACCCATCAATTTTCAGTTGATTTGAGTGAGTTTTGGGGAGAAATCGCGCATGAAATTTGATTCTAGAACAGTGTTCATCTGCCCGAAGTTTGTTCATCATCCCGAAAATTGATTCATCTCGCCGAATTTCGATCGAAATTCGCCAGAATTTGAGACAATTTTCATTAGATAGCTGGCCGAATTTGGATATTGAATTTCTATCGCCGAAATTGGTTAATCCAATTTCAAAATTCTCGCCGAATTTCAATTAAGTTACCCGAATTTTGAATTCCTGATTTTGAATCAAATTTTACAATTTCGGCGAACTTCTACTACCCGAATTTGGCAAATTTTCGGGCAAAATTACAAAATTTGCCCAATTGTGGAAAACTCGGCGAATTACTACTGTTCAAATCAAATTCGACGAATTTTACTAATACCCGAATTTCATAATTTCGTGACCAATTTAATTTGAGTCCCCCGAATTTGTGAAATTTGGCGAAACTGAAATCGAATTTCTACCCGAATTTAGACTAAGCGAAATATTTCCATCCGAGTTTCACTATAACCCACCCTTTGAAATTACCCTTAACATTTTAGACCACATAAAATTTTCGGCCACCCCTTAAAAAAAAAAAAAAAAAAAAAAAAAAAAAAAGGACTTTCGAAAATTTTTTTTAAAAATAAATTTTTTCGGGCCCAAAATTTTAGGTATAGAAAACGCTTTTGTTAATTTTCCAAAGGCAAATCCACTTTACGTGTCAACGATCACGTATCCAACAATCTATTTAGGACATTTTTGGCAAATTTTAGAAAAAGTTTTGGTAACTCTCAAATTTTCGAAATCTAATTTTTTTTCGAAATTTCACGCTATCTTTTGACAAAACCAAACTTTTTGGAACAAAAGTTTCAAGAGCCATTTCTTTCAGAAAATAATTAATTTTAAAATTAATACTTAATTATGGATGCTCAAGCTAAAGAAATTGAGGAATTTAATCGATGTCGTTTTGAACTCAAAGCAACTGAGTGGAATGTCGTCACAGAACAATATGAGGTTATCCTAGCAATCTGCAATAAATGGTACACTAGAACTATCCCTTTAAAGACAATTATTGCGAAGCTAGTCGACCAAGATTCCTTTTCAGCGCTTGACGGGGAAAACAAGTTATATAAATCTATCTCGTGGTTGGAAATTCCTATGATTGCTAGTAAAATTTCCGAATTGAACGCAACTTTGGAATCGGAAAGAGTAGTGTTTCAAGCAGAAAAGCAAAAACTCTTAGAGGAGATTTCAAATCTTAAAAATTCCCCGTCCTTACCTGTTTTCCATGATTTTTCAAAAGATACATCATCCTCGAAACAGGTCAAGACAACAAAAATTAAAAGCATCTCTGTTCTCAAATCTGAGAAAGCTTCAAATACACATTCTAAGTTACCCGTGACGACTTCAAAGTCTACGGTGACCCGAGCAGAAAAGATAAGTAAAAAGCCTAAGCTTAATTCTTCCAAGGAACAGGAGAAAAATAGGAAGAGGAAAGGAAAATCAACACCTTCTATGAAAACTAGAGTAGAAACTGTTATTGATTTTTCCTCTCCTATTCCTATTAAAAAGGATGCTCCTCAAAGAGAAGTTTCATGCTCAAGCAAGCTAACTTCTCGAGCTTCCAAAATTTCCCATTCTTTAAAGAATGAGAAAAGTGGATTTCCTTACACGAACAAAAATGTTTATCATTCTCGTAAGCAAAATCCCACTAAAGACCATCATTATGGAGTGAATTGTGTGAAGTCTTCTCGTAGGTATTCACCCGCTATACATGCCTGCAATGTTGTAGCTTCGTATTCCTACTTGAAATATCCTGTCAAAGTCCATTCGGAAAAGCACCTCATGAGACTAGCCAAAGAGAAGATCTTTCACTCTAGAATACCTAGAGACACATTCACTGGCACTGAAACGTCTTTTCCGTGTCAAATTACCCCTAAGTGGTTATCCAATAATTTATTGTTGGACGATTTAGGACCGAATTTGACACATGCTAAGCATAAATTATTTTCTGCTAATAAGGGAGGACCCATACAAATATGGGTACCAAAGTCCCGATAAGGTTTTGCAGATAACCCCAGCATGGTTGGTATCCCGTTGAAAAATACCTTCTTTTAAAATGGTACATTTTAAATATGCATTTTCAAAACATTACGAGATTTTGAGATCCGAGTTGCATATTACGCACGAAAATGATAAAAACCATTTTTAAATGAGCCTTATTTGAGGGGGAGCTACTCTTTTACTTATAAAAGAGAAGCAACCTCTACAATTGTTTAAAAGGGAGAAATAATTACATTTTTTTTGGGGGGAGAGAGCATGGATATGTAAATTTAGGGAAAGAGATTGAAGAGAAATTGTTTCAATCCGACTACGCATCTTTTGAGGGGGAGCAATATTATTTAGGGAGCATGATTAAAAAAAAAAAAAAAAAAAAAAAAAAAAATTATTATCCCTCGGACACCATTCGACGGATTGGAACGAAGAATTTCGAGCATCCAAATATCAAGTCTTTTCTAAACGAAGAATCTCAAGCTTCCAATGGTGGCCTTTAGTGCAAACTCGGTGCTCACTTCAAGCAACCTGCTCCGGCATTGCTGATACAAATAAAGCAGCACTCACTACTTCCTACCGGACGCAAGGATAATTTGTTCTCATGATTCAGGCAAATCCAACTGAATCTAACCCCGGAACATCACCGAGAACTAGTCAATATCTTGCAAAGCTTGCCTCCGATGATGCTTCTGATCCATTTTGAAAAGACCAACACTACAACATTCCCTTACCTCACAAATATCTCGGATCACACCCCCATAGGTACAGGTGCTAATTTTATTAGCTCCCGGGTAGAAGTCGCCGCATTAGGTCCAACGGCGCATGCACAACCGAGCCTCACCCACTCGTCTGTCTCACAAAAGACAGGTGTTTCAAGAAATCACGGGGAGACACGACTACTATCACCGCTTCACTCGGAAGTGGGAGATATTGAATTAAGTGGTACTCAGCCCCACTACCACACTTTCTTGTGCACAATCGAGTCTAGCCTCACGTCCCATATTTTAAATATTTTCTAGGACACATACACTCTTATAACACCTGGTCTTTGTGATCAAGTTAGAACTTTCGTAGACATGTTACTCGTAGACATGGTTCGATGATCGGAAGGAAGTCCTGCCGTTGCAACATCAAAACAACAACGGAATCAGGCCATCGTCTCGAGCTAGTCTCTAGAACGATGAAAACGGGATGCCTATGTGGCCCCGGTTTACCAAGCCCTGTACTCACAGGCAATCGTGATGACGGATTGCCTTAGTGGCTCCGTCTGTTCATTACCACGCCGACCTGTCGTTTGTGTCCTTATCTTCCAAAACAAGCATGCCGATCTCGTTAATTCGATCGCCACGAGGGGGAGAAGGGGACACGGATAAACAAAGAGGTCGGACCACCCAACAAACGGATAAACAAAGAGGTCGGACCACCCAACAAATTCCGCCGAGCGTACCACTCTAAAGCCGGGCTCTCCTGCACTTGAACGTACATTCCAAAGGAGCCTCGGCACAACTTAAATCAAGCCCCACACTTACCTTCTTCCGGAGCCAGACAAGCTTTCTCGAAGCCGAACCAGACAACTTCCTTCGAAGAAGATGAACCTGGAGCCAAGAAGAAGAGAATTGATGTTAACGGGAAGTCTTTGTGACCCCGGTTAACCTTCAAGACGGATCGCCTTTGTGGCTCCGTTAGGTTATTGCCCAACCTGAGTTGCTTCTCCTCGTCCTGACGATGCAAACATCTTGCCATCGACGACCTATTTTCACCTAGTAGTAAAGAAAGAAAATGGGAGCCGTACCACAACGAAAAATGCAAGATTGATCGGAAATGCTCAAATCTCAAGCGTCATCAGAAAATCAAGCGAACCACGACCTTCAAAACTCGAATTTACAGCCACAAGTTCGCCTCTCCGAATATAAAGAGAACTCCCCAATCCCAACACAAGGTTGAACAAACGTAGGGGGAGTTGTGCACTATCAAAGGGAGAGACTGAACTCACCGGCAAGCCTCTTCGAGCCCCGACATCTCCAAGACAAGCTTCGAGAGAAGACTTGATGAAAGATGCGGTGCCGAGAAGAGAAGGTCAAGACGAGACAAAGGAGGAGAAACACTAAAGAAGAACACACGCACTAACGCTTTCGCTAATGCCACTTTGATACGTGTTCTTCAAGGACTCAGGAAAAGATTTACAAGACCAAGATACCAAGCGCTTAATTATAAATTGAACACAAAGGGGGAGATTGTTAGGATTATTTTATTGTGTTCAATGTATTATTTTATCTTAGTCTTGTAATTAATTTAGCGAACTAGGCTTTAATTTAATTAGAGGCTAGTGAGCTATTAAATGTAACTGGGCTTACAAAAGCCCAAGGTATTATATACCAACTTGTGGTATAAATACCAAAAACCCTCACACATAGTGTGTGGGTAAAGAGATTAGTCATATTACAAGAGAATTCCCAAAGCTATCAAAGTCTCCCACGCCCATCCCACGACGAATCAATACTTCCGAGCTTTAATCGTGGTAAATCGTCTTTAATCTTAAACGTAGTTGGATGCGTAGGACTAACAAGCTCTGACAATGACGGCCTCTGTACATATGGTCTACCTCTAGCAATTCTGGGGACGTATGCAGAGCCATGTAGTCGGAGATGACGTGGAATACACGACGCAGATAAATACAAGACACGTCGTCCTAAACAGAAATCTAATGGCCATAGTGCTCGATCTCCCACACCACGAACAGTACGATCAACTTCCAACGGACGCGGAGATCGTGGAAGATATGCTCCGGATGGGATACATGCCCCCACTCACCAAACTGGCGAATTTCCAAAACAGCGGGATCCCACATCCATGGAGGACCTTGGTCGGCATAATCAACAAATTCCTCTCCCCAAAACACTCCGACTTCGACAAGGCGAACGGAAATATTCTTCGTATCTTCCATGGAGTGGTTTTCTCAAAGAAATACGACTTGGCCCACCTGATATGGAATGACCTAGCAAACCAAATATGTCAAAGGGAGACCAAGTCGAAGGCGAAGTACCTATAAATGCTTTAGGAATCTTATAATTTATCTGTAATTTTTGTCCACTTGCTAAGCTAAGAGAATGTGTCGTTTTATGAAAATATTGGGTATGTATTATACCTTCTTGGATGCAGTAAAGATCAGCTCTACTATCGACTAAGCTATAAGATTTTTCTGAAATTTCCATCAATTTGTAGGATATTTTAATGAACCATTTTTGGGAAGTTATTACTTCAAGTGTCGAAAGAAAATTATCATTCTCGGAAGTACTAACATATTCTTCCGTAAATAACCTAGGAGGTTCTTCTAAAATTTCTTTTCCCTTTTCTATTTTAGAAATTCTTCTTTCAAGATCATTATTACTTAATCTTAATTCCTTAATTTCTCTTTTAAGAATAGTAATTTCAAGAGCTAAGTCTCTAACATTAGTCGAAGACTCAATCTTAATTTTTTTTTAATATTTCCATGACTTCTGCCATGCTATATGATTATGGTTGGGCAATTACTCGTTTAGACTCTTCGTCTTCCTTAATAATTTTTTTATTATAATATTTCTAATTTCTGATCTTCTGTCTGCTTAAGTAATTCTATTAAATTACTATATACTACGTTAATTTCCTGAAACTGTGATATTATTTGGTAAAGATGCTGATCATTTTCTAATTCAGAATTGGAGTCTAATGGTTCATTAGTACAAGGTTGTCCAATTTGACAGTTTATGCATTTTTTATCGAATTATGACGAAATATCCTCAACGATGTTATTTACGTATGGATC
This sequence comes from Linderniella brevidens, assembly GCA_004919715.1. NCBI lineage: Eukaryota > Viridiplantae > Streptophyta > Magnoliopsida > Lamiales > Linderniaceae > Linderniella > Linderniella brevidens. The sequence goes on from SWDC01000146.1 coordinate 11,579,962, forward strand.
AGAGGAATACTCCGATTCACTATCTGAATTTAGTAATATCTTAGACAATGTTTCTTTTAAATCATTGTCTATATTAAGATTATTAATCTTCTTTTTAGTCCAACAACTATTTGCCCCATTTTCTACATATAATAGTTTATCTTTTATTCTTGTATTGATTATTATTACTATTATAATTTTGAGAAGATTTTTGCTCTTTTCTTTTATTTCTCTTCTCGTGCCTACGTTCATGTTTTCTAGAAGACTGTTTCTTACTCTTAGATTCTCTATGAGTTTGACTCGAAGAAGGGTTTTCCATGCCAAATTAGCCACAGAAATTGTGTCATTTTTCGTCTAAGAAATGTCTTTTGACTTGTTTATTTAGCTTTATTTCATTACATAAAGCTAAACCTTCCTGTATACACGTGCCTATAAGTTTAACATAGGTAAAGGAGTTATAATCAATACTTGATTCTCCTTTCGTAAGGTTATTCCTAACTCTTTCTGCGATGAGGGAGGGCAATCCATCTATGAATTTAACTTTCAAGTAGTACTATTTGACTCCGGAAGTTCCATGACTCTACTTTAAAAGGTATCATTATACCATCTAAAAGATGTGAGTGTCTTACAAATAAGATTTTATAATAATGTTCTAATATTTTCACTATTGTCAGACATCTACCAGTGAAATGTTCAATGATGTTAACACTTAGGATGTAAAAAACATTATCAACTTGTTGACCATTTTCTTCTTTTACTGTGTTAAGGATTTGATCCTTGTCAAGTTGAGATAAATAATTATCCCACCAGCCTTTTACTTGGCATGTGGGATAATTATTTATCTCAACTTTACAAGGATCAAATCCTTAACACTGTAAAAGAAGAAAATGGTCAACAAGTTGATAATGTTGTTTACATCCTAAGTGTTAACATCACTGAACATTTCACTGTTAGATGGTCCGACAATAGTGAAAATATTAGAACATTATTACAAAATCTTATGTATAAGACACTCACATCCTTTAGATGGTATAAGGATCCCTTTTAAAGTAGAGTCATGGGACTTCCGGAGTCAAATAGTACTCACTGGAAAGCTAAATTCATAGATGGATTGCCCTCCCTCATCGCAGAAAGAGTTAGGAATAACCTTAGGAAAAGAGAATCAAGTATTGATTATAACTCGTTTACCTATGTTAAGCTTATAGGCACATGTATACAAGAAGGTTTAGCTTTATGTAATGAAATAAAGCTAAATAAACAAGTCAAAAGACATTCCTTAGACGAAAAATGACACAATTTTTGTGGCCAATTTGTCATGGAAAACCCTTCTTCGAGTCAAACTCATAGAGAATCTAAGAGTAAGAAACACTATTCTAGAAAACATGAACGTATGCAAGAGAAGAGAAATAAAAGAAAAGAGCAAAAATCTTCTCAAAATTATAATAGTAATAATAATCAATACAAGAATAAAAGATTTTCTATTATATGTAGAAAATGTGGAAAATTAGGTCATAAGGCAAATAGTTGTTGGACTAAAAAGAAGATTAATAATCTTAATATAGACAATGATTTAAAAGAAACATTGTCTAAGATATTACTAGATCAGATAGTGAATCAGAGTATTCCTCTGATCCAGATGTAAATAACATTGAGGATATTTCATCATAATTCGAGAAAAAATGCATAAACTGTCAAAATAGGACAACCTTGGACTAATGAATCATTAGACTCCTGTTCTGAATTAGAAAATGATCAGCATCTTTACCAAATACTATCACAGTTTCATGACGTATTATATAGTAATTTAATAGAATTGCTTAAGCAGACAGAAGATCATAAATTAGAAATATTATAATAAAAAATTATTAAGGAAAACGAAGAGTCTAAACGAGTAATTGCCCAACCATAACCATATAGCATGGCAGAAGTCATGAAAATATTAAAAAATAAAAATAAGATTGAGTCTCCGACTAATGTTAGAGACTTAGCTCTTGAAATTATTATTCCTAAAGAGAAATTAATTAATTAAGATTAAGTAATAATGATGTTGAAAGAAGAATTTCTAAAATAGAAAAGGGAAAAGAAATTTTAAAACATCCTCCTAGGTTATTTACAGAAGAATATGTTAGTACTTCCGAGAATGATAATTTTCTTTCGACACATGAAGTAATAACTTACCCAAAAATTATTAATTCATATATCCTTATTAATTGATGGAAATTTTAAGAAAAATCTTATTGCCTTAGTCGATAGTGGAGCAGATCTTAACTGCATCCAAGTAGGTATAATACCTACCAAATATTTTCATAAAATGATACATTCTCTTAGCTCAGCAAGTGAAGAAAAATTACAGATAAATTATAAGATTCCTAAAGAATTTATATGCAAGAATAAAGTTTGTACTTCCTTTTTATTACTAAAGAATATTACTAATCAATTTATTCTTGGAACTCCTTTTCTCAGGAAATATTCCCAAAATTATCAATGAGCATAGATTCACATGAAATTTCGATAATAAAGAAGTGTACTTTGAATTCATTACTGAGCCTTCACCACTATATCGACTGCTCAGCCAAGTTGTCCAACTCGTTCACCTGTTTAGCCATAATCGGACTAGGGGAATTGACCGAACTCTTGCTAAAATTTCATTGCAAATATGTAATGATCATCTGAACGCATTCTGGGATAGATAGTTTCTTTACCCTATGAAGAAGCATTTGATGAGAAAAATTTTATGACAAAAGCTCGACAATGTCAGATGAATTCTGAGTATTTAGAGCTTTGTAGAAAAGAAATAAATTCTCTTTTACATAAATGTTTAATTAATCCTTCAAAATCTTCTTGGTCATGTGCAGCTTTCTATGTTAATAAACATGCGGAAAAGGAAAGGGGAGTACCCAGGTTAGTTATAAATTATAATCCTTTAACTAGTGTTTTAAAATGTATTAGATATCCTATTCCGAATATAAAGGATTTACTTGATAGATTGCATAATGCAATAATATCGGAAAAAGGTAGATATAAAGCTGCTTTTACAGTCCCAATTGGACACTATGAATGGACCGTTATGCCATTTGGTCTTTGAAGAGAATTTAGAATTGTGCTTTGTTATTTTATTATCCTTGTAATTAGTGGCGTAATTAGTAGTTTTGATAGTGTAGGACTTAATAGTAAATATACCATGTAAATACGTATAAATACAATGTAAACTATCAAAATCAATACACAAGTTTATTTTCGAAAAAACACAAGCATTGAATTCACATTCTAAGAGAGAGAATAGCAATCGAGAAACTCTCTCTCTCAAGATCATCAAAGAAGATATTCGACCGAAGGTATTTTGTAAGATTTATCATTCGAATATCTAGAATTCATGCTTAGATCGATTGGTAGTTGATAGATAAGGACCTAACAATTTGTATTCGAGCAGATCGTGATTGATTTTAGATTGAATTCACGATTTTAAGATCAAAATAATTTTCCAGATTTTCGGTCGAAATTACGTGACTTGTATTTTGATCAATATGGTTAATTGTGCGAATTTTGTTGTGGATTTTGCTGATTAAGTGATAATATGTTAGGAATGATTTACGTACTGATTTCAATCGCTTAGAACATCATATAAATTCAGATTTTTGATTTAGATCGATATTTGCGTTTGCGATTAAGTTTTGATTTCGATTTGATTTTCTTAATATTTGAAATATTTTTGCTGTAAACAGTGGTTAATATTGTGTTTGCTCTTTTTAAGAACTAAAAAAAGAGTGATTATCCAGAATTTCAACACCTAACTTGAACATCTCGGTTGAATCTGAAATTTTCACTGTTACATTGAACTTTGCTGTTCTTCGATCGGTTTTTCGATCGAAAAACTTAAAATTATTTTTCGAATAAGTTTGCAGCCGAGAAATTTTTCTATGACAAACAATGTTCTCTTGTGTTTTCTCAAATAAAAGACTCGGAAAACATTATTTCGATAATTAGTTTTTTTATTCATATATAAATATCTTTTTCGAGCATAATAAAGCGTATTTTTATTCGACGGATACTTTTTTCGCTAAATAAATATCTAATTTTGACACAAAAACTTGTCATAGTAAAAAAAGTTTTTCGATCATGTTTTTCGATCATTTAAATTATCCAGTCAAAATTTAGCGAAAACTTATTTAGATCGAATAATTCACACTCGAAAAACTTTTAATTAACAATTTGAGTCAAACTTCTCGAAATTTTTCGATCACTCTTAATTTTTTGATAAAGGTTTTGCGATCAACAATTATTCGACAAACTATTTTTCGATAGGATATTTACTTTGCAAAACTATTACGTTCGAAAAATATTTTTCGAAAAACTTATACGATCGAAAATCCTTTTCGATTAAAGGTTCGAAAATTTTTAAATTGAAAACTTTATTGTTCAAAAAGTTTTTCGACCACTACTCAAAGACACACATTTTACACTATTTTGAAAGAAATCAAAATTCGTAATTGTCAAAACATACAAAAAATATTTGTCTGCGAATTATCTTCTACGATACTCACTCGGAAACGACGTCCGCCCTCCAATTCTACGAAGTGGCGAATACACCGTATGGAGAAGCCGATTCATGAACTTCTTGGAAACAAAAGAGCAAGCTACAAATTTGATAGCTTCTCTTTAAGGTCCCGATCAATTTTGGCTAATCCAAGAAGGCGATGCCACTTAATCCTCCTATTCCCGCAACTAGAAGACTTAAAGTTCCTAGTGAATACACCGAGGGAGAGCGATTAAGAGTCAAAGCATACTTAGGAGCCAAAACTTTCCTAATGCAAGGAATTCTAATGACATCTATATGCAAATAGATAGTCTATCTAGTGCAAAAGCTATGTGGGACGGGCTCCACAAGATGATGCAACGGACCAAAGTTGGAGTCAAAGCTAAGAAAGCGAACATTCTAACCGCTTACGAGTCATTCAAAGCCAGGGCAGAGGAAGCTGTTTATGAACTCTATCAACGCTATCTAACTCGTCTTAATGAGATGGGGAAGATAGATATCTTCAAGACCAACATGGTGGTCAACATCCGATTTCTTTCTTCTCTTCAACCGGAGTGGAAGAAAATATCCATGCAAATCCGTCAAAATAAGGATTTGGACGAAATGGATATCCACGCCGTCTTTGATAATCTTGCCCAACACGAGGAAGATATCAGCGAGATACAAAAAGAACTTAAGGGCAAGCAGATCGGTGATTCTATAGCTCTTGTTTCTGAAAGAAAAACAAATCGATCTTGCAAAGATAAAAGCATCAAGTCGCCAAGTTCTTCAGAAGATGAAGACGAATCTGAATCGGACTCCGAACCCGATATGAAGGAGTTCAAGAAACAGTTGGCTCTCATTTCTAAAATGATGAGCAAAAAGTTTTATAAAAATATATCCCCTTCCTCGGCCAATAGACTTCGGACATCAAGCTCCAAGCACAAGGAAAGACCGGCCGAGTCCTCAGAATCTAAAAACGCCAAAGAACCACAAAAGTGCTATAATTGTGGAATGATAGGGCACTTCTCCAGGGAATGAAACTACCCAAGAAAAAGGACGTCAACTACTACTCCAAAAAATTTCAACTCACTAAACAAAAAGAGGCTGGAGTAGCACTGATGGCCGAACAAGAGCATTGGCTGGAAGACACCAAATTCTGAAGACGAAAATCTCGCTCTAATGGCATACATCGACGACGCCTCAAATGATAACTCTTCAAGAAGGCCTGACGACGACGACGATAAAGCATCCTCTTCCTCACAAGAGGTAACAATATCTAAATCCACATTATTAAACATGTTAGAATCATTACAGATTAAGTACTCTAACATGAAAAATGAGCGGAAAAGAACTAAGGAATAAGAAGAGGGACTAGCTCTTAGTGAAAACAATTTCCAAAGTAATTAGATAAGACAATTCATCTAGAAATTCGTTTATCTAACACTAAGGAAAACTATCTAGTCTTGAATTAACCATAGCTACCACTGGGACAAAAGCCAATGACCTTAATACGACTCTTATCGATTGTCAGAGAGATTTAGAAATTTCTAAAATAATTTCAAAGAAATCTCTGACGAACGTAAGAAACTTTACTCAAAGATTAAAACTTTAGATGATCTTCTAACGAAAAGGGGTCAAACGGATCAAACTATCTTTCTAAATCAACCTCTTGATATAGAGTTTTATAATCCTAAAGAAGGCTTAGGTTTTAACAATCCCTGTAACTTGAAAAAGGTCAATGTTAAACAATTATATGATATCAAGTACATGGGATTAGGTTTAACTTCTCCAATGGCCTTTACTAATTCTTCAAAAATAAATGCATTAGAAGAATCTAAACGAAAAACCACAAATAGGACTGACATTTCTTTGACTACATTGACTTGAATAATAGTTACAAGACAAGAGATCTCAACTTGTCTAGTGATTATAATTCACTATATCCCCTAGAAGATTTTTCTAAATATAAGGAAGAAAATAGTGATCATTTTCAAAATTCTACTTTCTGTTATATTCCAGCTATTATGAAGAAAATAGCTGATTTAAATGTTTCCTTAGAAACAGAAAGAAAGAATTTCAAAACTGAAAAGAATGAGCTTTTACTGGAGATTTTTAATCTCAAAACTTCCTCTAGTTTAAAAATTTGTCCTGCTTTTACTTTGAAAGAAATATCATTAATTAAGGACAAAATTACAACTAAGAAAACACCTCCCATTGTTTTTCAAAGTATTTGAACAGAAGATAAATCTTCTTTAAAAATCATAAAGGAAGGAAGAGAATCCTTAAATGCTTCAAAAAGGAAAAAGATTTTTCTAACTTTTTTTCTACTCCATCCACAAGTAGAGTAGAAAAAAGAGGTGAAGCATGCAAAGAAAAGAGTGCATAGGATAGAATTTCAGAAGAAAATGATAGAAAAGTCTTATTTTCAAAATTTTCTTCTGTGTCAAAAACTATGGACACTCGCAAGAAGACAACTGTTTCAAACTTTAATGTTGTTGTTTCTACTTTTGTGTTAAAGACTATTAATTTTGAAAGCACAAATTTTGAAATTGGCTCTACTTCAAAAATTATGAACAACCATCATTCTACGACAAATGTCAGTCTTAAGTCTCGTAGGAAACAAGATTCAGCTATAAAGAAAGCTTATAGCTCGATACATTCGTGTCCTCATTTAAGGTATTCGATCAAAGTACACTCAGCCAAACACCTTAAGAGACTAGCTAGAGAAAAGATTTTCTCATGCACTAAGACTAATAAGACATTTGTCCGCGCTGAAATTAACCTACCATGTAAGGTTCAACCTCAATTGGTTCCCAAGACACCATCTAGGCCAACGCAAGCCCAAAAGGCCGAGTTGCCTAAAGAGGTACCACTTAAACCAACTAATACCAAGTTGGTTTGGGTACCTAAAAACATAAATGGTTTAGGAACCAAAAATGAACAAAGCTTACTTATCAAATCTGGTAATCCGAAAGGACCCATTACTAAGTGGGTACCTAAGTCTCTCTAAAATTTTTTATGCAGATCCATCATGTGTGGTATTTAGATTCGGGTTGCTCCAGACACATGACAGGAAATCATGAACTGTTGAGCAACTACCAAGGCCGTTACAACGAAAAAGTCAGATTCGGTAACAATGATTCAGCTCCAATACTATGCTTTGGAGATATTCTACTGCAGAATCTGACTAACAAAGATGTCTCTTACGTCCAAGGTCTTAAACAAAATCTGTTTAGAATAGGACAATTCTGCGACAAAGGATTTCAAATGGTGTTTCTAGCTGATCAGTGCAGAATTTTGAATAGTCAGAATCAAGAACTTCTAACAGGATCTCGAAGATCAAATCTATACACCATCAATCTGACAACAGTTCGACTTTCGACAGCCGTTTGCTTCATCTCACAAACTACAATCAAGAGGAACAATTTATGGCATCAACGATTGTCTCATCTAAATCTCAAAGCTCTTCACAAACTCTCAATCAAAAAGAAGCTTGTCAAATGGACAAAATGAAGCGAACATCACACAAACTCAAGCAAGTTGCTTCTACATCTCGACCCATGGAATTACTTCACATGGACCTTTGTGGACCAATGCGTACAAAAAGTATCAACGTTCGTAAATATGTGTTAGTAATTGTTGATGATTATTCCCGCTACACATGGACAAGATATCTCCGAACAAAAGATGAGACTGGAGACTTGATAATCAGCTTTGTGAATACGACTCAGAATCTCCTACAAAATAAAATCCAAGTAATCCGGACTGATAACGGAACTGAATTCAAGAATCAACGTGTTAACTATTATTATCACACACTTTGAATTATTCAACAATTTTAAGCCGCTAAAATGCCTCAACGGAATGGCGTCGTAGAACGGAAGAATCGGACTCTTGTTGAAGCTGCAAGAACAATGCTGATCCATTCTGGTCTCCCTCACTTTCTATGGGCTGAAGCAGTAGTACCGCGTGCTTGACGCAAAATCGGACGATTATTCACAAACTCTTTGAAAAGACGCCGTATGAGATAATTAATCAAAGGATTCCGAATATCTCATTCTTTAAAGTATTCGGATGCAAATGTTTTGTGCCCAACGATCGAGAGCATCGAAGCAAGTTCGATCTCAAAGCATTTGAAGTCATCTTTGTCGGATATTCTTCTACTTCTAAATCATATCGCGTCTACCTCAAGTCTACCGTACTATTCTTGAAAGCTACAACGTCACCTTTCAAGAAATGACGGATTTGGCTTCTGAAGAAAACAGTTCAGAACCGGAGCTCATAGGCGTGTTGGCACTAAGTCAACAACTTTCGACAACTTCTACTTCATAGTCAAAAGAAGCAATTCCCGCCGACCTGGAAGATTTAGATTCTCTATTTGAACATTTCTATCGGAACGAGTTTCAAATGCCTGCTTCCTCTCATTCAATACCAAACAGTGCTCCTTCTCCCTCTACGAAAGAAATTCCAATTGAAACTCCCAATCCTCGGACTCCAACAAATGTTCAAGAAACTCCTAATTCAGAATCTTCAACTAGTGCAGCAGCTCCTATAAATGCAGACGAGGAAATTCCTTCCAATTCAACCTCAGAATTGAATTTCCAACTACGAATGATCAACCCATCAATTCAGGATGTCTCGATCTACAAACCAATTAAGGATCTACTTCGGTTATTCCTCATGAACGCAAGTGGACTCGAGCTCATCCTATTAACCAAATCATCGGTGATCTTTCAAGTGGAGTATGCACTAGGACGTCCACACAAAGCAGCGTATTCACATGCTTCTTCAGCCAAAACGAACAAATTAAGGTAGCCGAAGCTCTTAAAGACACGGATTGGGTGATCGCAATGCAAGATGAACTCACCCATTCGAGCATCTACGAGTTTGGACATTAGTTCCTCGACCGCAGGGCAAAACAATATTTGGAACTAAATGGGTTTTCAAGAATAATAAGAACAAGAACGGTGAAGTTATCATGAATAAAGCACGACTCGTAGCCAATGGATACAATCAACAAGAAGGAATTGATTACGACGAGACGTATGCTCCGGTGGCACGTATCAAAGCAATTCGACTATTTCTAGCATACGAGGCTCATAAAGACATCAAAGTCTATCAAATGGATGTTAAAACCGCATCTCTTAATGGTGTGTTAAAAGAAGAAATCTATGTCGCTCAAACCCGACGAGTTTGTGCATGAAAATCATCCCGATTATGTTTATCGATTGGACAAAGCTCTCTATGGACTAAAACAAGCCCCTCATGCTTGGTATAATGTCCTAAGCGAATTTCTAGTCAAGTCCAACTTCATAAGAGGCACCATCGTTACGACACTCTTCATCAAAAGACAAGGCAAAGACATGATGATCGTTCAAGTTTACGTTGAGGACATCATCTTCGGCTTGACAAATGAACGTCTCTATCAGAAATTGGTGAACTAATGAAGACCAAATTCGAGATGAGCTTAACGGGAGACCTCCAATTCTTTCTTGGACTACAAGTAAAGAAACTCGAAGATGAAATCTTCATCAGTCAAACCAAATATATCCGAGATATTCTGAAGAGATTTACTCAAGACAAGAGTACACCGATGAATACTCCCATCTCAACAAACTGCAAATTGGAGCATATCGGATCTCTTCTCTACTTGACGTCCAGCCGACCCGACATCATGTTCGCCACTTGTCTCTGTGCGCGTTTTCAAGTTGGCCCAAAGGAGTCTCACATGCATGCAGTCAAGCGAATTCTACGCTATCTCAAAGGAACTCTCAACTTAGGGCTATGGTATCCTAAAAATAATGATTTTAGATTAGTTGGCTATACTGACGCTGATTATGCAGGTTGTCGAATGGACAGAAAAAGCACGTCTGGCGGAACACAATTTTTAGGCAAAAAGTTTGTCTGTTGGTCCTCAAAGAAACAAAATTGCGTGTCAACATCGACGGACGAGGCGGAGGACGTCGCGACTGCCAGGTGTTGCTCGCAAGTTCTATGGATGCGGACACAACTATGCGATTACGGGTTTGAATTTAATAACATTCCCATTTACAGTGATTCTCAAAGTGCTATTGCCATAACTTGCAATCCTGTTCACCATTCACTCACGAAACACAGATATTCGCTATCATTTATACAAGATCATGTATATAAAGGCACTATAGATATGCATTTTGTAAAAATGGAGCTTCAACTTGCCGACTTATTCACTAAGGCTTTGGATGAAAAACGATTCCAATTCCTTATTGCTAAGTTAGGCATGTTGAATGTCAGTCTTACTTGAAAATTTTTCTACATGCTCTATTATGCTTCTATGTGATATTCTATGAGCTTCTTGATAGTCTTTGATTATCTTGCGTGACTCTATCTTTCAATTTTTTTACAAAAATAAAAATAAAATAGTATATAAATATAATAATAATAATAATAATAATAATAATAAAATTAATAAAAAAATGGGGGATGACGATAAATTTTGCCTATTTTGAAAAACTCATAAAAATATTTCTTTGATATATGATTAAGTACTTTGTCTAAATATTCATGTGACTTTCTCTTATTTAAACAGCCTAGTTTGTTTCACTAGACAAAAAGCCACATCATATATGTGAGAATTTGAGCCTCCAATTTTTTATTCTTGAGTGTGTCACACTTCAAATGACTATCTTTTGGTTTGTACTTCATAGCTTCATTCTTGCTTTTATGTTAGTTTGTCACGAATATGATAAGGGCAACTTAGGAAATTCCTCAATATGCACAAATTATAAATTCTTTACTTTTACCTGTAAGATATCCACTTTGAGCCTTCTCTGACATTCTTATTATAATGAAACTCAATCAAGCCTTCAACATTATTTCAAAAGTTTCGGGGTTGCTCAATCAAGAGAAAGAGGGGGAGAAAAAGAGATACAAGTCTCAATCATTATAGAAGAGAAACACGGATCTCGTTGTGAACTTCTCCTAGATAATCTCGTATACTCCTGGAAGAGAAGCACATCGAAGTGAACTTCTCCAACGATAATCTAGATCTTATAAATAGGGAAAACGAGAAGAGAAGCACGGCCTTGGGTTCGAATTCCATAATTGTGGAACCTTCGAAAGGAACACGGTCTCGACCCAAAAAGAAGTTATAATCTCTCAATGTTTTGTAAAGAAGACGAAACTCATCCCGAGCAAGAGAAGCTAAAGTATCAGAAATTAATTTCAGTGAGGGTTCCTGGAATTGAAGATTTTTTTTAAGCTCACTAATCCGAAAATTACCCTACACTTTTAGTCATAGCCTAAAAATAATCCCTTCAAAGTCCATTTGATTCAAAATGATGAACCTTCACTTGGTAAGTTGACTAAATATGCTACGATAACAAATTAATTGAAATAATTTTGTCGTGATGATATGAGTGATATATCTACTAAATATTTCCATGATAAAAATAAATTGAGTGCTATGAGCGAAACTTGCGAGAGTTGTCAAAGTGATTCATACGAAGATCTTAGAATATTAGTTTAGTTACATGATTTGACGACAAATTATTATTTTATATGTCAAAAGAAATTTTGCGTGATAATGTTCAAATGTCCAATCTGACCCCAAAACAAAAATATTTTTGAAATTTCTTTTGGAAATATTGTTCGCACATTTTAAATGCATTAATACATGCATTGGCTCAGAATTGATAAAATGCGAAACTTTTTTTGAAAAACGCAAAATTTTATTGAATCTATGCTGAATTGCTCAAAATGCGTTACTTGTCCTTAAAAAGTAAATTTTCATATGACAAATTGTACTAAATATGTGCTTAAATACCGAAAGTTAAATCGTGCAATTGTTGAGGGGGGTTTTTATATGGGAACTTGTCTATTATCTCCTATATGATTTACTTGTAAAACATGACTTCTGATATTTTTTTTCTAAGCATCACAGAAAATTTCGAGCTCATCCGAGGAGTCAAATGTTGAATTTCATCAACATTAGGAGATAATTTCATCTCTTTCATAAATACAAGGAGCATTATGCAATTTACTTTTGGGTTAATTCATAGAATATTAAGTTTTAGTTTAATCAGACATGAATTTTAATGAAAGCCCAAATATTTTTTTTCGGCCCAACGTATTTTTACCATACCTGATCGTAAAGTATTAATACCACTTTATCGATCGAAAAACTCACTCACATGCAACTCATTTCACTCGAAAAACTTTTTTACTTCCGAAAACACTCTTCGAACTACGGCGATTTCACCAAAACCTCACCTTATCTCAGTGATTTTCTTCCTAAACTCGTCCATTTCGAAGGTACAAAAACGTTTCGAATCACTTTCCGGTCAAAAACACACGATTCGCAAGCAGTTTCTCGAAAACATTTGAAGAAATTTCATTTTCATACTTTTTCGACTAAAAACGATTTTAAACTATCAAATCAACGTGTTTAAACTCGATTGTTTGGGTTAAAATCATGATATTTGGATTCGCAATTGTTTTTTGAACGTTACGAGCCCATATTAACTCATGATTTACCCAGAAATCAAAATTTACGTGTTACGCGTTTACTGTTTGATTTGAAAATTTTTCGATCGAAAAAGTCGTTATCCCAAACAGTGTCGTCGAAAAACTTTTGTTTTCGTTAAGTTTTATTCGATCGCAAAACTCAACGTCGAAAACCTTTCGTTTTCGATATATTTTAATTCGATCTTAAAACATCGTGGCGAAAACATATTTTTTTTGATTAAAATTTATTTGATCGCAAAAATAAGCGGCGAAAACTTTAAGTTTTCATATTCCTTATTCGATCGCAAAACTACGCGGCGAAAAAGTTAAGTTTCTCGACAACTTTTTATTCGATCGAAGACTTACTCAGCAAAAGACTATTGTTTTCGATAACATTTTATTCAATCGCAAATTTAACGATCGAATAAATTGTCACTCGAATAAAAACACATTGAAAAAGACATAAAATTTTTCAAGTTTTTTTTAAAGACATAGAAAATTTTCGATCACAAAATTTTCGATCGAATAAAAATACGCTTGTGAGACTTAGTCAACTTTACAAATATTTTTTAACAAGTCTTTCGTACATAAACCTTAACACTTAAAATTTTCAAATTTCTCTAAGTACAATTTAATCCCATTTATTCGCATATGAAATTTCCCAACTAATGAATTTTATATCATTCTTTACAGATATGGCAACTCCAAACTACCCAAACATCTACCCTTCTGGAAGTTACATGCCAGTCAAGACAACAACTACCAGTTGGACCTTACTACATTTCGGTGTCTGGATGAAGTCATCATCTCCATCCTCAAAGGACACCCTCTATGGCCCGCTTTGACCATGACGTCCACCGTACCAATGGTCTATCTCCAGCAATTCTGGGGAAGTATGCAGAGTTTCGTCAACGACGATAGCATGGAATACATGACGAAGATCAATACAAGACATGACGCCCTGACAAAAAATCTGATGGCCATGGTGCTTGATCTACCGCACTACGACAACTATGATTAACTTCCAACGGATGCGGAGATCGTAGAAGATACGCTCCGGATGGGATACAAACCCCCACTGACCAAACTGGCGAATTTCCAAAACAACGGGATCCCACATCCGTGGAGGACTCTGTTCGGCATAATCAATAAATGCATCTCCCCAAAACACTCCGGCTTCGACAAGGCGAACGGGAATAGCCTTCGCATCTTCCATGAAGTGATCTTCTCAAAGAAATATGACGTGGCCCAGCTGATATGGAATGATCTAGCGGACCAGATACGTCAAAGGTAGACCAAGTCGAAGGCCAAATCTCTCCCCTATGTACGGTGGTTCCCGATGTTGATCTCACACTTCATGGACATTCATCCAGAGATCCCGAGACTAACACCGGTTGGAGAATACATTCCACCTCGCCTTCGCTTCTTTCACAACCCGAAGGCAACCGACATAGCGCTCCAACCAATGTTGATCCCATTAGAGCTGCTCAGACTAGCTGATCCAACGGACAAGGCCTACCAAGACTATTGTCAAAATAACTCCATCACGGAGGAGATGGTACGAGCCTTGGATCCAACTCCGGCACCTTCTCAAAGGGAATCACTAGTGGAGACAATGGAGCCCGAAGCCACGGCTCAGGAGATAGAGACACCGGCCATCGAGCCCGAAGGTGTTCCTCAAGATGTATCTCCTGAGGCCATTGACTCGGATGAAGAATACATACTCCAAAGAAGGGGCTCTCGCCGACAGCAACTCTCGGCCCCGTCTGTATCTCCTTCAGAACTACCGGCTTCGGTGACAACATCTCCACCTACAATGGATCAGCCAACCACACAGATTCAAATTGAATTTGTCTAAACACCCATAGAGGTGATACCTATCGTATCATCTCAAGGATTGGATGGAAGCCCTATTGGACCCCCGATATCTTCGGAGCAAACAATAGGCCAACCCATTGAAGTGGTGACTTCAGGGTTGATAACGGATGTCCCCGAACGTTCCGGAATCTCAAGACCTACTCAAGGCGGCACATCGGAAACCTTTTCCGACGTTGTGACAGTGGAGCGCCTCCCTGTCCCACTCCACCAATAATCGTGACGGAGCAACGCTTACAAGAAGCATTCTCCACAGCCATATCTTTTCTAGAAGATCATCTGATGGACCGCATGCTTAAGGCTCTCGAGAATTCTCGAAGAGGTACCGGGAAAGCACCAGTCTCCGAGGCTACTCCGACTGACACCCAAACCACCCCCGTCTCCTCCCCACCTCTTACCACCACCATAAACATCCCCATATAACCCACCCTCACCACCCCAACTCCATCACCTTCACTAATCAACCCCTATACCATCCCAATCACCCAGCTTCACGAAATACTGGTAGATGAACCCGAGCCGCCCGCTCAAACAAGGTGCCGAGAAGAAAGCTCCCGGACCAAAAGAAGACATGACGATCCCGATGATCCGGATCGTCATGAGGGGGAGAAATGACAACATACCACACGAAGCAGCCGTGGTGTGAGTCGAGAACAAACGAAGATTCAAAAAGCTAGAGGATCATCCTCAAACCCACCAACCACACAACCCACAACACGCCAACAAACAACTACATCACTCACCATATCCCACACGCTACCTCCCTCTCCTACAAATCCAAATCCAATCCCGACCTCTAATCTCCTCCAAGCCGAAACAGAAGCAGTCGTCTACGATCCACATCTGATCGTAGACGATTATATCTTAAATGAGAAATGGATGACACAATGGGAACCAGAGAAAGCTGCTCAAGCTCGACTCTCCAACGTCAAATATTTCTTACATCAAGCTTCAGTGGACTTGGTGCTGCTTGAAGATGAAGAACTTCAAGAAGGCGAGAACTACAATTCTGCTCTCCCGGAGCTAACGGAAATGATCATGCACAGAGTCGACTCTCCTCCCCACTTATCAAAAGGGACAGTTAGAGTCGAGACGCCGTGGGAGAATATCAGAATTGAAGTCCCGTTTATGGAAGATATTAGAAAACAGATCTGGAGGGCTCCAAATCGGATAAAGAAGCTCAACGAACTAAATCTTCGGGGCATCTCACACTGGGAAGATAGGAAGAAAATGGAGCACATCTTCATTCAACTATCTTGGCCCCGATCGAAGTGGCATCCTAACTGATCAACTGAAGAAAAACTTCAGGGACAAGCCACTGATTCTCCAACTCATCGGAGTTTCGCATACGATCGGAAGCTACCCTACCCCTATCTACATCATAGAGCGAGCGAACAAAACCGCACTCGAGAAGAGATAGATGAGAGCTATCTCCCTTTCCTTCCACCAGATGAGGTCTACCGTCTGTATCCGATATACAAGAAAAAATACCAAACGTCCTCCTGTTACATCAAGACTGAAGGACTCGAGGGATTGAAGAGATTCATGGTGCGGCAGATCAAGTATCACACCACACACGACCTTCAAATTGTTATAGAGAACAATATGAAGAAGGTCAACATGGAGTCTCCGCTCATGAAGGGCTTCCCACTCAACAATTTTTCCGAGAACTACATTTTCAAGAAACATGGCCTCGCCATAACTTATCGGAATCCAGTCATTGGAAACACGAGAGTTATGATGAAGTCAGAGATCCACATGTTCTGTGACGGGACGGTAAAGTTAGTGAGGAAGAACATCCACAAAAGATTGGGAGAGATCACTGAAGAGACAATCTTCGAAGATCTTTGTGAAGAAGATGTCTCACTCTTAAATGAGCTTCTGGATGCGATTAATGAGAGATTGGAGCTGAGGAATGATGTTCGACGTTACGGGACAACATTGGGATTTCATAAATCGTTGTACGCTGGGGAACAGACAGGGTGTCGTGTGTCCGTGTGGTGTCGGAGATGGTGAGAGTGTGTGTGAGAGTTCGGAGATTACGAAAGAAAGAAAGAAATGAAGCTCTGTTGGGTTCTTTGTAAGAGGTAATAAAAGGAGCTGAAACAAAGACAAGCACAAAGGGGGAGATTGAAGAGAATTTAGAATTGTGCTTTGTTATTTTATTATCCTTGTAATTAGGGGCATAATTAGTAGTTTTATAGTGTATGACTAAATAGTAAATATACCATGTAAATAGGTATACAATGTACACTATGAAAATCAACCCACAAGTTGATTTTCGAAAAAACACAAGCGTTGAATTCACATTCTAAGAGATAGAATAGCAATCGAGAAACTCTCCCTCTCAATATCTTCAAAGAAGATATTCGACCGAAGGTATTGTATAATTTATCTTTCGAATATCTAGAATTCATGGTTAGATCGACTGGTAGTTGATAGAAAAGAACCTAATAGCCTTAAAAATGCTCCTTCTGAATTTCAAAATATTATGAATGATATCTTCATCCCATAGTAATTTTATAATTGTGTATATCGATGATATTCTTGTATTTTCAAGAGATATCAAAACTCATTTTAATTATATTGATATTTTTAAGAATATCATTATTCAAAATGGACAAGTTATCTGAAGTCCCAAAATGATGCTTTTCCAAACTAAAGTTAGATTCCTTGGCCATAATTTTGAAAGAGGAAAAGTTAATCAATAGAGACATTAGAATTGTACTTTTGTTATTTGTTATCCTTGTAATTAGGGGCGTAATTAGTAGTTTTGATAGTGGAGGACTAACCATGTAAATAGGTATAAATACAATATACACTATCAAGAAATATACAAGTTCATTTTTCGGAAAAATTACAAGCATTGAATTTCACATTCTAAGAGAGAGAAAATCAATCGCACAAAACTTTCCTAATGCAAGGAATTCCTAACGACATCTATATGCAAATAGATAGTCTATCTAGTGCAAAAACTATGTGGGATGAACTCCACAAAATGATGCAAAGAACCAAAGTCGGAGTCAAAGCCAAGTGATATGTCCTAATATATCCAACACGATTAAGTTCGGTGAAGATTTCAATAGAAAATGTAAAACTTACGAACAACACGTTTGAATTTGGCGCGGAAGCTTGAGAGCGTTCTTCATGTTGTAAAGCTTGGTTTTCTATTAAAATGAATTCTTTTTCCTAATACATCACATTAGGGTTCTTTATATACCAAATAAGTTTGGTATATTTGCTAAGTAGTCCTAATCTTTTGTTTAATTACAATTAAGCCCAAACTACTACTTATACTACAAGACTAAGATAACATTTATATTTGAACACAATAAAAATGTCCTAACAATCTCCCCCTTTGTGTTCAATCTTCGCTTGAGCGTAGGTTATCTTGTCTTGTTTTGAAAAGATTCCTCGAGTCCTAACAATCTCCTTTTTACGAGATTATTTGTATCTTCCTTTATCTTGTCTTTGTGATCTCTTTCTTCTTTGGAGATCTTCAAGCTCATCATATCTTGTAATACTCTTCTCGGCACCGGATCTTTCTTCTAATTTTCTTTTGAAGTTCGTCTCCAAGTGTCGGAAGGTGTGTGAAGTTGCTTGCCGGATTTTTTGAGAATTTCTTCTTTTGTGTTTCATCTCTCCCTTTGATAACGACGAAACTCCCAATATTTTTGTTCAACCTTGTGTTGGGATCGGGGAATTCGATTTGAAATTTGGAGAGACGTACACGAGCGGCAACATCGGTCATTGAAGCTCGTGGCGTTTCATTGATTCAACGACGCTTTAGTATTTCCGATCAATCTTGCACTTTCGTTGTTGTATTGCTTCCATTTCTTTAGTACTACTCCCCCTCATGACGATCGAGTGGGGAGATCATCATGGCAATGTATCAAAATGGGGCATCGTCGTTTGTCAAGAAGATTGTATCGTCGTGACAAGGAGATGAAGTTTGTAGACTTCGTAGGAAATTAAATTCGGTAATAACCCGACGGAGCCACGAAGGCATTCCGCCGATATAAAACCGGGGCCACATAGTCTTCCCGTTGACATCGTTCTAGGAGTGTTGTTCATAGAAGATGGTCTAATACCGTTGTTGGTTGGATGTTGCAATGGTAGGACTTCCTTTCGATAATCGAAGCATGTCTGAGAATGACATGTCTACGAAATTTCTAACCTGATCACAAACACCAAGGATATAAAAAGTGTATGTGTCCTAGAAATTATAAAAATTTAGGAATTGAGGACACTAGACACGATGTGATCAATGAAAGTGTGGTACGGGACGGATTACCACTTAATTCAATATCTCCCACTTCCGAGTGAAGTGGTGATAGTAGACGTGGCTCCCTGTGAGAAAATGAAACATCGGTCTTTTAGGAGACGATGAGTGGGTAGGGCTTGGATGTGCATGCCCCGTTGGACCTAGTGCGGCGTCTTCTACTCGAGAGCTAATAAAATTAGCACCTGTACCTATGAGGGTTAGTCCGAAATATTTGTGAGTTAACGGATTTATGTACCTTCAAAAATTTCCAAGTCATCATCGAAGTCATCTTGCTTGTTGTTCACATGATGAGGATAGGTGATAGGTCGGATCGTCTCAAAAGCTCAGACGCGTTCCGGGGTTAGGATAAAGTCGGTTTAGACTGAACCATGGGAACTAGAAATCCATGCTTCCGGGATACGAGATGAGTGCTGCTTTATTTGAATCAGCGAGCCGGAGCCGGTCGTTGAAAATGAACATTTGGATCGTCATGAAGATTGTCATCTTTGCCATTTGGAAATATTTGTCCGTTGTAAGCTCGAGATTCTTCCTTGAAGTCCGTCGAAAGTTGTCGGAGGAAATATACATGAAGCTTAATGAAGATGAGAGGAGATTTTTTTTTATATGAAGTATATATGTATATTTATAAGAAATATATAATAGTATATTAGATTATATATATATATATATGTAGTGTGCGGGTGAGAGTTTGTCGGGTCGGAGTCGAGAAGTAGAGATATCGAAAATAAAATTTCGGATGAGGTGTATTGAAAAATATTTTCGAATAAGGTGTATCGAAAAAAAAATTCGAGTGAAGTGTATCGAAAAATATTTTCGAATGAGGTGTATCGAAAACTATTTCGAGTGAGGTTTGCGATAAAAGTTCTCGATATAGTGGAGAAAATTTCTCGATAAAAATTTTATGATAACGTTCCACGAGAAAAATTTCACGAGAAAGTTGTTCGAGAAAAAAAAATTGTCGATAAGATGTCCGCATTACGTCTCGAGAAAGTTTGTCGACAAAGAATGTGTCGAGAAAGTCTTGCGAGAAAATTTCTCAAGAAAATGTAGAAAACTTATCGGTAAACTTTGTCGGTAGATTTTTCAAAAATTCAATATTTGAAAACTATATCTATATTTTTATTTCTCCTTCTCAAATAATACTTTCGAAATAAAGTTTCTCTCTCTAGAAAGTTGCGTAGTAAGATTAAAAAAATATTACGAATCTCTTCCCCTTAATGCATTTCGTTTAAAGTTTTAACTCCCCCTCAAAAATTAAAATTGTTGCTCCTTCTTCAAAGAAATAAGAGTCGCTCCTCTTTAAAATAAAAGAGTAGCTCCCTCTCAAATTAAGCTCATTTAAAAATGTAATATTGAAAAAAATGGTATTTATCATTTCCGCGTGTAATAAGCATTTAGAATTTCAAATTTCTTAAAGACTTAAAAATGCATATTTAAAATGTTCCATGTTGAAAAATAATAAGTATTTTTCAATGTAGCTCGTATGCGTAGGCAAATTTAAAATTTTGAAAGTTTGCTCAACATAAGCATAATTAGAATGTACCTCGTTGAAGTGTAGTTGAATAGCTCACGCCTCTTCCCTTTATCATTTATGTGGAGCCACTACTTCGAATACCATACATGAGGGAATCTTCAAAACATTATCGGGACTTTGGTACCCATTGTAAAGTGGGTCCTCCCTTAGTAGAAGAAAACGGGTTAAGCATAGATGGAGTCAAAGTTAATTTCGGTCCTAAATCATCCATTAATGTGCGTTTACGTACCCAAATTTGTGTGGGATTTCCTAACTTAATAGTAAACATAGGAACCCATGTAGGAGTGATTTGACAAGGAAAAAAAATTTCAGCTCGGGTGAAAGTGTGTTTCGGAGAAATTTAAATATTTTCTCCGAAGCCAGTCGCATAAGATGCTTCTTGGAATGAACTTGGACTGGATACTTCATGTAGGAATACGAGCATATAGAATTATAAGCATCACTAGCATATAAGTCGTGTATCCTACGTTGAGAATCCACACAATTCACATTAGAATGAGGAGAAGAATTAGTAAAATTATTACCAAGTCTAGGCTTCTTAAATGGAGAATTATTAAAACCATTGGAAGCACACGATGAAGTTTGTATGCGAGAACTTGGAGTCTTTTCGTTAACAAATTTCTTTATAGGAATAGGACAAGAAAATTTTTGTTCTTTAAATTTCCGTTCCGTAGCGTTTGAAAATAATGTAGATTTTCCTTTCTCCTTCCTAAGTTGTAGTTGTTCCTTAGCAATTTGAAGTTCTTGGCTTTTACTTTGAATTTCAATTTCGGTCAAAATTGACGAGAAGTATTAGTAAAAGTCTTTTCGATTTTAGGAACAAAAACGTCTGTTTGCGTTGTTTTATCCTGTTTAAGAGAAGATTTTTCTTTAGAAATATCGTTTAAAACAGGTAAAGGAGAGAAATCTTTTAGATTTCATATCTCCAATAAAAGCGCATTCTTTTCTATTTCAAAATTCTTGCTTTCTGTTTCTAGGGAAGAGTTCAAATCAGCATTTTCTTAATAATAGCGGGAATATAACAGAAAGTAGAATTTTTAGAATGATCAAAATTTTCTTCCTCCACTTTAGAAATATTTTCTATAGGATATAATGAATTATAGTCACTAGACAGGTTTATTTGCCGTGTCTTGTAACTATTATTCAAATCAGTATAATCAAAGGGAATTTGAGTCCTAGTTGTGGCATTTCTTTTGGATTCTTCTAAGGCATTTATTTCAGAAGTGTTAGTAAAAGCCATGAAAGAAGTAAATCCTAAACACATGTACTTGATATCATAAAATTATTTTACGTTAACCTTTTTCAAGTTACAAGGATTCGTAAAGCCTAAGCCTTCAACAGGATTATAAAATTCCATGTCATGTAAATGAGGGGAATTTTTTAGATTTGATATCTCATCTAAAAGCTTTTTCTTTTCCGCTGGGAAACCTACTCTTTCAATTCCAGGGTTGCGTTTAATTCGGTTATTTTATGAATAACTTCCGGAATTTTCCAACAAGAGGTAGGTTTATCAGAATGTAAATTATTTCCCCAACTAGATGTCAAGGCTTTAGAGGAACTTTGATCTTTTTTACTCCTTTCAGCAAGATTGTTCTCTAAATTTTTAATTTTAGAGTACAATTTTCCGCGTTCCTCAACTAATTCATCATAAAGGAATGACTTATTACGACACCCTGCTTCACTATTTTTAAGACGCGTGGTAAGTTCCTTATTTTTTATTTCTAACTCCATAACTGTTTTCTCTAATTTTTCAAATAAACTAGAGTCGGAATGACCTTGAGATGGTCAGTTGATAAGTTCATTCGTAGATACCGTGCACTTTGAAGAGCATCAATTCGGTCTTGATTGTGTTCCATAGAGTAGGTGTCCATTTGTTTTGGTTAGGATAAAATGTAGGTTGGATATTTGATCGTTGACGCGTTATGTGGATTTGAAATCTTTTAATAAAAATTTCGAGAAAGAGAGTAGGATCGAAAAGTTTTTAGGATAAAATGTAGATATCAAAAACTTTTGGATCGAAAAGTATAGTTTTGAAAAGTTTGGAGTAGAAAAGTTTAAGTATCGAAAATTTTGTGTGTTTTGATAATGAGAGTGTAAGTATCGAAAACTTTTTATTTTCTAATATCGAAAAAAAAATGGCTTTAAAATTGCAGTTCCAAAAAGTTTTGGTGTTGAAAAAAAATTTATCTAAAAGTATTGAAATGTGTACTGAAAAGTTTTAAATTGGTGTTCATTACTTCGAAAATTTACCAAAACGTTTTCTATAATGTGCCGAAAAAATATTGAATACGGGTGAAAAATTTTATTTTTCTGAAATTGAATTATTTTGGATCAGGATATTGAAGTCTGAAAAATTCCGGTCAAAAGGTTCAGTATCGAAAAATATGTGTATCGAAAAACAATTTGTCGTACCGAGAAACTTTATTTTGCGATAATTGATTCTCAATAATACCTTTGCTAAAACTAAACTTTCTCGGGTTGACCAAGTTTTTCGGGTTGACTAATTTTTTCGGTAAAAATTTCTTCAATAAAAAATTTAAAATTGGCTTTTATAAAATTCCGTATCGAAAATTTTTGGTGTTTTATGAATATAGTGAAGTTTAGAAAATCATATAAGTCTCGAAAATTTTTGGTAGTTACCAAAATGTTTTATATTGATGTCGAAAACTTCGAAAAAAAATATCAAAATTTTCTTATAATTTGCCAAAAACAAATTTTTCGGACTTAGGCTTATCGAGAGAATTTGGCATCGAGAAACTAATTGATACCGAGAAACTTTATTTGTCGAGGAGTAATACTACCTCAAAATTTCTATGGGTATCGAAAATCGAACAACGATAAAAGATATTATGAGAAAAGTTTTTCGATAGTACAATATAGTTTTTCGATAGTACGTGAAAGTTATTCGATAGTACGTGAAGAACTATGAATGAACACACATTTCGATCCTAAACATAAAATTGTTCAAATTAGATCTCGGTTACGGATCGAAATTAGTAAAATCACATATTATAACTCTCAATTAAATCAGAAAATAGCAAATCAAGTAAAATTTTGGAGAAATTGCCATGGACATCACGAAGAACACATACGAACGAATCTTCAAATTTCGTGAAAATTGTTGTCTCGATCGATCAAATTTCAGCACAGACAAGTTTAAAACACTCAATCGAAGCCTAAAAACACCAAATTATATCGAAATTAGAAGAATCAAATCGAAAGTGAATAAATGTCATATGCGATATTCGTAAAACAATTCGAACAAAATTTCAGCAAAAATCGATTCAAATCCTAACACGTTCGGCTCTTATACCAATTGATAGGTCCTAACATATCCAACACGATTAAGTTCGGTGAAGAAGTCAATAGAAAATGTAAAACTTATGAAGACCACGTTTGAATTTGGCGCGGAAGCTTGAGAGCGTTCATCACATTGTAAAATGAATTCTTTTTCCTACATCACATTAGGATTCTTTATATACCAAATAAACCCTAATCACATTTGAATTTGGCGCGGAAGCTTGAGAACGTTCATCACATTGTAAAATGAATTCTTTTTCCTAAGTAGTCCTAATCTATGGTTTAATTACAATTAAACCCAAACTACTACTTATATTACAAGACTAAGATAACATTTATATTTGAACACAATAAAAATGTCCTAACACCAAGTTTCACGGCATGTGACTCATTCAAAGCAAAGTCATAGGAAAACGTGTATGAACTATACCAACGTTATCTAACTCTTCTCAACGAGATGAGGAAGATAGAAATTTTCAAGACCAACATGGAGGTCAACATCCGATTTCTCTCTTCTCTTCAACCGGAGTGGAAGAAAATATCCATGCAAATCCGTAAAAACAAGGATTTGGACGAAATGGATATCCACGATATCTTTGATAATCTCGCTCAACACGAAGAAGATATAAGTGAGATACAAAAAAATCTTAAGGGCAAGCAGATCGAAGACTCTATTGCTCTAGTCTCTGAAAGAAAAATAAGTCGATCTCGCAAGGATAAAAGCATCAAGTTGCCAAGTTCTTCAGAAGATGAAGATGACTCCGAATCGGACTCTAAGCCAGACATGAACGAGTTCAAGAAACAATTGGCTATCATTACTAAGATGATGAGCAAAAAGTTTTATAAAAAGAAATTTTTTCATCCTCTTCGTTCTGACATCAAGCTCTAAGCACAAGGCAAGACTGGTCGAGTCATCAAAATCTAAAAATGCCAAAGAACCACAAAAAGCTATAATTGTGGTAAGATAGGGGGCACTTCGCCAGAGAATGCAAAGTTCCCAAGAAAAAGGATGTCAACTACTACAAAAAAGTCCAACTAGCTAAACAAAAAGAGGCTGGAGTAGCATTGATGGCAGAACAAGAGCATTGGCTCGAAGATACCACAGATTCTGAAGACGAAAATCTTGCTCTAATGGCGTACCTTGACGATGCCTCAAATGAGAATTCATCAAGGAGGTCAGATAATGGAGAAAAAGCATCCACATCATCACAAGAGGTAACGATGTCTCACTCTACATTATTAAACATATTAGAATCTCTACAAATTAAGTATTCTAACATGAAGAATGCGCGGAAGAGCAAAAATGAATTAGAAGAAAGACTAGCCCTTAGTGAAAATAATTTTCAAAAGCAATTAGATAGAAATATTCACTCAGATATTCTCTTATCTAATGTTAAAGAAACCATAACTAGTCTGGGATCTAGGATAGTTACCTCTTACATAATAATAAATGACCTTAGTAAGACTCTTAGCGATTGTCATAGAGATTTAGAAATTTCTAGAAATAATTTTAAGGAAATCTCTGACGAACGTAAGAAGCTTTACTCTAAGATTAAAACTTTAGATGATCTTCTTACAAAAAGGGGGGCAAACGGATCGTACTATATTTCTTAATCAACCTCTTGATATAGAATTTTATAATCCTAAAGAAAGTTTAGGTTTTTAACAATCCCTGTAACTTAAAAAAGGTCAATGTCAAACAATTATATGATATCAAGTATATAGAATTAGGATTAACTTCTTTAATGACTTTTACTAACTCTTCTGAAATAAATGCCCGAGAAGAATCTAAACGAAAAGTCACTAATAGGACTAATATCCCCTTTGACTACATCGAATTGAATAATAGTTACAAGACACGGGAAATTAACATGTCTATTAACTATAATTCGATATATCCTTTAGAAGAATTTCCTAAAGTTCAGGAAGAAAATACTGATCGTTTTATAAATTCAACTTTCTGCTATATACCTGCTATTATTAAGAAAATAGCTTATTCAAACGCTTCCTTAGAAACCGAAAGAGAGAATTTCAAAGCTGAAAAGAATGAGCTTTTATTGGAGATTTCTAATCTCAAAACTTCCTCAATTTTAAAATCATGTCCTGATTTTACTTTAAAAGAAAAATCATTAAATAAGGATATGATCAAATCTAAGACAACACCTCCCATTATTTTACAAAATATTTTAAAAGAAGATAAATCTTCTTTAAAAAGGGGAGGAAAAGAGTCCTTAAATGCTTCAAAAAGGAAAAAGATTTTTTCTACCTCTTTTTCTACTCCATCTACATGTAGAGTAGAAAAGGAGGTGAAGCATGCAAATGAAAGAGTGCCTAGGATAGAATTTCAAAAGAAAAGTAATAGAAAAGATTTATTTTCAAAATTTTCTTCTGTATCAAAAACTATGGACACTCATAAGAAGACAGTCGTTTCTAATTTTAATATTGTTGCTTCCACATGTGAGTTAAAGCCTATTAATTTTGAAAGCATAAATTTTGAAATCGGCTCTACTTCAATAAAATTAAACCATCATTCTAAGACAAATGCAAATCATAAGTCTCGAAGGAAACAAGATTCGGCTATAAAGAAAGCTTATAGCTCGATATATTTCTCCTCATTTAAGGTATCCGGTCAAAGTACACTCAGCCAACAACTTTAAGAGACTAGCAAGAGAAAAGATTTTCTCATGCACTAAGACTAATAAGACATTTGTCCACGATAAATTAACCTCCCATGTAAGGTTCAGCCTAATGGGTTCCCAAGACACCATCTAGGCCAACGCAAGCCCAAAAGGCCATTTGCCTAAAGAGGTACCACTTAAACCAACTAATACCAAGTTGGTTTGGGTACCTAAAAGCATAAATGGGTTAGGCACCAAAAATGAACAAATCTTACCTACCAAATCTTCTAATCCGAGAGGACCCTTTACTAAGTGGGTACCTAAGTCTCTTTAAAATGTTAATGCAGTTCCATCATGTGTGGTATTTAGATTATGGTTGCTCGACACACATGACGGAAAATCAAGAATTGTTGAGCAACTACCAAGACCGTTACAACGGAAAAGTCAGATTTGGCAACAACGACTCAGCTCCAATACTTGGCTTTGGAGATATTCTACTGCAGAATCTGACGTTAAAGATGTCTCTTACGTCCAAGGTCATAAACAAAATCTGTTCAGCATAGGACAATTCTATGACAAAGGATTGCAAGTGGTATTTCTAGCTGATCAGTGCATAATATTAAATAGTCAGGATCAAGAACTTGTAACATGATATCGAAGATATAATCTCTGACAACAGTTCGACCTTCGACAGCTGTTTGTCTCATCTAATAGACAACAATCAAGAGGAACAGCTTACGGCATCAACGTTTGTCTCATCTAAACCTCGAAGCTCTTCACAAACTCTCTATCACCAAGTTGGTACACGGACTACCAATGATTTCCATACACCAAGAGCATAATTGTTCGGCTTGTCAAATGGGTAAAATGAAGCGAGCATCACACAAACTCAAGCAAATTGCTTCTACATCTCGACCCTTAGAATTAATTCACATGGACCTCTGTGGACCAATGCGTACACAAATTATCAACGTTCGTAAATACGTGTTAGTAATTGTCGATGATTATTCTCGCTACACATGGACAAGATATGTCCAGACAAAAGATGAGACTGGAGACTTGATAATCAGCTTTGTGAATACGACTCAGAATCTCCTGCAAAAGAAAATCCAAGTAATCCGGACTGATAACGAAACAGAATTCAAGAATCAACGCCTTAGCAATTACTATCAGTCACTCGGAATTATTCAACAATTCTCAGCCGCTAAAACGCCTCAACAAAATGGCGTCGTACAACGAAAGAACCGGACTCTAGTTGAAACTGCAAGAGCAATGTTAATCCATTCCGCTCTCCCTCACTTTCTATGGGCTGAAGCAGTGAGTACCGCATGCTTTACGCAAAATCGGACGATTATTCACAAACGCTTTGAAAAGACGCCGTATGAGATAATAAATCAAGGATTCCGAATATCTCTTTCTTCAAAGTATTCGGGTGTAAATGCTTTGTGGCCAACGATAGGGGGCATCGAAGCAAGTTCGACCCTAAAGCATTTGAAGCCGTCTTCGTTGGATATTCATCCACTACTAAAGCATACCGAGTCTATATCAAGTCTTCGAGTACTATCTTGTAAAGCTACAACATCACTTTTCAAGAAGTGACCAAATTGGCTTCTGAACAAAACAGTTCAGAACCCTAGCTTATAGGCGTGTTGGCACAAAGTCAACAACTTTCAACAACTTCTACCTCAAAGTCAATAGAAGCAATTCCCGCTGACCTAGAAGATTTGGACTTTCTATTTGAACATTTTTATCGGAACGAGTCTCAAATGCATGCTTCGTCTCATTCTATACCAAGTAGTGCTCCTTCTCCCACAATGGAAGAAATTCAAATTGAGACTCTTAATCCTCAAACTCCGACAAATGTTACAGATTATCCTAATTCTGAATCTTCAACTAGTGCTGCAGCTCCTCCAAATGCAGATGAGGAAATTCCTTCCAATTCAACCTCAGAATTGAATTTCTCAACTACGAATTATCAGCTCATCAATTCAGGATGTCTCAATCTACAAGCCAACGAAGGATATACTTGGTTATTCCTCATGAACGCAAATGGAATCGAGCTCATCCTATTAACCAAATAATTTGTGATCCTTCAAGTGGGCACTAGTACGTCTACACAAAGCAACTTATTCACATGCTTCTTAAGCCAAAACGAACCAATTAAGGTAGCCGAAGCTCTTATAAACCCGGATTGGGTAGTCGCAATGCAAGATGAACTCAACCAATTCGAGCGTCTACGAGTTTGGATATTAGTTCCTTGACCACGAGGCAATTCATAAATTGGAACTAAATGGGTTTTAAAGAAAAATAAGAAATAGAACGGTGAAGTAATGAAGAATAAAGCACGACTCGTAGCCAAGGGGTACAATCAACAAAAATGAATTGACTCTGATGAGACGTATGCTCCGGTTGCACGTATCGAAGCAATTCGAATATTTCTAGCATACGCGGCTCATATGGACTTCAGAGTCTATCAAATAGATGTTAAAACTGCTTTTCTCAACGATGTGTTAAAAGAAGAAGTCTACGTCGCTCAACCCGACGGGTTCGTGCACGAGAATAATTCCGATCATGTCTATCGATTGGACAAATCTCTCTATGGACTAAAACAAGCCCCTCGTGCTTGGTATGATGTCCTAAGCGAATTTTTATTCAAGTCCAACTTCATAATAGGCACCATCGATACGACACACTTCATCAAAAGACAAGGCAAAGATCTTATGATCCTTCAAGTTTACAATGATGACATTATCTTCGGCTCGACAAATGGACGTCTCTGCCAGAAATTTGGTTAACTCATGAAGATCAAATTCGAGATGAGCTTAATGGGAGAACTCCATTTCTTTCTTGGACTACAAGTAAAGCAACTCGAAGATGGAATCTTCATCAGTCAAACCAAATATATCCGAGATATTCTGAAGAGATTTAGTCAAGATAATAGCACATCGATGAATACTCCATATCAACAAACTGCAAATTGGATTCTAATCCGTCTTGCAAGGCAGTCAACATCACAACCTATCGGAGCATTATCGGATCTCTTCTTTACTTGACGTTCAGCCGACCTGACATCATGTTCGCCACGTGTCTCTGTGCTCGTTATCAAGCTGGCCCAAAGGAGTCCCACATGCATGCAGTCAAGCGAATTCTACGCTATCTCAAAGAAACTCCCAACTTAGGGCTATGGTATCCTAAAGATACTAATTTTACATTAATTGGCTATACTGACGCTGATTATGCAGGTTGTCGAATGGACAGAAAAAGCACGTTTGGCGGAGCACAATTTTAAGGCGAAAAGTTGGTTTGCTGGTCCTCAAAGAAACAAAATTGCGTGTCAACATCGACGGACGAGGCGGAGTACGTCGCAGCTGCCAGCTGTTGCTCTCAAGTTCTATGGATGCGGACACAACTACGCAATTACGGGTTTGACTTTAATAACATTTCCATTTACAGTGATTCTAAAAGTGCTATTGCCATAACTTGCAATCATGTTCACCATTCACGCACGAAACACACATAGATATTCGCTATCATTTTATAAAAGATCATGTAGAAAAAGACACTATAGATATTTATTTTGTAAAAATGGAGCTTCAACTTGCCGACTTATTCACTAAGGCTTTGGATGAAAAACGATTCCAATTCCTTATTGATAAGTTAGGCATGTTGAATGTCAATCTTACTTGAAAATTTTTCTACATGCTCTATTATGCTTCTAGGTGATATTCTATGTGCTTCTTGATATTCTTTGATTATCTTGCGTGATTCTATCCCAAATTTTTTTACAAACAAAATAAAAATAAAATAGTATATAAATGTAATAATAATAATAATAATAATAATAAAATTAATAAAAAAATGGGGGATGACGATAATTTTGTCTATTTTGAAAAACTCACAAAATATTTCTTTGATATATGATTAAGTACTTTGTCTAAAAATTCATGTGACTTTCTCTTATTCAAAGAGCCTAGTTTGTTTCACTAGACAAAAAACAACATCATATATGTGAGAATTTAAGCCTCAAATTTTTTTTGAGTGTGTCACACTTCAAATGACTATCTTTTGGTTTGTACTTCATAGCTTCATTCTTGCTTTTGTGTTAGTTTGTCATGAAAATGATAAGGGCAACTTAGGAAATTCCTCACTATGCCCAAATTATAAATCTTTTACTTTTACCTCTAGATATCCACTTTGAGCCTTCTCCGACATTTTTTTCTTATGAAATCCGATCAAGCCTTCAACATTATTTCAAAAGCTTCGGGGTTGCTCAATCAAGAAAAAGAGGGGGAGAAAAAGAGATACAAGTCTCAATCATTATAGAAGAGAAACACGGATCTCGCTGTGAACTTCTCCTAGATAATCTCGTATACTCCTAGAAGAGAAGCACCTTGAAGTGAACTTCCCCAACGATAATCTAGATCTTATAAATAGAGAAAACGAGAAGCGTTCTGGGTTTCGAATTCCATAACTGTGGAACTTCGAAAGGAACACGGTCTCGACCCAAACAGAAGTTCTAATCTCTCAAAGTTTTGTAAAGAAGACGAGACTCATCTTGAGCAAGAAAAGCTAAAGGATCAGAAATGAATTCCAAAAAGGGCTCCTGGAATTGAAGAATTTGTTTAAGCTCACTAATCCCAAAATTACCCTACCCTTTTAGCCATAGCCTAAAATAATCCCTTCAAAATCCCTTTGATTCAAAATGATGAACTTTCACTTGGTAAGTTGATTAAATATGCCACGATAACAAACAAATTGATATAATTTCGTCGTGATGATATAAGTGATATATCTACTAAATATTTCCATGATAAAAATAAATTGAGTGCTATGAGCGAAACTTGCGAGAGTTGTCAAAATGAATCATACTAAGATCTTAGAATATTAGTTTAGTTACATGATTTGAAGGCAAATTATTATTTTATATTTCATGAGAAATTTTTGCGTGGTAATGTTCAAAATGTCCCATCTGATCCCAAAACAAAAAAATTTTTGAAATTTCTTTTGGAAATATTGTTTCGCACATTTTAAATGCATTAGTACATGCATTGGTTCAGAATTGATAAAACGCATTCTTGTACTTAAATAGTAAATTTAAGTACTAAATATGTGCTTAGATGACGAAAAGTTCAAACATGCAATTGTTGAGGGGGAGTTTTACATGAGAATTTGTTCTTATCTCCTATATGATTTACTTGTAATATATGACTTCTAATATTTTTTTTCTAAGCATCACAGATCATTTCGAGGTCATCCGATGAGTCAAATGTTGAATTTCATCAACATTAAGAGATAATTTCATTTTTTCAGAAATACAGGGAGCATTATGCAATTTACTTTTGGGTTAATTCATAAAAGATTAAATTTTGGTTTTATCAGACCTGAATTTTAACAAAAGTCCAAAATCTTTTTTATTGGCCCAACGTATTTTTACCTTACCCGATCGTAAAGTATTAATATCACTTTATCGATCGAAAAACTCACTCACACGCTACTCATTTCACTCGAAAAACTTTTCGACTTCCGAAAACCAACTTCGAACTCACATTGGCGATTTCCACAAAATCTCTCAATCTTCAGATATTTTTCATATAACTTGTCGATTTCGAAGGTAGAAACACGTTTCAAATCACTTTCCAGTCATAAACGAACGATTCACAAACTGTTTCTCAAAAATATTTGCATAAATGTCATTTTGATATTTTTTTCGACTAAAAACGTTTTTAAACTCTCAAATCAACTTGTTTAAACTCGAATATTTGGGTTAAAATCATGATATTTGGTATCGCAACTGTTTTCTGAACGTTCCAAATAAAGATTCACTCATGATTCACCCAGAAATCGAAATTTATGTGTTATGCGTTTACTGTTTGATTTGAAAATTTTTCAATCGAAAAAAGTTTTTATCGCAAACAGTGTCGTCGAAAAACTTTTGATTTCGTTAAGTTTTATTTGATCGCAAAACTCAACGTCAAAAACCTTTTGTTTTCGTTATATTTTAATTCGATCGTAAAACTTCGCGGCGAAAACTTAATTTTTCGATTAAATTTATTATATCGCAAAACTACGCGGCGAAAAACTTAAGTTTTTCGACAACTTTTTATTCGATCGAAAAATTACTCAGCGAAAAACTATTGTTTTCGATAACATTTTATTCGATGGTAAAAGTCATCGGCGAAAAACTTGAGTTATTCGACACATTTTTATTCGATCGCGAATTTAACGATCGAAGATAATTGTCAGTCGAATAAAATCACGCTGAAAAAGACTTGGAGAATTTTTCAAGTTTTTCACCAAGACTTAGAAAATTTTCGATTATAAAAATTAACGTTCGAATGTATTCCCGATCAAATAAAAATACGAGACTTAGTAAACTTTTCATTTTTTACCAAGTCTTTCGCAAGTAAACCTTAACCTTTAAATTTGTTAAAAAAAAAAAAAAATTTTAAGTACATTATTAATTCCATCTATTCGCATATCTAATTTTCCATCTAATGAATTTTATTTCATTCATTACAGAAATGGCAACTCCAAACTACCCAAACATCTACCCTTCTGAAAGTTACATGTCAGTTCACGACAGTAACTACCAGCTGGACCTTGCTACATTTCGGTGTCCGGATGAAGTTATCATCTCCATCCTCAAAGGACATCCTCTATGGCCAGCTTTGACCATGACGTCCACCGTACCAATGGTCTATCTCCTGCAATTCTAGGGAAGTATGCAGAGTCCTGTCAACGGCGATAGCGTGTAATACATGACAATTATCAATACAAGACATGTCGCCCTGACCAAAAATCTGATGGCCATGGTGCTCGATCTCCCGCACTACGACAACTATGATCAACTTCCAACGGATGCGGAGATCGTGGAAGATATGCTCCAGATGGGATCCCACATCCATGGAGGACCTTGTTAAGCATAATCAATAAATGCCTCTCTCCAAAACACTCCGGCTTCGGTAAGGCGAATGGTAATATCCTTCGCATCTTCCATGGAGTGGTTTTCTCAAAGAAATACAACGTGGTCTAGCTGATACAGAATGATCTAGCGGACCATATACGTCAAAGGAAGACCAAGTCGAAGGCCAAGTACCTCCCATACGTACGGTGGTTCCCGGTGCTGATCTCACACTTTATGGACGTTCACCCAGAGATCCCGAGACCACCGGTTGGAGGATACATCCCACCTCGCCTTCGCCTCTTTCACAACCCAAAGGCAGCCGACCTAGCGCTCCAACCGATGTTGATCCCATTGGAGCTGTTCAGACTAGCTGATCCAACGGACGAGGCCTACCAAGACTACTGTCAAAATAACTCCATCACGGAGGATATGGTATGGGCCTTGGATCAAGCTCCGACGCCTTCTCAAAGGGAATCTCTGGTGGCAATAACGAGCCCGAAGCCACGCCTCAGGAGACAAAGACACCGGCCGTCGAGCCCGAAGGTGTTCCTCACGATGTTTCTCCTGAGGCCACAGATTCAGATGAAGAATACAAACTTCAAAGAAGGGGCTCTTGCTAACAGCAAATCTCGGCCCCGTCTGTGTCCCCTTTAATACTATCGGCTTTGGTGACAACTCCTCCACCACCAACGGATCAGCCAACCGTACAGAAACCTGAATCTGTCTCAGCACCCATAGAGGTGATACCTACCGTATCATCTCAAGGATTGTTAACGGATTTCTTCGGAGCAAACAATAGGCCAACCTATTGAAGTGGTGACTTCAGGGTTGTTAACGGATGTCCTCGGACGTTCTGGGATCTCAAGACCTGTTCAAGGCGGCACATCGGAAACCTTTTCTGATGTTGTGACAGTGGAGCGCCTCCTGGCCCCACTCCACCAATGATTGTGACGGAGCAACGCTTTACAAGAAGCACTCTCCACAGCCATTTCTTCTCTCGAAGATCATCTGCTGGACAGACTGCTCCAGGCCATTGATACCTCCCGAAGGGATACCGAGAGAGCACCAGTTTCCGAGGCTGCTCCGTCAGAAGCTCAAACCACTCCTGTCTCCTCACCACCTCTTACCAAAAGAAGCATGACGATCCCGATGATCCGAATCATCATGAGGGGAAGAAAAGGCAACAAACCACACGAAGCGGCCGTGGTGTGAGTCGAGAGCAAACAACAGAGTCAAGAAGCTGGAGGATCATCATCAAACCCACCAACCACACAATTCACAACCCGCCAACAAACAACAACATCTCCCACCATATCCCACACACTACCTCCCTCTCCTACAAATCCAAATCCAATCCAGACCTCTAACCTCCTCCAAGCCCAACCACAAGCAGTCGTCTATGATCCACATCTGATCGTAGATGACTATATTTTAAACGTAAGATACTCAAGCTGCTCAAGTGGATGACGCAATGGGAACCAGAGGAAGCTGCTCAAGCTCGACTCTCCAACGTCACATACTTCTTACAACAAGACTCGGTGGACTTAGTGTTGCTTGAAGATGAAGAACTTCAAGAAGGCGAGAACTACAATTCTGCTCTCCCAGAACTACCAAAAATGATCAGGCACGAAGTCGAATCTCCTCCCCGCTTATTAAAAGGGACAGTCAGAGTCGAGCGCCGTGGGAGAATATCAGAATTGAAGTCTCGTTCATTGAAGATGTTAGAAAGCAGATATGGAGGGCTCCTTACCGGATAAAGAAGCTAAACGAACTAAACCTACGGGGTATATCAAAGGAACTTCAAAATTAGGGATATGATATCCAAAAGATACGGATTTTCGATTAGTTGGGTATATTGATGCTGATTATGCAGGTTGTCGAATCAATTTTGCTTCTTAGAGGATCAGCTGTTGCTCGCTAGTTCTATGGATGCGGACACAACTACGCGATTACGGGTTTGAATTTAATAGCATTCCCATTTACAGTGATTCTCAAAGTGCTATTGTCATTACTTGCAATCACGTTCATCATTCACGCACGAAACACATAGATATTCGATATCATTTTGTAAAAGATCATGTAGAAAAAGGCACTATAGATATGTACTTTGTAAAAACGGAGCTTCAACTTGCCGACTTATTCACTAAGGCATTGGATGAAAAACGATTACAATTCATTATTGCTAAGTTAGGCATGTTGAATCTCAATCTTACTTGAAATGTGCTTTACATATGCTTCCATGTGCTTCTTGATATTCTTTGATTATCTTGCGTGACTCTATCCTTCAAATTTTTTACGAAGAAAAATAAAAATAAAATAGTATATAAAATAATAATAAAATAATAAAAAAATGGGGGATGGCGATAATTTTGCCTTATTTTGAAATATTCACAAATATATTTCTTTGATATATGATTAAGTTCTTTGTCTAAAAATTCATGTGACCTTCTTCTATTCAAGAGCCTAGTTTGTTTCACTAGACATAAACTCACATCATATATGTGAGAATTTGAACATCAATATTTTACTCTTGAGTGTGTCACACTTCAAATGACTTTCTTTTGGTTTGTACTTCATAGCTTCATTCTTGCTTTTGTGTTAGTTTGTTATGAAAATGATAAGGGCAAATTAGTAAATACCTCACTTATCCCAAATTATAATCCTTTACTTTTATATTCACTTTGAGTCTTCTCCGACATTCTTTTTCTTATGAAACCCGATCAAGCCTTCAACATTATTTCCAAAGCTTCGGGGTTGCTCAATCAAGAAAAAGAGGGGGAGAAAAAGAGATACAAGTCTCAATCATTATAGAAGAGAAACACGGATCGCGCTGTGAACTTCTCCTGGATAATCTCGTATACTCCTAGAAGAGAAGCACCTCGAAGTGAACTTCTCCAACGATAATCTAGATCTTATAAATAGAGAAAACGAGAAGAGAAGCGGGGCCTTGGGTTCGAATTCTATAATTGTGGAACCTTCGAAAGGAACACGGTCTCGGCCCAAAAAGTAGATCTCATCTCTCAAAGCTTTGTAAAGAAGACGAGACTCATCTTCAGCAAGCACAGAAAAAAAAAAAAGAAAAGCTAAAGGATCATAAATGAATTTAAAAAAAGGGCCCCTGGAATTGAAGAATTTTTAAGCTCACTAATCCAAAAAATATCCTATCCTTTTAGTCAGAGCCTAAAAATGATCCCTTCAAAGTCCCTTTGATTCAAAATGATGAACTTTCACTTAATCAGTTGATTAAATATGCTACGATAACAAATTAATTGATATAATTTTGTCGTGATGATATGAGTGATAACAA
The DNA here is from genome assembly GCA_004919715.1 of Linderniella brevidens. Taxonomy (NCBI): domain Eukaryota; kingdom Viridiplantae; phylum Streptophyta; class Magnoliopsida; order Lamiales; family Linderniaceae; genus Linderniella; species Linderniella brevidens. The sequence continues at coordinate 11,616,764 of SWDC01000146.1, forward strand.
ATTAATATGAACTTTCATTTTGATACTTTTTCGACTAAAAACGATTTTAAACTCTCAAATGAACGTGTTTAAACTCGACTTTTTGGGTTAAAATCATGATATTTCTATTCGCAACTGTTTTCTGAATGTTTCGAATCCAGATTAACTCATGATTTACCCAGAAATCGAAATTTACGTGTTTTGTTTTCGATATATTTTAATTCGATCGTAAAACTTCGCGGCGAAAACTTAATTTTTCGATTAAATTTATTCGATCGAAAAAATAAGTGGCGAAAACTTTAAGTTTTTCGATATTCTTTTATTCGATCGCAAAACTACGCGTCGAAAAACTTAAGTTTTTCGACAACTTTTTATTCGATCGCAAAATTACTCAGCAAAAAACTATTGTTTTCGATAACATTTTATTCGATCGTAAAAGTCATCGGCGAAACTTGAGTTCTTCGACACATTTTTATTCGATCGCAAAAGTTAACGATCGAATAAATTGTCACTCGAATAAAAACACGCTGAAAAAGACTTAGAAAATTTTTCAAGTTTTTCTCCAAGACTTAGAAAATTTTCGATCGCAAAAATTAACGTTCGAATAAATTTCCGATCGAATAAAAATACGCTTACTAGACTTAGTAAACTTTGCAACTTTTTCACCATGTCTTTCACAAGTAAACCTTAACACTTAGAAATTTTTTAAATTTCTCTAAGTGCACATTTCATTCGATCAATTCGTATATGAAAATTTTATCTAATGAAGTTTACTTCATTCTTTACAGGAATGGCACAACCAGCACATGCTAACATCTACCCTTCTGACTGTTGGGTGATGGTCCACGACAATAACTATCAGATGAACCCGCCACATTTCGGTGTCCGGATGAAGTTAACATCTTCGCATCTTCCATGGAGTGGTTTTCTCAAAGAAATACGACTTGGCCCAACTGATATGGAATGATCTAGCAAACCAAATAGTCAAAGGAAGACCAAGTCGAAGGCGAAGTATCTCCCATACGTACGGTGGTTCCGGGTGCTGATCTCACATTTATGGACGTTCATCAAGAGATCCCGAGACTACCACCGGTTGGAGGATACATCCCACCTCGCCTTCGCTTCTTTCATAACCCGAAGGCAGCCGGCCTAGCGCTCCAACCGATGCTGATCCCATTGGAGCTGCTCAGTCTAGCTGATCCAACGGACGAGGCCTACCAGGACTACTGTCAGAATAACTCCATCACGGAGGAGATGGTACGGGCCGTGGATCAAGCATCGACGCCTTCTCAAACGGAATCTCTGGTGGCAATAACCGAGCCCGAAGCCGCGGCTCTTGAGACAGAGACACCAGTCGTCGAGCAGAAGGTGTCCCTCAAGATGTATCTCCTCCGGCCACTGAATCGGATGAAGAATAGAGACTTCAAAGAAGGGTCTCTCGCCGACAGAAAACCTCGGCCCCGTCTGTATATCCGTCAATATTACCGGCTTTGGTGATAACTTCCCACCAACAACGGTTCAGCCAACCGTACTGATTCAATCTGAATCTGTTTCAACACCCATAGAGGTGATACCTACCGTATCATCTCAAGGATTGGGTGGAAGCCCTATTGGACCACCGATATCTTCGGAGCAAACAATAGGCCAACCAAAGTGGTGGCTTCAGGGTTGATAGGGATGTCCCCGGACATTCCGAAATCTCAAGACTTGTTCCAGGCGGCACATCGGAAATCTTTTCCGATGTTGTGACAGTGGAGCGCCTCCCTGGCCCCACTCCACCGATGATAGTGACGGAGCAACGCTTACAAGAAGAACTTTCCACAACCATATCTTCTCTAGAAGATTGTCTGATGGACAGAAGGCTCCAGCCCATTGAGACTTCCCGAAGGGATACCGAGAAACAGTCGCCGAGGCCGCTCCGTCCGAAGCTCAAACCACCCCGTCTCCTCACCACCTCTAACCACCACCATACACACCCCCATACAACCCACCCTCACCACCCCAACTCCATCACCTTCACTCAACAGCCCCTATATCATCGCGATCACCCAGCTTCATGATATCCGATCGTAGACGATTATATCTTAAACGAGAAATGGATGACGTAATGGGAACCAGAGGAAGCTGCTCAAACTCGACTCTCCAACGCCAGATATTTCTTACAACAAGCTTCTGTGGACTTGGTGTTGCTTAAAGATGAAGAAGTTCAAGAAGGCGAGAACTACAATTCTGCTCTCCCAGAACTACCAGAAATGATCAGGCACGAAGTCGAATCTCCTCCCCGCTTATTAAAAGGGACAGTCAGAGTCGAGCGCCGTGGGAGAATATCAGGCTTGAAGTCCCGTTCATTGAAGATATTAGAAAGTAGATATGGAGGGCTCCTAACCCGATAAAGAAGCTCAACGAACTAAACCTACATGGTATCTCACATTGGGAAGATAGGAAGAAAATGGAACACATCTTCATGCTCAACTATCTTGGTCCAAATCGAAGTGGCATCCCAACGAATCAACTGAAGAAAAACTTCAGAGATAAGCCACCGATCCTCCAACTTGTGGGGGTTTGGCATTCAATTGGAAGCTTCCCTACCTCAATTTACCACATTGAGCGAGCGGACAACAACCGCTCTCGAGAAGAGATAGATGAGAGCTAGCTCCCCTTCCTTCCACAGGATGAGGTCTATCGTCTATATCAGATGTACAAAAGAAAATATCATACGCCCTTCGGATATATAAAGACAGAAGGACTCGAGGGATTGAAGATATTCATGGTGCGGCAGATCAAGTATCCACCGCACACGACCTTCAAATTGCTATAGAGAACAATATGAAGAAGGTCAACATGGAGTCTCCGCTCACGAAGGGCTTCCCGAGAACTACATATTCAAGAAACCTAACCTCGCCATAACTTATCGGAATCAATCATTGGAAAGACGAGAGCTATGATGAAGTCAGAAATCCACAAATTCTGTGACGGGACGTTGAAGCTATTGAGGAAGAACATCCAGAAAACATTGGGAGAGATCACTGAAGAGACGATCTTCGAGGATCTATGTGAAGAAGAGGCCCCACTCTTAAATGAGCTTCTGGATGCGATTAATGAGAGGTTGGAGCTGAGGAATGATGTTCGACGTTACGAGACAACATTGGGATTACGGAAATCATTCTACGCATGACAAGGATAAATGGACTTGAAACGAAGACAAACACAAAGGGGGAGATTGAAGAGACTTTAGAATTGTGCTTTGTTATTTTTTTTATCCTTGTAATTGGGGGCGTAATTAGTAGTTTTGATATTGTAGAACTAAATAGTAAATATACCGTATAAATATGTATAAATACAATGTACACTATCAAAACCAAAACACAAGTTCATTTTTCTGAAAAATAGTAGCATGGAATTCACATTCTAAGAGAGAGAATAGCTATCAAGAAACACTCTCTCTCAAGATCTTCAAAGAAGATATTCGACCGAAGGTATTTTGTAAAATTTATCATTCAAATATCTACAATTCGTGCTTAGATCGATTGGTAGTTGATATATGAGGACCTATAACACAAAATTCTGGAAAACGATGATTAGGAAAACTGAAAGTGGCGAATATGAAAGCAAACCGATAATTGATAGAATCGAAGAGAAAATTTCTTAGTATAAAGAACAGATTGAGATACATCGACAAAGGGAATCTCATAGTCCATTTGAAATCATTTCGCGAAGACTCAATATTCAGAAAGGAAAATGAAGGCGGAAGAAATAGTTAATGACTACTTCGAAGAGATGAAGAAAGATATTGCAAAAAAAATAGGAGTTGAAGTCTCGACAGATTTCTCAATGGGAAATTCATCAAAAGATGAAGATTTTTGCCAGGCATGTGAAGGACAAGATCCAAAAGATGTGGATGAAATCTTCATTGAAGATGCCCTTGATAATATCATAGAGGACGTTTTAAGAAAGGTTGAAGAAAAATCCAAGAAAAAATAGTCGAGAGCACTATGAAACTTTAATAAATGAAGGAATGATGCCCGACAAGACTTTGATAAAGAGGAAGCCAGGTAATAAAGCAAAAAGGACAACTGGTAAAGAAATTCTTTGCTTTCATAATTGTTGTACTTTATCCTACTTTTCTATTTATAAGTATTGTTGTGTTTTCTACGTAGAAGGTGTGTTAGGTTTGTGATTGTACTCTCTCTCTTTCTCCTTCCTCTTGTCTCTCTTTTGTACTGAAAAATATTTATGTGACTAATAAAAGGGAGATCTTGAAGCATTCTTCGAAAAATTCTCCAAGTAATGTTTTATTTTGTTAATTTTATATCTCTATTTTCATCATAGCCTTAATGGAAGGTTAAAATAATTTTTAAATTACACTATGATCACTTAATACCTAAAACATGGAATTGTTATATATATCTATATAAATGTATATGTATATATATACTAAAAAATTACAAACATGATCTAAAAAAACAAATTTTGAATAGATAAAATTTAATAAAGATTAATTCAACGTATCGGCTCTTAGCGTTGCCCGTGTTAAGGAGGCGTTTTTGGGCGTTTGGTTGTTACCGATTGGATTAATCTTTTGAGAATTTTTTATTGTGTAAAATTTCCTTGTATTCGCTTGGTTTGGTTTAGTTGGTCTAAAAAGATTTATGTTTTAATATCTATATACGTGGTTCGCTTTTATGTGTTGTGTTTTTAATTTTATGGTTTTTATTTTATGTTTTATTTTGTTCTTGGATTTCTCGTATGGTATCAGACCCTAGGTTTTCTAATTTTCTCATATGGTTTTCTAATTTTCTCTTATATATAAATTATATATATTTATTAATTTTGTCATTATATATATATTTTTTGAAGAATTATTGATTTTAGATGGTATTAGTTTAAGTTGAGTTTATATAATGGGGGATATGAGTTTTTTTTGTGTTTGGTTAATGAGATTAAATAATGATGTCTGATATTTTTGGTAGATAAGTTTGGATGATATTTGATTTAAATAAATATGATTTAAATTTTAACCTTTTTTTAGTTAAAAAATACAATTTATATATTTTTTTAAATATGTTGAGAGAGGAAGGAGAGAGACAGAGATAGAGAGGAGAGAGAGAGATATATATAGAGGAGAGAGAGAGGAAGGAGGGGAAGAGAGAAAAGAGAGATGAGAGAGAGGAGAGAGACAGAGAGAGAGGAGAGAGAAGAGAGAGACGTGATATTTATTTAAAAAAAAAGAATAAATAATAGATGTGATTAAATAAAGAGAGTAGTGTAGTCTCCTTTAATTAATATCATTTAAGGGGTATTAGATGGGTATTAACTAAATATTTCCTTTAAATAAATCATCCAAACAAACACCACTTTAATTAATCCTAACCCCTAATTCTCCCTAATAAGAATAGTTAAATGACTAATTCATCTAAGCGTCCAATGTATTTTTATTTTCCAACTAGTTTCCTCACAATTATACTGATTTTTTGTTTTACGTACCGACCTCATTATATTTTTATATAATATATTCTTCAACATATCCCGTCACAAAACAGTTTTTTTTCTCATCTGTCTCATTATATTTTATTTTACATACCATCAATTTCAATCATTTAAGACCATTTTTTCTCGTTTACCTCATCGTATTTTTATTTTATATATTTTATTATCAACGCATCATCTTTCACACTTCGGTTTTTTTTTCTTATTCGTATCCATCCGGTCATATGGTCATTGTATATTTTTTATTTTAACGAGCTCCCCAACGTCTGAACCTTTTTTCATATAATATAAACTTCATATTTATCATTGTTGTATTCTATATAAAGGCTAGAAGCTTCTAACTTTTATTGTGGGACCGGACGGACAAGAGTAAAAATATGATAAAAACATCAAACTCCTCAAACGAAATTTAACGCATATTGTAGTCAAATCAATACAACTACAATATATGCAATAAGCAAACGTATCTCTAACTGAGAAACATCACAAATGAATGCAGCATAGTTCAAACTTTAAGCTGGATAAATGCCCGATGAGAGGTAACTAAAAGAAACAAAACGATTAAAACGCCAGCAAGGTGACAACGTACTACTTGGTATCCAACCCTCTTTTTTTCAACTCCACTTGCGTATAGTGCTTACACGACTACGCATTTGTCAAAACTCTCCTTTCCTTGATAACAAAAGCACTGCTGCTTGAACTGTACCCTCAGCGACAACGGCGAGAAATTTGGCTTCATAAGGCGCACAAGGCCTTGATGATCGAGTCCATTAGCTTGTAAAATATGCAGATTCGGAAGATGGAACAGAAGTCACCCATTAGGAAAGTCGTTTGTTATCTTCTGGATGGGGTTTCGAGCCTCAAGCTTCGAGGAGTTTACCTATCAAACTAGAAGTAATTAATTATTCCGAATATCACTAATTGGGCCTATTTACGACATGTTATGGGCCAATGAACTAGTTACTGTTAAGTGTAGCCCACCAATGATTGAACCAGGCTTTTTTTTTTCTATAGTCGCCAACGATGTCGCTGCGCCACGGTACAAGGCGGCTGTGGTCGAGATTCGAAAGAGCAAAAGAGAAGAAGACCTGCTATGCGTCGCGGGGGCTCCAACAAAGCCAGCTGTTTCCTGTTACTGCCTCGCAGCACCAGCACCAGCAGCTCGATGAGAAGGTCACCGTCGTCAAGTGACTACTCGTCTCTCGCCCCGTTGAGTTTCTTGCGATTATCTTCAGCTTCATGTAGTAATCTCTGCTAATTTTATCTGCCTTGCGCACGGCGCGAAAGGTCGCGGATGGCTGAACGGACACAAGCGTTCCAGTTAAATTGGATTGTCCGTCGCGAAACGAGCTGGTTTCTTCTGAAGCCGAGACTAGGGTTGAAAAGAATTGATTCTTTTTTTTTCGATTCGAAATTTAATTTTGTAATTCAAAATATTCGAATATCAAGTTAGAATAAAAGTAGTTTTACGAATTCGAATAATTTTCGAATACAAATACAAATATCACAATATTTAATTCGAATTATTCGATTAAAATAATTTGAAATATATTTATATATAATATATTACAATTAAATAAATAAAAAAACAAGCATTGTTGGTTTTTTCCAATGTGCCCGTTCAATCCCAAATATCTTGTTAAATCCCATGTATTTAGGGGTGATCATGGGCGATTAGGGCGGTTTTTAGCCCGACCCGAAGTATTGCGGTTTTTAATGATGTACTCCAAATTCGATCATATAAAATTTAGCCTAATACACCACAATTTGCTTTGATTGGGTTGGGTTGGAGCGGTTTTTGTGGTTCTTTATCATAACGAAAAACATAATATTCTCACGTGTAGATATTAGTGTACTATATCAAAAACTTGTTTACAAAAATAAATTTTATATAGAAAATGTCACCATGACGATAAACAATACTAATAAGTAATGAAAGATAACAAGGATAAGAAGCTAACACTCGTATATATAGATAAAAATATTAATATCTTTGAATCAAATTATTAACATATGATAAGAAACAAACCATTAATTAGATCATTATTTTGACTTTTGAATAGGGCCAACCACCTTGCTATTTGGGATAAATTAGATCTAATTTGGTGTTTTCCCCTATTTGTATTATTATATACACGGTTACGGCCTTCCCAATCGATTTTCTATTAACTTATCACCTATTAAATAAAATAGTAAAATTATGATTATGCGGTTGGGTGTGACTTTAAAAATACAAAATCAAACCAGGTTGCAAAAGACGAGTTTTTTTTTTTTTAAATTCAAACCAATCCATTAAGTCGTTAGCCCAACACTTGTGGTCTGACTTGGGTTGGGTCGATTGGGTGGGGCGGTCCGACGGGTTAAATGTTCAACCGTACATGTCTACTATTTCATGTGCTCATTTAATCTCAAATATCTTCTTGAACCCTCTGTGACCATCCCGCGGCCAAGAATGATTGTCGTCGCTAGAAAAGCGACCAGTGCTATAATTCGGCCGATATATAATGCATTCTTTCTTGACTACTATGCAATCTTTCGTTCTTTCACTACTATAATTCAGCCAACATACCGCCCTTTCGGTCACGGTATCGCCCGCAACAATTAAAAAACTCATCAATAACTCGCCACATCGGCCGTCGTTCCAGTTCCGGAACGAACCATGACCTTACATCGTCATTTTTGCTTGCACGCACGTGTAATAATACTTTTTCTTTTTTCCCTAGTTCGAGGCGGCTTGGGCCTTCACAAACATCGCTTCCGGCATGTCGGATCACACCAGGTACTGATCGAACACGGCGCCGTCCCAATCTTCGTGAGGCTTCTTAGTTCGGCAAGCGCCGACGTGCGCGGACAGGTATTTTTGTCTTAAAAAAAAGTGTAAGGTTTACTTCGAACACGGTATAATTTGTCCTGTTTAATGTTTCTCGATCCGATGTAGGCTGTTTGGAATCTGGGCAACGTCGCCGAAATGTCGGGATCTCGTGCTTGGATACGACGCGTTGATACCTTTACTGGCGCAATTTAACAAACAAGCGAAGCCCTTCATGTTACGAAATCCCACGTGGACGCTGCCGAACTTGTGACATGGAAAGCCGCAGACTCACTTCGACAAGGTTCTTTCTTTGTCCTAAAATCTATTTATAATTATACTTGCACCCCTCTCGTGCGCTCTTATTTTTGTTACACGTTGGCCCCTTCCCTTCTGATATATTGAGATTAAGTACTCGTAATTTTCTAAAATTTTGTTGAAAATTGTTGGCCAGGTGAGAGTAGCGCGCTGCCTACGCTTGCTCGTCCTATATACGCAAATGGCGAAGAGGTCCTTACGGATGCTTGCTGAGCACTATCGTATCTCTCGGACGGGACTAATGACAAAATCCAAGATGTGCTCGTTTGGTCGAACTCTTACTGTAAGTATACATTGTATTCTTCATTCTTAACTTACCATACTTACGGTTGTCATTTGAAACTTACTTATCTGGTCCTTTTTCCTTTTTTTTTTGTCTTTTATTTATTACAGGCATCCCTCGCCGTCTGTTTGATCCATGCTGCCCTACGTACCATTGGTAATATCGTAACCGGAGATGATCTTCAGACGCAGGTATAAATTTGTATAACTTTGTTTTAGCAAGAAATTTTTCTCGTGGGTCTTTTCTTCTCTATTTCTATACGTTATCGTCTGTCGAAAATTTTAATTTTCGATGACATGTCGAAAATAGAATGCAGTTGAATTAGTTTTCCTACGTGGGTATGATAGAATAAATCTTTTTCGATGTCTGTATATCTTCCGTTTCTTAGTTTATACAAAAGAACTAAGAATATTCGAGAAATGTGCAGTGTTTGACTAGTTTGTGGCTGATTTTTCGTCAATACAAAGAACGATCATTACGCTTATTTCCTGTCTTTGGATGTCAGGCTGTAATAGATAGTGGGCTCTCCCTTGCTGGTTGCTTTTCTCGCACAAAATTTCAAAAAGAACATCCTTGTCGGACCAACTCTAACATTACTGCTGGAAATAAAAATCAGATTTACGCAAGGATCCTACGATGATGTCGTATCTTTTTATTGCATCACCGTGAGTGGTTTTTTATTACGACGTTTGATTCAATAAAACAGGCTGTAATTGAAGCCGGTTCGTTCCACCTCTTATTGGCCCTACTCCAAAACGAGTTCGAGATAAAAAAAAGAAGCCGCGTGGGCAATTTCGAACGCCAGGTCCGGTGGAACCCAGGACCAAATCAAGTACTAAACCTATTTTAATTTTCCTTATTTTGACATTCGACATTTATTTACACTTAAAGACGGAAGTAGGCGCCACTGAGTCAAGGATGAGGTCTCAGGATGTTGGGAAGGTCGCAGGTTCGAATCAGTTCCGCGTCTCCAATTATCTCGAGGAGCTTGTCACAGGTGGACATGTCGTAGTGTGGCTTACCTGGTTGGCCTAGTTTGCGTACTATTGCATCAGGGTTCCACATGCTATTAAAAAAAGGAAATATAGGCGGACTTGATTTTATTTTTTTCCCCGGACGGCGTTTATGATACTTAAAGAAGGAAGTAGACTCGCTCGCTAGTGAGGCTTCGGTCTGGAGGTCAAGGCTAAGGTCTTATGATGTTGGGAAGGTCACAAGTTGGAATTAGTCCCGCTTCCCCAATATCTTGAGAGTTTGTCACACATGGACATGTCCTAGTGTGACTTACATGATTGCCTAGTTTGTGGGCTATTGCGTCAGTCTTCAGGGTTTTACTTGGATATTAAGTTCAGGATTCCCTGGGTTACTTCAAAAAAAATACGAGTGGTAAAATTATGAGGTAGTAAGAAATTGAGTGTTCTAACTTCATACTATAGTAAAAGTTCTGCCGACTCGACTGTGATTTTTCCCTCTTCGTTAACATTTCCACGTAAAAATTATGTTGACTTTCTTACTTTAAGGTAATGATATTTTTACCGCGATAATTTCTGATTGGGTTCCACCCGACCTCGTGGGTCCCAGGTATCCCGATCGTTGTTTTAAGCTTTTCTGATGATGAATTCTGTTGTGGGCCCCACGAGCCGATGTAGGGCCCACACCCTTTCCAAACAACTGGAGGTAAATTCTGGGCAGGAAATTTGGAGGGTGCTCGAAATTCCCCAACAATTGGTACCAGAGCGATGTTCTACCATAATGGAATATGGAGAACATGTTTTCGAGGTTCAAATGAGTTGGTGTCTTGTGTTGAATGTCTTCCTGGCACTGATGATTAGGCGGGGTGATCCGTTCAGAAGAAACGGCGGTACAAGATGGATATCATTGAAGGAATGCTCGATGTGGTGGAGTTAATGACGAATTGTGGAATGGTACTGTGTAAGTAAGTTCTGTCTAGGTGACTCGTGTATAAGTGGGACCGGTGGGACCCCACTAGATCTTCCTGGGAACTTACTTAGAAGGCTAATTTTGTCTAAGAGACAGGTCGATGACCTTTCTTGGGAATTATTCGATTAGTACTGTTCAAGGTTGCAGTCAACTTTCTGCGAAATTGCTGTCACTCCATGAAGATGTCCGGATAGGGAAAAGTTTGACGGGATACTCAATTTTGAATCCTTGCGAGTGCGAGTCAAGGAGATATTGATGAAGTAAGAAATTGAAGGACGGAGAATTTGGTGAAGATTCATGTCGAGGCAACTTACAGGAAAGCCAAATGTCTTGGAGTTGCATCATATGTTTCAGCAAGGTTATTCTGACATGGACCAGAGATATGCTTAGAGGTGATTCCAAGGGATATGCATGAAAGTTATTCCAAAGGACATACTTTTATGGTGGAGCATGGTAGTGGAAAATGTGAAGATCGTTTCGTTGAAGGTAAATGAGGCTGGAGGTGGAGAATTGATGGGGTACAACATATTAATGATGGGGTTATCTTATTATTTATAGGATTTATTATTTTATTGTTATAATAAAATAATATGTGGCCGTGGAGCGTGCTAAGCGGCGAGTCCGTATCCACGAGATTCGAGTGGCTCAGAATCGCTGGAGGCTTCTATAAATAGCATCGAAGATCTTTATCATTTTCACACAACTCATTATAGAATTACAGAGCGATATAGTTTCAGGAGAGAGTGAGGTTGTGAGGCCATCGGCCTGGATGAGCCGATAAACATCAGTTCAGGTAGAAACTGATAGGGTTCCACATCCACATAGAGGTGTGAGGTAAAATACGAGTGGTAAAATTATGCGGTAGTAAGACTTTGAGTGTGTAATTTCTTACTATAGTGAAAGTTTTGCCGACTCAGCTGTGTTTTTTCCCTCTTCGTTAACAAAAGGTTTCCACGTAAAATTTTTGGTGTCTTTCTTACTTTACGGTAATTATATTTTTACCGCGGTAATTTCAGAATGGATCCCACCCGACCTCATGGGTCTCACGTATCCCGATCTTTGTTATAAGCCTCTACGATGGTGACTTCCGTTGTGGACCCGTGGGCCAATGTGGGGCCCACACCCTTTCCAAACTAGTGGAGCTAGATTGTGGGCGGGAATTTTGGAGAGTGTCCGAAATTCCCAACATTTAGATATGAGTTGGTGTTATGTAAATTGTATGAAGTTGTTTATAGTATTTGTTGACGGGAGTGTTCGGTTTTGTTTATCCGTCTTAATGTAACTTTAATTTATATTTGATGCTTTTGAGTATATATATAAATATATATATAAATATATATATATATATTTCTTCTCTATACTATGCAGTTGGATAGGGTTATATTCAAGTGGCTTAGATTTTAAACACGCATGATTATTAATGGTAGAAAACCTTCGATAAAGAGTAAAAATCTTTCAAATCTCTTCGAAAAATTATTGAAGAACAACACTGTAAAATCAACTTCTACACTTCGATCTTTACACAAGGAGTATTAAGAACACAAGCACAGCTAACAAATCTAGCTATAAATCATAAACAGCAGTAGAAGAATCGCAAAGTAACAAGAGAACAGAGCTAGGGTTTTTTTTGTGTTTTTCGCTGGAGATAATAAAGGGTTATAAGAGCCGCACAAAGATTTTTTCGATCATAATGTTATAAGGATTTGCTGATCTATTTAACCCTCGAGGGTTTCTTTTCTAATGGGCTCAACAAAACTCTTGTATAGCCCATTAAAGTACTTGCCCAAGCATGCTCAACGGGATTGCTTAATTCCTTTTAACACCCTCCCTCACGTCTTGGGGCGAATATATCGATCATCCCGAGCTTCCTGCAGAAATTGATATGCGCCTCTTTGCCAATGGCTTTGGTCAGTATATCTGCTAACTGATTATTAGAAGACACATATTGAGTTGAAATAATTTTGTCAATAATATACTGTCAAACCAGATGACAGTCAATCTCGATGTGTTTCGTTCTTTCGTGAAAGACGGGATTATCTGCTATCTGCAAAGCTGCTTTATTATCACAGTATAAACTAACAGGAGTAATGTTTGTAATCTGAAAATCCTTGAATATCCTAAGAATCCATATAACTTCACGGCATGTTTGTGCCATTGCTCTATATTCAGCTTCCGCTGAAGATCTAGACATTGTTCTTTGTTTCTTACTTTTCCAAGACAGTAATGACTGTCCAAGAAAAATGCAATAACCCGTAACAGATTTTCGGGTGATTGGACAGGCAGCCCAATCATAATCACAATAAGCATTGATTCTAAAACTTTCGGTTTTGGAAATAGTAATTCTGTAACCAGGGCTGAGTTTTAAATATTTCAAAATCCGACAAGCAGCAAAGAAATGTGAATCTTTTGGTGAATGCATAAATTGGCTAAGACATTTGTTACACAAATATATTAACCTACCAAGTAATCTTTGAAATCTAGAAATATTTTCATATATGTTATCATCTTTATCATATCTTAAATTCAAATTATGCGGCATGGGAGTGAATTTAGGTTTACATCCTAACATTCCAAATTCCTCAAGTAACTCAAGAACATATTTTCTTTGATGCAAAACAAAAGATTCGGCAGTTCTAACTACCTCAATACCTAAAAAATATTTTAACAATCTTAAGTCCTTAATACCAAAAGTCCTATCAAATAGATTTTTGATTCTAACAATCTCAAGTTGATCATTACCACCAGCAATAATATCATCAACATATATTAACAAATAAACACATTCATCACCAGTATGTTTATAAAACATTGAATAATCATGCAAACTTTGAATGAACTGATTTTCTTTCCGAAAATCTGTTAATTTTTCATTCCATTTCCTGGGCGTCTGTTTTAAGCCATATAAAGATTTTTTCAAACGACAAACACGACTATCAGACTTATCATAATACCCTTCGGGTAGGCACATAAACACTTCTTCAGATAATTCGCAATGTAAAAAAAGCATTGTTAACATCTAACTGATACACATTCCAATCATTGTTCACAGCCAAAGACAATAAAACACGTATAGTTACCATCTTAACAACAGGAGCAAAAGTATCTTGAAAGTCAATGCCCTCACGTTGACTATACCCCTTAGCAACTAAACGCGCCTTGTATCTATCTAAAGTTCCAAACCGAATTGTATTTTATCTTAAACACCCACTTACATCCTATGGGTTTTCTATTGCTAGGCAAATTGACAACTTCCCAAGTATCATTCTCACATAAAGCATGCATTTCCCTATCCATAGCCAATTTCCATTCACTATTTTTCATAGCATCTTCAACTGAACCAGGAACAGTGTCACTAACATTATCTATATTATACACAAATGTTCTATCATCTAAACTTATGGCAGAATAATTCACATACTTATGAATAGGATGCTTGGTACTACATCTACCAATATCGCATGCATAATCTTTCAGATAAGAAGGAACCTTTATTGATCTTTTTGGCCTTCCAAGATGGTTTTCTTCATTGTTGCCCAGATTATCATCATTCTGAAAATCATTATTCGAAGGACCTGCTTCAAAACTAGGAGTTAAAGTGTCAAGTGAGGTCTCAGACCCGCTGTTTGTACCATCTACACCAGAATAGGTACCAGATGAATCATAAGATATTTCATCATTGACCACTTGACAAGGAATGTTAGCATCAGTAGGAATAAAAGCAGTCTGATCTACACCAAAAATATCTTCAGAAACAATTTTATTTTTAATCCTAAAAGGATATACTATTTCGTAAAACTTCACATCTCGAGAAGAAAAAACTTACTCTCCAAATCATATAGCTTATAAGCCTTTTTATTTTCAAAATATCCTAACATCACTGATTTTATAGCTCTCTGATCAAACTTGTTTTCCTTAGTCAAATTTATAGCACAACATAGACAACCAAAAACCTTTAAATGATCATAAACTGGTTTACAATTAAACAAAATTTCAAAAGGAGATTTTCCATTTAAAATAGGTGTTGGTAATCTATTTATCAAGTACACAGATGTCATAACACATTCCTTCCAAAACTCAAAAGGTACCCCAGACTGAAAAAGTAGTGCCCTAGAAACATTTAAAATATGTCGGTGCTTTCTTTCAACTAGACCATTCTGTTGTGGAGTGTAAGCACAACTAGTTTGGTGTATTAAGCCCTTCTTGTTAGCAAAACTTTGAATATCAGAATTAAATAAATTCAGAACCATTATCAGTTCTAATTATCGTTATCCTTTTTGAAAACTGATTTCTAACTAACTTGAAGAAAGTTTGAAAATTATGAAAAGTTTCAGACTTTGATTTTTGAAAAAATACCCAACATCCTCTTGAAAAATCATCAACAATACCTAGAAAATATTTTTTTTCATCATTTTCTACTCGAAATGGTCCCCAAATGTCAAGATGTACCAAATCAAACATTGAAACAGTTTTAGTATCACTTAGTGAAAAAGGATTTCTTGTTTTTATTGCTCTATGGCATGCATCACATGGTTCAGAAATCTTATTATCAGAACATTTTAAATCAACAGATAACAATTTCAGAATCTGATCAGCAAGATGTCCTAATCTTTTGTGCCACATACCAGCAGATGATACACTATGTATTGTATTATATATTGTACCTTTCTTTTCTTGAAGTCTTTGGATAATGTACAGTCCTTCCATCAACCAACAAGTCCCCAACATTCTTGAGGTTTGTAGGTCATGTATAAGACACAATGACTGTTTAAATGTAACAGTACAATCATTATCACATATGAGTCTAGACATAGATATTAAATTACAATGAAAATCAGGAACTACCAAAATTTCCTTAAGTTTTATCCCATTAGTCAAAGTTAGTTCCCCAACATGTCTAACAGGTATTAAGTCCATTTGTAATCTGATTTTTAGATTTTTATCTACAATTTCAGTAATATTTTCCAGATTCTCAAAAGAACACACAACATGATCAGTTGCACCAGAATCAATAATCCAATTACTCATACAATTACTAGAAACGGAATTCACACAAACACCTGATATTGAATCCGAGTTGATATCATGTGATTCTGAACAGTTGAGCAACTTTAACAGCTTGCTATATTGTTCCATAGACAAATTAGACATAAGTGAGTTAGAAACAGAATTCATAGCTTCCACTTGATTAATGGATTTGCTTTGATTTCTATTCCAACTACTCTTTTCATTTATTTTATTACTTTTCCATGAAGTACCATTGTTTGGATTGTGCCAATCAGGGAAATCCAATCAACTTAAAACATTTTTCAATCAAATGGCCCCTGCCACCACAATGTTTACATACAAGATTTGGACAATTCACTTTATTTACAGCTTTATTAGTAAAAATAGCCAAAGAATTTTCAGCAGAAAGTGTTATATTTCTGTGTGATTCTTCCATGCATATCATATTAAAGGCATGCATAACATCAGGAAGAGGACTAGACATTAGTATATTGCTTCTAACCATATGATAAGAATCATTCAGACCCATCAAAAATTCAAAAAGCCTAGACTCACTCTCTATTTTCAAATTGTGCTCATATGCATCACATGTGCATGACTTAAAACATACAAGGGCATCATATTCATCCCATAAATGTTGTAACTTCGAATAGTAAATAGAAACATAATCATTCCCTTGTCTAGCACTAGAAATCTGTTATTTTAAGAAATATTTTCTAGATCCATCTATTGTCCTAAATGTTTTTCAAGAGAATCCCAGACTTTGGAAGCAGATTTAGCATAGATAAATCTATTTCTAAGTTCAGGAGACAATGAGTTCAACAGCCATGTGAGAACTAAGGCATTACACCGTTCCCATTCATTACCAAAATTCACATCAATTGGTTTATTTATAGTTCCAAGCACAAAATCAGTCTTATTTTTACTAGTAAGAACTATCAGCATGGAATTGGACCATGCTGCATAGTTTTCACTTTCAATAAGGCTAATATTTGTTATATTAGTCACTGCTAGATCAAGAGGATTCAAAAGCAGAATATTCTTTGTTTTATCAGCATCATCCAAAACAGTAAGTGTTGGGTTCTGATTTGAGTCAGACATGTTTAACAAGCAATTAATCAATGCTAATGACACAGTTATTATGCAGCGGATATAGACACAACACAAATATATCCGCAACTACAAGAAATGTATAGACAAGAGTTTGAGAGATATCACCAAACGTGTCTTGAATAGAGAAGGTACGAATATCACAGCCGTCGACGTAACGTCTCACAGATCTGCGTTAGAGTTGACACCAATTTCACTATCCTTGTCGATGTCGTAGTATCTATGGCTCTGATACCATGCTAAAACATGCAAAAATGGTAGAAAACCTTCGATAAAGAGTAAAAATCTTTCAAATCTCTTCGAAAAATTATTGAAGAACAACACTGTAAAATCAACTTCTACACTTCGATCTTTACACAAGGAGTATTAAGAACACAAGCGCAGCTAACAAATCTAGCTATAAATCATAAACAGCAGTAAAAGAATCGCAAAGTAACAAGAGAACAGAGCTAGGGTTTTTTTTTTGTGTTTTTTGCTGGAGAGAATAAAGGGTTGTAAGAGCCGCACAAAGATTTTTTCAATCATAATGCTATAAGGATTTGCTGGTCTATTTAACCCTCGAGGGTTTCTTTTCTAATGGGCTTATGAAACAATGATGGGCTTAGCAAAACTCTTGTATAGCCCATTAAAGTACTTGACCCAAGAATGCTCAACGGGATTGCTTAATTCCTTTTAACATATATATTTATATATATATATATATATATTTTTCTTCTCTATACTATGCAGTTGATAGGGTTATATTCAAGTGGCTTAGATTTTAAACACGTATAATTATTAATTGACGTAAGGACTGGTGGGTGTACCAACTTGCGTTGGGCAGTGGTAAGTAGTACACGTGCAAAAAATCTAATCCAGATGGGTATTGGCCAGCTGGATAAGTAAGACAAAAATATGGTTGGGCAAAAATATTCGGAAACCGAACTCCTGCCCGATATCCACTTTATAAAATCTGGAAAATCGGATATTTGATTTCTAAAATCGGATCGGATATTTGAATCTGTATATTTTGACTACAACCGGATTGAATCCGGATATGGTCAGACTAAAATTTGAATATCAATTTCAATTATATTATTTTGAAAAAAATTATAAATAAAATTAAATAATATCGCAAAAGAAAAAAATGAAAAAAATATAAGAAGAAGAAGAAGAAGAGGAGGAGGAGGAGCCCTACATCCTATTATGTTGGCATAAATAAAATATACATAATTGAATTTATAACATTCATGAACGCAAATGGTGAGGTAAAACAAAATCTGATATGTTGCAATCAATAATAAAAGAAAAATAAAAAGAAAAGTTATTCTAAATAAAATAAAATGCAGATATCCGAATTTTCGAATATCCGGTTGAAATTAAATCGGATACGGATTTCTGGATGCCATTTTTCGGGATATCTGCAAATTCGAATATCCGGATTTACTCATCCCTAACATATGTTACGGGGGGCGGTTCCAAGACTTACTGGGTAGGCAGTTTCGTTCACTCCGAGCTCCGACGATAGTATCTAAGATTTATGTTTCTATATCATTTTCATCTCTCTCTCTTCATGTAAACACTTTCTATATCATTTTCGTTCACTCCGATGGTTATTTTGTCGAATGAAGTTTATTTCTATTTCTGTTTTAGTTGTATTAGAAACCAAAAACATGATACACTTGCAGGACCGAGATTCCCATTGGATAGAGAGCCCGACTAATCTCCCACGGAATGGGAGATTTTCTTACTGAGACGTAAATTTTCGGTCATTATTTTCTATTGGGTTACCATTTTGAATCGAAAAATTCATTCTCATATTAAAATCCATTCTCGAATTCAAAATGCAACAATCTTCTTCAACCATTAAACTCATTCTCAAACTCAAATTTGTTTTTGTAATATTTACTTTCATATAAACATTTACAACTTTCAATATTACTCACATATTTGACGACTTTACAGAACTAATATTAATCTATTATCTAACATATAAATAAAATACAAAATTAAATAAATTTGAGCAATATAAAATTTATATTTACAAATTTAATAATTAAAATTTTTTATAATGAAATCATATTCAATGAGAAAATATTTAATAAATTTCTACGTGGTCCAAATATTATTTAAATATTATATAACATATAAATAAAATATTAAAAAAAACAATAATGAGGTATAAAAAATTATTACTAAAAATAAAAAGTTAGTTTATTTTGACAATTGTATAGTCAGTTATTAATAATAAGTACGTTTTTTCTTTTTATTTATTCATTATCATTATTTATTTGAGTCATTTAGTAATTACAAATAATAAAGGGTCTTTATATGCAATTCGCATTTTTCTTTATACAAATAGGCTTGGCAATGCGGCGGGCGGGGGCGGGAAATCAATTTCCATCCCCGCCCCACCACTTATCGCCTCGGGGAATCCCCGCGAAATAAACGGGGGAAATCCCATCGCCATCCCCGTCCCCGCCGGGATGTATTGGGGTTATATTCCCCACAGAGAATCCGCACCATTCATTTTTTGTAAAATAATATTTTAATTTTTTTGAAAAAAACACATTATTTATGGAAAACTGGACATCCTCTCATTATTGGTTTGTTCCGTATTATTATTTCAGAAACAATAACTAATTTCTAAAAGTAGAGAATGCAACTTTATTCAATCAAATTAATGAAATTTCACTCCATCACTTGCGCTAATGAAAAACATATTTCTTAAAGGATGAAAGTAGGTGTCGAACGAATCAATAACAAAATATTGTAATGGCTTATTGGAGAAAATAGAAGAAATATTAGGCTGCGTTTAGTTGTTGAGATAAGAAAAGGGTGTTTAATTTTATCTTGAGATAATCTTGGATTTTATCACTTTGTATTGGATGACTCTTCTGTTCACTTGTCAAGATAAAAAAACATGTAATAGCACTTAATTCAAAAGGAGAAATTGAAGTTTGAAGTATATTTGTCACAAATATGGAGAATCAACGTGATATATAGTATTTAGAGAAAAACACCATAACAATTTCGACAAAGATGAGATGATTTTGCTTTCCATTCCGACAAAAGAATATGAAGCATGATGAAATCCTCTGAAAAAAAAAAGATATGAGCAAAATATTGCATAATTCTCCACTGATGACAAAATCAAAGGATTCATCTCATTTATTTCATATCATATGATGAGTTATCAAACAAACAAAGAAACAAACGAATTTATTTCACTAATCAATTGTTCGTACCCTCATAAAGAGTTCAAATCCACATCAAGTTCCAAATCTTGCTATGGCTCTGAAAGAAACGCAACAATCTCGTTGGGGCATTGTAAGATTATCTTCGATATGTTTGAGTCTTGATATTTTTCCTCCCAGCGCACCCACTTTTAAGATGTTGTTCGCCTTTAGCATACTCATGAGTTGCAAACAAAAAGGACATCATTCACAACCTCGCCCAATAAAAATAAGAGAAAACATTTTCTTGATTAGCATATCAGATTATTCGAGAAACGCCTTAAAAGAACGAAGGCACACTAAACCCACAAGTCAAAATAAATGACTTCCAATGGATTTGGGACTCTCGATACCAAATTCATCAACTCACACAATATTTGAGGGTTCGAAGCTCGACTTGAGCGAGCTAGTTCTAAGACCATCTCCAACCGAAAAACTCATTCTAAAACCCAAAATGTAGTAATTGTCACATCAAACAGTAATTCTTCTCCAACCATTAAACTCATTCTCAAACTCAAAAGAATATTTTCGAAATATTATCTTCCACCAACTTTCACAACTTTTCAATACTACTCACATATTCTTACAACTTTATAAATTAGACAATAATATTATTTTAAAATGGTTTCAAATAATATTCTATAAATTTCATTTAAAAATTATTAGTAGTACAAATGAAAGATAAATAATTGGAACTGGTTTCAGAAATATTAAATAAATTTCCTCAACAATCGTTGTGTTAGATTTATTTTCCTAATAATGAAGGATGTGTATAAAAGCCATTTGAAAAATATAATGCATGCCATATGATTATTATTTTTAATATTATTATAATAGATCGTGTACATACTTTATATATATATATATATATGTGTGTGTGTGTGTGTGTGTTAACATAGCAAATGCTTCTCGGAACGGTACATCATTTAATGTAATTATCTGAGATATATTTATTTATGTGGGCAAATTTGTAAGACCTGAAAACTTTTAAGTGCATGAATAGTAAAAACGGAAATATGGGTTTGGATGAGAGAAATATTCACTTTATTCCCATTTTGAGTATGAACATATGTATTGATTGGAGGGTTTTTTGGGTTTGAGTTGGAGAATGGGTGTTGGTTGGAGTTGGTCTAAAGCCACGGATCCCAAACCTAAAACGCCAAAATCGAAAATAGCAGTGCTCTCCTTGAAATTAACACCTTCAAATTGAACATTAGACAACCCAAAACATCTTCTGTTACATAAATCGAAGCCGAAAATGCACACTACCTCGTCATTTGTGTCGGCTTGGTTCGAAATTGGTACGTGGTGCGTGCGGATTGTGCCAAGCTTGATAATCTGAAAATCGTCTAAGTTAGACAAACGCAAACATGATCAAACAGTCAAAAAAGAAATTGATATGGTAAACTATCTCACTGCTTAGGTTCATACCAGAAGGGTCACCCAAAATCTATTCGTCAAAGCTTGAAAAGTAGGTAGGGTCTGCCCATAATCTAACGCATGTAGGGTTTAGAATTTTAAAGGGTTTTTGTGGTCATTTTGCGATTATTAGCAAGGTTGGATAATTTATCTTGGCAAAGTTCATTGGACAAATTATCTTGGATTTGGCATATTATAGCAGCGGGCCGGTCCTTTATCGGGCTTTATGAGCATGAACATTTTGAAAACTAAACAGGATTATATTGGATAAAATGGACATTATCTTGCCATATCCCATAAAATAAACGGGCCCAGAATTTAGATATAACTAAGCTTAATTTACATATTTTATATATATCGGATCCCCTCGGGGAACTGGGCGGGGAGTATGAACTTGTCCCCGCCCCATTCCAGTCATCGGGAGAAAATTCTTCCGTCCCCTCCCTAGAAACGGGGAATGCCCGCACCGTTTGGCGCGGATTCCAGTGGGAACGGGGAATCCCTGCCCCATTGCGAAGCCTAGATACAAACGCATATTTGAGTTCATATTAAGAGAGTGAAAATTCTAGTTTCAGTTTGACTTTTAATCATTGGAGCATTTGTACTTGTTTTTTAGTTTTTTCGTGTACGGCTGGAGATGTAAAATTAAAATCATTGAAGTTGGGTTGATTTACACGTTGTGGATAGAGTAGAATAAATCTTGCATATATCATTTCCGTCCTCATCCAATTGCCAAAGAATAGTCTATTGTCATATATAGATCATAGATCGATCCAGGACTAAAAATACATTTAAGCCTAAATTATTTAAACATTATGATATTTAATATAATATTATACTTAAATATTCTAATATTTTAAACATAACTTATTCTTTTTTATATAAATACCGGATAATTTAAATAAAATTATATTTTAAATATTATTTATATTATTATATATAATATTAATCTTTATCACTCTTGGGTTAATTATGTCATTTACACAACATCGCTTTATACATCACATTGATCAAGCAAACACAATCTTCCAATTATCAGCTTGATTCACAAAATAAAATATCACCCCGAAACAAACACAATGATGACATATAACCTTAATCCACATACGGTGATACTCACATCACCGTGATGTGTGTTTCACCGTCATGTTTGATCACATCAAAGGGGGTGTTTGTTTGCGGTGATCGAACATTACGGTGATACTCACATCACCGTGATGCGGATCAATGTGATATGACATCACCGTGTTTGTATTGGGGTGATATTTCATTTTGCATATCAATGTCATATTATAATATTTTATTTGTTTATCACGGTGATGTTGCGTAAATGTCATATTTAACCCTATGGCCTTGTTTGCTTGGTCGGTTTATATTTAGGAGGGTTTAAATTAGTTAGGTAATATATAAAACTAGTTAGTGGGTATACAACAAAATGTGTGTTTGGTTAATGGCTTTAAATAAACACACCTGATATGTGTGTTTATTTAAACTCTTTTACAAGGGTTTAAAGTTGGTATATGTAAACTCATACTTTATATAAATCTATGAACCAAACACTTCAATATGATCTAAACTAACTTTTAAAAGGTCTAAACCCATTAACCAAACAAGACCTATGTATATTATGTAGCTAAACTGGATTAAAATGTTAATTTTGATGTGATATTTTACGGGATAACGACAATATTAAGTATTACGTTTTTAACCATTAATTATAAGTATTTTATATAATTCTTCAATATAATTTTTTTTTATTTTTTTAATAGTTAAATATATCTTTAAATCAATTATTAATTTTAAGTATATTATATATATTTTTTAATAAAATTCTTTATTTTTAAGCATTGAATATATTTTTTTAATATTTAAATATGATAGTTATGAAATTAAAAATATGAATAAGGGTATATAGTGAATTAATCTTAAGAATAATGGGTAATTTTGTCCAGAATAAAATTGGAGACATCACCCCATCACGGTGATAGAGGATCACCCTGCTTTTTGGAAGTGATCCAAAAGTTGAAATATCACCCATCCCCTTTTGATCACCTAGGTAATCCTCCATCACGGTGATGGCTCATCACCCCCACTAAACAAACGTGGTGATGAGGAGGTGATCGCGGTATCACCGAGATGTTTTGAAGGATCACCCCAAAACAAACACCCCCAAAAAAGTAACTATTATAATAGTCCTGTAACTTTCACTGAAATCGTTTTTGATCGTATAACTTATCTTCGTATAAAATTAGTTTTGTAAGTTTAAATCATATATTAGAAACAATCCTTTTCTGAAATTTTATCCTAATCACCAACCGGAGCTTACATGGTAGCCCACATAATAAAAAAGAAAGCACATCATCACTCCAAGTCATCATCCCTCACTTGCAGTTGAAAATAATAATCTTTATCCCATCTAGTTTGTTTCACCGGATTGCTGAACCCGACCGTACGCCGCCATTGGTATCACGTACAGCCCACCAGATCCGCCCAGTCATCGGAGTAGAGATAGATCGTGGGACGTGGGTTGTTGCGGCGGCAAAGTTTGTCGTATCCACCGTGGCGGAAAAAATCATCTTCTTCAGCGTTGAAGCCTTCGAAGTGGGTTCCCGTTTGTGGAAAGTAAGAGGAAAGAGACGAAGAGAAGAGAGGTGTTGTGAGGGATAATGATGTGGAGGGTGATGATGATTGATGTGGTCTCTTTTATTATGTGGGGTGACATGTAAGCTCCGGTTGGTGATTAGGATAAAAATTGGCCGGAAAATTTAGAAAAGGATTGTGTTTTAATCAATGATTTAAACTTACATGACTAATTTTATACGAGGATAAGTTATATGACCAAAATTGATTTAAATGAATGTTACAAGACTATTATAATAGTTACTCCATTACATCAAACAAACACCCCTTAGTTTATTTTTTATTTTTAAGGGCTTCATATGTAATGCAAATCTCAACGCCTAATACGTTAATACCCACAACTCATGGGACCATGGGGAGTAATAATCATCCTGACTCCTTCAAATCAACTAGGGTTACGAAGATTTCAATATACACATTATATTGAATCTCACTGCGCTCACATTCATTGAGGAGCATCTCATTCTTTTCCCCGACGCAAAATTCGATGACGGAAAATAACAAGGAATCGTCACCCCACAAGAAAATCCATATCGATGCAATCCGATCCCTAACCAACGGAAATCTGCCCAATCTCCCCCACGACGTCATCGCAGAAATCCTCGCAAGATTGCCCGTGAAACCCCTCCTGAAGTTCAAGTGCGTCGCAAAGTCATGGCTTTCTTTAATTTCCTCGCCAAAATTCATCAAGAACCACGCCACACAATCAGCCCTCGATCCAACTCTCGCCAAACACAGGCTCGTTTTAGGTATTTCCTATGATCGAATTTACAATGACTTTCAACGAGGTTCGGTTATTTCCTCAATCGGTGATCTTTTCTCCGACGTCATTGAAGGCCCCGATCGTCCCGATAATATCCTCCGTCGCGGGAGAATCCAGATAACGGGCTCTTTCAACGGGTTGTTATGCATATCCTGAACCGCGGCGTCGTGAGCAACAACTTCCTATGGAACCCTTGTTTTTGAATTTCGAAGAAGCTGCCCCCGGCGGCCGCGGCTGAGACGAATAAGTTTTGGTCGTCCACTTACGGGGTGGGCTATGACGAGCGCGACGACGATTACAAGGTTTTGGGGCTTTTCGTTTATTTCCCTATTACCGGAGATTACGCAATGGAGTGCGTGGTAGAAATCTACAGCTTAAAGAACGATTCTTGGAAGACGATCGAGGGTTTCAAAGGCGGCGTGGAGTCGCAGTCGGCGGTGGTTTTTGCGAACGGGAAATTTCACGTCTTGGCGTTTTTTGCGCTCGACGGCGACCACACGGGCTGCAATATTTTGAGCCTCGATTTGGAAAACGAGGCTTACGGGACCATCGAGCAGCCGAAGTACGACAATGCCGAAATATCTTTAGGAGTTTTGAAAGGCTGCATTACCGCTCTCTACAGCTGCGAAGGGAATTACGCGGATCTTTGGGTTCTAAAAGAGTATGAAGTCAACGAATCTTGGACTAAATTAGCTACCATTCCTTATGTTGACGGACCCGCTTCGTATATGCCCTCATATCGTATGTGTACCGCGTTGCACGGGAAGTATTTACTCGGCCGGGGGAGTCAATTAGTTTTTTACGACCCTAATGATAATAGCTTTGGAAACCCTCGGGAATGTGACGTTGATGGCGTTTGTTCGACTGCGATCTACGTCGAAAGTTTGGTTACGCTTCCGATCTGAGGAGACAAAAGCTGTGAAAGATAGCATAGGTGGCTCCGATCGCAAGTTCTTTGTTTTTTTTTTTTTATTTAGAGGTATCTTTTGTTGGGGAAAACGCGCCAATAAAATAATTCGGGCCAAGCGGTGGTTGTATTTGGACCCCACGACAATTTATTGGGATATTATAAAAGCCGAAATGACACCGAGAGAGAACACGAGATTTTACGTGGTTCGGCCAATACCGCCTACCTCCACGGAGAGCACCAGTTTTACTATATTGAGAATATTACATCGTACAAAATAACGCTCGTGTTTAAACCCAAACTCGAGACCCCTTACCCACTCGGATAATGTTTTTGTACTACCTCTCAATTACCCCAGTAAAACTACACCCACTCTCACCCTTATCCACCCGAAGGTGGATAAGCTTTTTACCTCTCACTCTCTAGACTCTCATTTGATTTGGGATGATAATAACTGAAGAATCCTCAGCCTATTTATAGATGTCTTCAGCTCTTCTGGACCGCTCAAAACCGGTGGACAGGAATCCGCCACGTCGCCCTTCAATTCGAACCGTTCATTAAAATAATATTATAATATAATATTATTTTCTTTGTGGGGGGCCGCATGTGGCTGAACCCAACAATTCTCCCCCTCCAGCCTCACTCGACACCTTCCTGACTATCGTCTTCAGCACCGTTAAGCATCCATCCAGCGAGTCTGACTATAATGAGAGTGATACCCGTTCGTAAATGCCACGAACGTTCATTGGCCTTCCTTGTACCAGCTACACATAATCCGAATCAAGAATTCCGATCCCACCTCACTTGATTCACTCAACGGCCAATCATATGTGCAACTGCCAGCCGACTATACCCGTCGACTCTCGAAGAGGGACTTCGATGCAACCCCTTCCCCAGCAGGATTTCACTTCTCACCATCGTCTGCCCCACGCGCGCGCGATTTCTGTGAACCCATCGAAGACTGAGTATTGTATACCATACTCACGTTCAAACGATACAAACTTCCTCGCTCTTCTCCCTTTGGTAGGACCATTTCCGCCATGTGTGATTTTCCAGACTCCCCCTGCTATGAAACCCCATAGCCCTTGGAATATGTCTGGCTCAAGGATATTAAATTCCACGCAACTTTGGGACAATGTCACACCACCAAAAATGCGCACCGCTCCTTCAACCATTTTGATCTTCACCGTTCCAACACCATGAACAACACAACGATATCCATCGGCCCATGGAGATCGAAAAAACCTGTTCGTATTCCCGGAACGCATCAAAATATCATCTTGGAGCAAACCCAGATATAATATCCTTCTTTATGAGAACGAGCGTCATCATTAGAGACTGTGAGAACGTCTCCAAGATGAATCGTGTGCTACCTCTGTTGTGGAATTTTCCTAGCCGTCTGTCCTTCTTCCTCCAAGTCGGACCATTTCTCCTGATGTGTCCCGGCTCACCACCTTTGTAGCATCAAATGCCCTTCCCGCCACCTGGATTTGAACCTGCTGCAGTCCCCAAATCCCCTGGCGTATCACCTTCCTCTACGATTCGCTCCGTGAATAGCCAACACCCGACTATCACCATAAATTTGGCCGCCTTCTCTTTTCACGCTTCAAAAGAGTTGACTCCACCATCTACCGCCTTCACCGGCTCTTTTCCGTACCAGATGGTTGTGACCAAATTATCACCCGAATCAGGAAGCGAGGTAAGAAGTAAAAGAGCCTTACTTCTTCCTCTCCGACACATCTTGACCCCAAATCCTCCCAGTCATTTTCCTCGGCTTTCCCTCGTCTCCCTCCAAAGCTATTCGCCAAGCTTTGTTGAACGAGCACATCCTTCACTCTTCTCTGCCGCAGAGCGAAACCTCCCGTACCATCAAATTGTCGCCCTTTAGTGCTGTTATCCGTCGCTATTATCCTTGCAGAGATTCAACAGCCCCGGCCCAAATAGTACTGATCAGATAATTCCCAGGAAAGGCTAGCAACCTGCCTCTTAGACAGAATTACCCTTCTAAGTAAGTTCCCAGGAAGATCTGGTGGGGTCACATCGGTCCCACTTATGCACCAGTCACCTAGACAGAACTTGCTTACACAGTACTATTGCCACAACTTGCCAAAACTTCCACCGTCGCACAAGCTCCGCCCGACACCGAGCATCCCATCAACGATATCCCATCTTGTACCTCCGTTTCTCACGAACGGAACACGCCCCCGGCACAAGGCATCACCTCGTTGAACACTCGCTCTAATATTGGCTCCCCCGGACCGCTAAACCCTTTTGATATCTTTTCTGGTGTGGAAGATCAGACACAGCTGCAACCACAGAGCATACTCAGAATACCAGCAGGGCAAGGCTCTGATACCACTTGTTGGGGAAAACGCGCCAATAAAATAATTCGGGCCAAGCGGTGGTTGTATTTGGACCCCACGACAATTTATTGGGATATTATAAAAGCCGAAATGACACCGAGAGAGAACACGAGATTTTACGTGGTTCGGCCAATACCGCCTACCTCCACGGAGAGCACCAGTTTTACTATATTGAGAATATTACATCGTACAAAATAACGCTCGTGTTTAAACCCAAACTCGAGACCCCTTACCCACTCGGATAATGTTTTTGTACTACCTCTCAATTACCCCAGTAAAACTACACCCACTCTCACCCTTATCCACCCGAAGGTGGATAAGCTTTTTACCTCTCACTCTCTAGACTCTCATTTGATTTGGGATAATAATAACTGAAGAATCCTCAGCCTATTTATAGATGTCTTCAGCTCTTCTGGACCGCTCAAAACCGGTGGACAGGAATCCGCCGCGTCGCCCTTCAATACGAACCGTTCATTAAAATAATATTATAATATAATATTATTTTCTTTGTGGGGGGCCGCATGTGGCTGAACCCAACATCTTTTTCTTCTAATCTCTCGTATTTGCGTTTGCAGAACTTTGATGTTCCCTTTCGCGGCACTTGTTTGCTGCATTTCCTACCTTTTCAGAGTGATTTGAGATACAACTCCTAGAAGATTTGTTGGAAATCTCTAACTTTTTTTTTACTGTCACGATATATTCTCATTCGACCTGGCTATGAGCTAGCCCACACAGATCTGACGGAGGTTTTTTTTTGCCACACAAATCTGGTAGAGCTTAATTGCACAACACATTTCAGAGGTGAAACTAATCTTCGAGGCAAGATGGATACATCACAAACCCACCTGACAACGATAGTCATGGGCTATAAGGCCAATGTGGACTACTCAGGGAATTGTGAGAGGAGGGATTTGATCCCACGACTTTCTTTAACCACAAGACCTTAATATCTCCTCCTTAACCACTAAACCAATGCCTCATTATCCTATAACTTATGGTTGATAAACCCAAAAGATAGATCATAACTGTGGAAGCAAAATCTATATACCATACATAACAAAGAACAACCGGGATCTAAATAATCGGACTATCCGAATCATCACTAATCATCGGGCGGGTCGGAGTTGAGATCCAAACCCGCGAGCTCTTTATTGCCGGGTTTATCCTCTCGAGGTACTCTGTGATCGCCGTCTTTAACTTCACGTGGAAGCTTCGAGGTCTCCGTTGACTGGCGGTCATGGAAGTACTTGATGGCGATTCTTGCTCTCTTTAAGGAAGAGAAGAACTCGTCCACTTCTTCATCACGACGCGGTTGTGGATGGTTGATTTCTTTAACGGCGTTTTCCACGTCCTTGTCTTTCGGTCTCTTTCTGTTGGCTTCTTGTTCATCGGAATCTCGTTTTCTCTTCTCCATTTCCACTTTTTTTGTCCTTTTTTTTTTCTCTTTTGCGAGGAAGCAGAGGGCATTTACGGGCTTGGCCTTTTATGATGGCAGTTAAATGTTGACTTGACAACAGGTCTAAAGCTCGATGACAAAGAAAAGAACTAAAAAAGGTGTACTCTTGATGGTTTGGTAAAAATATATTTGACGTCATCTGATGGCGTAGTGAAATTGACGTCACCTATCAACGATAGATGGTGACGTATGCTAAGTGAGCGTTGTTCTCTATATTTGTATCGGGTTTGTCTCGTTAGTGTTTGAACGGCTTACTTTGTCTAAAGACTTGGACATATCAAGGTTTTAAAATCGTTTTTTTTAACCGAATCGGAAATTTTAACGGTTTAAGATTTAGTAGTTTAATCGGTATTAAATCGACATAAAATCGAAATAAATCGGTGCCTATATATAATAAAATTATTTTGATGAATAAATCAATTAAATAAAATGTGTTGGAAAATTAAAAAGTAATTTTAAAATGGCGTTGAAGAATTAGATTTATAAATTGAGGGTTAAAATGTAATTAATGGGAGATAAAAAATTAATTTTACGATGAGGTATCAAAAATAAATTTAAAAGTTGAATCTAATAATATGCACAATTAGGAAATTAAACCTACAACTTTGGAAAACTAATTCGAAAAGTGTTACCACTATACCGCAACAACATATTAGAATATTTAGTTATCTATTTTATTTTAGTTTTCGAAATTTTTTCTTTTTTTTTTCAATTAAGCTTGAACCTGACCGGACTGAACCCAGAACCGAATTTCCGACCGGTTCACGGTTTTTCCGGTCGGTCCGGTCCGATTTTCAAAACCATGGGACATATATTTAGACTAGTCGTTTGTCAAATCGGGTCGGAAAGTTAATTGCTTGGGTAGACATACTCTATCTTTGATCCGATTTCTCCGGTCGGGCCATAGATGTCCGGACTTTTTTCGGACCCAAAATTTAACGGCATGACCTGAATGTTGTTGGGTCATATGATTTTGTCGGCTCTAATCTCTTACAGGAAGGAGGGACAATTCATCTTTATCCAAAGGGAAAATCAAATGAGTCAATGCCAAGTTTGATAGCTCCATATCAAAGTCAACTTTGATATAATGTTCAATAGGCGACTTCATCTTTATAATAATTAGCAATAAGAATGCAAATTTACTTGGCCATGTTAGATTCATGTATATGATATTCAAGATTGTGTGATAGCATATTTTTTTTATATCGTTATTCAAATCGCATATTATTGTCTGATATAACTAGTAATCTTCGTGGACTATTATTCAACGACTTGAATACCTGTCTTTTTTATATATAAATATTAAAAAGTTACAAAGATGTTGGTTCTTTAATATTCATTGATCTCAATCCATATCCTATTATGAAGTATTGGATGTTGTAATTAAAAATTGCTTTGGCTCCAATTGGGTGGATTAACCCAATTAGATATTTATTTAATTGATTTTATAGAAATCGAGAAGTCACTGTTCAACGAATTTCGATAGTTTGAAATTCAGAATCTATATTTTCGATTTGATTTCACTGAAAATTAATTTATTTAAAACGGATATCAATTGATGAGAAATTAATTAGAAAAGTTAGTTCATTTATAAATTTTTTTAGAGATATAAATAAATTAAAAATGTTGTCATGGTGGGATGATGACTTGCAGTGATAAGTATGCTGATGAGGATGATGTGGCACTGGTGTGGGGTTCTTTTAAAATATAGACTTTGACCCAAAGTCTTTTAAAAAAATAGACTCCTTGACCTTTTTTTTTAGTCAAAAGACTCTACTTATCATTAGTGTTTAATTAGCATTTAAATTTAAAAAAAAAAACAAAAATCCACCAG
The DNA here is from genome assembly GCA_004919715.1 of Linderniella brevidens. Classification (NCBI taxonomy): domain Eukaryota; kingdom Viridiplantae; phylum Streptophyta; class Magnoliopsida; order Lamiales; family Linderniaceae; genus Linderniella; species Linderniella brevidens. The sequence goes on from SWDC01000146.1 coordinate 11,648,292, forward strand.
AAAAAGAGAATAAAAGAAAAAAAAAAGAAAATGCATTTACGTCATGGCCAACGACCCGCCTGCTTCGTCTTCAATAACGACACTGCAAGAACCGTATTCCCCATATTCACCATACATAATATCCAGAAGAAGTGACACTACCATATCCACCATACGTGGACCTTATCGATCAATCTTGAAGAAGAAACAAAAGCTTTCGGCCACTGAGTATGTGTTGTCAAATTTATTTTTTTTCTGATTTTAACTTCAAAATCCAAGAATTTCGGTTCCATTAGCCACGAAATTAAGTGGGTTTTCGGTGTGTATGCTGAACGACATCGATTCCGTTGAAATAAGTTACCAATTTGGACATGGGTTTTTGAAAAAATCTGACTATTGGGTCACAGTTGACAGGAGAACTGAACTTATGATCGGTCCCCTGCATTTGCCCAAAGGTCCCATGAGTGTGCGTACGGGTCCCCTGAGTGTATGTGTATGGGTCCCTGTAAAATGTGAACGGATCCCCAGTAATATGTGAACGGGTCCCCCGAGTGTATGTGTACAGGTCCCCTGTAAGATGTGCACGGGTCCCCTGAGTGTATGTGTACGGGTCCCTTGTAAAATGTGTATGGGTCCCCTGAGTGTATGAGTATGGGTCCCCTGAGTGTATGTGTACGGGTCCTCTGAGCATGGGACCCGTACACATTCACTCAGGGGACCCATACACATTTTACAGGGGACCCGAACACATACTCAGGGGACCCGTGCACATCTTACAGGGGACCTGTACACATACACTCAGGGGACCCGTACTCATACACTCAGGGGACCCGTACACATTTTACAGGGGACCCGTACACATACACTCAGGGGATCCGTGCACATATTACAGGGGACCTGTACACATACACTCAGGGGACCCATACACATACACTCAGGGGACCCCTATATATTACTAACTTTAAGATTTCTTATATGAAAAATTTTTCCATGCACTAATATTTTTTACCTAAATTATAGGTGATCACCATGACCATCACCAACATCATATTCCAATTCGGTGGTAGGTGGATGATTAATGAGGATGATACGTCGAGATGGTGTTCACAACCGAGAAGTATATGGCAATCAATCATAGTCAGCGAGGATACATGCACGATTAAGGACGTGACGGACGGGATAATAACTGTAATGTCCTTGCCAAACGACAAAGTGAAATTGACGTTAAGCTATATGCCTAATGTAGTGCACAATTATCCACGACCTATCTACATCGAAAACGATTACGCTTTACGTGCATACCTTGGTTTTGGTGGTTCGCAATCAAGACCCGTACTTCATGTTGAGGTCGAGCAATGTACCAGTGAAGCTCCCATTGAAGTCCGGTGTAGTGGCATTGATGCACCCATTGAACTCCGGTCTAGTGCCACCGATGATCCTCCCGCTCGTAATGATTTTACGAACAATGATAGCGGTCTTATAGCATTTTGCGATGAAAATGGCATCGTCCAGCCCGTCGAAGAGGAGCACACTGGACAGATGGAGGTACACCACTGAACCTTTGAAAGGGATGAACACAATAACGACATTGAAGATGATGGCGAGGAGCATGACGCATTACCAGCTGATGATGATGGTACATATGCCTTTACCGATGGTTCTAGTTTATATATTGGTCAAGAATTTCAGAACAAGGCTACCGTGCAGAAAGAGTTGTTGGAAGTTGCGTTTAAGGCGTCGTTCGAGTTAAAAGTGGTAAACTCAAATAAAAAGTTGTATGTGGTTCGTTATGTAAACGACCAATGTTCTTGGCGTGTTCGAGCTGCAAAAAATAAAGATTCGCCGATTTTCTCCATTCGAACGTATTGTAATAGACACACATGCGATGTATCACATCGACGCCGGAGACACCGACAGGGTAGTTCGTCGGTGGTATCGAGTATCTTAGTCGAAAACTTCACAGGTGCCAAGAATATCCCGCGACCAAGGGTAATTGTCTCAATGATGCAAAACAGGGGTCTCGATGTATCGTATTACAAGGCTTGGAGAGGTAAGCAGCTTGCACAGGAAGGGTTAGTCGGAAATAGCGAAAACTGTTTTGGTTTGCTCCCGGCATACTTAGAAGCCGTGAAGAGAGCAAATATTGGTAGCATCACATATTGGGAGGCGGATGACGAGAACAGATTTAGATATCTTTTCCTAGCCTTTGGCGCATGTATTAGGGGATTTGCATACATGAGAAGGGTTGTTTCTATCGACGGTACCTTTTCGCCGTTGCAATAGTAAAGAGTAGTTAGATTATTTCACTAGCCCAATTGAAATATAAAAGCAATATGGAATAATACTTACTTGGCCCATTGTTTAGGGAATCTATCGTCGCGCGATATGTTCCACTTGACGAATGCTCTCGGGATTATTTTCAGGTCCGCTAACATATAAGGAATTACCTTCCTTACATTGGCCAATGCACGATCGATGAATCTGCCATCACTATCGCATGAACGGTCATAGTCATAAACCACGATCATCTTCTTCGCGTGCTCAATCACGCATAACACCCAATGACTATCATTGATTAGCAGCGGGATAACGATGAATTGGGCCTCAGTCCATGGAACAGATGACCAATTCTCATCGGTACCCATCGCGTAGGGGCGCATTTGACCAATGAATCCCTTATCAATTTTTCCCGTCGCAGTCCCATTAATATCGCATCGGAGTGTGAACATTGTCCGCATGAAGGCGTAATTGTTTGAAGCTCGCTTGCAACAACGTTGCAATTCGATAAATCCCCTAAAAGCTTCGTCAATGTGCTGCAAACAGAAGATGAGGTTAGGTCAGGGGACTCGTGCACATTTGTCAGGGGACCCATGCTCTTAGTCAGGGGACCCGTGCACATTAGTCAGGGGACCCGTGCACATTGGATAGTTAGGGGACCCCTGCTCTTAGTCAGGGGACCCGTGCACATTTGTCAGGGGACTCATGCTCCTAGTCATGGGACCCGTGCAGATTAGTCAGGGGACCCCTGCTCATTGGATAGTCATTGGATAGTCAGTGAGTTAATTTGTACCTCGCCATCAATCCACTGTCCAGTACTGCATAACCGCGCGAACCATTTTGGACCATACGAACTCAGCGTGACAGCCCGACGTTCAACCTCTGCCATACTCGTGACCTCCTTAAGTACTGATGGCCAGAATATCAACTTTTGCCTTATATGGTTGTGGACCTCCGGGTTGTGGCTGAATTTTTTCGCATTATCGTCTCTGACATATGGGCTGCGCTGGTACCTTCATGGATTCCTCTGCCTCTGAGGCATCGTATCGTCAAGGATCGCCTTACCTTTATCGACGGGGACGTTATTTGAACCCCAAATGCCCGACTCCTGAGCTTCATCCACACCCACATTAACTGCCGCCGCTGCAGCTGCCACCTCATCTGGATCATGCTGCCTACCCGACGCCGCATCCATGGACACCATCTCAGCTAGCATGTAGAAGCCGTACCGCATCCCGTTCCACAATCGATCTTCCATCGCATCTAATCTTTGAGCAGCATAATTGCGATATGAAGCGAAATGACCCTCGTTGGTATCAAAGCGTTGATCCAAATCGCCTCTCAACTGCGTAAATTCATCGCCAACGAGATTATTAAGCTGATCAAACCTCTGATCCACACTTGTTCTGAATTCAGTGAACATAGCAGTATCGGGATAGGCACGCGGCGGAGACTGATATATCGGCGGCGGAGAGTGATATATCGGCGGCGGAGAGTGATGCTCGAATACCGATGTGTTATGCATCGGCGTCGGCTGCACCGGCGAATGATGCATCGGCGGCTATTGGTGGTCGGCCTGATTGTTCTCTTCGCCGACTATGTGCGATACACACAGTACATCGATCCCTTGCAAGAGAAGGCTGGTCAAGTGGTCCAGTACGCTATGCGAGGGAGCCACGCCAAAGTCACCGAATCGATAGTAGTTGGTGTGGCTCTCAGGCGGACTTGGCATTAACAAACCGCGCACCTCGGATTTTAGCGCGGTCTTGCTTATCACCTCCAACTTCGGGCTAGCCTTCTTACTCCACGACTTCGTTGTCCACAAGCATATTCTCGGAAGCACATCATCGTTCCTCTGATCTTTGCGGTTGGCCAACAAATTACCGATGTTCGTGATGCACTCGTATGCTAAGATCTAAGAAAGAACCCAATAATTAGACCATAGATTTAGAACAAATAATTTATAATTAAAACAGCAACACTATTATTCTACCTGAAGTGGATGCACGAAACCACTAATGCATAAGCTGATGTCTTCGTCGTTGCCTCCCGCAAAAGTTGTCTCTATATGCAGATTGATAAAGTCAAAATAGTCAACAGATAAATGTGTGATTTTTGGCGAATTAATTTCTGCAACTTTTCAAAATTATAAATAGACCCTGTCATACTGGAAAATACACTCAATTCATCGACATCATTTATAAACAGTGCAGTCTAACTTCCCTCTTTCCAAAGTAGCAAAACTAGCTCTAATTTCGAGTAACTTATCGGGGGTTTTGTTTAATGTGCTACGACAACAAAAATCGAAAGTCGTTCTATCTTTGGAATGATTTTCGAACTGTAATTCAAGGAAATTTTGTCTTACAGAAAGAAAGTTCAACTCTTGCCTCGTTTACGATAAAGTTACGTTGTAACTATAGTTTAGACACTGACAGATACAACGACATCAAAAAAATATTTTATAACCGAAAATAATTAGCCGACTACGATTAAGCATTACATAGTTGAGCCACATTTCATTTTCATATGGAGAAAAAATTAATGCTTCAAAGTGTAGTATTTTGAGTGAAATAAAATCGGAATAAAATTCAAATAAATTCGGTGGCTCTTTTTATTTTGAAACAATATGAATATCATTAACTCAAAGGTCGATCAACATACAAGATATTCGTAAGTGCTTGACTTGGTGGAACACAAACTTCTCCATCAAACCTTATTAAAATCCCGCTTAACGTAAGAAAATCACATCTTTGTAAAATAATAGCTAATCGAATGCAATCCTTAAGCATACAACCGATCTTAGCTGATTGAGAAATTTTTTCGAGATTTTTACATTTTTATTCCACAATGTTTGGCTTATGGATATCTCTAGTCCTCTTTTTTCCCGAGTTATAATTTCAGTCTCCAATGTTGCCGATTTGGCGTTTTTGGTCCCCTGGTTATTTTAACCAATAAAGTGGACGAAAATACAGGTCTGGCAAGCCCGAATTTACGGATTGGGCCGTGCCAACTAAAATTTTGCAGGCCAAAGAAAGGGAGACCTGGCATGACTCGTAAAATTTGGGCTGGCTCAGCCCGTATATACGTTCAACTTAACGGTTAAATTAACCGGGGACGAAAAACGCCTAAAATCGACAATATTGGGGACTGAAACTGGGGATCAGAGACGCATATAGGCCAAACATTGAGGACCGAAAATATAAATATCTCAATTTATTCCTATAGCACAGTCTCTCTAGAACTCTACATCATTCCATTCTTTTGTAGCAGTGTATAAAATCTGGCAGCATACACTTCAACACTATATGGGTCATCAAAAACTTCTAAGGGACTTCGTATGCAAGCCAATCAATACACCGTCAGAATTACATGTGACATTTCTGATAAACGCTTTGCTGCGTTCAGCATGCAATGCCCATGAAAGTTGATTTGCAGTTTATTCGTCCGAGGCACCTACCATTGGCGAACTGTCGAAGGTAATGTATTCGCAGCATGTTCTCACCAACACGAGATTACTCACTATAAGATTGGCTTGTTCAACTCAAGGATGACAAACACCTACAACAACTCGAGGATGAAAGGCACCATCGTCTAACTATGTTAGTTGATGTTGGTAGCGCTTGCAGAGTTTCCAAGCAAAGCACTTAATCCTCTGCAGAACGGATGATGATCTCCAGATGAACTTCCATGATTGCGGAGTAGACGGAGATGCTTCAAGACCCTCCCGTTGAAGTTCCAAAACAAGGTGGTACGCAGAACTTGACAGTTGTTGTATGATACCAGAGCGTGATAAATTTGTATAGCATGTTTATAAGTGGGAATTTAAGAATAATCTTAGCATCCACCGGAAGAAAAGTAGATCGAATTATTTGATCATTGCAAGTTCCTTTATAACTGGATCGAAGATTACAAACTCTATTGATCATTGAGTCGCTCTATATGGGGTAATAACTTTCAACGAGAAGGGACGGGTTAGTGTTAAATTTCCGTCATCATGGCCCGCGCACATGCGCCGCATGGAGGAGGGGTGACCGTATAAGCTTGATGAGGTTCCTTCCTAAAACCAATTGGTGATAAGAGGAGTGACTCATCAACTTATATACCGGTTAATGTTTCTCGTCGTAATCAATGTGTGACATTTTGCCCTCACATGTGAGCCCATTTCTTTTTAATCGGACGGGAACGCCATTTTTGTTTCGAACCCGCCGTATATTATTTTTAATTGAGTCAGATGAGGAACGTCATTCTTTTCGAACCTCGCATCTATCAGGATCTTCCGCTCTGATACCATGTTAAATTTGGTTATCGGGGCCCGCGTACAGGCGCTGCACGGAGGAGGTGTGACTGTATAACCTTAATGAGGTTCCTTCCTAAGAATAACCTCCCCGTTGCACATGTGTGGGGGGATGTGAAGAATATCACATGTGAGTGCAAAATGTCCCACATTGATTACGACGAGAAAAATTAATCGGTATTTAAGTTTATGAGTCACTCCTCCTATCATCAATTGGTGATAGGAGGAACTCCATCAAGCTTGTACAGTTCACCCTTCCTTACGTGCAGTGCATGTGCGCCAGTCTTGTTTTGCCAATATGTACGCCATATTAAAGCTTCTTAAGTCGTGAAAACCCATCCCCCATCAGCTTTCGATGTGCAAACATTGTCCTCAAAGCCGGTGGCTCTTAAATCAATTAAAATCTTTGAAACTAATATAATGATTAATACATGGGACCAAGTCGGACCAAGTAACCATCTTTTTGTCATATTCTTGGTTTAACAGTCCGATCTGACCGGTTCGATCAATCTCCGAAATCTTCTTTCAGAATTAATAAGATTGGAAATATGCGAAAGCAACATAAAATATAATTTGACGTGATTTTGAGATGTTATATAATTTAAAATATTATAGAATAGAAATGGTGAATCTAACGCCCTTTATTACGAATTCGCTGAATGACATATGCACTTATATATTGATACTCAAACTCAACCATGCAATGTCTCATCGTGAAACATAAATAATGTATAGTTATTTTCTAAAAAGGTTAAAAATATTATAATAAATCGGAAAGATATTACGTCTTTTATCCTCACCATTTACAATTATATATTGTCAACAATGTCATTGCATAAAGTCTAATATGATTAAATATTCAAGAGGATTATTTCCAAACATTTTTCATTAGTGATATACCTAAATTGTTCTAATGTAGCTTAAATACTAATGACTAAATAAGTAATTATAAACACTACTACCCACCCATGTTGGTACAACACCCAAATCATTAGATTATTGATATGTCGTCGAAAATCCAAATTTCGACGACGTGTTGGAAATCCAACGGAGTTGGGTTACTTTCCGATTGAATGTGAAAGAATAGACCAATAATTATGGCATTAGGCAGACACCTCTTCCAATCTATGGCACCAAAGGTTAGCTCATGTTAATTTTTATTTGATATGTTAGTTAACTTGAACATATTACTACACTTTGCATTGAAGCAAAAATGACAAAATCGTCATCCCCTACGGTAATAAGAAGTACCGAACCGCTTGAACTGATTCATAACGTTCTTTGTTATTTGAAATACGTTCAAATATGAGATGACAATAAAGTTTATAATATTTATTGACAATAGCACGGACCGGTCCATATATATTTGCTTAAAAGCAAAGATGAAGCATTAGAGAAATTTGTTCTCTACAAAAGCAAAGTTAAAAATCAACTCAATAGGAAAATAAAACGTTTAAGAAGTGATAGAGGTGGCCAATAGAAGAGCCGATCAGAAACTTATGTGCGGAATGTGGTAATATCCATGATAATAATCACATTGTATTCACTCTAATAAAATTTTGTTGTTGAATGGAAAAACTGCATATTGAAATAAAGGATGAATACGATGTTGTTACGTTCAGGCTTACCGCACAACATGTGTGGATGTTTTGAATAGGACACCCAAAAGAAAGAAAACTCCATATGAGTTATGAAAGGAACGATGTCTTCCTATCAACATTTGCGAATTTGGGAGTGTCTGGCAAAAGTAGTTGTACCGACACATAAAACAATATAAATCGGTCCTAAAACAGTAGACCGTAATTTTTATAGAATATGCGCATAATAGTACGACATATCGATTTCTTGTTTATAATTCGAAAATCTCGGATATACACAAGAACACAATAATGGAATTAAGAAATGCATTATTCTTTGAAAATGTATTTCCTTATAAATCCAACGACGAATCTAGTTCACTAAACGAATTAATGAAGAAATTGAGCATCCTAGCACGACTCTTGATGTTGGACCAAGACAAAGCAAACGTGTGCGAATAAAGAAAACATTCGGCAATGAATTCGTCACCTATTTGTTAGGAAAGGAATCACTGACTTATGATGAAGCAATGATCACCAACGAGGGACCTTTATGGAAAGAAGCTATAATGAACGAAATTGGTTTTATTCTGCAGAATCCTTGGAAGTTAGTTGATCTTTCAGAAGGATTTAAACAGTTAGGATCGAAATGGATTTTTAAAAGGAAATGAAACTTGATGATTCGTTAATAAGTATAAGGCATACTTGTTTATCAACGAATACAAGAACTAAAAGGTTTAGATTACTTTGATGCTTATTCTCCCGTGACAAGAATAAATTCTATGAGAATGATATTTGCTATCGTGTCCTTAAGCAACTTGGAAGTACATCAAATGGATTTCAAGACAACTTTCTGAAATGGCATTTTAGATGGAGAAATCTATATGGAGCAACCCGAGGGTTTTCGTGCCCTAGAAACAAAAAAAAACGTCTATAGATTATTTAAATTTATTGTATGGTTTGAAGTAAGCCCCAACGAAGTGACATGAAAAGTTTGATCATGCAATGATTACGAGTGGTTTTAAAAATCAGCGAGTGTGATTCTTTCTGATGAAAAGAAACCAGCTAGATGTCGGACCATAAGGTCAACGAATTCACATTGACGATAGGTCCTGCCAAATGTGTATACTCCAAGTCTACGGATGATAACTAGGTCTCAATGTAGACGACATACTTATTGTTGGAAGTAGTGACAAATGTGTCTACTCCAATGAAACAGATGACGACTAGGTCCTGCCAAATGTGTCTATTCCAAGTAGTAGATGATGACCATGTCTATATATAGACGACATACTCATTGTTATAAGTAGTGACAAAATAGTTAAGCCTACCAAGAATATGTTGTATGGAAATTTAACATGAAGGATATGAGACTTGCTTGTGTCACTTTAGGAATTAAAATCACATGAACGAGTGAAGGTCTTGTTTTGAGTCAAGCTCGTTACGTAGACAAAACTCTTGACTGGTTCCGCAAGAATGATTACAGTATCATTAGAACACCATTAGATAAAAGCTCTTATCGAAAACCTGTGGTGAGGGTTTTTTCACAAGTTGAATATTCACGGATTATCGAAAGATTGATGTATCTAATTGTACTAGATCTCGCTTATGTTATAAGCAAGCTGAAGTCATATACGAGCAATCCTAGTGCGTAGAATTAGACCGGAATAGTAAGAGTTTTGAGATAGTCAATGTATATTCGAGATTATGGATTTAACTATGGCAGATATTCTACTGTGATAGAAAGCTACACAAACGCAAATTGGATATTTGACATGAAGGACTCTAAAAGCACAAGCGGTTATGTGTTTACACTAGTTGGAGTTGTTGTGTCGTAGAAATCCTCCAAGCAAACCGTAATAACGAGATCTATTATGGAATCTGAGTTTATTATCTTGAATAAATGAGGAGAGGAAGTCGAATGGCTATGCAATTCTTTGAGGATATTCCAAAGTGGAAAAAAATATGTGACACCTATATGTGTATAATGCGATAGCCAATCTGCGATTGGATGGGCGCAGAACTATATTTAATGGTAAGTCGTGCACATACATCGTCGACACAATACCATTAGGCAATTGGTCTCAAGTAGAATTATTTCGATTAATGTGAAATCAATGGACGACATTGCGGATCCTCTAACGAAAGGGTTAAATAGAGATGTAATTTACGAATTGACAAAAGGAATTAACTTAAAGCATTACATTATAAAAGTGCTAAGAAGGACCGAACCTAGGTGACGATCCCAAGATCTAGGTTCAAATTGACAATCTAATCTTAGAACTTGATAATTATTGTGGGGAAGTAACCCCGCTCATTCCCATCATAAAACAGTGATGACGGAAAAATGGTAACATATCCATGCTTCAATGGCTATCATAGAGTATTGGTAATATACTAGCGAGAGTAGTGGGGCCATTTCAAAAGAGAACTGAAAGGCTTAGTTCTTTAGAAACCTTCGCAGGATCATTACATGTTCATGACTAAAACGAACAAACTATGAGAACGGAACAAAGAAAATGATCTTTGTGTATTGTATGTGGGTTAATTTACACAAGAAACCGGAACAGTTCAAGGACATTGCTTCCACTGGGCTTCCAGTAAATCAAACATACTTACAAGGAGGAAGTTTGAAGGGTAAAACATACTATCCTCTACGCAGAGATCAGTTGAAGAACACGAAACAATTTCATTCATTTGGCAGCTTGTTGGATAACTTATAAAGTTAATGGGCTTTGTAAATTGGAGTGGTGAGCGGGGAATTATTTGGAGGGAAAAATGAGTGGGAATCCCACATCGTAGCTAGATTTGACACACCTTATATAGAGTGGTGATTTTTATTTGTTTAAAATAAATAGCTGATATTATATCACATATGTGTCGCTCGTGTGTGAATGCATGGGGATTCGAATTCTAGTTGACTCGTGTGTTGGCGTCACCTGCACACAAGAGTGCCGGACCAAAATCGACGGGCGTGATCAACCCGCCATTTTGCTTCCTCGTGTAAATAATTTTTCCAGTTAACAGTCGTTTGACTGTATGACTGCTCAAAGGGTTGTGTGATTGTATGACTGGTCGACACCTAACAAAGGGTTGTAAGACTGATTGTTCAAAGTTAACTGCCGCCTAACGAGGGGACATATGATTGTTCACAATAGAACAATCATGCATGTTTGAACAAGAAGGAACAACTTGAAGCTGAAAGGCTAAGCGGAAGGTTGTTTTCCTTCTTGAAAAATTTCCTACTCTTATATATAGACTCGAAGTGAGTAGGAAAAACATTAATACAATTCGAGACACATAAATCAAGGAAGTCATCAAGCCAAATAGTGTTTATCACGATTTTGTTCAAAGTTCGCCGGTAATTTTGTACGAAGATCACGTTTTTCGGAGTATCCTAGGAAATATATGTTTAACCAAATCTCTTTGCAGAGAGAACGAATTTTTTTTGAGGACATTGTGTTAAACATAATACTCCGAAATTCTTACAAAAGTTCTTGCAGTCTTACGAGTTATGCGGTCCAACGGGTTTCCTCAGTCATACAAATCCAGCGGTCTTGATGTCATACAAGAACATTAGTAGTCTAAGATATATTAAAAATAACAAATTATAATATGTCATGTTAATTAGGTTTAATGATTTAATTATTATATTAATGGATAATAGATACAGATAAATCTAGTTTTTCTGATTCTTAAATCGTAACAACATATTTTTTATATACTAATCTTAAATATCCCATAGGCCACATTAAATAAAGTTAAAAAATAATTTAATAATTTAGTTTTTATGATGATAATTAAAGGAGGGATTATCTAAAAATTATTAAAAACATAGTACTTCTTTTTTAATTTGAAATAGCGAAGTAATTGAAAATCTGATGTCGAAAATTCTAATGTTGGTAAGCATAACGGCACGATCGTCATATTTCATAGTATTATCATAAATCGTTTGGATCTATATATTTGCACCGGATTTTATTCATCAGATCAAATACTATTTATTCACTCGGCTAGACAAGAGTAATCAAGTAACACAACTTATAGTATGTGATATAAATTAAATTTAATAATTCCCAATCATACAAAAAAGTGGAGGGAAATTATACGTGGAATAATATGTAAACATGGCGAAAGCAACTAAAAATTTAATCAGATTTTGATTTTTTTCGTGATGTTATATTATTTAAAATGTGTATATTCGTTTATGATTGTGACAATTTTTCCAATTATATATATGTCAATAGTGTTATTGCTTACAATCTTTGAGAATTAAATATCCCGAGCAGTATAATGGAAATAACATAAGAAACATGAATGAAACCAGTCAAACAAAATGTTTATTAATCATTGATTTGCATGAATAGTTATGATATAACTGAAATATTATGAACAAATTTCCACTGTTTTATTCAGTAAGTAAATTAATAATTATATCGTTTTTTTGAAAAATTGCCAAGTGGCGCCATAGTGAAACTGGCCAAATAAGTAAATTCTGGACCAACTATGAGAAGTAATAAGCTAAATTCCAACACCAGAGCTTAAAAACGCTGTCGGGTCGCTGAAAACACACGAGTTCCCACGCGCCAAAATATCACGTGTCCAACACTCCTCCGAAGCCTATGAATATCGTGGTGTGCACGCTCCTAAAGGTGGATCGCTCCCTACAGAATCAATTGCCAACTTTGGTCATGTATCTGGTGCCTCATAGCCAGATCATCAATTATTAATTATTACATTTATATTCATTTAATTAAATATCTCAAAATACCCAACACAGAATCTCTCTGTCTCTCACAGCCTATTTATAAACGTTGTCTATGTTCTTGCAGGACTTAATTCTTGATTCATTGTTTTCTTATTTTTGTCTGAGATTTACTATTTTTTCTCGCTCGAGAAGCAAAATCTCGATCCTTCGTTTCCATTTCGATCCCGAAAGAATGAGAAGTCTACATCTCATCGTTCATGACCCGTACGCCACGGATTCGTCCGACGACGAAGAAATAGCCGTTAAAGAAAAGGTCGTAAAGTTCGTCTGTGAATTCCCGATAAAGGGCCCGGAAAGGTTTATTAGGAAAAAGGGAGCCGTCAACAGGTCGAGAAGATTTACTAAGAACAAGAGCGTCATTAGCCCGTCAAAGCCGTTCAGGCCCGACCCGGTTAAGAGAAAGTTCACCGGAGTCCGGCGGCGCAAATGGGGAAAATACGCTGCCGAGATCCGTGACCCGTTTCAGCGCAAACGGGTTTGGTTGGGTACTTTCGACACAGCCGAAGAAGCTTCAAGGGCCTACGAGGAAAAGCGTTTGGAGTTCGATGCTATGGCGATTGCTTGTAAGGAGAAACCGAATCAAGAAATTAAAAAAGAAGCTTGTATTGAGAACAAAACGAGTGTCGTTGCTCGCGAATGGTCCCCTTCTTCGGTGTTAGAATGCAACCGCTCTGGTCGCGAGAAGCCCGTCAAGGTTGAGGAGGTTAAGGTTAAGATTGAGGAGGATTTGATGTTGCACACCGGAGATGAGTTTGGCTTTGATCTTTCGATAGATTCTATCTTGATGGGATGTGATTTCGAGCCGTTGGGCGATGGTTTCTTTTGTGGGCTCGATGATGGGTCGTCGGATCAAAATGTTCCCTTGCCAGATTTCGATTTCGATTTAAAGGCCTTCGATGAAGTTATGTCTTGGATTAATGATGATGACGGCGGTGATGTCCCTGTGAATGGCGGTGTATCGTGCCCGTAAGGACTTGGAGATGAGTATGATAGATAAATAAGAATTATTGGTTTTGAGTTTGTTATCAGTATTGGATTAATGAGCTAGAAATAATAAAGAGAGTGTTTTGGGAATGTTTAATTCAATATTTTGTTTTTTATTTTTTATAGTTTAAAAGGGAGAGAAATATATTGTAACGAGTATTACTGAGTAGTTTGATAGCTATTTTCGTGGTAGGTTCTTTAGTTCTCGTGTTCAAGACTGTGGATCTCGTCTTATCTTGATTTTGTTTTCTTTTTTTTTTTTACTTGTTTGGTTGTTTCATGCTCGTGTGTGAGTTTTTGTTTCTCTACCGGAGTCGATGTCACCAGAGAGACCCATTGGACTATTAAGCTCGTGTATTTTTATTAATGAAATCAAGCTACTGTTTCGTGAGAAAAAAAACAAAAAAGGGGGAGAGAGCTGCATAAAAAATCGTTGAAAAAAAGAGGGATTCTAAAAACAAATGTGTTTAAGAAAAAAATATGAAAAAAAAACTCTGCAGAATTATATTAAAAAAAAAAATCCTATTATTATTTTTTTTTATTAGGATTTCTTATATGTTGCACCTTCACGGACTATATTAACGTTGTTTCGATTGTTGTGAGTTGATTTCCTTTAACGTGTTGCCGAGTAACGAGTAGACGAATTCGATCAAAACAAAAAGAGGAGACTGAGTGATTAAAAAAGTCTAGTATTTTACTAAGTGAGCATATGTGTGGATTGAGTGAGCATATTTGCGAGTTCGAGTGGGAAAAAAAAAAAAAAAAGAGTGAACGTGAGGAACCTTTACTACTAATTGTTTTTTTTCTTGCAGGTACATAATGTCAGACAATTCTTTATCTGAGAATAATAACGACAACATCGTTAATTCAAATAACCGATTATTTGTCGAAGCAATAACCGGTCAAATGGAGCGAATGACGCAACAACAACTTGGGGCAAATAGATCAAGTTGAGGCAGCCACACCACGTAATCGCAATGCAAATCGAGGTGCACGGGACTACAGGAGAGGAAGCTAACACATTCGCTGACGATGAATTTGCCAATGTAGACCATTTAAGGGCCGAATATAATCATCGACAAACGAGGCAACCCGAATGTGATCATGATGAGAATGGAGGCATTAAAAAGAAAATCACAGCGTTCCATGGCATAAGTGATCCAGAAGCGTATTTCGAATGGGAGACGAAGACCCATTTCATCTTTAATTGCCGCGACTACACGGAGCGAAAGAAGCTGGGATGTCTGAGGAATATGAAGTTAGGATCCCTCGGATCCTACAAGTGGCGAGCGGCCCAATCCCTCGATCAAGTGGACATGGGTCTTCGATTCCCAATCCCTCTCTTTATACTGGATGTCCGTAGTTATTTTCAAGTTTCTCCCTCTCAACTAGCTTCCAATTCCTTCAGTCTTCTCACATCTTTAGCTATTCTCCTCAACTTCTATGAATCCCCTTTTTTGTGCTCTTGATAGCTTCATTCCTTAAGATTAATCGGAAGGAGCGAGATAAATTCTTTTTCTCTTCTGCCTTTTACCGAGGAGTTCATCGTGGGCAATCCCACTTCTCATAAGGGGTGGATGAACAGATTTTTCTATGTTCGTTCTCCCCCTGAGAGTACGGAGAACAACATAACTCCTGACTGGCCAGACTCTGCTTCGGCCAATCTCCCTCCTTCTCCCGAACTTCTCGAGTTGGTAGAGAAATTCAGGGAGGTTGTTAGGGGAAAAAGCTTCCGTGCTCCCGAGCTTGTTAAAGACAATCTCCGTTGTTATTACGGCTTCAGCTCAAAGGAGGTGCCCTTGCTCGGGAGTATAGGTATTCTCAACTTATAATCATGTTTTCTCGAGTGACTTTTACCTTTAATTGTTGTGTTTTTCTCATAATCGAGGATGAACCTGGCTGCGATTATCGCTCTCCAGAAAAGGAAGACGGGAGCTTCTGCTACCACCGCTCCTCCTCCCGCTTCCTCTCCTCCCGCCGTCCCCTCCGGGAGCAAAGGCAAGGGAAAAGATCATTGCCTTCCTCTGCCAACCGAAAACCCACGTACAAGCGGCGGGTTTTAGCTGCGGAGGGTCCTTCCTCCAAGAAAACAAAGACGGCTACCCCGACCCCGAGCACAGCTACCGGTAGCGACCCGGCCCCCGACTCCTTCCCTCCCGAACAGTCGGCCTTTTTTGGCCGCCCTCGAGCCCGAGACTGCATCGGGTTCTTGCAAGACTTTCCGAACGAACCCAATCGGGAACATGTTAAAAGATGTCAATGAGTGGTTTTTGCAGTACCTATGCCCTCAACGCAGGACAGGTTTCTATCTCTTCATATGTCTTTTTCCTTAATTTTTTTCTAATGTCTTTGTCCTTCTTTCAGGGCATCATCTACCGTTCGGAGGCCTTAAGAGGAGTTCCAGAACACGGAGGGGGATTTGCAGCGTCGTATCCAGGAACTGGTTCAAGAGGGCACCCAAGCTAAGGGCAGGGAGGAAGAGCTTCGAAGGCAGGTGAGGGATATTCACGGAAAACTCAACCAGGAGAGGTCGGCCCGGGCCAAAGAGAAGTCTGCCCGTGTTCGGGAGGAGAAGCTCCATCGTGAGCTGCAAGAGATGCTTTTCCGGGATTATACCCCGAACGAGATCTAAGACGTTGGGTGCATAGGATTCTATCGATATGTTTGTTAGGTGCATAGGATTCTAAGACGTTGGGTAGCAAAGAGATCGGGGTTTTCAAAATCTTTACCGAGCCGGAGCACAATGAAAGTAAAAGAAAAGATGTGTGTAGGTGGAGCATGGGTGGCAATGGGTAGGCTTGATACTGGTGTTGGACATACAATTCCAATATAAAATCTCCATTGCAAATACCACTCACGCTAATAATCGGGGCCTGGGGGTTCGGATTTCTAATATAGACACAATAAGTCAAAAGGTTTTGCATACAAAAGAAAAAGAAATAAACTATGTAACATTGCTAGATTCGACAATAGACATTAACACGATAAAAATAAATTATGACAAATTGCAAAATATTAATAATGTGATAAAGTTTCAACAAATCAAAATTTAATACTGTTAAAGCATATGTGGTACATATGTTTCAGATACCGAAGTTTATTTTACATAATGTTACATTGCAATATATATAAATACATATATGTAATCTTATATATATATATATATTATTAACATAATCGGGGAAAGCCCGTTTGGTTCAAACGAGATTGGGGTTGGGTGTGGAATATAAATTCCATCCCCGCTCCCCATCCATATTTTTACTTACAATTCCAATACCAATAACCTCGGCTTTCAAAGGAGATATTACTTATAGAGATGATAAAATAGATCCCCGCTTTGTTAGCAAAAGTTCGAGACTTGGTACCACGACGATGATACAAATCGAAAGCAAGTTCATAAAACAATACATTCAGTAACGAGTTAAACGTATGCTTCAGGAGTTTATTCTATAGTCACCAACTTTAACAACTCAAAAGCGGGGTTGATTCAGCATGTGGATTTTCTCACTTGTTTGACACCACCGCCACTTGAGATAATAACTGATAATTAATTTAAATTAAATATTAAATGCTACAAGGGCACACCAATATTTAAAAAATCCTAGGCTTCAAGTCTAGTTACTGGCGCGAAGGTCTCATTATAGTTGATGCCTTCTTGTCGAAACCCTTGGGCAATTAATCCCGCCTTGTTCCTCATGACTAGGTCATCCTCATTTACCTTGTTCTTGAATACCCATTTTGTCTCAATCACTATCTGAGAGGGTCGCTGTACTAGGGTCCATAATTCGTTTCTCTCTAATTGATTCAGCTCTTCTTGCATTGCAGTGATCCACCTGTCATCCTTGAGTGCGTCTTTAACCTTGGTGGGTTGCGTTTGCGAAGTAAAGGCGTAACTAAATAGATTTTGAATAGATTTTCTGGTCCTCATTGGTGCTTTGGGATATCCTATGACTAAGTTGGAGGGATGATTAAGTTTGGTTTGGTTCCACTTAATATGTTTCCCCTCAACACTTGCTTCTTCAAAGATTTCCTGTTCAATACCGCTATTTTCCGATACTGCGTTGGAGTATCCTTCAGTGATTTTAGGATCCGGTACTACGTTCACCTCTGGTTGTTCACCGTCAGGGTTGATGACCGTTTCTGTTGTAGTACCGGGAATTTCTGGTACTACTTCTTCGATGCAGGGCTCTGTTATGCATATACCTTCTTGTCTTCGAGCTGAATTATCCATTTTTTCTTCGTCACTTAACTCGTCCGTATCTTTCTTTTCCAGCGTCTCACTTAGACAATTTATATTTGTAGGAGAATTGTCTTCTTCTTGAGATTCTTCCACTACATGAGCAGATTCTTCAATAGATAATGTTTTGCAATTGAATACCCTGTAGGCTTTGCTCACAACATAGTACCTAACAAAGAATCCCTTATATGCTCCGTTTCATGCAAAAGATGACTCCGGTTTAAATGTGCGTAACACGCTTCCGAAGGTCTTGAAGTACCCAACTGAGGGCACATTTCCCGTCCAGATTTCGTAAGGTGTTTTTCCAAGATTCTTCCATATCATTGTGTTTACTGCCTCCGCCCAAAATTTCTGAGATATGTCCGCATCTGCTAGCATAGTCGTTGATGCTTCTTTTAACGTGCGATTTCTTTGCTCAACAACTCCATTCTGTTGTGGTAACCTGGAAGCAGATGACTCATGGCGAATGACATGTTTCTCAAGATAATCATTAAAGTGTGGAATTTAAAAATTCGGTACCCCTATCACTCCTAATTGTGTTGACCTTTCGGTTCTATTCATTTTATAGTCTTTTGAATAATTTGATCAACAGGAGTGTTGTTTGATCTTTTGTCCTACGAAATAGTACCCAAGTGTACCTTGGGTAGCCATCTATTACTACAAGGGTGTACATGGATCGACCTAGACTTGGACTGGTATAGGACCGAAAAGGTTCATATGTAGAAAATCTAGTGATTATAGGATGTCCTTCCTGTACTTTTGAAGGTAGATCTTACTTGTTTGCCAAGTTGACAGGCCGTACATATCTTTTCTTTAGAATAACTTAGTTTGGGTAAACCACGTACGAAGCTATTGGAGCTTAGCCTAGATATAGTTTTGAAATTCAAATGATTCAATCTTTTGTGCCATAGCCAACTTCTTGAGCTCCGGCTACTAGACATGGTTGTTCTGACACTAATTGTTCACTTAATTTGATGGTATATGTTCTGTTGGTTCTCCAGCCAACGAGGACAGTTTTTCCCGGAGGATTGATGACGTCACATCTTTCCTTCTTAAAGTCACAGATGTATCCGTTATCGCATAGCTGACTTATGCTAGTGTAAATTCTTCACAAGACATATGTTGTCTAATGTGAAGTTTTAATAGACAAGCTTACTCTTCCCTATGACTATACCTTTGTCATTATCACCAAATTGGAAAGTCTTGCTAATGCACGATTTGATGTCGGTGAGAAACCCTTGGTTCCCCGTCATGTGCTTGCAGCAACCGATGTCCAAGTACCATCAGGACCTGCTGACCTCATTCTTGTGAACCTGCAGAAAGTGGGTTTTCGGTACCCAAGGTAATTCCCAAGATTAGAAGTGACCGAGAAATCTCCAGCCTCGGCGATAGTGGTTCTGTCTGCAACAAGAATATTTTTAGAGAAATACATGATCGTCTTCGATTGTCTTTTTAGAGAGGATCGAGTTAATAAAAATAAAACGAATATCGAAAAACTATCTTACGCTCAACAGGCAAGTCTACCTAGCGAAAATAGAATATAATGGCAAGTATTATTCAAGTATCAAACCCAAATAAATTGTCCTTGAGAAAAATATTCGTTTCAGCAAGGTTATTCCGACATGGACCAATGATATGCTTGAAGGTGATTCCCAAGGATATGCTTGGAAGTTATTCCAAAGGAAATGCTTTTACGGTGGACCATGGTACTGGAAAATGTTAAGATCTTTTTTGTTGACGGTAAGTGAGGCTGAAAGCGGAGTTGGGTTCATGCTATTTATTGATGTGGTTCAGCGTATTAATGATGGGGTCATTTTATTAATTATAGGATATAGTATTTTATTGTTAAAATATATGGCCCTGGAGCGTGCTAAGCGGAGAGTTCGTATCCACGAGATTCGAGTGGCTCAAGATCGTTGGAGACTTCTATGAATAACATCGAAGATCTTCATCATTTTCATCACAGATTTATTCGAGATTAATTTGAGAGTGACATAGTCCGAATGACTTGTGAGGGTATCAGTTCAGGCAGAAACTGATAGGATTTCACATCCACAGAGAGGTGTGAGGTAAAATACGATTGATAAAAATCGTGAGGTAGTAAAATTGAGTGTCGTAGTTTTTACTATAATGAAGATTTTGCCGATTCGGCCGTGGTTTTTCCCTATTCGTTAACAGAGGATTTTCCACGTAAATATTCCGGTGTCTTTCTTACTTTGCAATAATTTTATTTTTACCTCGTGGGTCCCACTTTTCCTGATCGTTATACCGAGCCAATTCGGGACCCACCGCCCTTCCCTACAAAAACCACTCTTCAATCATTGTATTGTTAGTTACAACCATTATAAGTGGGATAATGTAACTTATTATGCCACATATTATGTCCCATATTCCCACTATTAGTTAAGGTTTAATAATTTTATTATTAATTTTGCTTAATTCCTATTGGTCCAAGAGATAACCTCTACATTGATGGAATGTAACTATAAATAGATAAAGTTGGTCTTCTTCTAAAACACAGTACGTTCATACTTCATCCATCAGAAAGTAAATAAAAGTGAAGATGTTTAAAGGAGAGAAACACAACTTTCCGTCTTCTTCCAAGTAAGTATATTTGTATTTGAATGATTATGTATACTATGAGAATTGCGTTGTTTGAATATCATGGGAATTATCGCAAAGCATGTTAGAACTGTAATTCTGCTTACAGTTGGTACTAGAGCATGGTTGTGAACACTCGAGATTCTCTTTTATACATGATATTTCGAAATTACACCATCTTGATTTGAGTTCGTCTGGTAGTACCGTCAAATAATGAATTAATGTTCATATATGATTTTCGTCTGTTAATATGTCGATGTCCGTATATGATAATCAAGTGATAATGAGTTTCTGTTTGATGAGCTCGGTTGGTCATGACTTATGTTAATAACGTGATGATATATCATGATTCTCGAATTTATCTATGCCGTTCAAATGATCATGATTGGTTCATATGTAAATTCCGTTTCTGTCATGAATTATTGTTTAAATAATAATATTATGTATGTCTCCTGAATCACTATGTTTTAACAAGTATGCATATGTGATTATTTTTTGACGGCATATTCATGGATAAACGAGTCCAAGCATTTTCATGGACGAAAATAACAGTTACAACTAGATATACGGAAGACACGTCAGGCATGATGTAAGATTGCCACATTTTCGCAATCTGTTATATGTTTGACCACGTAATTTAGGGATGATTACGGTTTCTAAGGAAAATAACTGTTAGTCTCTAGAATATTAAGTCACAAAACAGTCCCTGGAACAGTTGTAGTTACAGAACAGTGCCAAATTTTAGGATAGTTACAGAATAGTCCCAGAACTATTAAATATATTATTTCCACCGCATTATGATAATATCTCAAGTATGCTTGATTTATTAATCACCAAAATGACCAAATTAGAAAGGTTTTGAGATATTTATTAAATCAATTACTTGTGATTAATTGATGCTATTTATTCGATGACATAATATTTATCTCATGAGTATATTGATATTTATTAGCAAATAAAATATTAAGAACCGCCCAAAGGCCGGTATAGCTAATAAAATAAAAGTGGTATATTTTATTTGATATGTTAGTATGTCCAAAGATGACTAACGTGTTAAAATTACATAATTTACCAATTAAATATGTTATTTTTCCGAGCATCAAATTATGGTGTGCATTGTTGGATCTCCAAAAGGAGAACTTCGATGTGCATTTATACTTTTACGATGTCTGAATCGATTTACTCAAAGCACTAATATACGAGCAATATTGTATCTATTTGTAGCTTTCGCTCTTGTCTCTCTACCATCACAGGCATCATCTGCAAATTCAACGGGCTAAATTATAATGACTGAGACTTTTCATGTAGTAAATAGACGTAGCCATAACGTGAAAAATCATCAATGAAGGTGATGAAATAATTTTATCCACCAAAAGATGGAACATCAAAAGGTCCGCAAATGTCAGTGTGTATAATTTCAAGGAGTTGCGTACTTCTTGTGGCTTTACCTTTATATGTGTGTTTAATGTGTTTTCCTTTAATACATTCCACACAAATACCGAAATCAGTAAAATCCAAATCTGATAGGATTCCATTCTTTATTAATCTTTGTATTCTTTCTTTGGATATGTGACTCAAGCGTATATGCCACAATATGCTGATTTTTCATTCAACAATCCGCGTTTCATACCAACGCCATGATGCTAGATCATAAGAGTCTCAACAAAATAATCGTCAATGTTTAATTTGTATAAATCATCACGAAGCACACCGGAACCGATAAAAAGATTATTTTTAAATAAACTGAGATATCCACTACCAAACTTAAAAGTAAATCCATCAGCATCAAATTTTGATAAAGAAACTAAATTACGGGAAATAGAAGACACATAAAAAAGTCTCAATCCTTAAATGCATTAGAACTATTTATTACTGAGGTTGAGCGACAATTAGGCAGAAAGGTGAAAATCGTCAGATCTGACGGCGGTGGCGAATATTATGGAAAATATAACGAGAGCGGACAATTTTCAGGTCTGATCGATAAATTCCTCAAAAAGAATGGCATTTGTGCTATACACAGTGTCAGGCACACCCGAACAAAGTGGTGTTGCAGAAAGGCGAAATCGTACCTTAATGGATATGGTTAGGAGCATAAGTTGCTCATCTTTACCCTCATCACTGTGGATATTTGTTTGAAAATTGCCGTATATTTACTACACAGGGTTCCTAGTAAGACAATTTCAAAGACTCCGTTTTAACTGTGTACGGGAAGGAAACCCAGTTTAAGGCACCTGCACATTTGGGGTTTGCCAGACAGAAATAAAAATTTATAATCCACATGAAAAAAAATTGGATGAAGAACAACCAGTGGATTTTTCATTGGTTATCCATAAAAGTCAAAAGGGTACATATTTTATTGTCCTAGCCACAGTACGAAAATCGTTGAAACTGGAAACACACGGTATGTTGAAAATGGTGCATCTGTGGGAGTGTTGAACTACATAATATGGACATTCAATAATAAGTAAGGGTGGAGATCGCTTTACCTCAAACTTCTACTCAAGTTGTTGTTCCAATAATTATTCAAAATTGCGGCCAGGAACAACAAATAAACGAACAAACTCCCCATAATGAAACTTCACTTGATGAACCAGCAATAAATGAACCACAATAATTGAGAAGATCTGAAAGGCAAAGAAGATTTGCTATCTCTAATGATTATGTGGTATATTTACAAGAAGTCAGAAATTGACTTAGGAGTAGATGACATTCCACTTTCGTTTTCACAAGCCATGAAAAGTAAAGATTCAATTAAATGGTTTGAAGCAATGAAAGAAGAGTTAGAATCAATGCAACATAATGATGTTTGAGATCTCTTCGAATTGCCAGAAGGTTGTAAAAGAGTTGGGTGTATATGGTTCTTTAAGACCAAACACGACTCGAATGGCAATGACGAACGACATAAAGCTAGACTTGTTGCTAAAGGATTTACTCACAAAGACGGTGTCGACTATAAAGAGAGATTTTCACCTGTTTCATCGAAGGACTCGTTTAGAATTATCATGGCATTGGTAGCTTATTATGACTTGGAGCTCCATCAAATTGATGTGAAAACCGCCTTTCTGAATGAAAATTTAGAGGAGGAAGTTTACATGGATCAACTTGAAGGTTTCACTATTAAAGAAAAAGAACATATGGTGTGTAAACTTAAGAAGTCGATATACGGACTCAAACAAGTTTCGCCGCAATGGTACTTCAAATTTAATGATACCATTACCTCTTTCGAATTTAAAGAAAACATCGTTGATCGATGTATATATCTGAAGATCAGTGGGAGCAAGTTTATAATCTTAATTATGTACGTCGATGACATTTTGCTCGCTACTAATGACTTAGGCTTATTACATGAGACTAAGAATTTTCTATCAAAGAACTTTGAAATGAAATATATGGTGGACGCATCCTTTGTGATAGGTATTGAAATACACCGTGATAGATCACAAGGATTGTTAGGGTTGTCTCAGAAAGCATATATTAATAAAGTTCTTGAAGGATTTAAGATGGAAAAGTGCTCGCCAAGTGTCGCGCCAATTCAGAAAAAGGACATATTCAGCCCTATGCAATGTCCAAAGAACGAATTGGAGCGCAAAGAAATGGAAAAGATTCCATATGCTTCCATTGTTGGAAGCCTAATGTATGCTCAAACATGTACTAGACCCGACATTAGTTTTGTTGTTGGGATGTCGGGCAGATATCAAAGTAATCCAGGAATGATCATTGGAAAGCTGCAAAGAAAGTCCTAAGGTATCTGCAAGGAACGAAAGATCATATGCTCGCTTACAGAAGATCGACCATTATGGATGTGATCGGTTATTCAGATTCAGATTACGCCGGATGTGTTGACACAAGAAAATCAACATTCGGCTATTTGTTCCTATTAGCTGGAGGAGCAATTTCATGGAAAAGTGCGAATCAGCCTGTCATTGCTGCATCGACTATGGAAGCTGAGTTTGTGGCATGCTTTGAGGCCACTGTTCAAGGTTTATGGCTGCCTTTATTTCGGGACTTGGAATAGTCGACAGTATAGCCAAGCCGTTGAAAATTTATTGTGATAATTCCGCAACAGTATTCTTCTCTAAAAACGACAAGTATTCAAAGGGTGCTAAGCATATGGAGCTTAAATACTTTGCCGTTAAAGAAGAAGTTCATAAACAAAGAGTGTCAATTGAACATATTAGCACCAATCTTATGGTTGCAGATCCATTGACGAAAGAATTACCGCCAAAGTTATTTAATGAACATGTTGAAAGGATGAGCATTATAAAAGACCCTTATTAATTGCTTGGTGATCTTATTTTTCTTATTTATGATTTATGTATTTGACACTATGAGCTTAGTAATATTATGTTTTTGATAATTAATGCATCTTGTTTTCAATTGTCGAAGTATATACATAAAATAATTAAAGTAACAGGGCGAGTCTATAATTTAGACATTAATGTTGGACCATTATGATATATCTCATTACGATCATATTGAGTGTAGAGTTGATATTGTGATACATGGAAGGGATTGTGTCGCTACAATGGCATACAACCGCCATGATCCTTGTTAGTTTGAAACTTTATAATGATTAAAGGAATGACCAAGTTATGAAGGAATTTAGCTCAAATTATGCATATTACGGAAATGATGACTATTAAACTGTTACGCATATGTGTTTTATGGGTCAAATGGGAGAATGTTAGTTACACCCACGTTTATAAGTGGGATAATGTAACTGATTATGCCCAATGTATTATGTCTCATATTTCCACTATTAATTAAGGTTTAATAATTTTATTACTAATTGCTTAATTCCTATTTGGTCCAAGAAATAACCACTACATTGATAGAATGTACCTATAGTTGGTACTCTCCTAAAACAAATGTACGTTCATACTCATCCATCAGAAAGTAAATAAAAGTGACAGTGTTTAAAGGAGAAACACAACTTTCCGTCTTCTTCGGCTAACACGATGAATCCAAGTAAGTATATTTGTGTTTTAATGATTATGTATACTATGAGAATTGCGTTGTTTGAAGATCATGGGAATTATCGTAAAGCATGTTAGAACCGTAATTCCGCTTAGATGTATGACTATGGGCCCGAATGCGTGGGCTGCTGTGTTGGACAATTGTATGGGCTGGTATATTTTTTGCGAGTGACCACGCGTTGAGCAGCCAGCGATTGCTTGAGGTACTTGCATGATAAAATGGGTTGTCAACCGAGGTGCCTGGTTCAGCTGCTATCTTCGTTTCTCCTGGTGTATGATCGCAATGTTCGATGATCGGCTTTGAAGTGAGCAGCTTGCTTGAGGAATTAGCTTCGATCTGCACAATCACATGTATTTGCTTGACCTGTTTGCTCTTCGATGGTTCAACTTACTTTTTTATTCATGGCTTCTGGCTTCATAACAAATTGCAGCAACTAAGTTTTGCTCGTTTTTATCTCGTTTTTGTTCGGTTCGTGTCGTCTTTAAGTCCCTACAAAACTACAAATATTAATTAAAGCTCTAAAATGTATCAAGATGACTCCATTTATAATGCAAGCGACTTGATTAT
The DNA here is from genome assembly GCA_004919715.1 of Linderniella brevidens. Lineage (NCBI taxonomy): Eukaryota > Viridiplantae > Streptophyta > Magnoliopsida > Lamiales > Linderniaceae > Linderniella > Linderniella brevidens. The sequence continues at coordinate 11,674,553 of SWDC01000146.1, forward strand.
AAAGAAATAAAAACATAATAAAATACGTTTATCAATTATTGCTTTATGTTCCCTGAAAGGAAGAATACGGTCCATTAATTTTGTCCTATGAGACAATATCTTGTTGAATTTACTCCTTATTTATTGACTCGGACAAGGACAAGTCTTAGCCCATTAAGTGATAAGATCTGCTTTTTAACGTTGGGTTTCATTTGATCACTAGACTTACATGCATCATGGATTAAAGACTCAAATTTTCCCCAAGCGGTAATTTTTATTCAATATACCTCGCCTAAATAGTCCTTTCTCCGGTAACGACTTAAGGAAGCCGACTCTCGTTCCAACCTATGAAATCTTGATCCGGTGAAAAACATAGGCTCACATATGAGTAATAACATCAAATACAAGAAAAAAAGTCGAAAGAGAGACAACAAACAAGATCTTGAACAAGAAACACTAAAAATCATCCACAACATAGCTATTAAACCAGATCTACAATACTCTTCACTTTTTTCGATCTTCAACTCAATGATCTTGTCTTTGAAAACTACACTCTCAAATACGGAGAGAAAAACTCATACACGAGAAGACTAAGCTCTCGACCTGGGAGACTCAACGACGACAAAGGCAAAAAACAGTAGAAAATAAAAAAGAAAAAAAAAAGTGGAGCTACATCATCCTCCATTAATGTTCAATATGAAATTTGGGACTTTTGCGCTCCTTCAATCCTATTGTTGGTAGGTTGAATTGAAGTGTATTAGGAAAAATAAAATAAATTAATAAAAGCTCTTAAATACCGTTATATGTTTTGTTTTGAGTATCTTTGTCTCGGAAACTCGAACCAAATCGATTTCTACCCGAAGCTACACTGGTTCTAAAGAATCCTTCCTTATGCATGTTTTTTTTGCTAATACAAAAGGGCAAGATGATAAACCCCTCAGTTACACTATCTAATTTCCGCCTAGGTCGTCTAGGAGTTAGATCCACCCTCGGTGTCCGACTAACACCAAACGAATTTTACAACATTGAGTAAAACTTATGATGCACCGGCATTTGTTTCGTAGATGAGGAGCTTTTTGGTCAGAATTATTCTTTATTGACGATAGGGTTGATTATTGAAATTAATTTTCTCAAATTTGTTGCTCGGCCCAAGTGCTTTACATCAATTGATTAGGGAAAATTATAATATTAGATCACCAAGTATATATGTTTTCGGTTTTGGATTACTATGTTTGATAATTGCAAAAGTATGTCACTAACTTTGTATGTCAAAACAATTTTAAGTCATTTTTTAAATTTTGAATCAATATGTATATAGTTTCCGTTTTTGGATCAATTGTATACATTGAAGCTTTAAAACCGAACATCTTATGCAATTCTCTTCCTAAATAGTCATCGATCTCTCTCATGACTCTTCACACAGCTCAAATTCCTTGTGGAGTCTCTTTCCTGCGAAGTTTGATGATGGAGGGCAACAGTAATTCAGTAGATAAGCAGCGAACCCTTCCTCAATTTAAGAAGAGGAAAACCCTAGACGACCCAATTGAAGCCCTAATTGGAAGAATCCCCAATCTCCCCTGTGATGCTATTGAAGAAACCCTGCTGAAATTGCCCGTGAAATCCCTCTTAAAGTTCAGGTGCGTTTCGAATTCTTGGCTTTCTTTGATTTCCTCACCGAGATTCATCAAAGCCCACCTCGCGCATGCCACGCTCGATCCAACCCTCGCCGGCCACGGGCTCATGTTCTCAAGCGAGAGCTATCCGTTTCGGCACCGACATTGCTCAGTTGCTTCGGCCTTTCGCTATCTCCTAACTGACGCAGTAGAAGTTCAGTTTCCCAATTCTCGATCCGGTTTACCTATGATAGATGGTTCTTGTAATGGATTGTTGTGCGTTTGCGTGTATAGTTTTAGACAAACTGATAATCTTATGGAACCCTTCGTTGAGAGTGTCAAAGAAATTGCCATCGCCGCCTACGATTTCAATGTCCGAGGTTCATTGGCTTGTTGTCTACGGATTAGGTTACGATGAGCCCAACGATGATTACAAGATTTTGGGCCTTTGCGAAAGCAATGCTAATAACGATACGGCTGCGGAGATTTACAGCTCTAAGAACGATTCTTGGAAGAGGATTTCGGATTTTAAGGGTCGCTTTAGATCGTCCTCGTCCGTAATTTATACAAACGGAAAGTTCCATTTCCACGGATATTACCACAACGCCGCCGCCGTCTCTTACCGGAGAAGCGTGAGCCTTGATGTAGAAACTGAGGCCTACGGAGCTGTCGAGTATCCTAATGTTGAGCTGCCAAAGTTCGACGACCTTCATTCTAATATATCCATAGGAGTTTTAAAAGGCTGTGTTACCGCTCTTTGCAGCTACGAAATGGATCGTGCGGTCTAAAGGAGTACGGTGTCAGATAATCTTGGACTAAACTGGCTAACATTCCTTTTGGAATTGATGTAAGGTATTATTCTTCCTATTATAGTCTGTGTGAATTATGGAACGACAAATATTTGTTGGAGCGGGGCGGTGAATTACTTGTGTACGATCCCGAAGATAATAGCCTCGTAAGCGTTCAGAATGGTAATATTGATCCCATGAGTTGGATCGGTATCTATGTTGAAAGCTTGGTTCCAATCGAGACGAGGGTCTGAAAGAGAGCGAAGGAATTTAATTGGTAGATATATCATGTGTTACACACAATATTCCTATTCTTTTGTTATTTCTAATTGATGAATCTTTAATTTGAATTCTGGTTAGAACGATGCATTTTAAATCTCGAGGTTAACTGCACACTGAAATTCCACTTGAATTGTTTTGGCTCATCAATTCATGTCCTCACACTCTGCACACGAAGATTTGTTGTTGCAGCTAAGAAGACGCTGACGACGATGACTCAGCAGATTCTTGGTGAATGATGAGAACGCACGGGCTTTGAAATTGAGCTTGATGTTTGATTCTCCGTCGCACAGCATCTGAAATTGATAGAAGAGATGATATTATGTGTTATTAGAAATACTATTATCTCCTTATATTTAGGGGTGGGCGAGGGTCGGGTATTTGACGGGGTCAAGTTATTCGGGTCGGGTACCGACTAGGGCGGGTAGTGATTTTCCTACCCGATCCCGACCCGATGTATGTCGGTCGGTTATCGGCTACCCTATTTAAAATTTTATTGTGTTTTAGTTAATATTTACGTCAGATTTTTATAATATTTATGATATTTTATATGTTTTTTTCTCTTTTATTTTTTTTAATATGAGGAGTAATTCTTAAATCATTATACTATTCTTTTTCATAATTTTCAATTTTTAATTCATGACCGGGTATCCGATCGGGTAATTCGGGTAGCATTTTGCTATCCGATACCCGGCCCTATTTTTTCGGGTATCGGGTAATACCCGACACCTGATATTTTTTCTAGATCCCGACCCAATCAGTGAAAACCCGATCGGGTCGGGTCGGGTACCCGTTACTGACCCCTAGTTATATTGAGTCGGCTTACGATATTATTTTTGGTATATGAAATTACAAAAACTTCAAGAGTCTCAAGGGAAAATCTGTTGGTAAATACTTGTTGTCGGTAATGCCTGTCGAAATACCTTGTCAAAATTTACATTTTGTGTGGAACTCTGGTAGACCAATTTCGAGACCTCATCGACGACATAATCCACGGGCTAACGAAGGAAAGTTTTTCCGTCCTGTTTTGCTTCGACAGTGTTCCCGTGGAAACCTTTCGGAAATAAAATCCTTAAAATGTATTTTAAATGTATTTTAATTTTACAATTACAATTAAAAAAATATAAAAAAAATATTACATGGTATAGATATATTAAAAATAAATTACGTTTTAATAATAAAAACTATAAATTTAATATATATATATATATATAATAAAAATCAATATTAAATATTTTAAAATATTATATTTGTAGTATTGATTTTAACTTTCTTTTACGTAAATAAATTAAAACGAATTTAAGGAAATATTTTAGAAACCATTAAATAATTAAACAAATAAAAAATTAAATTATATTACTCCAAATAAACAATGATAAAAACATAATTCATAATAGTATTCAAAATAAGTATATAAGTTTTAGAAATAAAATAAAATTTATCTAGCCACTGGAAGAGTTTTGGGATTAAGAGGAACGGTGGGCGGCATCGGAAGCGAAGACGATGGAAACGAAAATGACTGATTAACCATAAGCTGAGCTGTAGATGTTGAACGCTGACCCGAGTTGAACACTACGTGACAAACTGAGTAGGGCGAAACCACGAGCTGCAAACCCGATCAGAGAAAAAAAATCGAGGAACAACAGTTGAGAATGTCCCACTCCGCTACCTCGGCCAGCAAGCATATTTGGTGGCGAGGCACCTGGTGTCAAAGTTCTTCCGAATCCCAGTTCATCCTTCGCATAGCATCTCTTTGCGACACGCTCGTTCTCATTCTTCAAAACCGACATCTCCTGCTGCAATATTTGTAACAAAATCATTAACACTAGTAAAATTAATAATATCAACATCAAATAATTCCCTACCGTGATTTTTAACCCTTTTTCGTCCAACTGTGGCTGTATCTATAGACGAACAACTCTAACGTTTTCGATTCCTGACCCAAACTTGATTTCAAATTTAAAATTAAATTAGCAAAAAATGTAATATAAAATTGAATTATTTATTTGAAACGTAAAGGATCATTTCGTGCAAGCTGACCCGGGACTCGGCTCGTCGCTGACTACCCACAAGATTCAAACCCACTTCGAATCGTTTGTGCTTGTTTTGTTGCCGAATATTTCATTCTCCGTGCTTTGCCTCGCTTCAATAATTTCTTGTAATCGGAGAGCGGGAAATGAATATGTTTGCAGAAGCACATCACCCAAAATGGAAACAATACAATTGATAATAAAAATATCGTTGAAAAGATTTATAATAATACTTGCACAAAATTGTGACGAGTCGAGTAAGGCACGGATTTGAAATTGTAGTTCATTGAAGCTACTAATCGAATTCTCCATTTTTGGATCCCCACCTGAAGTAAATAATGTGTCTGAGAGGGGAGGGGTTGCATTAGACTTGTAAAATTTTGCTTCTGCTTTTCAAAAACCTTTGAGGTTTATAACCTTGAAACGTTTAGTCTTTCTAAGTAATCACTTATCAAAGCTTAGTTATCTCCTAGTAACATAGGAAGTGTATCGGTTGCCACACGCCGAATTTCCTCTACGTCACCAAGGAATCTTCAATTCCCAAGTGGAAGCAGCTCGCTATAGAAGGGCCTCGGCAACACAGTCCCTACCTTCACGCGTGCAGAATCATCGACCTTGCCTTCTTGTGTACCGATCACGTCCGAATACAGAATATATGGAGTATTTTTGGAATCACAGAGTACGCTCGAATTAACAAATTACAGTTAAAGGCAGAAGAATATTGCAAGTGAACACAGAAGGTCTTAATCTCATTTTCTTTTGCTCAATATATCTCGCGTGTGTACTCGATATTCTAAGTGTTGCAACACTCAATTTCTTACTACCCTCACGATTTTACCACTTGTATACCTTACACCTCTCTGTGGATGTGGAACCGTATTTTTACCTCATACCTCTCTTTGGTGTGGAATCCTATCAGTTTCTACCTAACCTCATAGCCTACCGGCTCACCCGGGCCAATAGCCTCACAACCTCACTCTCTCTTGGAACTACATCGCTCTGTAATTCTCTAATTGGTTGTAATACAAATGATGAAGATCTTCGATGATTTATAGAAGTCTCCAGCAATACTGAGCCACTCGAATCTCGTGGATACAAACTTGCCGCTTAGCATGCTCCAGAACCAATCATTATTTTATTATAACAATAAAAGAATATATCACATAATTAATGTGTCGACCCCGTCATTCATACGTTGAAGCCCGTTACTAAATAGGCTGGACCCAACAATCTCCACCTTCAGCCTCATTTATCGCCAACGGAAATGATCTTCACAATTGCACTGTCATACTCCACCATAAAAAGCATATCCCTTTGGAATAATTTCCAAGCATATCTCTTGGAATCACCTCCAAGCATATCTTCATTCCATGTCGGAATAACTTTGCTGAAATCTATGGTGCAACTTCCACATTCGGCTTTTCGAGAAGTTCACCAGCGCTCGACATGAAACTTTTCACTAAATTCTCTGTCCTCCAATTCTTTACTTCATCACATCTCCTTGATTCGCACTCGCAACAAGTCAAAGTTGATCATCCCGTCAAACTTTTCCTCATCCGGACATCGTCGTGGAGTGACTAGAATTTTGCAGAAACTCGACTGCAACCTTGAATAGTATTGATCAGATAGTTTCCAAGAAAGGCTAGCGACCTGCCTCTTAGACAGAATTACCCTTGTAAGTAAGTTCCCAGGAAGATCTGGTGGGGTCACATTGGTCCCACTTATACATCAGTCACCTAGACAGAACTTACTTACACAGTACCATTCCCACAACCGTCACGAGCTCCACCACATCGAGCATTCCTTCAACGATATTCATCTTGTACCGCCGTTTCTTCTGAACAGATCACGCCGCCTGATCATCAGGGCCAGAAAGACTTTCGACACAAGACACCAACTCGTTTGAACCTCGGAAACATGTCCTCCAAATTCCATTCTGGTAGAACCTCGCTCTGATACCGATTGTTGGGGAATTTCGGGCACCCTCCAAAACTCCCGCCAAGAATCTTCCTGCACTGGTTGAAAAGCGTGTGGGCCCCACATCGACCCGTGGGGCCCGAAGCGGAATCACCCTGGAAAAGCTTGTAACAACGACCGAGACACGTGGGACCCACTCGTGTATTACCGCGGTAAAAATAAAATTAGCGTACCACAAGGACACCATAACTTTTACGTGGAAACCCTCTGTTAACGAAGAGGGAAAAACCACGGCCGAGTCGGCAAAACTTTCACTGTAGTAAGAAATTATAACACTCAATTTCTTACTTTCCTCACGATTTTAACACTCGTATACCTCACACCTCTCTGTGGATGTGGAACCCTATTTGTACATCACACCTCTCTGTGGATGTGGAACCCTATCAGTTTCTACATGAACTAATAGCCTACCGGCTCACCCGGGCCGATAGCCTCACAACATCACTCTCTCCTGGAACTACATCGCTCTGTAATTCTCTAATTGGTTGTGATACAAATTATGAAGATCTTCGATGCTTTTATAGAAGTCTCCAGCGATCCTGAGCCACTCGAATCTGGTGGATACAAACTCGCCGCTTAGCATGCTCCAAAGCCACTCATTATTTTACTATAACAATAAAATAATATATCATATAATTAATGTGTCGACCCCGTCATTAATATGTTGGAGCCCGTTACAAAATAGGCTGGACCTAACATGAACAATCCCCTCCGCCTGAGTCATTGTTCAGTTGATTAAGCCTTTAGGGATCGCCTGACTGATGCAGTTGTACCTGAGTTGCCTCTTCCCAAATCTGGTTCACCTGTGCTAGTTGGTTCTTGTAATGGATTGTTATGCATTTGTGTGTTTGATTTTCGCTGTGTTGATATATTTTTATGGAACCCCTCGTTGGAAGTGTCGAAGATATTGTCGTCGCGGCCTAGGAGTTCGATGTTCGAGGATCGTTGGTGTGTTGTCTATGGATTAGGTTACGATGAGCTTAACGGTGATTACAAGGTCGTTGGCATTTGTCACTATAGTTATTTTGATTTGAAGGCAGAGAACGGTTCTTGGACGAGGATTGCGGATTTCAAGGGTCGCTTACGATCAAACTTGCCCGCGATATATGCAAACGAAAAGTTCCATTTCCGTGCATGTCACGAGAACGGTGATGTAAGCACTTTGGGCCATTGTGAGTCTTGATGTAGAAACTGAGACCTACGGAGCTGTTGAGCTGCCAAGGTTCGACGGAGTTGGTTCTCATACATATATATATATATATATATATATGAGTGTTAAAAGGTTGTATTTACGCATTTGTTTGTGGGGATTTTTGGGTTCTAAAAGAGTATGGTGTCAGAGAATCTTGGACTAAATTAGCTACCATTCCTTACATTGACGGACCCGACAAGTGGGGTGATTTTTCATGGCGTTGTAGTCGTCTGTGTGTAGTATTACGGAATGGGAAATATTTGTTGGGTCTTGAGAGTAAATTAGTTGTGTACGATCCCAAAGGTAATAAAACCCTCGTATGCATTCGTAATGGTAATATCGACAGTAGATGGACGAATATCTATGTTGAAAGTTTGGTTCTGAGTCCAGAAAAGGGTCCGAACGAGATCAATGGTGGCCCGAAGTAAGTACTATGATGATCACGTCTGTATTTCTTTACTAATGTTATGGTTTTATTTGGTAATTATATCATTTGTGTAACATTTGTTTATTTTCTTTCCCCTGAAACCACAATTCTAGGCATCTGATGGACATAATTCAGATCGAACCTAGTCGAAGTGTGCGGACTACTGTGGCGTAGTGTGGGCATACTTTTCTGATCGAAGATAAAAAAGATAGAATGACGGAGTTTAAGGATCATCAGCATTATGTCATCACACACACACACATTCTGCGATAATTTCACATCAAACATTCTTTCCGCTAAACTTCACGTTCACGAATCCAGGCGCGGCACGAGCACCAGCCAATCACTTAACATTGAGAATCCAGGCGCTTAGGACAATTCTGAAATAATGTCACTTAACATTGAGTATCAATTTCCTTGAGTAGTCCCTATGGGCTTTATGGCCCATGACTATCGTTGTCAGGTGGGTTTCGGGTGTATCCATCTGCCCTCGGGGATTAGTCCCACCTCTGGAGTGTGTGGCGCAATTAAGCCTCCGCCAGGTCTATGTGGCGCAAGCCCACGCCGCTATTTATGGGCGAGCTCATAGTCAGGTCGAGTGGAGATACCTGGGGCAAAAAAAACATTGAGAATCAATTGGTAAAGGTGGACCCAACAACTTTGGTCATGCCCTTTTGGACAACAAGATGAATATTAGGGCAGCAAAAAATATCTGGAATCTGAAATCCGATCCGGTATCCGGTTTATAAAATCCAGAAAACCGAATCCGAATATTTGAACACAAAACCGAATCGGATACGGATACGCTCGGTACTAAAATCCGGATATCCGGTTTATTATTTAAAATAAATAAATAAACTAAATAATAGCCCAAAAACAAAGAAAAATTGGGCCCAAAAAGAGAAAAAAGAAAGAAAAATAGCTCAATATCCTAATTTGACCCAAATAAAATATATCGAATTGAATTTATATCATTCGTAAAATAAATGGAGAGTTGAAAACAAAATTGAATACGTTACAATCAATTTTTAAAAAATAAATAATCAAAATAATAAATTGGATTTCGAATATCCGAAATTCGAATATCTGATTAAAACCGGATCGGATACGGTTTTAGATTTTTACTCACCCCTAATGAATATATGAGCATCTTTTGAATTCTGAGTATCCCATTGCCCGGAAAAATGTAGTATCGTCAAGGTCAAATATGTGTTATACTGATTACCCAACACGTCAAAATCGAATCTTTTAACTCCATGTGACGTTTGATGGATTATTGTTTAACTCCAAAAATGATTGCCAACAAAGTATTCTCATGATTTTTGATGGATTTTTGTTTAACTACAAATATGATTGGCAACAAAGTATTCTCATCACCTTTATCAAGTGATTGGATTGTTATTAGATGTGTTCAAAAGGTTTGGGTATTCGAATCGGTTAAGATTTGACTGCAGTTTCGGTTCAGACCAAAACCATAACCTTCGGTTCAAACCAAAACCATAACCATCTGTTCGATTAGGATCCTTGTGTAAACCAGTTGTTTAAACCACATGTTTCGATTAGTTTTTCACAAATATTTAAAATTAGTCCATCCTAGCCGCTTGAAACCAGCGAATTTAACCTGTTAAAAGTTTTAATTTTTAGAAGAGAAGCTTCAAACCACCACGGAACCGTCATCTGATTATGATTCTGTCAATCCAAAAAATCAAAAGTTGTCTGTTTTTAACTGTGATTGGATCTGTCTAGCACTTATAGTTGTTATGCCCAACTAATGTGGCTGTGGGATTAAAATTTCAAACATTAAAAAGTAAAATAAAAGGAAAATCTGAATGGGTATTGAATGAAGATTTGACAATGTACCATTGTTCTAAGTGGAATGGTGAACTGATATCTTTAGGGGTATATATTATCGTTAGTGGTAATAAAATTATTGACCATTCATCACATCAATGTAGCAATCCAATACTATGTTTTTTCCTTACATTTACCATTCAAATTCCCACAGATAATATTATATTATGTTATGACTATTAACCTTCTTCCAGTATATTATTATAAACTCTGTAATGATCCGTTTGGAGTTGGACACCAGGATTTCGATTTGAAATCCGGGATTCATCCAAATCACTCGTTTGGAAATCGCTCGAATTTGGATTTTTATTTCATTCAAATCAGAGGATAATTCAAACGCTTGTTGTTTGATATTTTGAAATTCGACCACAAGTGGTCGGTTTTCGAAATTCAAATCTCATCCGTAATGATTTTTCATAAATATAATTATTATTACTATTATTATTAGTATTACTATTATTATTATTATCATTATTATTATCATTATTATTATCATTATTATTATTATTATTATTGTGGGTGAACGATGAGTCGAGGTGACTCGCGAGTTCGATAAAGCGGCTCGAGCTCGACGAACGACGCGTCGGCCGGCTCGAGCTCGACGAACGATGAGTCGAGCGGGCTGGCGAGCTCGATGAACCGGCTCGACAAAAACTCGGTTCGAGCTCGACGAACGATAAGTCGAGCCAGCTGGCGAGCTCGATAAACCGGCTCGACAAAAGCTCGGTTCGAGCTCGACGAATGATGAGTCGAGCCGGCTTGACAAAAGCTCGGCTCGAGCTCATTATTATCGAGCTCGAGCTCCATTTTGAAATTTGAATTCGGAAAACCTAACGTTTACCGAACAATGAATTTTTATTTAAAATTCAAAATTTAAAATCACGGGATTGAATCCAAATACACGAATTCAAATGCATCATAAAGCAGTTGGCAATAGCGGCGAAGGCTACGGCCTCAATACTCAACTATTCCTTCAGCCCTAAAGTCAAATGAAAAGAATATATTTCGTCGTCTCTATATTCGCCACACGACATAAATCGATCAATCTTGGATCTAACATTCGAAGGAATACGAATAGGTCGATGATGCTTTCGATCAAGCCAGATTAATGTGGCCTTTATTTCTGCAAGCAGCTGCATAATGTATTTATATAGCATATTTGTTAAACATAAAATATACAAAATTATATAAAATTTATAGCATGGTAAGAAACATGCTATCTTGAAAATAGAAATATATACTATTAAAATATTATGCACTCCCGATAACTTTAAAACTTAGGGTGAAGCGGTTTTTTTTTTTTTTTTAAACTAAATTAACAAAATAGCTAATTATATTTTATTTTCTTCTTTGTCGGGCCATAGATCTACTGCCACCATGTTTGCCGGTTGATTGGGTTGGAGCACCCATCATCTATACTATTCATTTTCACAATTTCCTTAATTTTAATTTTATATTTTGTTTCGAGAGTTTTCTTCTCTCGCATGAGATTTTTCTTCTCTCGTATGAAAGTATTTCTCACTTGAATAAGAATTTGCTATGATATTGTTAACATATATGAGAAATGGACACCGTGCTAGCATTGATAATTCGAACAACGGAGTTAATCTCGAAAGGAATTGCAATTGATGTTACTATTTGAAGAAGCAATTACAATTGATGATTCAAACTTCTATCCTTTTATGTTCCCTAATATCGTTATAAATTTTTCTTATTGATTTGACCAATAAACATTATCGTTTTTTTAAATGAAATATCGATTTTTTTTCCCTTCTCATAGAAACAATAACGTAGTTATATTTTGAAATGATTCCGTGATTCGGATTTCTTATAAACTTAATAAATTATTTAAAATAAACCGACCATTTATAGATCCTAAGATAATCATGGAGAGGCGTATAAAAGATCCAATCCTATAATTTTGGCGGGATAGAATGTACCTTTTCGCTGGGTTTTTCGAAGACGAGAAGCTCGAAGAACATTCGGGCAGCAGACGCTTCGTAGATTCTTGTCAGTACTACGAACTTGACTTGGGTCTATGTATACAGAACCAACGACCATGTATCACATAAATATATATATATATATATATATATATATATGCAATATTTTACTAACACACGTACGTACCCTCAAATGTGTGTGGATCTTCATGGATATATTTGTGAAAGCAAATGATTTTCCTGCCTCAGTTTCAGTACTTATGCATACACCGATCCTTTCTAACAATTTACGACAACCTGGTTCGAAATGTATCGAATTCAATACCAGCACCAGCAGTAATAAATTCAGTATATATATATATACATATACATATATTGTATATACATATATATAGATATAAATGATGATTAGGAACTCTCACATATTTGGCAGTAATTTGCATAAACAGCATCCTTTACAAGACCGTGCAGATCCAGTTCGTAGTCTCGCACTTCGAGTTCGACTTCATCAAACGTGTTTGTTCTGAAGATCGACAGAAAAAAAAAGAGAAAAAAAGAAACCAATACCAATATAAATGGTCGAAAACGACTTCGAAAAAAGACAGAAATAAGATTTTCATCTCGAAACATCTAATTAAAAGATAGAGATGTAAGAATTATTTAACAAAACCCTTTGCGACGTCCCAAGTTCGAATTTAAATCGATGGAGCTGCATCTTCTCACGAAGGATGATGGCCTGCCACTTGGCGAGTCCACATGTCGCCACTTAAGCGACTGAATATTAAGACAAGTTCGTGGATTCCTCCCAATCATGATAGCACGCGACATCGGGTAGGTCGTGTTATTGTTTAAACTGATAGCCGGGTGATGAGTCATTTTCTCTAACATAGTAACAAAGCAAGAAAAATCAAAAGATGTGACTATCGACTTTTCGAGTTTTACTGCATTGCTATTTATAATAATACACACATATAATATATATATATATATATATATATATATATACGTTAGATATAATTTTAGCTCGTTATGGATTCTTGTTGGCCTTGTTTTATCGATAAGATCGATGGATTTAGAATCAAACTCTGCCAGAACAGAAACTGGTCGCGTGTGTTTTGGACTAAGTCGATGGGATCATCGATATAGTTCATCATTAATTATGTCATATTAGTAAATCACAAGAATGAATATCGGATGTCATGAAAGAACAAACCAACGCTAGAACAATAAATACATACTTGGTATTACATTAGCATTAGGCGTGGTTGTATGCGTATCAATAATCTTTTATAAGTTGTCTTGTTTTTAAAGAAATATTATTTTCTTTACTTAGTACTGGAATGCATAGTACACTATGAGATATCAATTAAATCAATCCCAAGAATAGCTTTTGCTTAAACATTCTTGCATTTTCTCGTGAGGTTGATATAACTACTATGGGGTTTCGGCCTGCAAGGCCGTATTTTGACCGGTGCATGCTGGTCTATTATACAATGGCTTCAAATTCTTAGGACCAAAATTTTTAAGTTCAATACTGCATACACACAAAAATAATAAATTTTTAGGGTTCAATATCCCACACACCAAATAAAACTATATTTTTAGGTCCAAATTTTCAGGACCACGGATTCTAAGGGCCAAATTGATCATTATTATCACATCTTGGAAGTCTCACTTTGTTACAAGAACGGGACCACAAAAATTATAAAAAGGCTTCGTCCGGAACATGATCTCATTCAAGAGTGTGCGACACATAACCATGTAGAGATACCCAGGTTGTAAAAAAAATATGTTACAAAGTGGACGTTAATGTAATTATTTGCCAGAAGTCAACATCAGAATGCCGTACTTCTATGTATACATAAGGTTAGAAACGGAGCATAGGATCCTTACACTTTGGGTAGCGACGAGATCGAGGTTTTCAGCATCTTTATCAGCCGAGCACCATAATTAAATGAAAATGAAAGAAAAAGGTGCGTGAGTGTGTGTGTGTTTGAGTTGTTTGGCACCACCACGTGAGATAATATATGAGAATTAATTAAAATTAACTAATTGACGATGCAAGGGCGAACCGAAGATTTAAAACATGCTAATTTAAATGATTAACTATAACACTACTGGGATGTAGACCGAAGATATAGTAGTTTTTCGATCATACTTAATTGGGTTTGCAGATGCTGGATTTTTATCCGAGTCACATAATGCTCGATCGCAAACATGTTATTTATTTACATATAGTGGAATTGCTATTTCACGTCGGTCAGGTAAACAAAGTTCAACGGCTACTTCATCTGATCATGCGTGGGGAGTTATTGGTGATGCCTTGATTCAGGCCGTCCAGGAGTTTTTTTCGTCAGGCCATTTGCTAAAAGGACTGAATAGCACGCTTCTTACACTTATTCCAAAGGGTGATTCCCCGAGGAAAGCGTCGGATTTTCGGCCAATTTCGTGCTGTAATGTTCTCTTTAAGGTTATCTCGAAGATTATGGCCAATCGGCTCAAGCCATGGTTAGGAAGTTTGGTTCACTCTTCTCAGACGGCGTTTATCCCTGGGCGACGCATTAGTGATAATATCTTGTTAGCACAGGAGATTTGTTCAGGCTATCGATGCAATAGGCGCCCTCCTCGTGTAACCTTCAAGATTGACCTGGCTAAGGCTTATGATAAGGTTGAGTGGAGCTTCGTGTTAGCCACGCTCACGGCTATGAAGTTTCATCCTATCCATTGGGTGAGATGTTGTATGACCACGACGACTTTCTCGATTAATATCCATGGACACCCAGCGGGATACTTTGCAGGGAAGCGTGGTCTTCGGCAAGGCGATCCTATATCGCCGTATATATTTACATTAGTCATGGAGGTGCTACATGGCATCGTCACACATCGGATCAGCCGTGAGCCTCAGTTCCGTTATCATTGGCGATGCGAGGCGAATAGACTTTCTATGCTCTCTTTTGCTGACGATCTCCTCATGTTCTGTCACGCCGATCTTGTGTCGGCTGGAGTTATCAAGGAAGCATTAGTGGAATTTGCAATGCTTTCTGGACTTCATCCGAACCCGGCCAAAAGCGAGATGTTTGTTGCCAAGCGGGCGGAGAGCCTTGCGAATGACCTCCATGGTCTCATGGGTTTTCTAAGGGGACAGTTGCCTGTACGATATCTAGGAGTTCCGCTACTTCACTCTCGATTGACGCTAGCAGATTGTAACCCATTGTTACACAAGGTTGATGCGCAACTGGGATCATGGCTTAACCGCTCCCTGTCATATGCGGGGCGGGTTCAACTTATCAAGTCGGTACTGACTACCACGCATGCGTATTGGTCGGGGGTTTTCCTATTGCCGAAGGGGATCATTGCGGCTTTGGAGGCTCGTTTTCGACGCTTTCTCTGGGCAGGGTCGCCGGCAAAAATTGCGTGGGTGGACATTTGCTTACCTGTTGCTGAGGGAGGTCTTGGAATTCGTTCGATTGCAACGGATAACAAGGCCCTCCTTTTGCGGCATTTATGGAGTGTTGTCTCCCGAGAGGAGAGCTCGATTTGGGTGGAATGGTTGCTTCTCAATCGACTCCGCTCCAATTCTTTTTGGGTGGTGCGTCCTGCACCTAATGACGCTTGGAGCTGGAAGAAGATGCTGAAGTTACGGCCTCTACTTAGGTCACTCATTTCTTTTCATATAGGAAATGGTTCTTCCATTTCCCTATGGAAACCCCCTGGTTGTTTTCATATCCATTGATGGATCGTTTTCCACGAGGCCCGCTGGTTATGGGACTACCACATGATGCTCCTCTTAGCGCTGTTATCTCGACACATGGGTGGATGTGGCCTGCTCAATCTACATTTGAGTTCATTGAGCTTAGTCCACATCTACCAGCAGTGGACCCGTCACGTCGTGACTTACTGCGGTGGGAAGGTACTCCGAATGGTCATTTCTCGACAAAATCAGTCCGAGAAGCGATCTGATTGAGAAGTGATCCGGTGGGTTGGGCTATGCTATTTGGCGGATGTTTACGAGTTCCACGCTACGAATTCATTCTATGGCTGGCGATTCGGGGACGTCTTTCGACTCGAGAATTTGCATGGGTGGAACACCGAGCGGGAACAGATACATGCCTGTTGTGTGACAATAACATACGAGAGACACATAACCATTTGTTCTTTGATTGTCGCTTCTCGAGACGCTGTTTGAGGCTTTTGAGCCGCCAGATTAGATGGAGATGGCCGTTTCGTGAGTGGCGTGTTGATGTCATATGAGCAGCGGTTAAGTGGCGAGGGCATCATCTTTACCATGTAGCCTATCGTCATGTTTTGTCGTCGCTTGTTTATCACATTTGGCAGGAACGGAATACACGGTGGAAGGAGCATAGACGCGGCTCCCCTGAGCAAGTGATTGCTTTGGTTCTGGGGAATGCTTGTTTACGATTGGACACTGTAGCACATAGATATCCTTTACAAGTTAGCTGCTATTCGCCGTTTGTGGCGAGTTGCATGGTAGCTTGTTTCGAGCTTTAGTTGTCGTCGCAGTCGTAGTCGATGTCGTTGTTATCCGATAGCTTGTTATCGGTTGTTTGCGGCATGAGTTTCTACTCATACGTGCTATTTTGTATTTTTCTCTTCATATATATATATATATAATGGGACATTCATCAAAAAAAAAAAAAAAATTAATCAAAATAATATTTTTATAACAGAAACCATATAAAAAAACCACCCACTATCTACTTATTAAAAAAAAAGTTATTTTCAACACATTAAAAAAAAAAAATTAATTTAATTTTTAATAAATTGATGAAAATACATCAACAGTTCTACATTTGCAATTTTTCAATATAAAAATAACTATACCATGGATCTATAATATCACCATTCTCATTTATCAAAATTATTAGAAAATAATCTTATAGCGTGCACAGAATAAGAGTAGGCACTAACGTTCGATTTTCGAATACATCTACAGTGACAAAAGTGAAACAACTATTTGAATGAAGATCAACAGCTTCATGAATGACCTGATGTAAAGCTGCAAACATTGTGTTTTGTCCACAAAAAAAATTACATAGTTCCGAGCAGCATTTCATGTAATAACAGAAATATATATGCTGTAAAGCCGCAAACATCCTTGTAAAGTTGTAATGATATCATGCTTTGCTACTTCCCTTCTGCTTTACCATAGCTATCTCGTCATGTAACAGTTCGATTAAATACGAGCTTCTCCGAAGTAGAATCCTTATCGACGACGAAATAACCTGGAGAAGACAAAATATTACAAAATAAAAAGCGAGGATAAGAAATTACTGTATAAATTTCGATATAATTTGGAGATAAAATAGATAATTATAGACCTAATCTTTCGAATTGAAATCTGTCTCCAACAGCAGATTCTTTCAGCGATGGAACGGCATATGCATCCTTTATAACGACTTTCGATTGCGGGTTTAGATCACCGAGCCAGTTATCGAGCTCGCTAGGATTCTGTTTGAAAAGGAAAATCGTAATAAAACTTTAAATAAATTTATGTTTCCTAAATATGTAGAGAAAAATGCCAAGGTGAGACTTTTATACTGATTTCAAACCTCGGAAAGGAATAACTTGTCGAACAATCGCACTTCTACTTTAAGGGGATCGATCCCTGGGGAAGACTCCGAAACCCAGTGAAGAACTCCCTAAAGAAATTAAAATAAATAAATTTGTATGTTATTTTTCCAGAAAATGATATAAATCAATGATTACCTTTGGTTTGGTCGTCTTTTTCGGATCATACTCTGCGCGAATTTCGAGAATAGTCTCTTTATCGTCACCGAATATTACGTCCGTGCACTTAATAGGAAATGCATACCTAAATAGAAACAAAATAAATAAACAATCACTTATGGGATAGTTAGATGTAATAAAATCATGTCTGTATGAATATATAAATCACCTGTGTAATACAGATTTCCCAGGAGCAAGTCCATAGTAATCTTTAGAGTCTTTCATCCGAAAATCGGATTGTTCGATGACAA
Organism: Linderniella brevidens; assembly: GCA_004919715.1. NCBI lineage: Eukaryota > Viridiplantae > Streptophyta > Magnoliopsida > Lamiales > Linderniaceae > Linderniella > Linderniella brevidens. The sequence continues at coordinate 11,692,631 of SWDC01000146.1, forward strand.
CCTTCGAAAAAGGCACCTAGACAAGAAAATCGGATAGCAAAATCGGGTCAGACCCGACCCGTAAAATCGAAAAAACGAATAATGGGACGGGAAAATTCACCTTATAAAACGAAGAAGCGTCGTCTGCTGGGGCATCTGGCCATTTCTTTGCATCAAGATTCATTACGGTTGCATCCATGTTTGTAACGACCACCTGAAAAGCACGCGAAAAAAGGGGATATTTGTCCTCGAATGGGGAAAATATTTATTGGGAAAAAAGAGATAAAAACTATTGGGATGTAAAAAAAAAACACCTTGAGCGGGTTGAAAACAACCATGGTGCGAGGGGTCGTCTTGTTGAGATCCTCTCTAACGTGGTACTCGAAACGATCCAATCGTATCAAACTAGAGTCGCTGCAGAGAGTTATTCGGTGAAATAATCAGTAAATTATATTTTTCCTTATGCATCTTATTAGATTAACACTAATCTTATTAGATTAACACTAAAAGGGTTAACTACCTTTTTTCATCCTTTAAGTTAGAGGGAGGTGACACTTTCAGGATACCCAACTTAAGGCGTTACAATTTAAGAACACTAACTTTGAAAACTTAAGCAATTTAAGGACAAAATGCATCGGAAACCTATTTTATTCTTTTTGCCGGAACTCGAACACGTGGTCCCGCACATGCCTAATAATTTGGGGATAAATCCTACGTGGCAGTTTCAACCTGACTTACGAGGTTGAAATTGAAGGACACAATTAGGTTTCCAACGCATTGTGTCCTTAAATTGTTTCAATATTGAAAGCTGGTGTCCTAAAATTGCAACACCCCTAAGTTGCTCATTCGAATATAAATCCTACGTGGTAGTTTCCAGACACCCGACTTACTGGGTCGCAATTTAAGGACACAAACCTTCAAATTCGAAGCAATTTAAGGGCACGATTAGGTTTCACGTATTGTGTCCTTAAATTGCTTAAATTTTGAAAATTAGAATCCTTAAATTGCAAACCCCTAAGTTGGGTGCCCCAAAAGTGCCACCAATTAAATTATGGGACAATAGAAGTAGTTATTAAACCCCATAAGAAAGCACCACTGACAGAAGAACAGAAAGAAAGAAACCTTCTTGTGATTCCAATTCCTCGAACAAAAGCACTGATCGACGTTGCAGTCACACCCCTTCGCCTCAGCCCAGCGAGAGTCATAAGGCGAGGATCGTCCCAACCATCGACCCATTTTTCCGTCACGAGACGATTTAGCTGCATAACAAATATTTCAATGATTATATAACAAATCACTAGGAGCTGATAAATTGAAAATTAACGTCATTTACTACATTTCAAGAACAAAAGAGAAACAAAAAACTTAACTTTACGTTTAGACATCACGGTATTAGAGAATTCAACCGAGAATATTCCCAAACGTATGGCTGGTAGAGGCCGAGAGCATCCAAGAGCCAGTAGTAAGACGCACGCCTTGTCTCGAACTCAAGCGTGCAAAGCTGCATGAGAAAACAAATACCCATAAATAAAGAATCATTTTTTTTAATTTACTTTTCATGAGAGACCTAAAAAATCTCCAATTACCGAATGAGTTATATTTTCGAGAGAATCAACGATGCAATGGGCATAATCATAGCTCGGGTAAATGCACCACTTGTCACCCGCGTGTGGGTGAGGAGTGAACTGGAGAATATACGAGCAAATTAGTAGAATTTCAAAATATTTAGGTAAAACTTTTATTGTGGGTAAAAAAAAAGTGTTTACCTTTATGCGGTATGTGATTAGATCGTACATGTTGAAGTTATCGCTTTGCATGTCTTGTTTCATCCTTAGCGTTGCTTTTCCTTCTTCGATTAGCCCTCGTTTCATGTCATCGAAGAGCTTTAGAGATTCTTCTATGGACCTATCTCTCCACGGGCTGTTCATCTTCTTTTCTCTGTACTCTTTGATCTCATCAGGAGTCCGTGTTAAACGAATCCAATATTCGTAAACATATTAATGTCATATATACACTGCAAAGAGAGATAGAGAGAGATTGATATATATATATATATATATTATATATATATTTATATATATATATATAAATAGAGAGAGAGAGAGAGAGAAAGAGAGAGAGAGAGAGAGAGAGAGAGATGTTAACGTTGGTGCTAGAAAGGACAGACCTGGTGATCAACGTAAGCATGGCCTCTTCGTATTAGTTCAATTGCCAGTTCGTAAAGTTCCTGGAAATAATTACTGGTGTAAGTAATCTGAAAAAAAAGAGGAAAATTTAATTCAGTAATAAAATTTTCAACACGGAGTTTATTAGTTGGAGACTAAAAATACTACCTTAAAGGGTTCCCAACCCATCCAACCAACGATTTCTTTGATATGATCGATATATTCTTTTTTCTCAGCTTCTGGATTTGTATCATCATACCTATATATATATATATACACACACATACATACATGACAAATAATGCATTTCCCAGAGTTGGGAAAGGACAAAATAGGAGGGAAATATAAAGAGAAACTGTCAAATATAACATTACAAACCTGAGATAGCAGCATCCACCTCTCTCTTTTGCAAGACCAAAATCCACAAACATGGCCTAAAATAGAGCAAAATGGGGTAGTAAATACTGCGTTTGAATCAATGCACAGTTAATTTAGTAACAATAAAAATCATTATTATCGAGCCAAATTCACCTTAGCATGGCCTATGTGAAGATATCCATTGGGCTCCGGCAGAAAGCGGGTGAAGACTTTTCCTTTAGTGATCCTCAAGTGCTTTTTCAAGCATTTCTTTCGAATTACAAGCCCTTAGCACAGGGCGATCACTGAAATATATTTCTGTATGCACCTAAAATCAGAATATAGTATCCAAATTAGTAATAAAATCAATGGAATTTGAGAGAGAGAGAGAGAGAGAGAGGACCTTAAAATTCTCCTCAGGTGAAGGAAAGAGGGAAAAAGGATTAATGTCTTCTTCAGATAACTTCGGCGCGGGAGCTACATCAGCTGGGCTTGGCTCGGCTTTTGCAGGCTTCTCTTTCTTCTTTTTGCCAGGTTTCTCATTGTCAGCCTCCGTTCTTTCACCGAGTAGCTCGAATAATTTTGTGTCAATAACTTGCTGGTCGGGAAAGAAAAAGGATAAAAAATGCTTTAGGAAATGAAAAATAAAGAGCATAAAGAAAGGGCAATGCTGCATTCAATTGCAATGGTATCAGCACTTACCTTGACGATCTTTGGATCAGCCCATGGCTGTTTCTTTCTTACATAACCAAATAGCTCACCAACTACATCAACCAAAGCAAGAGAATATAGTAAAAAAAAAAAAGACTAAATGTACATAAACACCCTTCCAACAAAGCATGGAATTTGAAATAATATATTCAACTCACCGTTTGTGCGGTATCTCTGCTCCAATATAATGGTTTTATTCTCTTCAAAAATTTCATCAACAGCACGTTCAATATCCTGTGGAGAGACTTCAACTCCTATAAAATTTAAGAGGAAACAGAAATTCCGTTATTCGAGTATCATCAACTCTGTAAGTATTATAAATTATGCAGCAAATAAACCAGGAAAGACTAAAGAAGAATATTCAAGCGGTATGCATAGCCCTTACATTATCAGGCTTGGAAATCTATTTATTTTTATGAATTGTACTGAATTTTCCATGATCATTATAAAAGCAAAATAATGACTATTAGTCCCATACCAACACCACAAGCAGCTTCAAATTCGTCAATGTTCAATTTCTGAGAAGCAATAGTAGAAAGAAACGAGAAGGCAGCTTCAAGTTGAGCGGGAGTTTTGATCTGAAAATGGGGCGATATTACTTCTCAAAATTCTAAGAATGTAAAATGAAAAAAATAAATAAATACAAAAATAGGCAAATCCAAGATCAAACCTTAGACGACACAATATACTGGAGTAATGTGGGTCGATGTGAAAGAGCATTTGCAGGGTACTTTGTGGCAACCTGCCAAGAAAATATATAAGACCATCACTAAGAAAAATAAAAAATTGTCCCAAAAATTCGCATTATACATATAAAACTGTTGGAAATAAGAACATAATGGTCAACATATGCTGATTTCAAATTTTGTGAGGAATCCCACAAAAAAGACACTTTTAGAAGTTAATCGATATACCGTGTAGAGTTGGTTTCCAACTGCACGATCGCATCCATCGGTTACACCACCCTAAGAAGAAACAGATTTTGAAGAAGCAATTTTGGTAAAATCAAACAGACTGGATTCAATATCTTAACTTTGGAGTTATGCAAGAACGTAAAAATACAATATATCTCATTTATCTCTTAGCAAATAACCGTGATTTCTCGAAAAACCTTCAAATCAAACGTATATATCACAACTTAACCTCAATATATCAAGAACGCCCAGAAGCTTAACATCAAAATCGCACGAAATGTTCAGAAGCTTAACATCAAGAAAATGGTGTTAATAGTCAACAGAGCTAAGAAAATCAACATGCGAATACTGTACCCCAAGCACAATGCGCACATATATGCCAGCTCACGGGTAGGGGAAAAGCAGAAAGAAAAAGGAAAAATCTATCATTTTTTTCTATCAAGCACAACCGTTCGAAATTTCAGAATAAACATGCAAATAAATCAAGGAATCAATTACCTCCTGAATAACAGCGGCGAGATTGGCGGTAACCTTATTATTAGCAACTGTATTCTTGGCTGTTCTTTCATCTAAACCAATCTTTAGGAACAAATTGTTGGGATTGATTAATACTGAGTCTATCTATTTTAAGTTAGTTTGGTGAATAAATTCCTTATTTTTAGGAACACGTAGATCGTTGATTTATTCAAAGTAGCTGCAGTGGTGGTTTCCATTTTTTTCTGATTTCCGTTATGCTGTACGGCTTTATAAAGCCATATTATTTCATTTAATATAGTAGCGAAGTTTGGGTCATTTGTTCTCTGTCAAATATTTCACAACATTTGGTATCAGAGCCACTCACAGGGCCTGATTTATTTCGAAAGCAGCAGCTAAGAGATTAAGGGGTTAGGAAATGGCAACTGAGAGTTCTTTTGTGCAGCCAGCTGTTCCGAAATTTGATGGATACTATGATCATTGGGCTATGCTCATGGAGAATTTTCTGCGATCAAAAGATTATTGGGTCGTAGTAGAGAAAGCAGTACCTGCAGCAACAGAAGGCTGTGTTCTATCAGATGCCGAAAAGAAGACTACGGAGGATCTAAAGTTGAAAGATCTGAAGGCAAAGAACTATCTATTTCAAGCATTAGATCGCACAATCCTTGAAACGATCCTTAGCAAAGACACGTCGAAGAACATCTGGGATTCTATGAAGCAAAAGTTTCAAGGAGCTTCAAGAGTGAAGCATTCACATCTGCAGGCACTTCGAAAGGAATTTGAAATTCTCGAAATGAAGAGTGGTGAATCAGTCAATGAATAATTTGCTCGTACTCTTACGATTGTGAATAAGATGAAAACAAATGGTGAGAAAAAGACAGACGAAGAAGTGGTCTCAAAAATTTTGAGATCCTTGCCAGCAGGTTCAATTATGTTGTGTGTGCCATTGAAGAAGCAAAGGACACGAGCAGATTAACCATTGATGAGCTACAAAGCCGCTTATTGATACACGAGCAGCGTATGAATGTAAACTCCTTAGCGGAGGAAACACAAGCTTTGAAGGTTTCCTTTGGGGAACATTCTGCAGTGAGAGGCCGAGGTCGAGGCAGTTACAGAGGCAGAGGAAGGGGAAGAGGCCGACAGAATTTTGACAAATCCACGGTAGAATGCTACAATTGTCACAAGTTAGGACATTTCCAATGGGAATGTTCTAACAAAGAAGTAAATTATACTGAAATTCAAGAGGAAATGTTACTAATGGCATTGCTGGATGCAAAAGATGACAATAAAGAGGATATGTGGTTTCTTGATTTAGGTTGTAGCAATCACATGTCTGGGAAGAAGGAGTAATTTACTGATTTTGATGGAAGTTTTGCTGACACCGTGAAGCTAGGTAACAATACTAACATGGCAGTGACAGGAAAGGGCAATGTAAGATTGCAAGTGGATGGTATGGTGCAAATTATCACTGAAGTGTTCTATGTACCAGAACTGAAGAATAACCTGTTAAGTATTGGTCAGTTGCAGGAGAAGGGCCTTGTTATTCTGTTTCAACATAACAGATGCAAAGTTTATCACTCAGAGAAAGGATTGATCATGGATACGAAGATGACTGCGAATCGGATGTTCAAGTTATGTGTGGTAACTGCACCGCTTGCCTGTTTCAGCACATTCACAGAAGAAAAAACTCACATTTGGCATTGTAGATATGGGCACTTGAGTTATAACGGGCTAAAGACGCTTCAACAAAAGAACATGGTGAATGACTTGCCCGAACTGAAATCTTCTTCAAATATTTGCAAGGACTGTATGGTGGGAAAGCAGCAACGGATGTCATTTCCAAAGAGAAGCACTTGGAGAGCAACACAAATTCTTCAGCTGATTCACGCTGATATTTGCGGACCAATTACACCTGCTTCAAACAGTGGGAAAAGGTACATGATTACCTTCATTGATGACTTTAGCAGAAAAGTTTGGGTATATTTCATTTTAGCAAAAGCAGAAGCCTTTGTTAATTTTAAAAGGTTTAAAGCTCATGTTGAGAAAGAATCAGATTCAGTTATTAAGTGTTTACGAACTGATCGAGGAGGCGAGTTTACATCACACGAATTTACAAAGTTCTGTGATGACAACGGCATTCAAAGACAATTGACAGCAACTTATACGCCACAACAAAACGGAGTAGCCGAGCGCAAGAATAGAACCATTATGAACATGGTACGCAGTATGCTATCGGCAAAGAAGATTCCAAAAACTTTTTGGCCTGAGGCAATCAATTGGGCAGTTCATGTCCTAAACCGAAGTCCAACACTCGCAGTCAAGGATCGAACTCCAGAAGAGGTGTGGAGTGGAACAAAACCTTCAGTTGAGTACTTTCGTATTTTTGGGTGCATTTCTCATGTTCATATACCTGATTCTAGAAGAACCAAACTATATGATAAAAGCAGGAGTTGTGTATTGTTGGGGGTGAGCGAAGAGTCAAAAGCTTATAAACTCTATGATCCTGATTCAAAGAAGATTATAGTGAGCAGGGACGTTGTGTTTGAAGAAGATAAGACTTAGGGCTTGGGATCATATGGGTGAAAATGCTGGTACATGTTATTTGGAATGGGGAGATCAAGAAACTGATGCAGCTGAAATCGAAGACCTTGAAGTTAATACAAATATGGAGAATTCGGCCTCTAATGTCTCACCCGGTGCTGACCTTTCTGAAGCTGAGCCAGTTGAAGAAAATTTTGCCTCAGATGTCTCTGGCAGTAGTGATCTGCCATGTACAAATGCAAGGAGAAACAGGATTCAACCCGCATGGATGCGAGATTACGAGACGGGGGAAGGGCTTTCTGAAGATGAAAATGACGTTTTTCTTGTGATGTCTGGAACAGATGATCCTTTGTTGTTTGATGAAGCTATTAAAAGTGAAAATTGGAGGAAAGCAATGGATGCAGAAATGGAGGCAATACAGAAAAATGATACATGGGAATTGATAGAATTACCAAAAGGAGCAAAGAAGATAGGTGTAAAGTGGGTTTATAAAACCAAGTTTAATGAGACCGGAGAAGTTGATAAGTACAAGGCTAGACTTGTCGTAAAGGGATACTCACAGCGATATGGAGTCGATTACACCGAGGTATTTGCACCAGTTGCGCGTATGGAAACGATCAGAATGGTTGTGGCATTCGCAGCTCAAAGAGGATGGACTATTTATCAGTTAGACGTGAAATCTGCTTTTTTGCATGGTGAATTATCTGAGGATGTCTTCGTGGAGCAACCAACTGGTTATGTTCAGCAAGGAAACGAAGAAAAAGTTTATAAATTAAACAAGGCACTTTATGGGCTTAAGCAAGCTCCACGCGCTTGGTACAGCCGCATAGACGCTTATTTCAGCAAGGAGGGTTTTGAAAAATGTGATTATGAGCACACACTGTTCATAAAAAGACAACAAGATAAGGTGGTGATAGTGAGTTTATATGTTGATGATCTCATTGTCTATGGTAGTGATGAAATGCTGTTAATTGCATTCAGGAATTCCATGAAAAATGAATTCGACATGACAGATCTTGGGAGGATGAGGTACTTTCTTGGTCTTGAAGTCTTGCAAAGGCCTGATGGCATTTTCATTAATCAATACAAATATGCTTCGGAGGTGCTGAAACGCTTTGGAATGGATAATTGCAACTCTGTACATAATCCAATTGTTCCTGGATTTAAACCCACAAAGGATGAAGGAGGAGTTGCTGTGAATAAAACATATTACAAGCAAGTCATAGGCAGTCTCATGTACCTTACTGCAACTCGACCAGACATGATGTTTGTAGTAGGTCTTGCAAGTAGATATATGGAGAATCCGACTCAATTACACTTGCAGGTGGTCAAAAGGGTTATGAGATACATAAAGGGTACTTGTGAGTTCGGGATTTTCTACAAGAAGGGAGGAGGTAATGAACTTGTTGCTTATACTGACAGTGATTACGCAGCGGATACGGAAGATCGAAAGAGTATCTCAGGTTATGTATTTTTACTAGGCTCAGGTGCAATTTCGTGGTCTTCCAAAAAGCAACCAGTAGTGAGTTTGTCCACCACAGAGGCTGAAATTATTGCCGCATCATCATGTGCATGCCAAGCAGTTTAGTTAAAAAGAGTGCTGTCAAATTTGGACCAGAGTCATGGCAAATTGACTACGATTTTTTGTGATAGCAGCTCAGCAATTAAGCTTTCCAGGAATCCAGTAATGCACGGTCGAAGTAAGCACATTGACGTACGTTTTCATTTTCTTCGGGAGTTAACAAAAGCTGGTAAAGTCAAATTGGTGCATTGTGATTCACAAGATCAAGTGGCAGATGTGATGACCAAACCACTTAAAGTTGATCAGTTCTGCAAATTGAGAAAATTCATGGGTGTCTGCAGTGAAGCTGAGATAAACTAAATTCTAATGCATTGAGTTTAAGGGAGGAAATGTTGGGATTGCTTAATACGAGTCTATCTATTTTAAGTTAGATTGGTAAATAAATTCCTTATTTTTAGGAACACGTAGCTCGTTGATTTATTTAAAGTAGTTGCAGTAGTGGTTTCCATTTTTTTTCTGATTTCCGTTATGCTGTACGGCTTTATAAAGCCATATTATTTCATTTAATATAGTAGCGAAGTTTGGGTCATTTGTTCTCTGTCAAATATTTCACAACACAAATCGAGAGGCTTTTCCAGCATTTCTTAGTACTGAACTGAATCAAATTGCTCACTCTTCCAAAGAATAGATATATGCTTTTTCAGTAAAATACAAAATGTTTGATGAATGCGACTAGAACCCTAATGGTAGTTGAAATTTAGGAGAATGAATTGAGGGATTTGGACATGAGCACCAAGTTTACTACTGGTAATGGAAATCTTGATGCTATTGACATTAAATGACGTAGTAATACGTCTGCTCTATAAAAGAATAAATGGGCTGAATGAAAAACTAATTCGGCCTACTAATGTGTATATAATGGTCTTATTGCAATAATAGCTGACTGCTGCAAGATGTAACAAAGGTGGGTCTATTAATCATAAATGGGTAAATTCCCTTTCAGTACCCTTTGAAGTTTCAACTTCCTGATCAGTACCCCTCCAAGTATTTCTTCCTGTTCAGTACCCATTTGAGAAAAATTGTGTGTTTAATACCACCAAACATTGAAAAGACGAAAATAACCATTCTTTACAGATTTAGTTATACCAACTGGTCTCATTATTATACCAATATATTCAATTATTATACCAACTGTTATCACTGCTATACCAAGTCAAATTTAAGAGTATTTTATCATTATTATACCAAGTATTCCCATTATTATACCAATATATTCAATTATTGTACCAACTGTTATCACTGCTATACCAAGTCAAATTTAAGAGTATTATATTATACCAATTGTTTCCATTATTATACCAGTATATTCAATTATTATACCAACTGTTATCACTGCTATACCAAGTCAAATTTAAGAGTATTATATTATCATTATACCAAGTGTTCTCATTATTATACCAATATATTCAATTGTTATACCAAATGTTATCATTGTAATACCAAAAGTAATGTTATTATAATATCCGTTTTTTTGGTATACATTTGAATTTATTGGTAAAATAATCAATTTTATTGGTATAATAAGCGGTTTTGTTGGTATAATAATCGTATTTTGTGGTATAATACGCAAAAATCACTTTCATATAATACGCAAAAAACATTTTTTTTTGGTATAACAGTGATAACGGTTAGTATAATAATTGAATATATTGGTATAATAACGAGATCAATTTGTATAATAGTGATAACAGTTGGTATAAATGTGATAACAGTTGGTATAATATTCTTAAATTTGACTTGATATAAAACTGGAGATAATTGAAATAATATTTATGTATGGAGAAGGGTTATTTTTGTCTTTCTAACGCTTTTTAGGTACCTAACACACAATTTTTTTCAAATGGGTACCTAACAGGAAGAAATAATTCGAGGGGTATTTAAGAGGAAGTTGAAACTTTAAAGGTAAAGGGTACTGAATAGGAATTTACCCATTATAAATATTACTCTATTAAGGTTTTTTATGTCATTTATTCTTCCAACCATTTTTAGTGTCGTTAAAATTTAAAGTAAGGAAATTCCATATGGTACCCCTGTGTTTAATATTTTCCAGTTGTTGTCCTAATGTTATTTTCGATTCCAGTTGGTACCCATGAGGTATGACAAAAAATAGTTTCGTAACCATAAAAGACCAAAACCGTTTTTTTTTTTGTTCTTGTAAAAATCGTTAGTTGCTGACGAAAATCTAGAAAAGACAGAAATCCCCTCAAATTTAAGACTCAATTGACCATCTTATCATATGAGAGCTTCTGACAAAATTGACCATGTTTGTGTGTAGGACCGAAATGCTCCTCTTAAGTCTCAAATTTTGAGGGCGTTTGGTCTTTTCCAGATTGTTGTCACCAACTAACGGTTTTTACAGTAAAAAAACCCGATTTTGATCTTTCATGGTTACGAAACTATTTTTTATTATACCGCAGGGGTACCAACTAGAATAAACATAACGTTAGGGCACCAACTGGAAAAACGTTAAACACAGGGGCACCATATGGAATTTTCCTTTAAATTATATAAATTTAGCTTAAACTGTTAATTAAGTTATCAATTATGTTTTCAACTATTTTCATGTTTTTTTTAGAGTAAACGACAATTATGGTGCTTAAACTATACCAAAACCTCACTGTTGGTGCCCAGACTTTTAAATGTGCCATTTTAGTTCCTAAATTTTTGTAAAACGGTTTTTTTTTGTTCTTTTGACCTAAAGAACCGGTAAAGGAACCTAAAAGGAAAGGTTTTGCAATGTTAGGAATCAAAACGGCAAATTGAAAAGTTTAAGCACCAATAAATTGATTTTTTTAATTCATGCTATTGCGTATATTTGATATAAAATTTAGCTTCGATCACAACTAAATTTTTGAAGTTTTTTCGAGGTGGTGCCACGTTAATGTTATTTCGAGGCCCACTCTCTTCAATGACAAGTGTTGCTCAATCATGACCTTTATGGATGTACTTGTATAAGTACTTAACAACGCTTCGGACTGCCACGCGTTCAACATTTATGTAAGCATCATACTTGACACACAAATCCTTATTGAAGGGCACTACCCATCTGTTATCGATTTCCCCACCACTTGCTAAAGTTGTCACAACTGTTCTTCTACGCATGTATTGTACAAAGCTTCGATCATCAACAACTGTCTCATCACAAAACTTTTTAGGATAACGCTATGAGCACTTTCCATCAATTCTTGCTTAACCTAAGGTAGGGTATCATCAGTTTTTTTGTTTTTTTCTTATTTTTTTTGGGAAAATCACAGATACATCAAATGGCCCACCTAAATAGTGTTCATAAAACAAAAGTCCTTAAACACTACCAAAACATCCACAAAGAAATCCATCCAATCAGAAACTAGTCAAAGTCCATCATCCTTCCGAGATCCAAGCAATGCGCCAAAGTCTTCAAATCCCGCTAAGCTGAAGGCACCATCGGTCATCCAATGTTGGTAGCCTATCGATCACCATGTATTAAGCATCCCGCGCCACCATATCGGGTGATCGACTCACACTAGCATGCCAACATTGATTCATTTCCTTCCAGATATGGTAGACGACCGAAGCAAGAAGCTGATGATACCAAGATGAGAAGATGTCGTCGCCGCCATCTCATCGATGGCCATCCGAGACGCGTAGTGGAGCGAAAAATCCGCAGGCACTCAGACGAGAAATGACAGACAAAAAATAAATGGGATACCGTCTCAAGCGCACCATCACCGAAAAGGAGACAATATGCCGACCCCGCAACCAATGCAATCAACGGCTTATTGCGAGTAGCAAGGCGCTCTCGAATCGCTAGCCAGAGAATAAACTCAAGCTTGGGAATTGGAAAAGCACCCCCAAAAAGATTTGCCCAGGTAACCCGCGACTTACGTGGACGAATAGCTTCCCAAGCCGCCTGAGTAGAAAACCGCCCACTCGATGAACCCACCCAACATATGAAATCCTGCTCATGTGGATAAATCGATGGTAAGAGAGGAGAAATCTGCAAGTACTCCACCGTCGTAGTCGCATGCCAGTACCTCGGCCATAATGACCCGGGATAAGCGAGTATCCCGGGGCAGCCCCATAACAAGTGGCCCTCGTGGAGCAGCCACGGATCCCGCTAAAGAGATATAGAAGTACCATCCCTATTCGAAACCTTATAAGTGAACGTAGCCGATATCGTAACTTCAAAAGTTGCTTCCGGCTCCAAGAAGTAACCGACCGCATCCCCACTGTCCATACAAACTGGCACCGCAGCCTCGTCAAATATAGCCAAGCCACGCAAACCGAGAACTCATCCCTAGTGGCGACCCTCCATTGTAAATGGAGCATAGGCGTCTGATTAACCGCCACCATCGAACTTATACCAATCCCACCTTCCGAAACAGGTAAATAGACATCACTCCAGGCCACCTTCGCCGGCGATCCGATCCAGATGAATCGTCGCATCAACTTCTCAATGTCATGGATAATGCCCATAGGTAGTAAGAAAACGCCCGACCAGTAGACATGAAGTGCGCTAAGCACCGACTTGATAAGTTGGAGCCGCCCCGCATATGAAACTGTAAGGTGCAACCAGGACCCAGACGAGCTTCTACCCTGTGCTGAAGATGCGCGTATTCACTAATCGTCAACTTCGACGTGAGGAGTGGTACGCCGAGGTAACGTACTGGAAGCGTCCCAATACCAAAACCCAACAAGTCCTAAAAAATCACCGCCATATAGTCAACGCTTGCGGACAAGAAAAACTCACTCTTCGACTGATTGGCATGAAGACCCGATAATAGTGCAAACCGGGCTAAGGCAGAATGGAGTACCGTAACAAACTTTACATCGGCATTACCGAAAAGAAGGAGATCGTCTGCAAACGTCAACATAACTAGTCGTGTAGGCTCGCAGCTCCAGTGGTAACGAAACGCTGGTGGTGCCTTAATCGCCACCCCCACAGGCCAAATACCATGCAGGACTTGCATGGCGAGGGTAAAAATATATGGGGAAATGGGGTCCCCTTGTCTGATTCCGCGGCGACCCTCGAAAAAGCCCTCCGACCGGCCATTGATGTTCAGCGAATATTGAGGCGTGGTCATACACCAGCTAATCCACCAAATAAATCTCCGATCAAACCCCATTGCTTCTATCCACCAAATAAATCTCCGATGTACCACTGCTCACGTCAAAGTCCCACTCCACTTTATCATATGCTTTAGTCAGATCAACCTTAATCGCCACCCTTCCTTGCAAATTCGCCCGACGATATCCACTGCAAACCTCCTGCGCTAGTAGAATATTGTCGGTAATCCGTCGGAGGGAACGAAAGTCGTCTTAGTGGGATGTACCAGCTGCGATAATACCCCTTTCAATCGATTGGCAAACACTTTGGAGATGATCTTGTACAACACATTGCAACAAGAAATAGGTCGGAAGTTCGATGCCCGCCGTGGCGATGAAGTCTTTGGAATCAGCGTGATCAAAGTAGCATTCACCCCTTATGAAGATGCCCCGTAAGGAATAACTCCTTCACCGATACCGTGATATCTGCTCCAATAATTGGCCAGGCCGCCTTAAAAAAGGCTGTCGTATACCCATCCAACCCTAGCGCATTATTATCATTCATGGAAAGTAGAGTCGTCTTAACCTCCCCATCCTCCACCATACGCACCATCATCCGCAGCATCAGGCAAATCATTGTCCTAATAAAAGGTCGCACATCCTCCACCGTAAGTATCGTCGTCCTTGTGGTGGTCCCCAAAAGTGTCGAATAGAACGTTAGAAGCTCCGCCTTAACCTGCTCCTCCCCTTGCACACTCTCCCCAGTCTCCGTTTCCAGATACCATATGTGATTCCTTGCCCGTCGTGTCGCCACCTTCTTGAAGAAAAACGAAGAACATTGATCCCCAACCTTCAACCATCGTTGCTTAGCCCGCTGCACCAATGCCCGATGCTCAACATCGAACGCAATAGCATATAGGGAATGAATAAAATGCTCGAGACGTAAGAGCCGTACATCCTCTGGATAATGCATCAGAAACTGCTGAGAGAGGTCAATGAAATGCTTTGCCTCAACAACATTCTGTGCTAAATCCCCCCTCCGTTGACGCATACACTTAAACACTAGTTTAAGTAACCCCGTCCACTCACAAACAACATACATTGGGAATCCCGGGATACTAAGACCCCATGCATCCGCAACCATCATCAGAAAGTATGGGTTCTGCATAAGAAAATTCTCAAAACGAAAAGACGCACCTTTTACACTCCTTTCCTCCTGATCCATTATGATAGGGCAATTATCTGACGTACGTGGCAGCTCGCTACGATACCGAACGCTCGGCCACAAAGCAAACCACACAGGGTTGGCCACCATACGATCAAGCTGTCGCCAAATGGCCCCGGACGGAGATTGCTGATTGTACCATGTGAAGAAGCAGCTCGTCATCGATGCCGTAGATAGATCCGCCTGAACCAGACACTCGTGCAATGCATCACTATCATGCACGTTAGGTGTGCCACCTTTGCCCACAGCCTCACTCAATACCGCGTTGAAGTCCCCCAATAACAGCCATGCATGTGCCGCGTAAAGACCCGCACACGCAATAATATCCGCCCAAAGTGCCAAGCGCTCAACACCGCTGTTCCTGTCATACACGAAGAAGATTCGAACTTCGCTTCCGTCCGCTAGCAAGATAATATGACAATGCACCGACTGTGAGGAGACCGCCTCCACCTGCACCGCCACATAACGATCATTCCATCCAACCCATATACGATTACTCGGACCCATGACATAGTCCGAGAACCATCTCCAATATGGCCGAATTACCGACGTAATTCCCCCCACATTATGAACCGCCACCCGCATCTCGAGAAGACCCAACAACTTTAGATCAAAGCGTGCAATCAAATCACCCACCGCCCTCATGTGGTCTCGCTTATTGAGACCCCTCACGTTCCAACTAGCTAGTGGAATCATAAGGAAACTCCGTCACGGGCTGCTTGCTCAGGACCCGTAATTAAGCTATTATCCTCCCCTAATTGTGCCAACACGGCGAACGTGTTCCCCACCGGCGGACACGCCACCACACTACTGCCCACCGCCATCTCCTTCCGACAAGGTTTATCGGACCCCCTGGGACACCCCCGACCCAACCACCTGCCGCACCACCTCCCGAGCCATCGGCTGCCACTCCTTCATTTGCGTCACACGCTGCCCCGTTTCCCGACCCTCATGTCGTCGTTGTCGTGGCATCACCTCATCCCTATGTTTAGACGGGAACTCTTGCGAGTTATGCGAGAAAGTCTTACACACATCGCATCTGGTCGGCCTCCATTCGTATTCCACCTGAACATCAATAACCCCAACATTCGTCCCGTCCGCCGATGGTAACCGAACCTTAAAAGTGTCCCGATATGCTTCCGCCAGGTTCTTCATCACACATACCCGAGCCCATTAGGGTTTTCCACATGTCGTCGTGGATGTAACGCTGCCCCTCCGCCGGAAGTTGACCGCAACGGCGTAGCGGGACGCCGTCGATATAGACTCGGCCGATCCACGTGATCGCAAAGTTGCGCCAGAGAATCCTTGGTCGTGCGAGCACCCTCGGCGGGCGCCGGTGCAATCTGATCATGAGCCACTCTGAGCCTTCCAGGCCGTCGATGACCTGATCCCCGCCATCGTGCACTGCACATGGTTCATCCCGAACGGTATCCACCAAAGAATTAGACCCGTCATTGTTCGAAATCCCGCCCTGAACACCCTTCATTGCACCTGGTTCGCCCCGAACCCTATCCACCAATGAATTAAACTCGAAAACATCGAACAGCTACCCAAAATCCGGCACAGAATGGCACAGCTCCTCAAAATCCGACGGATGATCTTTGCTCGTCATTATCGACGAGGATGAGGACATCGAAGATCCACACGATGCCGTAGAAGCCATATTCGCGACAATCCTACCACGCAACGGACAAAGCCGGCTAACAGACGCCCCACTGGCCGGCCCTATCCGCGACGATTGGCCGGAGACGGCGGTGGAAGGCCGTGAAATCCGGTAATTTAAATTTGAAATTGCTTAAAAAATCGCCCAAGAATCGCTCGCTCTCTCATTTTTTTTTTTGTTTTAAGAGGTATCCAAATGCGATCACAATTCACTCCGTAATCCCAAAGTTTGTGTGGAATTACGGACATGCATGTGTGGGATTATTGTGTGATTGTGTATTGATACCTCTTGAAACAAAAAAAAAATGGTTAAAAATTTTGTAGTGATCAAAGTTGTTTTATATCACGTTACATAATAGCATGAATGCAAAAAAAATAATCTTTCTAACTATTGGTGCTCGAACTTTTAAATGTGTCGTTTCGGTTCCTAAACTCTGCAAAATATTTCATTTTTGGTTCTTTTACCAGTTCTTTAGGTCAAAAGAAAAAAAAAGGAACGATTTTGCAAAGTTTAGTCATCAAAATGACACATTTGAAAATTTGAGCACCAATAGTGAAATTTTAATACAGTTTAAGCATCAAATTTGTCGTTTGTTTACTCTTACTTAAAAACCTACCATTTTCAATGTTATCGAACTCAACTTATTATAAACGTTGCCGAAACAATAATTTCCGTTTTTCGTCGTCTAATAAAACAAACAAGGAAAATCCAAATGCTATTGAAACCAACTTTACCTATTTTATTTAATTTACAATTGCTCAGGCCTTAGGGTGAATAAAATCTGTTTTTACCCTTTTATTTTATTTATTTATTTTAGTTTGAGAAGTTACCATTTTACTCTTCAATGTTGATTTATGATATTATTTCCATCATAAATCAATTTTTTGCTTTATATATTAAGTCACACGGAAGGAAACAGTGTGCATAAACTACTAATGTAAAGAAAAGAAGATTATTGCTAGTCTAAATATTTAACATGACATTTAAAGACTTGGGAAATGCCATGTAATTTCAATCTCTGTGCACCCTCCCTCGAATTCTTCGGGCTCTACCCCTGCTTTGATTTCTATAGTAAGTAATTTGATTTAACTAAATAATCTAAACAAGCTCTTAACATGCAAATCGAATGTGTAATAAAATAAAGCAAAAGATCCTATCACTTTGATACCATATTTGAATCCAATTGATATGTAGGGTAGTAGCTCTTTTATTCACAAAATGAATTAATTAATTTAATATAGCCAACGTGGTGTTGTATATAACAATATGGCGAGACTCATTCCTCGCGAAAATTTAAAATGATTCTTTGTTTCAGTGTAGTTAGGTGTCAGTTTATTGTAAGAATGGAGATGCCTACGTCTTTCACAAAATAATGTGTTGTGCGGTGATACTGATGTTAGGATATTAGTTATCGGTGTTGGAAACTTAAATAAATATTGGCCATTTGGGCCTAATTGTGTTAAATGGCTCATTAATATCCCTTCAATCGGTTATATAAATCAAGATGTAGTCGCTAATTGAAACTCGAAAAGCGATTTAAGAAATGAATAGTCACTTTTGGCCTTTGATATTCCCGTTTGCCACATTTCGTCCCTGATTTGTCTAATTTGCGATAATTTCGGTCTCTCGGTTAGATTTACGCCACTTCAGATAGAACATTCCCGTAAATTACCAATTCTGGCTGCCAAAATTGTCCGACATGCAAACATCGGTGCACCAAAAGTGAAGTTTATACCAAAAAATTAATCAAGAAGTCCACTCACTTGCGACACTTGGCGCTTTCAGATCAATTTCATCCAAATTAACTGAATATTAATTGAGTGACAAAAATTATTCAAATCAGACAACATCAAGGACTAAATGTGACAAGCCGGAACATCGAGGACCAACATTACATCAAACATCGAAGACCAAAAGTGACATTATCTATGTTATGAAGAGAGCCTATATAGTATTAATTTGCTCAAAATTGATATCGGAGAACGAAAAATTAATCATCGTAGTCAACTCAATAAACATTTAATAAATTAATATGTTTAGAAGGGATGTGACTTTGTTCCACTTTGAAAAATTAAGTAAAATTTCATACACATTCGTTGTGCAGTTATTAATTATTTAAGTGAGCCCAAAGTGGAGGTGTGGTTGAGGGTGATTAGGTGCACCCACCATACCTATGAGTTCTGCCCAGTGACGTGCCACATGCTCTTTGACGTGCCTCACTATTTTATTGAGAATGAAAACTAGTTCCAACCGATCTAAATTATCACCCTAAACCGAAATTTTTTACAAAGTACTTACAAATAGAGGACGAAAACTAGTGTTTAGTCAACCCCTCTAAATATTAAGACCGGTTCTAACATGGCTAACATTTTCAGTTGCGATGATAAAATAATTAGCCTGTAAAAGAAGTGCCCGACTTCAACTTATCGATGAACAACTACTTTATTATAGAAAATTGGTCGGACTTAATTGTTCCGACTAACTTTTGCTATGTGTAAGTTTAGTTGGTATGTTCAAGTTTTGAATGTTAATCCGAGTTTCATTGAGCAAAGAAGAGGAGAAAGTGATTGTTACTGTAAACTTATAACCATCTTAACCTCATTATCACTCCACATGTCCATTTAATATTTTTCCTTATATGTACTGTAACTGTCTAAGATAACGTTGCCTTAACTTCCTGCAACTAAGATCAATAGCTTTTTGTTTCGCTATAACTAGTTTTTTGCCTGTGCTATGCACGGGTCATACGATATATATATATAATTTATTTTATTAAAATAATTTAATTACGTTGGGGGAGGGGGATATGATTTTGTATGCTAGAGATCTTTTGTAACATAACATATCATATCTAAAAATAAAATTTTTATAAATAACATAAAAAAATAATTAATGTATCAAAATGAGAGATAATATTAAATAAAAGTTAATTGCATCATAATTGTTGTCGTTTGAAGAGTAAATAATTACACTCTTCCTCCCAATCTACTTTAAAAACATATAAAACCTTAATTTCATCGTCGGGTGTTTTTGGAGCACGGAGAATGAAAACGAATTCCGACTTCAAACGACTGTTCAAGTATTCTTCAATTAGGAATGGCCCATCATCTCCACCCTAAATTATTGAATAAAAAAATTACTAATAAGTATTTGAAATTAGAAAAAAAAAAGGAACCATGTAAAAACTATTACCTCATCGTAAATTTGCTTTAAGTCCGATGCAGATAGGCTTAATATGATTTTCGAGTGATCATTCCAAAATGTCAAATGTTTGGAGCATGATTTATCACTTATCTTTATCTTCAACCTAAACCTTAAAGTTACATAGCAATATGACATATACAAAAATATAAAATTTATAAATAATCGATATCGAAAAATAATTTGCAGTTGAATGCTAGTGAGTAGTGTTTACCTCGGGATAGAGTGTGACACCGACCTATTGCAATTTATGCAACAACCATCCGTAACTTTGTTGACCATACAGAATGGGCACGATTCGTACCATATAGTTGCCATATCTATTTGGTCTATCCATGCGCGTACACGAAAGTATTGCACCTGCATGTAATTAAAAATATATTAATATTTTAACATATATTAGGTTAATTATTAAATTTTACGAAAAGGTAAGTAAAACTTACGTTGTCAACGACACCATAATCATTTAAGTTGATCGAAACAGCATCAAGCAAACACTGAAATTGATGTATAGTTTTTCCTCTTCTCTGATTACAGGAAATGTGCTTCTGCGCAATATAATTATTGGCGTACCTGAATTATAATAACACATTAGTTTAGTAATATGCAATCGAATAATTATTATTTTTTAAATCAACTTAACAAAAAAAGATAAACATACCAGCTACGGATATTGTTTGCATGGTCGACGTTTGGATCAACGAAAACTCTGCTAAATCTTGTGGTATTTAAATATGCATCTACATAAGTTACATCAATATAAGACAATGAATGGAAAATAAGTGTCGAACGCGTTGAACTCACCATTGAAACTCTTAACTTCAACTCTTGATACTGCCAGAAGTAGAACCTTCCTTGCATCAAAAAAATGTTGGTAACACTCATTTGTGGCAAAATTTCCCCAGAGGGAAAGTCTTATTGTATTCGTGCTGAAAAAAATGAAAAATAATTAGAACGACGATATTAATTAGATTTGGAAAAAAATATAAATGTTGTAGCATTGTACCTCGTATCACAAAGCAATACATTTCGAACGTGAGTTTGGATAGAGGTGCCATTTTTTTCTCGAAAGTGACATTTTCCAACTCACCGACATAAACTACTAAGCCAACTGCATCTGCGATAAACGTAAGATAAGATTAGTGTATAATGATTTACGAACAATGAAAAAATAATGAGTACTCACCGACTAAGTGGTCCTTGTGGGTAGCATATTGCGGAATTGCACTAAGTTGATCAAATCGAAAGTTGTACAGAGGAATATCATCATCACAATGTTGTTGATAATCTACGATTTTGGTAGACCGGCTAAACTTCAACTTATAGTCATTCCTAACGGGCCAATCCAAAGTTGAAGCAGGCTCTACAATTAAATTTTCAATGCAATATACTTTTCCTACTTCCATGATACTTCGATGAAATTCAATATCGTTGTTTTGTAGGGTTATTTGTATTTCGCTTCCCTGTAAAAAAATTGTTAATACATATAACATTAATTAATGCCAGAACATAATGATAAGTAGTAAGATTTAGCAGGCAGTGAAAAGTATTTTCATACCTCGACATCAATGAAGATTAAGTTTTGCACTTTATACTCTCTATTGGATCGTAACGTAGTATGAACGTCGTATCGCCACAGTAAACGTCCTCGCAGATTCCACATATAATTTTTGGGACATATATGTGTAACTGGCATATATCTTAGATGTTCCATCTACAATTTTTTTAAGACATATATCATTAAGTTAACTATAATGAGAATCAATGTCAAGTTAAAAATATTGAAAAAAGTAAAGAAAAAAATTAAAAAAGAAGTAAAATCAAGGAAAAAGGAATTTGAGAGTAATATTTACATTACATATTGGATAAAACTTCACTATACACCACATTCTTTGTAACATTTCCCGGTAAATCACCCTTATTGCGTATTAGAATCTTGAGACCAGTAGGCGACGTAACACGGGATAATGCAACATAAAGTTGTCCATGGCTAAAGACAGGATTCGGAAGATATAAACCAACCGAATTTAATGTTTGTCCCTGACTTTTATTAATTGTCATCGCAAAAGCCAATTTCAGAGGAAACTGCCTTCTTCTTATAGCAAAACACGCTTCCTGATTGGAGGGTGATAAGTCAATCCGTGGTATCAGAACATTTTCTCCCGTCTTTGGCCCCGATATAACCGTCGCTTCAATGACCTTATCTCCTAGCTTGTAAATAACCAACCGTGTTCCATTGCACAAACCAATCGACTGATTCATGTTTCGCAATAAAATGACCGCTGCTCCTACTTTTAGTTTTAGACAATGGTTGGGAAGACCCGCAAAATTTGTGGAATGGAGCAGCTCTATAGGATTCATTTCTTCCATTGACTCGACAGCTTCAGCGGAACATATTCTATCCGAACTCAAGTAATTTCGAGAGATTCCAGGAAGCAGAGATAATACATTTGAGTTGAGATTGTCAACATCACTATTGGTTGGTGCAAGTATTGCTCGTTCCTTAAGATAAACCAAATCGGAAAAACGTGATGTAAGATCATTATAAGTTGCAGCAATTAGGTTTTCAAAACCGTGCTCGTCGTCTTTTATCAAGAATTCCATAGGAATATCAATCCAGTTTGACTCGCCATTGTTTGCTAATGATCTGCCAGGGATTCTGCCATCTCCTATTTTTAAGATCCATTCCCCGAATTGTTTTATTCTATGTAAATCTTCACTGGAAAAATCAGCACCAAAAAGACGCATGTTTATCTCCAACTTCATTAATTGACATTGATTCCAGAAATTAGCACAGTTCAAAGTAGATGAGACAATTGCTTCTCGACCACCATTTGCGACAACCGGCAATATTTGTCTGAAATCACCTCCTAATACAAATAATTTTCCTCCGAATGGCAAATTGGTGTCACAAATATCCCTGAAGTGACGATCGACGGCTTCAAACGCGAGTCGATTAGTCATAGGAGCCTCATCCCAAATTATTAAAGATGTCAATCGAATTAACTCAGCTCGTGATGACGTTTTCTCAAATGACCAAACAGAATTCTCAGAAGGATTTAGCGGTATCTTAAACGTGGAATGTGCAGTTTTACCACCAGGTAGTAATAAGGCGGCAATTCCTGATGATGCAACTTAAATTACAACTTGCCTTTCTGATCTAAATTTAGATATCAACGTTTTCCACAAGTAGGTCTTTCCAGTTCCGCCACTACCATAGACAAAAAATAAGCCACTACTATTTTGAGCGTAAACTCTCATAATGGTCGAAAATACCTTGTATTGATCTTCATTAAGCGCCTGAGCAAGACGGTCGTAATTTTCAATCTCTGATGATGTATCATAATCAAATTCGTCCCTTATCAATCGATTGGTGGCGCGGTGTACATCCTCGAATGATGGTTGGGGCATTTGTGGATAATCTTTCAACGACTTTCCATTTTTGTTGAGGATATGCTCTATCTCTAGAATACCCAAATTACGCCGTTCTTTGTCTGTGAGGCGCATGTTGAAATTATTAGACTGACGCTGAATCATGTACTTAAGATCATCAGTCATGTTTTCCCAATGTCTTTCCCATAATATTGTTGGATCGGCTACTTCAGTAAACATCAATATGGAACAAAACATATTTCTAAGTTGCGAACCTGTAGTCCATGTAGATGCTTCTCTTAAAACATCATGCCATTCATTGTTGTCGTCTCGTAATCCCATTTCAAGACACGCTGCCTGAAAAGTCGGTTGAACAACTCCTCTTACTGTACGTATGTCCTCATATGACATTGCACCACGAACCTTCGTAAGGAGCATCCTGAGATAGTAGCGTTCACCGGCATTTGGATGTGTAAAAGGCAGTCTTCCAATCGAAACACGTTGTTGACGTTTTGTCCACATTTTATGTCGACGGTTCCATAACCATTCTGTTGGAAAATCTGAATATGTCAAAGACTGAGCTTCCTGATACCGCCTGTTTGCCTCGAACCACATTGTCAACATGGTCTTTTGTGGCTGGTTAATTATCTCATGGAGATTATCATTGTCATGAAAGACAATGTTTTGATCGCCTGGTAAATGAAACTGCATTCTTTCAACAGACGGGTAATGATGTTGTAGGGCAAAGTCGAAAATCCTCCAACATGCTTCTATGGCGGACACATATCGACAATCTAAATATTGCTTAATCTCATCAGCACGATGTCGATGTGTCTCGTCAATGTTATTTTGAGGTCCACTATCTTCAATGACAAAAGTTGCTCGATCATGCCCTTTATGGATGTACTTGTATAGGTACTTAACCACGCTTCGGACTGCTACACGTTCAACATTTATATGTGCATCATATTTGACACACAAATCTCTATTAAAGGGTACCACCCATCTGTTATCGATATTCCGACCATTAGGCAAAGTTGTTACATCTGTTCTTCTACGCATGTACTGCACAAAGCTTCGATCATCAACAATCGTCTCGTCACAAAAAATTTCGGATAATGCTTTGAGCACTTTCCATCAACTAAGCATGGACCGCATGGTCCATGTATCATAAACCTTGTGACCGTCTCAAATGCAAGAGGATCATTCTCTTCATCGGGAATTTCGGCACTGATGAATTTGTTAACATCCTCTGCACATGTAGGCTTATCATTTGGAGTCAATGTAATAAGAATATGTGCATGAGGAAGCCCACGTTTTTGGAATTCAATAACATGTAAATCTGCATAATGTTTTAAGTAGTTATATTTATGTTAAAATAATATTGAAATTTTTTAAATAACACAAATATAAAAAATTACCTGCAATGATCGTTCCAAACATTCGCCTATCCTTCAAATCATGAAGTAACTCTTTCATTTTTAGCCTGAAAACTCGACCCACAATGTCAGGACGATCTTCAACACGTTCATTTTGACGTATCTCTCTAGTAATCGCTGGCCAATTTGGATTACACGTGAATGTGATAAAAAAATCAGGAGGACCCATTGCACGACAAATTGCGACTGCATCCTGATAATGTTGGATCATATTGCGTGGTCCGCCAGTGAATGATGATGGTAATATATACTTTCTTCCAACAGAAGATGCATTAACATCTTCTCTTAAAACAGCATCTTGCAGACCTCTATACAATTCGGTACGCAATCGACCTTGGTTACATTTGACGTAAAGAAGACGATATTGCTCAATAGCACAATATACCTCAACAATAAATTGTTGATACAGCCGACCACCTCTAACGAAACTATCACCATCTGCTTCCCTATCTTGGATACGGTATGCATAAAACTGACGCATGGAAACTTTATTCCTTGATGTAGTTGAAGAGCTTATTGGTATGCCGTCTGACCAACCATCTGTCCCGTAAGGAAATAACAACGGGTATTGGAGCGGTATATAAGCAGGATGACTTTCATTTATCCTTTGTAATATACCATTTCTTGTTTGTAAAATCACGTCTCTGTGTCCCAAATCCTCGGTACAATCACCTACCAATAAAGCCGCAACTTCGTTTGACGTTGGACGCGCATATTGTCTACCTTCTCTTGCTTGAATGATACGTATACGAAGATTTATATTATTTTCTTGTCCAACCAGCATATCTCGAGCACTTCGAAAAACGGAAACATAAGGGTTTACATGATCAAGCATGTCTTGTAGGCCACGAAGAATGTCACTATTTATATCTTAATTGCTCGACGATCTCATTGTAGTCAGACGATTGAAAACCTCGTTATCAGTATCGTATATATAAAGTTGCGCAAATTTAGGACCACTACCCGGTTCAGGGATTAATGTTCCAATTCGGTGGTAATTGCTACCACCTTTGCGAAACACATAAGGTCCTCTACCATCATTTACAGTGTTGTCGATCCGTCCACCCATTGAAGTGAATGCCAACAATGAATTGTACATTCGGATTTTTTCTTTAAAGATTGGCTGTGATAACAGTGAATGAAGAAACGGAGGCGATATTGGAATAGGTGGCAGTTGAACCTGACCGTTTCCGCAACATAACTGAAATCTTGGATTTGTCAAGCTACTATCTCGAACTTTCTCAGAAACCCACATGATAGCATTACAATAGGGACATATGGTTGATCTCTCTCCAATATCTGAGCGTTGCGAGAAAAGACATCTTCTACTTGTAGAAGATGTTTCTACATTTTTTTGAATCAATGATTAAATGTTTGAATGCTTATTTGAATAAATATGTGCAATTAATTAAATTAAATTACCAGCGTGATTGCGGAATCTGTTGGGCCGAATATTGATCGAATTCCTGATGCGGTTATTACGCAGAAATGTCATTCTCGCAGCTCGGGCTTCCCGTTGCAATGACAATTGATGCAACCTTCTTGTTTGCATAGTATTAATTTGAAGGGCTTATAGAGTTGCAATAATGTTCGTCCATTGTTGTTTTAAAGTGATTTACAATGTATGATACCTAAAAGAATAGGATACTTAAAATCATATGGTTGAATAAAGCATATAGTTGAATAAGCTGTATATAGAGAGAGAGCAATATCATATGACTTTTATGATGAAGACATACTGACATATATTTATTAGAAATACATGCATAATATGTCATTCTTATTGAAAAAAAATATTATAATGGGAAAACATCAAAGATAATTAAAATGACGTAGCTGAATTAATTAAATTTAAAGATTCTATCAATTGTTAACATACCTTTTGTAGATAAAGTGGTTCAAGTATTGCTCGTTCTTTAAGATAAACCAAATCGAAAAAACGTGATGTAAACCAACCGAATTTATAGATCGTGCCAGCTGCTTTTCAAAACCTGCATATTAAGTTAAAGTTAAAATTTTAAAATGGATAATATAATTTGATATAAATAGTTGAATACAATAAGAACATGTAGAATATAAACAAACTACTTTTTATTTGGTTAATATCTTCAATCTTTAGGATCTCATTTTGATCTTGAATTATTTTTTTTTAAATTATTTCCATGTACAAATACAATATTAGTGGATCTCACTTTAAAATTATGTTTTAAAGTGATTTACAATGTATGATACCTAAAAGAATAGGATACTTAAAATCATATGGTTGAATAAAGCATATAGTTGAATAAGCTGTATATAGAGAGAGAGCAATATCATATGACTTTTATGATGAAGACATACTGACATATATTTATTAGGAAATACATGCATAATATGTCATTCTTATTGAAAAAAAAATAATAATGGGAAAACATCAAAGATAATTAAAATGATGTAGCTGAATTAATTAAATTTAAAGATTCTATCAATTGTTAACATACCTTTTGAAGATAAAGTGGTTCAAGTATTGCTCGTTCCTTAAGATAAACCAAATCGAAAAAACGTGATGTAAACCAACCGAAGTTATAGATCGTGCCAGCTGCTTTTCAAAACCTGCATATTAAGTTAAAGTTAAAATTTTAAAATTAATAATATAATTTGATATAAATAGTTGAATACAATAAGAACATGTAGAATATAAGCAAACTACTTTTTATTTGGTTAATATCTTCAATCTTTAGGATCTCATTTTGATCTGGAATTATTTTTTTTAAAATTATTTCCATGTACAAATACAATATTAGTGGATCTCACTTTAAAATTATGTTTTAAAGTGATTTACAATGTATGATACCTAAAAGAATAGGATACTTAAAATCATATGGTTGAATAAAGCATATAGTTGAATAAGCTATATATAGAGAGAGAGCAATATCATATGACTTTTATGATGAAGACATACTGACATATATTTATTAGGAAATACATGCATAATATGTCATTCTTATTGAAAAAAAAATATAATAATGGGAAAACATCAAAGATAATTAAAATGATGTAGCTGAATTAATTAAATTTAAAGATTCTATCAATTGTTAACATACCTTTTGAAGATAAAGTGGTTCAAGTATTGCTCGTTCCTTAAGATAAACCAAATTGAAAAAATGTGATGTAAACCAACCGAATTTATAGATCGTGCCAGCTGCTTTTCAAAACTTGCATATTAAGTTAAAGTTAAAATTTTAAAATGAATAATATAATTTGATATAAATAGTTGAATACAATAAGAACATGTAGAATATAAACAAACTACTTTTTATTTGGTTAATATCTTCAATCTTTAGGATCTCATTTTGATCTGGAATTATTTTTTTTTAAATTATTTCCATGTACAAATACAATATTAGTGGATCTCACTTTAAAATTATGTTTTAAAGTGATTTACAATGTATGATACCTAAAAGAATATGATACTTAAAATCATATGGTTGAATAAAGCATATAGTTGAATAAGCTGTATATAGAGAGAGAGCAATATCATGTGACTTTTATGATGAAGACATACTGACATATATTTATTTGGAAATACATGCATAATATGTCATTCTTATTGAAAAAAAATATAATAATGGGAAAACATCAAAGATAATTAAAATGATGTAGCTGAATTAATTAAATTTAAAGATTCTATCAATTGTTAACATACCTTTTGAAGATAAAGTGGTTCAAGTATTGCTCGTTCCTTAAGATAAACCAAATTGAAAAAACGTGATGTAAACCAACCGAATTTACAGATCGTGCCAGCTGCTTTTCAAAACCTGCATATTAAGTTAAAGTTAAAATTTTAAAATGATTAATATAATTTGATATAAATAGTTGAATACAATAAGAACGTGTAGAATATAAACAAACTACTTTTTATTTGGTTAATATCTTCAATCTTTAGGATCTCATTTTGATCTTGAATTATTTTTTTTTAAATTATTTCCATGTACAAATACAATATTAGTGGATCTCACTTTAAAATTATGTTTTAAAGTGATTTACAATGTATGATACCTAAAAGAATAGGATACTTAAAATCATATGGTTGAATAAAGCATATAGTTGAATAAGCTGTATATAGAGAGAGAGCAATATCATATGACTTTTATGATGAAGACATACTGACATATATTTATTAGGAAATACATGCATAATATGTCATTCTTATTGAAAAAAAAATATAATAATGGGAAAACATCAAAGATAATTAAAATGATGTAGCTGAATTAATTAAATTTAAAGATTCTATCAATTGTTAACATACGTTTTGAAGATAAAGTGGTTCAAGTATTGCTCGTTCCTTAAGATAAACCAAATTAAAAAAACGTGATGTAAACCAACCGAATTTATAGATCGTGCCAGCTGCTTTTCAAAACCTGCATATTAAGTTAAAGTTAAAATTTTAAAATGAATAATATAATTTGATATAAATAGTTGAATACAATAAGAACATGTAGAATATAAACATTAATTAGATAACTTAAGTATGTGTCAGAAAAGAATATTATTATTGCAAGTAAGAATTTTGCAATAGTATAACAGATTAATTTTAAGATATACGAACATGTCTTTCTATGCGTCGCAAAAATTTTATAACATAAACATACCATATATTAAAATAAAAATATTGAACATTCTATGAGGAAAAATAATATATCAAGCAGTCTCGTAAATTTAATGAGATGATATTAAAAAGTTAATTGCATTGTTGTCGTTTGAAGAGTTAATAATTATACTTTCTCCTACTCAGAGTCCAAAAACACGTGACGCCTCAATTTAACCATCAAATGTGTGCATTATTTATTATAATTACGAATTCGTAATGCTATAACATTTATTAATTTTTTTAGATATAACGACAGAATTTTCTAGCCATCGCAAATATTTTATAATATAAATATACCATAATATTAAAATAAAATTTTTAAACATTCTATCATCAATAGTAATATGTCGAACAGTCTGGTAAAATTTAATGAAAGACAGTAATGAAAAAGTTAATTTCATCACAGTTGTTGTTATTTGAAGAGTTAACAATTGTCATCCTAATCAACTCTAAGAACATGCGACGCCTTAATTTCACCATCGTATGTGTTGGGTGCCAGAAGAATACATTAGACATCAAAAGACTATTTACGCAATATTGTATTAAGAACGGTCCATCATCTCTACCCTAAAGTATTGTCTAGAAAAAGTAGTAAGTTTAAGATGTAAGGCTAAAAAATAAGCTTATGAATACCTCAGTGTAAATTTGTTATAATACGCTCATATGTCTAGTATGATTCTCGATTGATCATTTCAACATGTCAACTGTCTGGAACATGATTTATCAGTAATCATTATCTTCAATTTATACCTGAAAGTTACATAATAAAATGAGTAAGGGTATACACAACAAATTAAATATGAAGATAAACGTTTCAAGTTGCTCTTCTAGCCTATTCCCACAAATAAGAGTACGCTCATATCCAGTGGTTGCAATAAGTAATTGAAGCTGTAGATTAAAAAAGCAAGTAACACGAAAAATATATAAGAACATTTAGCCATCACTGACCAATCTGGTGTACGAAACCTTCGCATGTGCCTAACTTAGATCTGGAAAGTTGGCTATGCTTATGCCCCACTTGAATGCCCGGTGCGCAATAATGAATTGAGATAATTTAAACAAATAAATATTGAAAAAAAAAAGATCGATGCTTTAGCAAAAAAAAAAAAAGCAAACAACATATGTAAGTCTATTTTCATGGTCATCCAAAAGCATGTCGAAAAGCAAAAGAAAGACATTAACCTGGGCCATAACAAATAACATGTTTGTACGCAAGATTAAGAAATGCATATGAAAACAATATTAGATGAAGCTCATTACGTACAATGAAAATATATTAGCTTGAAGACGAACTTCCCTTCCCGACGATCGCTAAATTTGAGTTAGTCGTAACCAAGGCGTATTCGTATTGGTGTCCCTACAAATCCTAAACGAAATCGCATGAACCAATATTTTGTCGAATAGTGTGAAAAACTTCCGTAATTTTCTAAGCAAAAATGTATATATGCTCTAAGAAATGAGGTTAACGTGAGAACAGTTACATTTGGAACGTGGTGTAGTGTTTGCTTAACAGTAGATCATGGTTTATATTTTATAAAATAATATATTAATAATTTTTTTGATAGCCGTTAATGATAAATTTTGAGGTGGTGGGTTGTTTTTTTGAGAACGTGGATGTTAACATGCTTAAAGTATCGTGCTCTACATTATTTGATTATGGGTGGTTAAGTCTATTTTGTATATGATGGTGAATGTGTAATAAATAATTATATTAATATTAATAATAATAAAGGACACGTGTCAATATTAGTGCCAACCTACATTTGCATATATATAAAAAAAAAATATGAAACGTAGAATTAATCTTGTTCATCGCATAAAATTTTTCAAGTAGATGTAAGTTATTACCTTGATTCATCGCAACCGTGATCACTTACTATTGTAAATTTTCCAGGAACATCCCGACATGAAAAATGGAGTTTTTGTGTCGTTAGTTAGGATCCTGATATTCGACCATGTTTGTTAATTTGGAACTGAGAGAATGATAACACGTTTATTTATGAAAAAGACTCACGATTTTTGTTCGACCGGTCATGCTTGATTCATTGATGGGTAGGGAATGACCACTTAGCAAGACTTCATCAGCAGGAACCCAAGTTATATCAGGCAAACATATACATTTTCTTTAGAAGGACACTGTAAGATATGGAAATATTTAACTTGAGAAGGACATAGTTACGGAGACAACTCTCATCTCAGTCTGAATCTGTCTAGTGAACCCTTATATTTGCAAGACCTCGCTATCAATATTCTCTGTTAAAAAAAAAGAGAGAGAGAAAGAAATAAAGTATTAACCCGAGTTAGGAACGAAATAGATTAAGACAGTTTTAGAGATCTCGCGTTGTTTGCATCTTCGAGAAAATGTTCGAATCAGTCAAAGTTATTAAACTTCAAAACAACTTATTATTCGCAAACACATGGAGTTTGAGCAGCAATAACCGAATATCTCTAATGCGTTACCTCGGATATCTCTATTGCTGAGGTAACTGTAGTATCTTCTTCATTTCTAAATGCCTTTATGCCTGAAGCTCATCTCTGACATGGCCTTGAGTTTAAACTTGATTCTCTGCATATTATCTATGGCATTCCCGTAGCTCAGCTCTGAAAAAGAATAAAGAAAGCATTAATCCATTAGCCAGAGTTTTCGTAATGCCGTATCAGATAACTATTGTGTATAGTTTTTGAATCTCTTATTGCCCGTCACATTACCTCCTAAGCGTATAATTCACTTACTTCATGTGATCTACATCAGAAACTTAAAGGTAGAGATGATATATTAATGATTAAAACACTCTTTATCATTTGCAGCACTTATCCTGAAAAAAGGAAAAACAGATTTAATATTACACTGCATCATCTCCTCCCCTGCCTAATGAGTTATATCGTCAAGTTGGTACGCAAAAAATTGGGTCTGATAAAGTATTTGTATTTTGCAAAGGTCCAATACAACTTATAGGTTACTAATGGGAATATTTAGGGAACATACTGCACGAATAAAATTTATAAAAAATATGCATATAAAGGTCGCAGTAAAAGACTGTAAATATCATGTCCAATAAGTGTGTGTAAAGATCATGCCGCACAATGCTATACAGGGGAAACCAGTTAAAACAAAGTGACATGGTAGCATTAAATTAATTAAGATAGCGTTAAGGATAAAGAATAGAAGAAAGCATACCAAGCTTCATCTAAAAAGGCAATTATTCATCTTGCTTTCTGCCCACAAGCAAAAAAAAATATCGAGAGACTATCAATCAATGAATCTTTTATATGACACACACTGGAGATGGTGAAGGATAGGACCCAACAATAGTCATCCATATCAATAAAAAATAGTCTTACCTCAACCAATCAGTATCCACTATTGAATCGTATACATCACCAAGAAGCGAACGTGCTCTCTCATTCGAAGAATGCTTCACAGATACAAAATTTTCCAATCTAGTTCGATACAGAGGTTGACTTTGGGATGCACTCCTCCCATTCCCCATTAACTTAGAAGAGGCTAGATTAGAAAAATAAAAGAACTGAACTGACGAACAAAATTGTTATGAAACAGAAATTTTTTGCCTTGAAGCAGAAGGTCAGCATGCTCGGATACGCCAAACTCTCCATCCTCGCACGACCGTTCCCAACGATGTTCATTTCTGAACTTGAGTCTAAACTTTGAATTATAAAAACAGATAATCATTAATATCCTAAAGTGTGTCAACAAACATCGAAAACCTAAGGGGTCAAGAATAAGATGTAAAGTGAGAGGGATTCAAAAGAATCAACTAAAGTTACCTCTCTTTTAATAAGCATGTAAAGAGTGTAAGTAGGCTTCCGTGTCAACAACCGCAAGATCCCTATGCTTCTGTTTACATGGCTTTCTTCACGTTCTCATATGCTCTCATATCTCGTAATTTCTAAGAAAGACGCGTGCTTTAAGAACATTATATCGTTCATGTGATAATATTAATAATGATCATTTTCATTCACCTTCTGCTTCGGTTACCGAGGAAATACACCCTTGAAGATGCTCACACCTACCTCCTTCACAATTTCTCCTCCAACAACAAACGTGACTCCAAAACCTTCGAGAGACTCTGCTTCCAAATCCCAAGCGGTGGTCAAGTCCTCACTTTCCTTCATTAGCGAAGTCCAATCCTCCCTCTGACGGGAACCCCAATCGAGTTCTTCTTTCACACCCCGAAAACCTTACGGTTCCTCCATCATCGAGATTATTTGGAACCTGTGTGAATTATGCGGCTGCCTAACTGCTACTCCTCCTCCGTAGTCTGCCGAGGTGAAGACTTCGTCAGGGGCACAATCACTCTACAACCCCAACGTTCTCCCTAATCCCCGTAATCCATCCTCCAAGTCATCCTTAGATTCAATCCATGATAGCCTCCCTGCGAAACTCACCAAAATATGATTAATCCGCGTGAGAATATAACGTAGAGAATTTAGTGATTTTTTAATAAATAAAAAGAACATGTCCATGTCGCTATTGTAATCACCAATTAAAGAAACTTGAACCCCAAATCAAACTATACCGCCTTGTATGAAGGAAACCCTAACTTCTAGCACCATAAATCAAATCACACCATCATTATCGGCAGAAGCAACCATTAATTGATATCATGAAAAATCAAATCGACAAATATGTTATCAACTCTTAAAATGTCGAGAACAGAAACACGCATGCGCACCATACAAACAGCAGAGAAAATGGACTTGAGCGTCTTTTAACACTCTGAAGTCGGAATCCGTTGAACTCGTAGTTCGCTGTGCAGACACCATCCAGTATTAGATAAATATGATTTTGCATAAAATAAGCGCAGAGACGTTCTATTCGGGTCGATCGCAGTCGAAATCACCTTAATCGGGCAATCTCTCGTTTGAAGGCATCGAACAGTATCTCTTGAACGACTATGATGACGGCTCTCGCTGAGAATCCGGGGCTCTCCTCCATTTCCAGATTAATTTCACTCTCGTCTATTGTTAATCTCATCCGTTGTTGCATTATAATGTCTTGTAACGTGGGTTCGGTTATTAATTTTTAGAACATGGTTTCTTATTTATTTTTGACAAATCAATATTTATTTTCAAAGAGTGACACGTGGCACGGTTAGGTGAAAACTACATTTCTATTCCAATATAAGATGTGGTTGGAAATCACAAAAACTATGTCAATGATTAAATGGCAAATGAAACAGCGAAAACGAAATCAACATCATCGACTTTTAATGTGGAAACCCCAAATGGGAAAAACCACTCGATCTCCGATCCAAGGAAAAATTCACTATATATATATCGAGTTCGCCGGATACAAGGCCAACACCTCTCGATAATCTCTCG
The DNA here is from genome assembly GCA_004919715.1 of Linderniella brevidens. Classification (NCBI taxonomy): domain Eukaryota; kingdom Viridiplantae; phylum Streptophyta; class Magnoliopsida; order Lamiales; family Linderniaceae; genus Linderniella; species Linderniella brevidens. The sequence continues at coordinate 11,727,252 of SWDC01000146.1, forward strand.
AGGTAACAACAACCAAATAACAAATTGAAACACTACGCCTACAAGGTGGTGCACAGAACATCGAGTTACAAACTCGAAACACCAATGATCGTCCAAATTTGAAATACATGAAGCAATCAAGGCAGGTTACCACCGCAATGTGAGGAAACAAGCGATGTAGATATGTAGAGCACATCGAGGTGAGTCTACCTCCGAAGTTTCAACAAAATCGGACAACCGGATAGCCTGGATTGGACCTTTTCTTCTCACTTTCTTTTCTCTCTTTTCTCACTTTTTTCCTCTCTTCTAATTTTCCTCTCCTCTGCTCGATGTATGCATGTGTTGCGTAGATGTAGGATTTCTATTTATTTTTAGTAAGTGATAAATGGGAGCCCATCCTCAGCTCATTAGTATGGGCCGAACCCAACACATTATTATTATGGTAAAATTCGGCCTAGGTGACCGCCTAGGCGCAAATCATAACTTGCGGCGAGAATCACATAATCAATCTTCTAGTTGGTGAATCTGATTAAATTGTCGATTACGGATAAATTAGTTCATTAAAAAAACAATAAAAAATACAAAAAGATGAAATCAGACCGATTAATTTACTAATATATTTTGCTGTATTGTTAGGAATGACATTATATATTTAGAATTTTGGACCAATTTGATGAAGCTTTAGTTTGGTAGAATGTCGACATATATGATATGCGGAACAAAGAATAATGAAAAATAGGTGAACCGCCTACTCCTAGAAACTGCCTAGGCCCGCTAAGACCATATTGGCCCAGGCTCCTCCGGTCCGACTAGCGCATAACGAATTTTACAACATTAATCGTTATTGTGTGTCTTTGTTCGAACTTTGTTCGACAAATTCATATTAACACAGAATAGAACATGAGTCTTGATAATAATGATTACAGGAGTCGGGAGTAAAAAGACACCCAACGTAAGATAGTAACTATAAAACCCTAGGAGCTTGTTTGGTACATTGATATAAAATTTTTAAATGTTGGTTTATAATATGTGAATGTGTTTGATACTTAGGTTCATAGAAAACATGAGCTTATATATATAACAACTCTAAACTCATGTATATGAGTTTAGATAAGCATACATTTTAGGTGGATTATTGTAAACACACGTTTTATTCCACTTCCCATTTATTAGTTTCATATAAACCAACATACCACGCATTAGGAGAGTTGGTTTCACTATCCATTAAATGGATAATCATCGTATTTCATGAAACAATCACCAAGCCTGAGCTCCACGTAAAGGGAACGAGGACACATGGTAAGCATATTTTGTAGGGCTTGGGCCAAGCACGCAGCGCAATCTTGTTGGCTCAGCTCCTCTCTGCATTCTGCATATCCATAAACATCGACATAACCATCGGAATTATCGAGGTACAAATCTTTATCTGGCTGATTAGGGCAATCTGATGCTAAATCGTTAATCATCTGCGTCACGAGCGGTCCGTAATCGTCATCTTGAGTCCATTTATCTACGCAACATTGTATGTCTTCAATGGTTGTGTTTGCATCGCCTCTTGCCGTATGCAAAAGTAGCAAAAACAAGCAGATAATTGTCCCAAAGTGATGACTCATTTCTTTTTGGTTTTTTGAATATACTTAGATTTAGAGTAAGTGCATGAATATGATGTTTTTATAAGAGAACGCGGGCATTGATTTCATAAATAAAATAAAATGTATACCGTCTTCGGCTTTAGATAGTTTGTGTAGAGGTTAAGTGGCGTGCCTTGGTGTGCGATTAAGCCGATGAGGCTGATAAAGACTTCTGAGGTAGATCATTCCAAGACAAAAGTAGCTCAAACTAATATTACGGACATAAGAAAAAATCCACAATATTAAAGGTAGAAAGATATGTATTCATAGGTAAAATCATTCTATGATATGCCTAAATTGTCCGTTCATGGTCCTCAAAGATAATATCCTTTATATTACAGACAAATATATATATATATATATATATATATAGATACATAGTATATTACTATCGTCAACCATTAGTCTTAATTTATTAAGGATGATCAACTATGTTGGGTTAGTTTAATTACAGCTGGTAGCTGTCTCTTTATGTAGGCCAAACACATCGATCATTTATAAATAACAAAAGAATTTCCGACACGTTGTCAACGTTTAAAGTTATTATATTATTTGTTTGTAAGTTTTTATTGTTTAGAATTTATCAAATATTCAGAAGCACATACAATGCCAACCTTCATAAGCACGTAAAACGAATTGTACGCAAAAAAATTGCAGCTTGGACATTTTTTGTTCGGACGAATCTGGGGGTTCGTATTGCTTGGACATTTTTGTGCGGACGATGTCGGTGAAGTTTTTACTCCGTGTTGGGCTGCTTCTATTAGTCGTTATTTTTTTACATTTGTTCGTTATCTAATAGTAGTTGTCGTATATTTCACGTACATCTCTTCTGACGAGATGTCGTAAGTGAAGGAATTAATTTCCGTACCATTCCTCTTTCACTATCCGATCATATATACATCATTACACAATTAATTACTAGCTAAACTATATGCTATAATTGAGAAATTATGCAACAGTTAAGGAACTATTCTAGGCTATAGTTTAGAAATTAAATAATATGAAATATCATTCTATTCTATCATACCCCCGCAGTCGAAGCGCGAGGTGACCGTATGCTGAGACTGTCACGAAAATCATCAAAGAGTATGCGCGGAAGTCCTTTTGTGAATATGTCATCTATTTGGTGTCGAGAAGGGACATGAAGCACCCGGATTTGCCCGTTTTCAACATTTTCTCGAACAAAGAGTATATCCATCTCAATATGTTTTGTACGTTGGTGTTGCACTGGGTTGCCGGACAGATAAATCGCACTAACGTTATCACAGTTGACAAGTGTAGCTTTCTGTAACGGATCATGTAACTCTAAAAGCAAATTGCGAAGCCAGCAGGATTCCGAAACAACATTAGCAACCCCTCGATATTCCTCTTTAGCACTAGATCTAGATAAAGTGGGTTGTCGTTTGGACAACCACGGGATCACATAATCTCCAAGAAAAACACAATAACCTGATGTCGAACGACGAGTATCTAGACATCCTCCCCAATTAGCATCCGTATAGCTTGTGAGAGATGAAAACGTTGACTTGTATAAATGCAAACCATTGTCTAACGAGCCTTGAAGATAACATAGGATCCTTTTAAGAGCATCCATATGTACGTCCTTTGGTTCATACATATGTAAGCACACCTGTTGTACTGCATAAGAGATATCGGGGGGCGTAAAAGTGAGACATTGCAAGGCTCCAGCTAAGTTGCGATATTGTGTCAGATTAGCATAAGGTGTACCCCGAAATTGCTTAACTTCGACTTTGTATCCACAGGGGTATGTGCTGATTTGCATGAAGACATTCCTGCCCTGTCAATAATTTCTTTAGCATACTTCTTTTGATTATATGATAATCCTCCCTTGTGATGAGTTACAACAATCCACAAAAAATAATTCAAGGGGCCCAAATCCTTCATAGCAAATTCCGATGCAAGGTTCGATGTGATAGTTTGACGTAGCAAATCCGAAGAAGAAATAAGGATTATATCGTCAACATATAAAAGTATATAAGCCTTATCTCATCCTTTACGATATATAAACAAAGAATGATCAGACTTGCTATGAATAAAGCTAATGGTGGAAGTATACTCCGCAAACCGTTTATACCAAGGTCGTGGCGACTACTTAAGGCCGTACAATGACTTCTTGAGCAAACACACATAATCCGAATGGTAAGGGTAACGAAACCCTATAGGTTGATGCATATAAATAGTTTCATGCAGATTATCGTGCAAAAATGCATTTTTAACATCTGATTGATGTATTGACCAAAATTTCAAAATAGGCAAGCTAAGTACCGTATGTATCGTTTCCGGCTTGACAACGGGAGTGAAAGTGTCATCACAGTCAATTCCAACCTGCTGAGACCTGCCATTACCAACAAGACGAGCTTTGTGTCGCTCAAAAGACCCATCAGATTTCTTTTTATGACAAAAAATCCACATACAACGAATAACATTCACATTAGACGGACGGGACACTAATTCCCACGTCTTATTTTTTATAAGAGCATTATATTCATTCAACATGGCCTCTTTCCAGTTCGGGTCGGACAATGCAATTTTTGGGTTGCTTGGTAATGGGGATGGTGTCACGGTGGATGTCATGTTGAAGTGTTGTTTTGGTTTCACTATCCCGTGCATGCTGCGGGATGTCATGGTGCGGTTTGTAGTAGGGTGAATAGGCGAGATATATTGTGATGTGGGTTGTATGGTTTGGTTTCTTGGAGTGCTGTGTTCAGAAGTGGGTGGACTACCTGTTATGTTCGACTCTCGCTTGTTGGAACAGGGAGAGGAGTAGGATGCTTGGACAAGTGGGGACGTTAGTGGAGTATTCAGACATGGGGCCTGGTCAAGTGGGGACTCGGGTAGAGTATGAGGAAGCTGAAGTTTATTGAAGACTGAATGAATGGAATCATCAAGAAAATCATATATCAGAGTGGTTGGTGCGTGTATTTGCGAGAAAGGAAATTGTGTCTCGTCAAAAAACCACATGTCGAGATATGAATATTCTACGACTCGAAATATCATAACACTTGTACCCTCTATGATTTGACGAATGTCCCGAAAAAACACACGGATTAGAACGAGATCGGAGTTTATTTATGGTGGTAGACGAATGGAGCGGAAAACATAAACACCCAAAAACCCTGTGTGTTTTACTTGTGGTTCTTATGGACATCGTAAAGAGACATGCAAAGAGAATGGTCCCAACAATATCCCTGATCATCAATCTACTAGTGTTCACAAACATCAGGCGACATCGGAAAAGGGTGGCGATAGCATGCAAGATGGATCGGTCCGAAAATCCACATCCTACGACCCGTGGAATATTGTTCAGCCAAGAAATCGGCGACAACCTCGTAATCAGACCGTTGAATCTGGTGCCCTAAACATGGTAGGAACCTAATTTTGGCAGAGATAACATTCCCTCTAATATGGTTTTTAAAGTGGGGCCCAACCACCAAAAATCAAGGAATGATCAAAGCAAACCCACGAAAGGCAACTTTGGCAAGCAATCCACATCCAGAGCACAAAACAAAGCAAAAAAACCTGTGTCCCAAGCTAGTGGATCAAGATATGATATCTTATTGGATTCTCATGAAGCTGAAACCCACGTGGGCATTGAACCAGTCATACCAATTCCTGATTCCCAAAACCTTGACCCACCTAAGTTAACCACGTCTAGTCTAAGCCCAACAAAAAACAGACCCAACCTCTAGCTCTAAATTTAGAGCGTGTACCCAAAATTACCCAAGGAAACACATATCCAATCATCAACAACAAAATCAGCCCACACGCTTTAGCAAACTAAGTCACTAGCACTACCCCCCCTATGCCGAAAACACCCAAAGCTTATCCTCGTACCACACCAGCCACCACCACCAACGACTCCAAATTGTCTCTTGCCACCACAAATGAGACAGAACCACCAATCCACAACCCCCCCCCAGAACACGTAGACCCTTCATCGTCTACGCACAAGGCAGGCCTGCAACTGAACTTCGCCCCTCCCGTGGATGACATGGGAGCAGGATATATGGATATTTCTAATGAGTCCGGGAATCTATAGCCCGCTGACCTATATTTAATTTTCTATTATCAGGTTTGCGTATTTATATTAACATCTAATTATGAATTGTAATATTATGTTTTGGAATTGCAGGGGTGCTGGGAAGCCCAGTTTCCTCAATATTTTGCTCGACATCATTCGTCTTCATAAACCTCACATTTTGGTACTAATGGAAACCCGCGTTCCTGGAGATAGAGCGAATGGTATCATGGCTTACCACTATTTCGATATAGTGGAAAAAGTATAAGCTAGAGGTTTTTCAGGGGGCATTTGGATATTCTGGAATTCTGCTGAGGTTCAGCTTCACATCTGTGAAGCTAATGCTCAATGTGTTACTTCTGTTGTTCACCGGCAAGGTGAACCCGATTGGTTTCTTTCGGCTATTTATGCAAAGCCCGCATTTGAATACTAGAAATTGCTTATGAGATTATATCCCTCACATGGCCGCTGCTATCAAAGGGCCATGGCTTCTCGCAGGCGACATGAACGTTGTTACTTGTGCGACTGAAAAAACGGCAGGTGGCCCTGTTGATTACAACAAATGTAACAAGTTTATCGATTGTGTTCATCATTGTGGATTCATTGATCTCAAGTACTGTGACTCACCTTACACTTGGGCCAAGGGCGGGCATCCTCTCTTTTGGAACGACTTGATCGGGCCATTTGTAACTCAGACAGGACAATCTCGTTTCCTACCGCTTCGATCACACATCTTCCTCGTATAGGCTCTGATCACTCTCCTATCCTGTTATCCCTTCAACAAGTTTTTGAGACAAGAAATAACAGGAGTCGTTAAATGAAAAATTAATGGCAGGACCTGGTTATGTGTGGTCATAGATTTCGTGATTGGCCATCCTTTTGTTACAAGAGCCTAGTTATGGAGATGGGCCTGAGCTGAGGATGGAACACCAACCTGGAATCGCATTACTCTTGCAAAATTCCCAATCACTTGAAACGTTAACATTGCATTTTCACTACAAAGAGTATCATAAGTATCATAAATTTGTATTCTTCCTGCTGAGCAAGAAACATTCTTTATATAGGGAGGTCCTGTTTACAAAAGCTTATGGGAATCATTCGACAAGGTGAAGTATACTGGAAAACTAGTTTTCCCGCCTCGTGACGATAAACATATACGGTGCTATAAACGATCGGTATGTGCTCCAACTTGTGCAACTTCTGTTGAGGTTTGCAATCAGATTGAAGCAAGTCGTAATCTCAGCCAAGGACATCAATTGTCCTTTTGGACGGACGAGAAGACTACCTTATACTTGTGACCAACTGCGACAGCTCTCGCATCACTACAAAGAATCGCCTCCTCTGAAGCTGTTGTTTATTTCAATGTTTAGTATGACTTCAATTTCATTGGCTGCCTTAAAATTTGTTTTGGGATTGATTATTTATAATTAAATTATTTGCCATGATACTCGTGGTTTTATTGTTGAATTGAACAGCCAAGGAAAGTTGTCTTTAAATAAGCCATTAACTATCGACGATATTTTGCAGGCGAGTCTTAATTGATTTATAGGTGAAAATCATTGGATTTTTTTTGGAGAATAACCAAAATGGTCCCTGATTACCCTATGGGCCAATTTAGTCCCCGATGTTTCGCGTAAACCAATTTAGGCAATCATGTTGTCGATTTTGAACTAAATTGGTCCCTCCATCAGTAATTCCGTCAATTTGGATGGAAAATGACACTTGTCGACACCCGATTGACCTGACTTTCTTCCCTCTTAAAATCTTTACAAAATAATAAAATTAAGATTTAAAAAAAAAGAAAAAAAAAAGAAAAGGAGGAAAAAAATTAAATTAAAATTAAAAAAATAAAAAATCATTTTTATTTATTTATTAAAAATGCGTATTAGGGTATTCTCCCGATTTTTTTTACCTTTAACGATAATGTCCTATTAGCAGTTAGGCATGTTATATTAAGGGTAATTCTATTGACAATTCTTTTGATTTTTTTTTTCGAAACGGCAGCTTGAATTTCATAAATGAAATAAAAATTAGGCTAATAAAAATTTAGCTTCTTCTTTTTGAATGGCTTTGGATGTGATATCCTAGAAACGTTTCTTTGCTAAGTGAATACTTTTCAACTTTTCAAAGAATATTTCGTCGGTTATCTCCTAGTTGCGTCGGATGTGTATCAGATATATCTCATGAAAAATATAAAGAACTGAAAGTAACGTGAGACATGATTTTTATAGAGGTTATCCCCGGTCGGGGTTTAGTCCTCTCCTTGGGGTTTGTTCCTCAAGAGTTAGTCAATCACCATAATGTTACCTTAGTCGGTTACAAAACTGATTGATTATGCCCAATATACAAACCGAAACAAGTCAAACACTAGACACACTAGGTTACCGCACGCCGAGTTTCGCTCCAGGGAATCTCCAATTCCCGACTGGAAACATCTCGATATCGAAGGGCCCCCGGAACACAGTCATTCCCTGTGCGTGCGCGTAAGCGTCGACCTTGCCTCCTTCGTGTACCTCACGTCCGAAGACAGCACGTCCGAAGACAGAATATATGGTGGAGGGATATGGAATCACTCGGCCAGTGATGGAATTTGCAGGTGTAAACTCAGACTGCAGAAAGATATCGCAAGTGTAGGTGCAGTGGGCAGAACGTTATCACTTATGGCTGCTCAACAGCAGAAGGTTTCTCAAGTGTAAGCTCAAACTCGAAAACTCGTTTATTCTGCTTTTTCTCACTTCTTAGCTTGACATTCTAAGTGTTGTGTTGTATATATAGACCCTTTGAACCAAAACTTACATGGAAAGTCAATCACGAGATAATCCCAAATAAGCACATAATCAATGTAATTATCGAGCAATTAATATGCCAATCAAATCATGCCATTCATATAATATCGCAACGGTCACAAGCTCATAATAGCATGATTTTATTCTATTTAAAAGCACATCTTCGAAATCAAGGCACATAATTCCATTCGGGATGATATTTTCGATAACGGCACTTACCATATGTGATATCCAGTTAGCATCATATAAAATCAATCAATCAAGATCTTTTCCTTTTATGGTTCCTTAATTTCAACATTAAGAAGTCCCAAATTGATTTTTCCAAATTAGATCAAGTATAATGCATGCATGGATTATCAACATGATTTCTTTCCAGAATAGATAAGTTCTAACGGATATTGCACATTCCATGTTTAGACATCATACTTTCCATATATACCTCAGCATGATATCACACACGATTTACCATAAATAGCACAGTGTATCTGTAATCAGATATTCCCTAGCATGTGAGACATCTATAACATGTGATCACATAGTTTTGCCAGTTAAGCACACACTCACATGCAAAGTCGAATATTATCATATACTCAGACATTTTAATATTTCAGAATCAAATTGCTCAAGTTATGGCCCTAATTAAATAGATCATCAAAACTCTTCAAAGCATATAGACCAAAAAGGTCAACATTCTCCCCCTTTTTGATGATGACATGTAATTAATGCATCACGGAAGCATGTAAGCATATTCGATCATGCAATTTCTAACGCATATGTCTAAGTACCTCATGATATAATCAGAGCATATTATTTTTCAGAAACTCAAAATCAAAGTATATATGATCCCCCTGCCTAAATGCAGATATCTCATGTAACATGCATCGATATATCATAGATGAAGTTTACTCCCCCTGTTTAAGTGCAGATATCACATGTAACATGCATAGATGGAGTTTACTCCCCCCGTCTAATTGCAGATATCACATGTACATGCATCGATATATCATAGATGGAATTTGCTCCCCATGTCTAAGCGCAAATATCACATGTGACATGCATAGATTATAATAGATGAGTTTCAAAATTACCATTTCATGTGCTCCCCATGCCTAAGTGTGCATTTTTCAATCATGATTCACGCAGTAAATAGTTATCAGAATATAATATAGGCAATTTGTAAGCACAAATAAGTATTATAATAGGGCAAACCATACGATATATCATCGAAATAAAAATGGATTTCAACGTACCAATCCAATAGACGACCATTTAACTCGACGCAAGGAGTTTAGATGCCAAATAAAAGCAAGATCTTAAGATATCTTTCAAAGAATAACCAACTCAGGCATTTCTACCGAAAATAATCAATAAGATTCAGGAATCTTCAGAATTTTCAGTAATCACATATGGATTTATAGAAGTCGAAAATTTTATACAGCGAAGAGATATTGATAATATCAAATTTCAAAATTTTGTATTTCAAAATGAAAATAAACCGTCAATCAGGGAATCAGAAATATCAGAATGATTTGACGTGATCTCTGATATGAAAGGAAAGGTTATAGAAAGTTGTTTGAAGAAAAATCGCAGAGATCTTTTCCTAATATTTTCTAAAAGCTGAAATAAGATGAGATCTCAGGAATAAATTCTAAAGGCTGGAAATTAGAATGAGGTCTTAGGAAGATTTCTTGAAATTAATGCGAATTTCTATCAAAAATAATTCTAGACTCGGAATCTTAGAATTTTTAGAATAACTGGCAGAATTTTGGCAAGTTATCTAACCTTATTTAGCTCGGTGATTCCCAGTCGATCACGGATGTCGCAGAATCTGGTCTCGATTAAGGGCTTCGTGGAGATATCAGCAAACTGATCATTCCTACGAATTCCACGCTGATATTCCCTTTATGAGCATGATCTCGTATAAGTGATGTTTTACCTCTATATGCTTAGTACGCGAATGATGCACCGGATTCTTAGTAATACTTATGGAGCTAGTACTATCGCAAAGAATATGAATTTTGTCATAACCTAACCCAAAATCACTAAGAGTTTGTTTCATCTAAAAGAACTTGTTGACAACAATTTCCTAAAGCCATATATTCAGCTTCGGTTGTGGAAAGGGCGACATCATTCTGGTTTCTACTAGACCAAGTTACTAGGGACTCCCAAGTAACTGACATGTACCAGTAGTACTTTTCCTAACTTCCCTACAGCCAGCATAGTCGGCATCATCCCAATAATGGGAATTCATTGGTATTGGAATATCAAAGACAAAAATTAACAGTCCCTTTTGTATATCTAAGTATTCGCTTGACTGCTATCAAGTGAGATTCCTTAGGATTCGATTAATATCTCGAGCACAAGCCAACAACAAACATGATATCAGGTCTACTTGCAGTTAAATAAAGAAGACTTCCGATCATACCTCGATATTGAGTTTGATCAACCTGAGTACCTGATTCATCGCTATCGATTTTGGTGGTCTGATGCATGGGAGTGGAAAGCACCTTGGAATCACTCATTCCAAATTTGACTAGCAATTTCTTGCTGTACTTCGTCTGAGATATGAATGTTCCCGAGTCAATTTGCTTTATTTGCAACCCAAGGAAGTAGTTCAGTTCACCCATTAGACTCATTTCGAATTCCCTCTGCGACTTAGAAAATCCCTCACAAAGAAGGTTGTTAGTACTTTCAAAAATTATATCATCAACGTAAATTAGTGCTAACATCATATGATCACATTCATACTTAATAAACATGGTGTTATCAATAGTTCCAGTAGTAAATCCCGTGTCTATCAAAAATTTACTCAATCTTTCATACCATGCCCTAGGAGCTTGCTTTAAACAGTATAATGCTTTATTTAGTTTGAAAACATGATTTAGAAACCACGAGGTTGTTCGACATAAACTTCCTCATTTATAAAACGATTTAAGAAGGCACTTACGTCCATTTGAAAAGTTTAAATCTTTTAAAACGTGCATATGCAAGTGAAACACGTATAGATTCTAATCTAGCTACTGGAGCAAAGGAATCTTCGAAATATATACATTCCTCTTGGGAATAACCTTTTGCAACTAACCTTGCTTTATTTCTGGTCACTTTACCATTTTCATCGAGTTTGTTGTGAAACACCCATTTTGTTCCTATAATGGATTTTTCGTCCGGCCTTCCTACAAGTGTCTAAACTTGACTCTTTTCGAATTTGTGATAACTCGTCCTCCATAGCGGTAATCGACGATTTGTCATCAAGTGCTTCATGGATGGTCCTTGGTTCTACCATTGAGAGCAACGCATCATTTGATTCCTCTGTATCTTGATTTCGTGTAGCTGCCCGTGTTTTGATTCCAGAGGTGATATTCCCTATTACTTGATCTGTTGGATGACGGGAAGCATGCTTGAACTTTCTGCGATGATGTTCATCTGAAGCCTCTGGTTCCAGCGTATCAGTGTTTTCGTCTTTTGGAATATCCTCCTTCGTTTCTTCACGAACTTCTATCTCTGCAATAGGAAAATCTATGCATTCCTCATTAGTAGCATCTGCGGTAGGAATCTTATCAAATGTTACATGTATAGATTCTTGAACAGTCTTCTTCCTTTTGTTATAGACACGATAAGCTTTGGAATGAAGACTGTAACAAAGGAATATCCCTTCATCTACCTTAGAGTCAAATTTTCCTCTTTTATCTCTATCATTTAAAATAAAACACTTAAAGCCAAACACATGAAAATATCATATATTTAGAGTTCTACCGTTCCAAAGTTCGTAGGAGGTTTTCTTCAATAATGATCTAAGGAAAACACGATTAGACACGTAGCAGGCTGTACTAACAACTTCCTCCCAGAACTGTTTAGGAATGTCATACTCATGTAGCATTGATCTAGCCATCTCCTGTAACACTATTTTTCCGCTCAACTACGCCGTTCTGTTGGGGTGTTATAGAATCAGAGAAGTTATGACTATACTCATACTAATCACAAAAAGATGCAAATGATTTACTATCAAATTCTAGACCGTTATCACTACGTATCTTGCATATGCTCATTTCTTTTTCATTTTCAAGTCTCTTCACTAGCGGTGCAAAGCTATCTAATGCTTCACTCGTATGCGCAATAAATATCACCCATGTATACCTAAAATAGTCATCTACAATAACAAATGCATATCTTTTACCTCGCAGATACATTGCCTGGACTGGACCAAAAAGGTCGAGATGACGTAGTTCCAGTGGTCGGGAAGTAGATATCACATTCTTTACCTTAAAGGGCGTCTTAGTCTGCTTACCCATTTGGCATGTTTTTCATGTTTTGTCCTTGGTGAATTTCATGTCAGGAACACCTCTTATCAATTCTTTGCTGGTTATATGAGATATCAGCTCCATATTGGCATGTCCCAAGCGTCTGTGCCATAACCATGTGATATCCTGTGTAACTGCTAGGCACTTGACATTTTGGTTAGTGATATCATCAAGAGTTATGCAGTATTACCGTACCTAGATCCACTAAATTTAATTTCATTATCCTTTTTAGCTATGCATTTATCATTTTCAAAAGTTACGATATAACCTTTATCGCACATCTGACTTATACTAAATTATGTTCTAAATCTTTAACTAGTCATACGTCGTCTATAGTAGTATGTAAATTGTTACCGACATTTCCAACTCCAACGATCCTAGCTTTGGTGTTGTCAGCATATGAAATATATCCTCCGTCATATGCTTTCAACGACACGAATTTACTGATATCACATATCATATGGTGGGAGCACCCGCGATCAAGGTACCACCTGTTTTTCTTGCTGGAACTTCTTCGTTGTACCTGCAAGAATGAGTTCTTTTCTGAGGTACCCAATGTTGGTTGGGTCCTAACATGTTAGTAGCAAAGTAACTCATGTTGACATGTGATATATCATGTATCGCAGACTGTGATTTCACGAACTTAGGTAGACCAGCTTTAGGAACATGGTTATCAGGGAATTTCTTTGGCCTCCAGACATATTTCGATTTATCGGCTCTTTTCAGAAAATAGTTGTATGAATAATGACCATGACAACCACATGAAAAGCATTTCGGTTTTCGTACAACTGGTGCAACGTGTTCTTCTACCATGGAATATCGTATCCCTGATTTTCCAGTATTTCTAGACATATTCAGTAACATATCTAGGTTTTGCTTCCTTCGAAAAGTCCATCAATGGTACGCTCTTTTTCTTCTAAGGAATGTCTAAGTGCAGTGATATCTCTAGATATATCGTTGTTTGTCTTTTCAAGTTCCATGCAATCGCATTGAACTATTTCTTTCTTAGAAGAAACTATCTCTACTTTCAAGCGTGAGATTTCTAGATCAGCATGATGTTTTTCTTTCGCTAAGTCATCTCACTGTTTAACCAACTTTTTCGTTAGCGACATAAGCGACTTGATCTTTTCATGAGCATTTTGAATTATCTCACATATCTCTTCCTTACTCTCATCTACTTCAAAAACTGATGAAGCGTTATCAGGAGATTCTTCCATACTCGCATATAATTTATTAAGAATATTGATTTTCTTAATAGTAGATGAAGAAGATGTTAGGGATCTGCCCTCGAATGCTATACGAGGATTGGATATGTATAGGGCATTAGCTTATTTATCAATCGATTGTCAATGTAATCAAACATTGTTTTGCGTATTAATAAATGCATTATTCGTTTATTGGTTATATGAGTTCTTTACTTAGCATCGGGTAAAGCAATAAATGAATAAATCCAAATGTGTCGAGTTGAGTCACTATTCTCGATGGGTACGAGGGAGGAAGGCACCAGTGGACTCTTAACCTCGAACATAAAATGTCCATAAGCCTTAGGTTTCAGTTGGGTGATGGAAAACCAATCATGGCTTATTTGTAGATGACTTATCGTGTGCCAATATACCGCTTGGAAGCGGAAGTCATGACTTGTGATACGAGTCGAATCAAGGGATTGAATCTTTTCATGGACACTGACTCGCAGGTCGTACGATCAATCATGGCTTATTACTCAAGGAGTATCAATGATCGACGACAAAACTATAGTAGTCTGCTTGAACCTTAGACCGAAAGGGGCTTTGACGGAGTTGACTTTGAAGTCTTGACTATCACTGGTTTCGCTAGATCCGATTTGCTATTGCATGGTCAGCCGGACATATGCGGTCTTGATGGATATTGTGATTGCCGGGCTTAGACCGCCGAGTACGGATTCACAATCTCGCAAGTAATCGAGACAAGTGTCCTATGAGAATGATGACGGGAAATTACAAAATCCTTGGCCAAGGTATTAAACTAACTCATGTTAGACATGGAGGGTAGTTTGGTAATTTGCCTCGTGTCATTTTATCATAGTATCGAGTTTAGTGAGTTTGACAAATACCATGGCTCTCACTCGATCGGGACACAGCTGAAGGGTTTGTACGTAGTACTATAATCTATAGTTAGGTTCTGGAATGAGACTAGTTCGAAATTCGTGCTCAAGTCGGGATCTGTCCGGTACTGCGGGATTGGCTAGGCACCTACCGGACTCTTGGATTCCTCCCTTGCCGATTGAGTCGAACCTAGAGATTCGGGCTTAAAAAGGATCATCAATGTGTACCGAGAAGGAGAGATTGTGTTTTGGGCCTTAACAGGCCTCGGGTCGTTATGCCACGCCTTATTGGGCCTCGGGGTCATTAAGTGGACCGAAGTTGGACTTCATATGAAACTAACTTTAAGACTTAGGCTTGGCTAAGTGCTTAGAAAGACTTGAGGGAAGAATTGGAATTCAACCCTAAGCCGAGAAATTCGAAAAATGCCTTAAAGGGTATTTTCGTAATTTACAAATATGGTAATAAAATATTTGGAATATTATTTATTAAAACTAAAATTCGAATTTATATTTTATATAAATTTCGAAATTTATTTACCATATTTGAAGATATTTTAATATCTTAGTTAGTTTTCTATTTATAGTATGTTCCTTTAATAGAATTTTGAATTCAATTAGGAGAGATATTTTGGCAAGAATATCTCTCATATTTAGGAACAAATATTTCGAGATTTTAGCCTTGTTTAGGGCTGAAAATTTCGTCCTCCCATACTAAAAATAAGGGTGAGACCCTCGTAAAGAAAAAACACGGGAAGAGAATCGACGCGAAATTTCTCGACCCGAGAATCGAAACACGAACACACAAACGCAAACCACTCTCCCGAGCGACGGATCAATTCTCTCTAGCCATCTTCGGAGAATCGAAACCGTGGTACACTGTGAGGTCGGCGTGACGATCAAGAGGATTCCCAACACGACCGCGGCCGACGACGCAATCGACGAGGAGCTGCCACTCGCTTCAAAGGTAATCTATCACGTGTCAACGTGATTAGAGTTTCGATCTGAGCTGCGAAGGAACCCGGAAAAAATTTTATTCCGCACAGTATCGGGTACAAACCGGGTACCTTTCCCAACAGTGGTATCAGAGCGAGGGCTCGTGATCGGAATCATAACATGATTAAATCGAAACGAGGCTCGTGGGAGACGATCAGCCGACGCACTAGGCGCGTGGGGCTGCTCGATGCGTCGCTTGCCAACCCACGACCACCATACCGCTCGACGGGGTCGAAGGCACCACCGCCGAGACGCTGCGACACGCAGACAGCCGCACAGCCGCACGCGCACCCGCGCTGTGCGACGGCGTATCCGCTGCCGCGGGGTCGGGCAACGAAGACCCGAACCACCGCGCCGCTGCCTTGGGCAGCGGCACACCACTGTCCGATGGTGGTGCCACCTCTGACGGCAGCGCCAGCGGCGCGGACAGCCGCGTACCCGCACGAAACTGCAGCCTCCGGGACACGACGGCCGCCTAGGGTTTTTCGCCCAAAAACCCTAACGGGCCTTTTTATCGGGCCTGGCCCATTTAAGGCCCAAATTGTCGGTTTCGGTTAGAATTCATGAAATTGTCAATGTGCTCGTTATGATTATGATTTAAGGCACACTTACGGGTTTAGGATTTCTATTTGGTTTTCCGGGTTATTTGTTAAGGGCCTCGTCCCCCCGGGTTGTATTTGTCTTTTACGGGTTGTTTGGGACTGATGATCCCCCCGTGTTGTACTTCAAAGTCTTTATTAGATTAGGCTTAGTTTAGAATACACGAAGCTGTTCGACGGTTGACGACTCCCCGGGAGAAGATGACTTGGTGGACGATCGACTACTTGGAGGCCGTTCGAATGATGAAGGGCGATTGTCGACTTCAAAGCCCATACGGAGAACCGATGATTTTTTGAAGTCACATACACATAATTCACGTAATAGGGCTAGAATATAAATAACCCGTTCGTGTTGCCTTGTAGTTTATTTTCCTAGGGTTTATTTACTACTTACGTGCGTGTCGATTTGTGAATGATATGCATGCTTTATGTGCTCTTATGTGAAAAAGGTTTTTTCTCCCGTTTGATAAATACTAAGTGAGAAAAGGAATTGGGTTCCTGTCTTCTATCATGCTTGAGATGTCTGGTGTTAGGGAGTTTGTACGGTTTGTTCCGAGTAAGTTGGCGCCGTACATCAAGCCCTAACATTAGCGTTTCAGGTTCGTTTGACGACGCTCACCATAGCATATTCCGCCCCACGAAGCGTAAGGCAGCAAGGCAGAATTCAAATGTGCGGTTAGAGCATAAGTTGATTAGGTTGCACTTAGACAGTTATACCCAAAATGCAGGGTTAGCCGTGAGGGTCACTGACTGAGACAAAGATAGTTGAAATACTCATAGGATGGGTTCGAGTGAAACTCGACTTCGATCGATTAGGCAGGCCAAATATTGCGTTAAAGGCTGAGGCATGTCTAATCGAGTCGGGGACCTCAACTCCACTATGAAACTACTCAACGAAGTTTCCGAAATTCTTAAATCGGGAGAATAGAATTTTCGAGAAAATTAGTGGGAGTCAAGCGAAACGAAAAGTCCTGTTTGCGCTTGATGAATGATAGAATAAACCTAACTATGTGATCTTTATCTTATGCAGAGTTATTTTCTTTCTAGTTACTATGACGAATCTTTTAAACATGCTGCTTGAAAAGAACCGTTTGGTAGGACCAAACTACGTGGACTGGCTCCGTAACCTCAGGATAGTTCTAGGTATGGAGTCTTTGACTTCTCGATTCCCCTACACCGCAAGTCCCAGGGACTGATGCGAGTGACGACGACCGGGCTGCGTATGTCAAGTGGCAAATAGACGAGCCAAAGGTCAAGGGCTATATACTCCTATCCATGAGCAATGAGTTGCAGCGAAGCCACTTGAAAATGGAAGTGGGCGCCATTTTGCTTCATTCGAAGGAGCTCTTTGGTGAACACTCCAGGTCGAAATCTTCCCAGTTTGTCACCAGTTTGGCATTCGAAATCTTCCCAGTTTGTCACCATGGTCGTCTGCTTCTTTGTCTTTTTATCATCGCTTGGTAATGAGCAGTTTGAAGCAAAATGGTCTGGCTTATTACACCTGAAGCATTTCTGGGCATTATTCCCGGATGAGGATATTCCCTTGTTCTTCTGCTAGAATTTGGAGTTCCCTTTGAATCTTCTTCTTTGTCGAAACTTCTCAAATCTTTTGATCAGCATGGCTAATTGCTTCATCATATCTTTTTCTTCTTCGATGTCTTCATCCGAATCACTTTCTTGTTCAGCGTTAAAGGCAATGATTTGTTGATTCCTAGCTTGCGGCTTTTCTTTTATGGATAGTTGAGTCATCTCATATGAAGTGAGAGATCCGATTAGTTCGGAGACATATAGCGCATCTAAATCCTTGGCCTCATAGATATCGGTAACTTTGGGATTCCATTCTCTAGGAAGTTATCTCAAGATTTTTTGAACTTTCTCGTTGTCGGGAATGATCTTGCCAAGAAAAAACATCTGATTGATGATGGTCATGAATCTTGCATACATTTGACTTATAGTTTCATCAACTTCCATAGTGAACAACTTGTATTGATGAGTTAGCAGCGTTATTGTTTCTTGTATCACTCGAGTGGTTCCTTCACGAGTGACATGCATCATCTCCCACATGTCTTTAGCGGATATACATGACCTTACGCGATTGTATTCTTCCCTCGTCACTGAACAAGCGATCATGTTTTTCGCCTTAGCGTTTAGTGAAATTCCACGCTTGTCTGCTACATCAGAGTCAGTAGGTTTCCTTGGAAACAGCTTCGCTCTAGGGAATTTCCAATTCCCGACTGGAAACAGCTCGCTACCGAAAGGCCCCCGGAACACAGTACTTCCCTTCACATGCGCGTAAGCGTCGACCTTGCCTCCTTCGTGTACCTCACGTCCGAAGACAGCACGTCCGAAGACAGAATATATGGTGGAGGGATATGGAATCACTCGGCTAGTGATGGAATTTGCAGGTGTAAACTCAGAATGCAGAAAGATATCACAAGTGTAGGTGTAGGGGGGAATTAGGCTTATAAAAATTTAGCTTCTTCTTTTTGAATCACTTTGGATGTGATATCCTATAAACATTTCTTTGCTAAGTGAATACTTTTCAAAGAATGTTTCGTCGGTTATCTCCTAGTTGCGTCGGATGTGTATCAAATATATCTCACGAAAAATATAAAGAACTGAAAGTAACGTGAGACATGATTATTATAGATGTTATATCCCCAATCGGGGTTTAGTCCTCTGCTTGAGATTTGTTCCTCAAGAGTTAATCAATAACTATAATGTTACCTTAGTCGGTTACAAAACTGATTGGTTATGCCCAATACACAAACCGAAACAAGTCGAACACTAGACACACTAGGTTATCGCACGCCGAGTTTCGCTCCAGGGAATCTCCAATTCCCGACTGGAAACAGCTCGCTACCGAAGGGCCCTCGAAACACAGTCCTTCCCTTCACATGCGCGTAAGCGTCGACCTTGCCTCCTTTGTGTACCTCACGTCCGAAGACAGCACGTCCGAAGACATAATATATGGTGGAGGGATATGGAATCACTCGGCCTGTGATGAAATTTGCAGGTGTAAACTCAGAATGCAGAAAGATATCACAAGTGTAGGTGTAGGGGGGAATTAGGCTTATAAAAAATTAGCTTCTTTTTGAATCGTTTTGGATGTGATATTCTACAAACATTTGTTTGCTAAGTGAATACTTTTCAAAGAATGTTTCGTCGGTTATCTCCTAGTTGCGTCGGATGTGAATCAGATATATCTCACGAGAAATATAAAGAACTGAAAGTAACGTGAGACAAGATTTTTATAGAGGTTATATCCCCAATCGGGGTTTAGTCCTCTGCTTGAGGTTTGTTCCTCAAGAGTTAATCAATAACTATAATGTTACCTCAGTCGGTTACAAAACTGATTGATTATGTCCAATACACAAACCGAAACAAGTCGAAAAACTAGACACACTAGGTTATCGCACGCCGAGTTTTACTCCAGGGAATCTCCAATTCCCGACTGGAAACAGCTCGCTACCGAAGGGCCCCTGGAACACAGTCTTTCCCTTCACGTGCGCGTAAGCGTCGACCTTGCCTCCTTCGTGTACCTCACGTCCGAAGACAGCACGTCCGAAGACAGAATATATGGTGGAGGGATATGGAATCACTCGGCCAGTGATGGAATTGCAGGTGTAAACTCAGACTGCAGAAAGATATCGCAAGTGTAGGTGTAGTGGGCAGAAGGTTATCACTTATGACCGCTCAACAGCAGTAAGCTCAAACTCTAAAACTTGTTTCTTCTGCTTTTTCTCACTTCTTGACTTGACATTCTAAGTGTTGTGCTGTATGTATAGACCCTTTGAGCCAACACTTACATGGAAAGTCAATCACCAGATAATATCCCAAATAAGCTCATAATCCATGTAATTATCGAGCAATTAATATGCCAATCAAATCATGCCATTCATATAATATCACAACGGTCACAAGCTCATAATAGCATGCTTTTATTCCATTTAAAAGCACATCTTCGAAATCAAGGCACATAATTCCATTCGGGATGATATTTTCCATAACGACACTTTCCATATGTGATTCCAGTTAGCATCATATAAAATCAATCAATCAAGATCTTTTCCTTTTATGGTTCCTTAATTTCAGCAGTCCTAATCAATTTTTCCATATTAAATCAAGTATAATGCATGCATGGATTATCAACATGATTTCTTTCCAGAATAGATAAGTTCTAACGGATATTGCACATTCCATGTTTAGACAACATACTTTCCATGTATACCTCAGCATGATATCACACACGATTTACCATAAATAGCACAGTGTATCTGTAATCAGATATTCCCTTGCATGTGAAACATCTATTACATGTGATCACATAGTTTTGCCAGTTAAGCACATAATCACATCCAAAGTCGAATATTATCATATACTTAGACATTTAATATTTCAGAATCGAATTGCTCAAGTTATGGCCCTAATTACATAGATCATCAAAACTCTTCGAAGCATATAGACCAAAAAGGTCAACAATAAATACAAAAATACATGGGCTAAATAGCCTGAAGGAGTGTCTCCGGTAGAGAACAAAGGTTCACAAGCGAGCAAGGAAAAAAAACGAAAGAAAACAAGATTTATCTCGTACACCAATGAACTAAAGAACCTACACAAAAAAATTATTAGTCAAATCTACAATACTCTTCACTTCTTTAAACTCAGACATGAGAATCTCATAATCCTCGGACCGAGCTCTACAGAGGGAGAAGGCTCCACCAGGGAAGACAAAGCTCAAAGCCAAGGGACCAAGAGACACGGACTCCCTTAGTAGGAGACACGTGGATGAAAGCGGTGAAAGGCGATGGGGTGACGACAACGGTCCGGCACGTAGCGGCGGGGCGAAGCTGCGTGTTGGGTAGGGGGAGGAGGATGAGATTTTTTTTTTCTTTTTTAATAATCAGAAAAAATAACCACGAAAAAATGGAACAAAACTCCCCGAACCTCCGTTAATGGAGATGAGAAGGAGAGAGGAGGGGAAGTCGGTGACTGTTTGGGGGAATGAGGTAGAGTGTGGATGAGGGTTTTTAGGGTTTGAAGAGAGACAGAGTCTCAACTCTCCCTCTCGATCATGCGTGGTTTCCATGACAAATCAACTCCTTATTCTGAAAACTAGATCTTTTACTTCAAATATCAACTATATTCTCTCACTTATTTATTAATTTAATAACGGCTTCCACAATGCTACTTATGCCAACAAAAATGTACACAGTAAAATTGTTAATGCGATATTTATAATATAAATTATTATATATTTAAATATCATAATAACGTAAAATTTTAGTATACAAAAAGATCATTTTATATGGATAATACACGGATCACATGAAAAATAAGTATGCTAATAACTTCATTTTTAGTTGCACTGACATTTGTGGTATCATAATTAAAATTTCAACGATATGGTGTAAAAATGATGCTTATTAACTGTTATTTTTTAAGTGTTTTATTTTTTGAGTGCGTGTGTGAGGAGAATTATTTTTTTGAAGGAGAGCAAAATATTTTTCTTACTTTAAGCACACACACCATTACATGATCTATTTATAATACTAAGACATCCACCACAAGACAAGTAATCACACTCAAGTTTCAATTTTCTTTCTTGAATTCTTCCTTGTTTTACTCCTTGTTTTACTCTAATTTTTCCTTGTTTTTCTCCTCAAATAAAGGATTTTGGTTTTTCTTTGTTTTCTTTCTTCTTTTTTTTTTTTTGTCTCATATTGAGATTAACCAACAAATTCCTCCCTTAAGCTCAATGCCTTCCGGTCTTTCATTCCGAGCATCCTTTTCAAATTTTCGAACGTACTTGTCGGTAGCGGCTTCGTCAAAATATTTGCAACCTGGTCCAGACTCGCAACATGTACCATCCTCACATCTCCGTTTTTCACGTGTTCTCTAATAAAGTGAAAACGAATATCAATATGCTTACTTCTCTCGTGATGAACTGGATTTTTCGCCAACTCGATCGCCGATTTATTATCTACTCGAATTTCGGTTGGCTCGAGTTGCTGAAGATTTAACTCGAGCAATAAATTTCTCAGCCAGATTGCATGACATACACACCACGATGCTGCTACATATTCTGCTTCGCAGGTTGACAGAGTCACGATTGGTTGCTTTTTCGATAGCCACGTAAATGCAGTGCTCCCGAGAAAAAATACATAGCCGCCTGTGCTTCTTCGATCGTCAATATCTCCACACCAGTCACTATCCGAATATCCGATCAGTTTGTTGTCACTCGTCTTTGAATAGAATAATCCGAGTGATTGTGTTCCTCGAATGTATCGAAGAATCCTCTTGATTGCTTTAAGATGTGACTGCCTCGGTTCTTCCATGTAACGGCTAACAACTCCAACGCTGTAAGCGATATCGGGTCTCGTGCACGTCAAGTATCGCAGACTTCCTACGAGACTTCGATATTCGGTTGAGTTTACTCCTTGTCCTCCCTCAAACTTAGACAATTTTGCTCCGAGCTCCATCGGTGTAGCTACCGGCTTACTTTCCTCCATTTTATTTTTCTTCAATATATCCTTCGCGTACGCTTCTTGTGAGACGAATATTCCCGTGCTTCTTTGTTCGACTTCGAGACCGAGAAAATATTTCATCAGTCCCAAATCCGTCATCTCGAATTCCTTCGTCATCGCCTTCTTGAAGTCTGTGATTATCTTCTCGCTGCTCCCCATGAAAATTAGATCATCAACATAAAGGGCGACGATGATCATTTCCTCTCCTTCTCGTTTGATGTAGAGGGCATGTTCGAATGGACATTGCTCGAACTTGTTCCTTTTGAAATATCCATCGATCCGGGTGTTCCATGCTCGAGGCGCTTGTTTTAGCCCGTATAATGCTTTCTTCAACTTCAGCACCTTACTTTCTTCTCCTCGTTTCGAATATCCCGGAGGCTGCTCCACGTAGACTTCCTCCTCGAGATCCCCGTTAAGAAAAGCAGACTTCACGTCCATCTGATAGATCGGCCAGTTAAGTTGCGCAGCTTGGGCCAATAGCAAACGAATTGTCTCCATTCTTGCAACAGGAGCAAAAACTTCATCGTAGTCTATTCCCGCTCGTTGTCGATAGCCCTTCGCGACGAGTCTCGCCTTGTAACGCTCGACTTTTCCTTGAGCATTCATTTTCTTCTTATAAACCCATTTTACTCCGATGGATTTATGACCGTGCGGCAATTCAACAAGCTTCCACGTCTCGTTTTTTTCAATTGCCTTGATCTCCTCGTCCATCGCCGCCTTCTATCTCTTGTCTCTTGCCGCTTCTTCGAAACTGATTTGTTCCGAATCGGCCAACAAGCAGATTAAGTGAACTTCTTCAGTTGATTCGTATAGATCCTGCAAGCTTCGCATCTTAGGCTGCCTTGGTTCGTCGTCATCGTTATTTTCTTGAGATACCACCGGGATGGGTATTGGTGCCACGCTCAACGGTTCTCCTTGCGTTGTATTTTCTTCTTCTTTCCAGTTCCACGAGCTTTCTTCATCTACACGAACATCTCGACTGACCGTCACCTTTTTATTTTCTGGATCGAACAGTCGGTAAGCCTTCGTCTTCTCATCGTAGCCAATGAAAATAAGCTTTTTGCTTTTGTCATCAAGCTTGGTTCTCTTCTGATCAGGAACATGAGCATACGCCACGCCTCCAAATATTTTGAAGTGTGCTACGGTCGGTTTATGGCCACTCCATGCTTCCTGTGGTGTTTGACTCCCGAGGTTGCTGTGTGGACACCGATTTTGAATATATACAGCACAATGTACCGCCTCGGCCCAGAACTCTTTTGGCATTTCCTTGCTCTTCAACATTGATCGAACCATGTCGAGTATGGTTCGGTTCTTTCTTTCAGCCACGCCGTTTTGTTGTGGCGAATACGGTGCGGTGAGGAATCTCCTGACGCCTTGTTCCTCGCAGAAAGTAACAAAAGCACCCGACATGTATTCTCCACCTCTGTCTGATCGGAGTGCTTTGATATTTGAGCCTGTCACCTTCTCGACCTTGGTCTTGAATTTTTTTAAACGTCTCCAGCGCTTCTGATTTTTCTTTCAAGAAATACACCCATGTTTTTCTCGAATAGTCGTCTGTGAAAGTGATGAAATATCTCTTTCCGCTGAATGATCCCGATGTGATCGGGCCGCATATATCTGTATGTATGAGCTCGAGCAGTTTGCGTGCCCGATATCCGGCCTGCTTCTGAAACGTCGTTCTTGACTGTTTTCCGATCATGCAGCTCTCGCAAAGCTTCTTTCCTCCCTCAATCGTCGGCACTCTGTGCACCATGCCACTTTTGGAGAGCTCCTTCAGTCCCCCGTAGTGTAGATGTCCGAATCGCATATGCCACAAATGACCTTGGTCCTCCAAGTTGACTTGCAAGCATTTTTCTTGAATCATCTTCAGGTTGAGTTTGAACATTCGGTTCCTTTCCATCTCGACCCGTGCGATTATTTTGCCATCTTTATTTCTTAGTTGTAACGAGCGATCCTTCATGAACACCGAACACTCCTTTTCAAGCAACTGCCCCATGCTTAAGATGTTCGTCTTCAAGTCCGGTACAAAATAGACGTCCTCGACCGACCCTTGTTTGCCATCGTTTGAGAGAAACATATTTTCCCCCGACCTTTAACTTCAATTTTTGATGCGTCGCCAAAAGACACATGCCCGTCCTCGATCTTCTTCATATCCGTGAAGAGATGTTTGTGCCCGCTCATATGATTGCTGGCACCGGTGTCAAGATACCACACCATGTCGTTGCTCGATTTATTGTCCTCGAGCGCCATCAAGAGAACACCTTCGTCTTTTGGTTCTTCTTGTGCGAGTAAGTTCGCATTTTCTTCCACCTTGTTGGACCAGCAGTCTTTTGCGAAGTGCCCGTACTTCCCGCAATTGTAGCATTCGACGTTCGGTTGATTTGAGCGACCGCCTCGTCCTTGGGCTCGACCTCGTCCCCTCCAATTATGATTGCTACTTTGTCCTTGTTTTTCTTGATTATATCCTCGTCCTCGGCTTGTATTATGGCCGAAACCTCGTCCTCGTTGGCCACGTCCTCTTCCTCGACCGTGTTGTGTATACAACGCCTTCTCTTCTTTAAGTGACAATTTTGTCTGTAGTGCCTCGTCTAGAGACTCCTGCTTCTTCTTTTTCTTTCGTTGCTCGTGAGCTTCGAGCGAACCGGAGAGTTCGTCGACCAACATTTTCTCGAGGTCTTTCGATTCTTCAATTGCACACACCACGTTCTCGTACTCGTTCGTCAGAGAGCGGAGAATTTTCTCGACGACTCGGGCATCTGTTAGGGCCTCGCCGTTTCTCTTCAATTGGTTGGCGATAGTTTGCACTCTCGTTATATATTCTGACACGCATTCGCCTTCCTTCATTTTCGTCATTTCGAATTCGCCACGGAGTGTTTGCAACCGAACTTGTTTTACTCGGTCGGCACCTTTGTATGCTTTCTCTAGCTTATCCCATGCTTCCTTCGAAATTTTCGCCCCGGCTATCTTTTCGAAACCGGCCTCGTCTAGCGATTGGTAGATGATGGCGAGCGCGGCATTGTCTTGTCCGCGGGAGTCTTTCAACGTCTTTTGTTGGGCTTCTGTGTATTCTTTCGTATCTTCGGGTTCGATATACCCGTTTTTAACAATTTCCCATACATCCCGCGAGCCGAGAAACACCTTCATTTGGATGCTCCAGTTGTCGTAGTTGGATTTGGTGAGGCGCGGAACGGGCAGACCACTAGTTGCTTCGACGTACGACATGGCTCTGATACCAATTTGTTATTTTTTAAGTGTTTTATTTTTTGAGTGCGTGTGTGAGGAGAATTATTTTTTTGAAGGAGAGCAAAATATTTTTCTTACTTTAAGCACACACACCATTACATGATCTATTTATAATACTAAGACATCCACCACAAGACAAGTAAAAAATCACACTCAAGTTTCAATTTTCTTTCTTGAATTCTTCCTTGTTTTACTCCTTGTTTTACTCTAATTTTTCCTTGTTTTTCTCCTCAAATAAAGGATTTTGGTTTTTCTTTGTTTTCTTTCTTCTTTTTTTTTTTTTTTGTCTCATATTGAGATTAACCAACATTAACAAGGTAATGGAGTAAATTATTTAAACCTTTATTCTAATAATAATTTCTTCTAAATTGATATATTTAAAATTATGGTTGTTGATGACTATGATTCAAGACAACATTCTCCTACTGAATTAAAAGTTCTTGAGACTGTTGAAGTTGAAGCTGATGCTTCTCCATTTACTGGACCATTTCCTTGAATCCGACTATTTTCATGATGATGATGATGATTATGATGATGATGATCAAGAAGGATGTTGCATCGCCATTTGACCAAAAACCCGAAGCAACGGTCACAGCGGTTAGGGTTAGTGTTCCCTCCCACTTCAAGAAAGCTCCAAATTCTCAGCAATTATCTGAGCCTCTATAATTTCGTCTAGCGGATTATTGGTTGACCCATCCGGGGCATCACAACCCATTGTCATCTGGGAGCAATCGATATATAGCTGTTTAGTTCTCTCATAAAATAGCGGGTAAGTTGAGATGTGAAGAGCGTACTTGTCATCTATTTTGAGCTGTTTTCAAGCATATTTGTGTTCAGAAAATTTTTCGAGAGAGTTTTCGATGGCACTTTCGTGATCTTCAGTATCGAAAATCAATTTTCGCAGCAGGATTTTGTAGGGCATTTCCGTTATTTTCAGTGCCAAATTTTCGAAAAGAGATTTTTGAAACCATATTTTTGCAATGCATTTTCGAAACTCAATTTTCACAACTAGCCTTCGAAAACGATTTTTGCAACTTCAAAATTTTCTAACCTTGATCTTCGCAACTGATTTTCGCAAAGCATCATTCAAAGCGATTTTCACGACACCATTTTCGCACTTAAAGCGTTTCAAAACTGAATTCGATAAACTCTCAAACTTAAAAACATTCAAACTTTTTACATTCCAACCACCCCTAGTTCAATCACTCCACGTAACACGACCATAACCCATCTTGTTATATATTTTAGTGTAATTGAGCATAAAAGGGTACAGGAGTTAGGAGGTGCGGAGTACACGCTCGAATTACGCTTATTTCGGAACTAAAAACCAAGCGGTGGTCAAGGGGGCCGCGCCCCTAGTGGCGCCCCATCCCGAAGGGGCACGGTCCTCACTGCATGCACCCACCCGAATCCGCATGCACCCGAATGGGTGTATAGTAACCCTAAAGGGTATGTATGTTCGAAAAGGTGGTATCTGTTGGTGAACAGACACCAACCTTAAAAGTGTTGTGTCCACTGACCAATGAACACAACTAGTCGAATCTTGGGTTATAAATAAGTGCAGAGACATCCAACTCAAACACATTGAATTTACAAACGCATCAGAATATTATTCTCTAGTCTTATCCCGAGAAGAAATATTGTCTTTGAAAAGTGAATTCTAAACGCTATTCTAGAGAAATATCCGGCTATAAATCAGAATAATCACCAACAATCAAAGACAATATTCTGCTGATTTTATGGCTGAAACTGTGGGAGAGATGACAACGAAAATCTGCAAACTTGACAAATTCGAGGGCGTAGATTTTCGTCTCTGGCAAAAGAAGATGCGCTTCCTCCTGACGACCCTCAAGGTGGTGTACATGTTGAGTATGCCCATGCCTGAGATCGTCGAAAACGAAACACTGGAGGCTGCCCAAAGGAGGAGCAAATGGGAGACGATGACTACATTTGTTGTGGTCATATTCTGAACGGGATGTCGGATTCATTATTTGACATATATCAGAATTTTGAATCTGCAATGGGACGACCTCGAAACGAAGTACATGGCAGAAGACGCTTCAAGCAAGAAATTACTGGTTAGCAATTTTAATAGTTATAAAATGATCGATGCGAGACCGGTAATGTAGCAATACAATGAAATACTCCGTATTCTTGGTCAATTCGCTCAACATCAACTTGTGATGGATGAGGCAATATCTGTTTCAAGCATCATTGATAAGTTGCCACCATAATGGAAAGATTTTAAGCACACTCTCAAGCATAAAAAAGAGGAATTGTCATTGGTACAATTGGTTAGTCATTTGCGTATAGAGGAATCTCTAAGGGCGCAGGAAAATGACCAACCAAAGGGCAAAAACAGTGCTGGAACATCTAGTGTTCACATGGTGGAGGAGCGTGTCAAATACATCAACAAACGCAACGACATGGTGATAACCATGGAGGTTCCAACAAAAAGCCTAAAGTTGCTTGTTGGAAATGTGGAAAACCTGGGCATTTCAAAAACGAATGTCGGGTTGGAAAAGGTGGTAGTCAAATAAAGAACACCAAAGGAGCACGCACTTCGGGTGAAGGGCCTAAAAACCCTAACCCTAAACAAGGTCAGGTTTTAAATGTTTGTTTTAATTCCAGTATACATTATTTATCTTTCAGTCATGAGGCATTTTATGTGCAGGATGATGATGAAGCATGGGGGATTGACTCGTGTGCCGCAACTCATGCATGTAAAGATCGAGGCTGGTTTAAAGATTTTCGACCAGTTGAAGATGGATCTGCTTTACACATGGGCAACGAGTCAAGTGCTCCGATAGTTGGTGTAAGAAGTGTAGTTTTAGAATTTACTTCTGGAAAAGCTATTACTTTAAGTAATGTTTTGTTTGTACCAAAGTTGTGTAAGAATTTAGTGTCTGGTCCCGTCTTGAACAAATGTGGTTACAAGCAGGTGTTTGAATCAGACAAATTTGTATTCACAAAATCCGATAATTTTATCGGTTATGGTTATTATAATAATGGTATGTTTAAATTAAATTTAAGTAAATTGCGCTCTTACAAGGATTCTGCATTCATGACATGTTCTTAAGTGAATGATTCCGTGCTTTGGCATGCTAGACTAGGACTTCATTAGAGACGAATTTATGAAATGTCAAAGGAAGGTTTAATACCAGCTTTTGACATTAATACTGAAAAATGTAAGACTTACATGTTGACTAAGATCACGAGGCATTTCCATACGGTGACGCGTTCCTCGAAAGTATTAGATCTTATTCATAGTGATTTATGTGATTTGCATGCTACTCCTTCGTTAGGAAATAAATGATATTTCGCCACGTTTATAGATGATGCTTCTATATTTTGTTATGTTTACTTGCTGCATAGTAGAGATGAAGCATTAGATAAATTTATTATTTATAAGAATGAAGTTGAATTGCAACAAAATTCAATGATAAAATGACTCAGAACAGATAGAGGTGTTGAATACTTTAATCCGACCTACTTTCAACCGATATGGATTATTCATGAGACTACCGATCCATATACACCACAACAAAACGGTGTATCTGAGAGAAAGAATAGAATCCTGAAAGAAATGGTTAATTCCATGTTATCGTACTCTGGATTGAGTGACAGATTCTGGGGTGAAGCTATGCTTACGGCATGTTATTTTTTTAATATGGTTCCAAATAAAAGGAACAAGTTGACTACTTATAAACTTTGGTTTAAAAAGAAATCAATGTTGAACTATCTTCGTGTTTGGGGTTGTCGGGCTGTTGTAAGACTTCCCGAACCTAAGAAGAAAAGTTTAGGTGAAAGAGGTATAGATTGTATCTTTAATGGATATGCTGAGCATTCCAAGGCTTATAGGTTCTATGTAATCGAACCTAATGATTCTGTTTCGGTTAACACCGTGATTGAATAGAGAGATGCAATTTTTTATGAGAATCATTTCTCAAGTATACCTATACCTAAGGACATTATTTCCATTTCCATCACAAGTAGTAAGGAGGAAAGTTCTGATTTGACTAGTAATAAGTCACTTGAACTTAGGAAAAACAAAAGGGGAAGAAAACCAAACTCGTATAGACCTGATTTTCAGTTATATTTAATTGAGGGTTCCAGGGATGAGGTTTCGACCCAATACATATATTTTCAATGTTGAGGATCATCCAAAAACATTTGACGAAGCAATGAAGTTTCAGGATGTTGTTTTTTGGAAGGAAGCAATTAATGATAAGATTGATTCCATCATGGGAAATAACACTTGGGTGTTATCCGATTTACAGGCTGCAAACCTTTGGGTTGCAAATGGATCTTCAAAAGAAAGATGAGAGTCGATGGAAAGCTCAAGGCAAGATTAGTCATTCAAGGGTTTAAACGAAAATCGAGATGGAAAGCTCAAGGCAAGATATGTAGGCCCCTGTTGCTCTCGACTATTAGATTGTTGATTGCATTGGCAGCTATTCACAATCTAGTAATTCACCAAATGGATGCGAAAACTGCATTCTTGAATGGTGGATTAGATGAGAGGAAGTTTACATGAAAGAACATGAAGGCTTTATCATGCCGGGAAATGAAAACAAGGTGTGTAAAATCCTTGTATGGATTGAAACAAGCACCCAAGTAGTGGCATCAAAGTTTAACGAAGTTGCATTGTCCATTGGCTACAATTTGAACCAAGCAGACAAATGTGTATACAACAAATTTGATAACTTGGGTAATGGAGTAATCATTGCTTATATGTTGATGACATGTTGATCTTTAGCACTGATCAGAAACAAGTCGACTCGACTAAGGAATTTTTGTCATCTAGATTCTCGATGAAAGATGTGGGGGAGGCTGACGTGATCTTAGGTATTAGGATCAAACGTGAAAACAAAGGAATTTCTATTACAAAATCTCATTATATTGAAAAAGTGTTAAAGAAATTCAACTGTTTTGATTGTACTCCGGCGAGTCTTCCTTTAGATACGAGTATGAAACTTTTGCCTAATAAAGATGACCCCGTTTCACAACTTGAGTATTCTAAAGTGATTGGATGCTTAATGTATGCCATGACGAGCACAAGGCCGGACATTGCGTATGCTGTAGGAAAACTTAGTAAGTTTCCTAGTAATCCTAGTACACATCATTGGCAAGCAATAAGGCGGGTGCTTAAGTACCTAAAGAAAACTATAAATTATAGTTTATTTTACGTTGGATCTCCTTCTGTCCTAGAAGGATACTGTGATGCAAGTTGGATCTCGAATCCGGAAGATCATTCCTCGACAAGCGGATGGGTATTCTTGCTTAGAGGAGGTGCAATATCGTGGGCTTCTACGAAGCAAACTTGTATCATGAACTCGACAATGAAATCTGAATTTCTTGCCCTAGCAGCAACTAGTAAAGAAGTTGAATGGTTGAAAAATTTAGTCTATGAGATTCCGTTGTGGCCTAAACCGATATCACATATCTCTATCCATTGTGATAGCTCTGCCACATTGGTAAAGGCTTATAGTCATATGTACAATGGAAAGTCAAGACACTTAGGTGTTAGACATAGCATGATTCGTGAATTAATTACGAATGACGTGATATCTGTCGACTATGTTAGGTCGCAACAAAACTTGGCAGACCACTTGACGAAGGGGTTGGCTAGAGATTTGATTAACAAATCTGCAATAGGGATGGGATTAAAGTCTGTCTGATTTCTAAAGGTAAGATACTTAATTCCCCTCTGATTTAAACATTAGAGCATGAATTCAAAGTGGAAAGCTTACACTTGGAACTTGGAGCACATAGTGTTTTACATATCATCCCGAGATATGTGCTCGGATCTGCATGACAGTAGGTTCAAGTATAATCTTAATAGCTTCTTTGAAAAAGTGCAGGTGCAGATGCACGACGAAAGAAGCTACGTATATGAATGTGACGTTTCGCCGCTTCAAGAAACTTTGGACTGAGTTTATATACGTTCGTGAATGGATATGGACACAAGCTTATAATAGTGTCGGGTTTAGTTTGCTTATTCTGAAGGCTTTATGTGTGCATTATCTTCATGTATTCAAATGAGTCGAAGGGTTCAATTCTTAGAACACCCTATCTTCTCGAGTATTTGGAAGAGTGTACTAAGATGGAAAATCAATCTTTTATGACATTTTCATTTACGCATAAGTTTTTGTTTTTGTTGTTGTTTGTCTTAAAGGAATTGCACTAAAATGGTGGAGGAATGTTATATATTTTAGTTTAATTGGGAATAAAAGCGTACGTGAGGTAGGAGGTGCGGAGTGCACGCTCGGATAATGCTTATTTCGGAACCCGAAACCAAGCGGGGGTCAAGGGGGCCGCTTCCCCTTGCGGGGTCCTAGGGGCAGCGCCCCAAGCAGGGTATTGGGGCAGCGCCCCTAGTGGCGCCCCGTCCCGAAGGGGCAACACCCTCACTGCATGCACCCACCCGAATCCGCATGCAACCGAAAGGGTGTGCAGTAACCCTAAAGGGTATGTATGTTCGAAAAGGTGGTATATGTTGGTGAACATACACCAACCTTTAAGGTGTTGTGTCCACTGACGAATAAACACAACTGGTCGAATCTTGGGTTATAAATAAGTGCAGAGACATCCAACTCAAACACATTGAATTTACAAACGCATCAGAATATTATTCTCTAGTCTTATTCCATGATGAATATTGTCTAAAGTTTCGAAACGCGATTATAGAGAAATATTCGGCTATAAATCAGAATAATCACCAACATATCTCTCAACAAAAATGAATACTAATGCCATGGAAAGTGACCTCCGTCCACCCGTCCTAAAGACGAAGGGAATATTTGGTATGGCGGAATCGATTCCTAAATTTTCTTGAATCCAAAGATAAGGACAAGACATCCTCCTCTCCCTAAACGAAGGACCCACTAAATTCTGGAGAAACCATCCCGGCAATGCCACAACCAACCCTCATTTAATCCCAGAAAGAGTACTCAAGACGCCAACGCATTATACGGATGCTGAGAAAGCTAGGGTTAAAGACGACCTCCTAGAAAAATCATATCTGCTCCAAGCCATCCGTGATGACATCTATATTAATTTTGGTGAAAAGACATGTGTGATGAGATAAATAGAATGATGCATGAACGGAGCTCGGAGTCAATGCCAAGATGGCAAACTTGTTGCTGCCTATGATGCATTAAAGGAAACACTGGGGGAAGAACTCAGAGAAACATACCGAAGGTTCATCATCCAAGTGAACAAAATGAAGAAGGCTAACATACACCGATCAAACTTGGAGCTGAACGTACGATTTCTCACCGCCATGTTGCCTTAATGGACGAAAGTTGCCACCTTGATCGGGTAGAATAAGGATATCAATATAATCAATTATATCGATATCTATATCGTCTTTGAGAGTATCTCACAACACGCCGACGACACTAGTGATATCGAGAGCAGCTCGAAAGGGAAGGAAGTGGCCAACCCACTTGCATTAGTAACCAACAATAGATCGAAGATGAGCTCGAAATCCTCCAAAGAAAAGTTGGTGAAGCTCCCTAGCTCCTTGGATGAAGACAACTCCAGATCAGACTCCAATCCCGACTTTAAATAGGTTGAAAAGATGTCACTAATGACGAAGATGATAGGGAAGAAATTCTTCCAAAAGAAGTCACCATCATTTTCTAACAAACAAAGGGCGTCTTCGAGCTGTCACCAACCCCCAATAGTTCCTCACATAGCCAAACCCAAGAGTACCACCGAGCCATTGAAGTTCCACAATTGTGGCAAGCTAGGGCATTGGGCAAGGGAGTGCTATGTCCAAAGAAGGAGTCTGGTGTAGCTCTAATGGCCGAGCAAGACCACTGGCTCGAGGACACCTTGGACATTGAGCCAGAGAATGTTGCTCTGATGGATTTTGTCGAGGGAGCAGAGTCGGAAGCTGAGAGCAAGGATCCCGAGGTCTCAGACATGGAGGAAGAATGATCTTCTGCAAGGATGTAAGTAGAATCTTTTGATCTTAATGTCTTCTTAGAACTACAACATAAATATAAAGTGTTCCTTAGAACTACAACATAAATATAAAGTGTTCCGTAAAGACCGAGCATTAGATCATAAGAGAAGAAGCTTGCAAATAACGAAATCATCTTAACTAATGCCCAAGAAAGGGTCAAGACTTAGAAGCTAGTTTAGCTACATCTGAGGATAAAGTTAGTGCTTTGACCAAGAGTCTGAATGCATACGAGCGAACTAAGAGTACCTCTATAGATCATAAAAAGACTATAAAGAACTTAGAGTTAGGTTAGAAAACAATCATTAAATTTGCTCACAAACTTAGGAGAGGAAGACAGTTTCATGTGTCAACTAGAAGTTACACATGAGAGAGTTGCAGATTGAGACTCAAAAATAGAAAAGCTTAAAGCTCAAGTTTTCGAACTCACAACTAGTTGGAGAACAAATGAAACTGAGCGAATTACCAAAACGAGCGAGTACAACCTCTTGTCTGAGGAACATAAGAAATTATACTCTAAGATCAAAAGTCTAGAGGATATTCTTACAAAGAGAGGGCAAACGGATCAAACCATCTTCTTAAACAAGCCTAAGGACACGAGATTTTACAATCCATGTGAAGGCTTGGGATACAAGGAACCTCACGAGGTCCATAAGAAGACACTCTTACCACTTTATGATGTTAAATTCCTCGGGTTAAGCATGCCTCATCTAATGCCCTTCACTGGTGCACCAGAAATAGAAGCTCTCGAGAAAGAAAAACGAGATGCAAACGTTAGAGCCGAGATCCCATTTGATTACGCAGAACTAAACAATAGTTACAAGACGGAGGGACATACTCCTATCTACAGACTACTCTCCCATCTGCAAATCCTCAACTGAAGCCACGTCAATCAGGGAAGAAACCTCTGGCGAAGCTAAACCTAGTACTTCTAGCATTTATATCCCAACGATAATTTGAGAGATATTGAATTTGTGCTCATCTTCAGTGTCAGAGAGGAAGAACTTTCAAACTGAGAAGAACTTATTAAGAAATATCTCCTTACTTGAGAAATGCCCCGACACGAATAAAACTTCGACCTCATAACCGGTTCCTTTAGCCAAGCTCCGAAATGAAACCCCCACTTAAGCTAGAAAACCGAAACGAAGGCTGTTTCTCTATAAAAATGTCTCGACTTACTTGTATTTACATGTGCTCACATGCAAGAACCTAAGTAGAGAAGGGAATAAGAAAAGACGAGGGTTCAAAAAAAGGACGCTACTCTCTTTTCTAAAAGAAGTTTCCCTTATCTTTAGTTCCTCTCTTGTGTCTAAATTGAATTCATGTAGAAAAATCTCTTCAACTATTTCAGAATGTGTTGCTTTGTTTTCTTCTATGTTTTCAATTTTTTGGCATATAAAGACAATTATGCACTATAGTTCCAATGATGGTCACTATGAAGCTAATTCTCGTCGTAGAAATATAACTGCCAACAAAAAAAAAATGTAAACTCTTCTCATATGTCTCGTTTAAACCTAACCAGAAGATAGAACGCACATCAACAGAGTCAAAGCACTCTAAGACTAAAGCAAGGCCAATGTCTTAGAAACTAAGCTTCCTCTCCAATCTTAGGACACGAAGATCTTATCCATGACAACCTCACAATCAAGGATGTCTCTTACGACAATGGTCTCCACAACAATCTCTTCAGCATCGGGCAATTCTTCAATTGAAGACTCAAAGTCAACTTCTATGCTGAAGGATGCAGTATTTATGATGAAAATGGAAAGAAACTCCTCACCATAACCAGTGAACCCAATCTCTACACTATAAACTTGAAGACTGTTCGACCTTCAATGACAATGTGTCTAATGTCAACGACCTCCTTGCAACAGAGTGACCTCTGGCATTAACGATTGTCCCACCTCAACTTCAAGACGTTAAATAAATCGCACTCTAAAAAGCTAGTCAGTAGACTATGAGAGTTGAAGTATCACAAGGAGTACATGTGCATTGCCTGTGAGATTGGGAAGATGATGAGAGTGTCCCACCAAACGAAGCAAATCGCCTCAACCTCTCGGCCACTTGAGCTACTACACATAGATATGTGTGGTTAGATGAGAATTATAATGGATAGCATCAACGGGCGCAATATGTCCCTGTGATTGTGCACGAGTTTTCTCGCTACACGTAGACAATATTCTTTCGAAGGGAGGCTGAGACACATTTATAACCGTCTTTCTGAAGACAACTAAGAATATACTAAACTGCACTATCTGAGTGATTCGCACGAACAATGACACTGAGTTAAAAAATAAACCGCTTAGTAGGACATGATTTTGTCATGTATTAGCGCCAAATCGACTCGAAATGTAAGGATAAGCTTTAATAGGACGTAAAAATATTATACTTTAGCCCAAAGAATTGGTACTTTCGTCAGATGCGGTAAGAGAAACCATTTACTAATTTTTACTAAAATTACTAATATTAATCTACTGATAAATTTTTTTTTAATTTTTATTCTACGTGAACTTTCCCCTCCACTTTTGGTTTATACGCGGAAAGGGAAGTCACTAATGAAGTATTCCAATGTACCAATAAATGAAAATGTATCGCACAACTTGAACATAATAGAGTGGTTGGTAGTATGATGGTGCATTGTTAGTGTTTGTTCGAGGTCCTCAGGTCCCGTGAGGATTGACTGTTAAATTTAGTGCGTAAATGAACCGTATGGTACTGAATGTGGCTTCTACGCCATACAATATATGTACGATCTTTCAGAGTCAGGGGCGAGATGTTCACCTTGGTAAAGGTATGAAATACAGTTATTTTTTCAATTAAGTTTTATTATTTGTGTATGTTTCAACAGTCTTATTCTTGTTCAATGTTATAGATATTTGAAGACATAACTTACAACAACGTATTGGTTAACAAAATACGGGAGTTGTGGCCGAGTACTTTAATGAAGTTTGTCTAGTTCGTTCGTTGTGAGTTGTTGAATTTTGTTGAATAGTTGGAAACCTTGTTGTTGAACTTTTTTGTCTAGTACATTAATATTTGGACTTTATTAAGTTGCATTTATTCGTTGTGGTTTATTGAACTTTGTTTTTCAGTGGCTTATATCGTTGGATCGAATTGTTGATTAAGTGTTAATTTAGATATTGAAAAACCATATATATATATATATATATATATATAAATAAAATAAAAAGTAAAGCATGGACGGTTATTATAACAACGAACGCATATAACATAGAGTGGTTTTCGGTTGCTTAAGAAAAACGATGCATGTGACTAAAGAAAAGGCATTCAGAATAAGAGAACATGCAATGGTTTTACATACAATCCTCGACTATTTTCTCGTATGGGCGACACTTAACAACCGTTGCCTATTAGTTGGAGTATCTGCAAGGTTGTTCGTGACACCACCGAGAAATTGTCGTCCATATCCCATAACATCGCTCATGTGGTTATATGTACTAGTGTTAAGATGAGGTGCATAAAACTACTTAAAATAAAACAATGATGTTTGATCGCTACGTGGTGTAGTGTGTCAAGTAATGATAAAACGTGTACATATGTACTATCACCAACGTTCGTTAGGCAGTGGACCTATCCTTTGTAGCGTAGTAAAGCGAGTATTTGATTATCGATCTCATGGAATAAATTGAGTACATGTACTAACCTATCGATTCGATATCTAGCCTAATAAATGTCTTACGAATTATATATTATGAAACTAAATTCCGACAACCTAAACTAACACGAGATAAAGGAATAAAAGGTACGCCTAAAAAAGTATGAGTAACTTTAGATAATAAATATGTGCTCGAATATCGAACCTCGTTAGGTGTCATCGAATAGCCGTAAACTACCGTAACTGCGTGAATATCGATTAGATCGCATAACTTCTACGCACGACCAAATTTGTTGTCGCCCTGTACGTTGGTGATAATCTGATTTAGCAATTACCTCATAGAGGGTCGATTATTTTTTGTCGCCCTATAATTGAGTCCTAACGCTAATGAATGGTATACTCGTTATTTAGCTGTCACCCAAAACGATACCAAACATCGAACTAACACATAGACATATTGATAAGAAGAATCAACTCAGCACATAGATATATTGGGTCGAATAGATATATTCATAAACGATAAATAATCAATAATACGCGTTCACGAGTAATCTTCGCCAAAACAACGATTCTACCTAGCGTTCATCTCATCCCAAACACAAACGAAGATTAGCTACTCATGATACATGGATAAACAATTAAATACATAGTGAACAAGGACATAAGATTCATGATTCTTTCCTATACGGATGCATACTGAGAAGTAACGAAGAATTCCTTCGTTCCTTATCCGATTACGCGGTGATTCTTCGTTGAATTCCTCTTGTGAACCCTAGGAATCACCGAGGTGTTTCTTAGGGCTCTTTAGCCTCTCTTTAGGTCTTTTAGGTCGTGTGTTTTGAATTATGGAATATTGAATTCGGATTTAGAGCTTCAAAACGACCTTTTATAGTCTTTAGCACGCATCACGGGATAATCGTGGGCCATCACGGCAATGACAAAGCCGCGAAGTCCTTCTACTATTGATCGTCAAGGCATGGACGAGTGTTCAACATGCCATGACGGATTCCTGAGAGCTTCACTTTGTTTCTACTTTGGTCCGCACGACATGGACGGGGTCTCAACATGTCGTGACGATTTTCTGGGAGCTTATTCTCGTTCTACTTCGGTCTTCACGGCATGGACGGAGAGTCAACATATCGTAACCGCGCATGTGGGACGAACTTGAGCCGTTTTCCGCTTCGCTTTTGCTCGGTTTTCTCCCAATTGTTGTTTTATGTTCCTTCAACATAAAATAAGTATAAATAACACGAATAGATGCATAAACGGCTACGATTGACGCAAAATAAGGCCTATTTGTAATCAAGATAAATGTATTAAAATACGTTTATCAATGTTAAATAGCCATTATACCTAAAATGTTAGGCTTTTGGTTGAAGTGGTCATTATATATGGTATCAGAGCCCAAATCTAGTGTCATGGATATGAACACCACCCAATAAATAAAAAATTCACATCTAGATAAGAACTAATCAGCGTAGACGCGAAGGGGCGTGTTGGAAATAAAAGAACTAAAGTTAAAATATGGTACATTCCCTTCAAGAGGAGGATATCAACCATGCAAAAACTGAACAAATGGAGAACTTTCAAAGAAAAAACTTTTGGTAAAAAAGAAACAAAAGAAATCACTTGCTGCTTGCCACCTTACGAACACCAGATTCATCTTCGCCTTACCTTCGTGCTGCTTGGTTGCGAATTTTGCTACGTCTACCACTTCTGGCAAGTTTGTGATCAAATGTTGGCATTGAAGGTATAAAAACGTTATCAAATTTTTAGAAGGGTAGCGCGCGTCCAAGTCGAGAAGCTGCGAGTACAAGCGTCTGCCGCGAGTTGTTATTTAGTTACAACTGAAGCTTTTTATATATACCAGATTACAGATTTTGACTATCTATCATTGAGAGCTTATAACATTCTGTAGAGTGAGAGTTAGGGATAGTTTTAAACTAGAGAATTGGTGATGAGGTGGAAAACTTTTAATCTAATTTGTGGAATAAAAAATAAAGCTTTGTTGGTCTGTGGATATAGGCTCAAATCGAAGCCGAACCACATTAAATTTTTTCTGTGTATGGTCTATAGCTACGGTTTTTAGATTCGTTTGCGATCAAGAATGTATTTCTTGGTCCATGTAGCACACACACACACAAGAACATTAAATCACGAACCTTGTGGAGACCGAGAAAACTATATTGTATATGTTTGTTTTCATAAGATAGAATGTATATTAGTACAATAAAAAAAACACATAACAGTACTACCCTAGGGAGTATCGCCCAACTTTGGCCTTAGTTTTCATCTAGCTTATGCTTAGGCACTGATGAAAAACTGAGCATTCGTAAATAACAAATAAGGGTTTCCATTCCGTCGTCGACGTTACATTTAATTGCATCTTCTTTTTGTTGGGGGTTATCCATTAAGTAAAAGGTAGACGACATCCCAAGTCACATTTACAAGAGGCATTTTACAACACTGATTTATTAGCAGTGCTACTCGACGGAATGTCGTCGATGGTTTTTCCAATTGGTTATTACTTCTATCGATCTTGTAACATTGTATCGAGCATTGTTACTTTACAACAACCAACCATAACTTTATCAATGAATAATATGCATAAAGGAATCATGAAACATCTAAAAAAGAAAGATTAAATTATTTATAAATACTACAGTTATTATTGTTGAAATTAATGTTTTAATTTTGTATTGTTTGTAGCAGGTTTTTTGGTTGCTGCATCTGTGTTTGTCCTAGAATTGGCCCCTTTAAGTCATTTTGGTCTTATTGTATTGGAACTATGATTAGTCGAAAGAAAGGAACATTTGAGAATTTGAGCAGAAAACAAAAACACAGTTGGCCCCCTCTCTTCTTCATCTCTTCCACTCTTCCACCAAACAAAATCATAAAATCAACAAAGAAATCCATGATTAGGCCAACAAAAATGGTATAAGAGCTTGGGTTGAGTGTGATGTCAAGGGAGAGTATTCCATTGACGGAGAAAAATCGAGCTAGGTATTGAGTAGAGCACCATGGCTATGCAAGAAGGTGATTAAGTACCGCAAGGTGGATAACCATATTTGATGATGAGATCTACGATTATTGAAATATTTGATTTTACAGGATCTATGAGAGATTGTGGAAGGGTAGCAGAAATTTGAAGAAAGAAAGTGAAAATAAAATGTGTCACGGTTCCGGATCCCGACGAGAAGGAGAATAAGAAAGTTGCAAGAGCTCTCTATTTGACTCAAAGAGACATCTTCAATAAGATTTTTCCAAGAATAACCAGGGTCCAAACTTTGATGGAGGCATGGAGTTTTTGCAAAAGGAGTTTCAAGGAACCGAAAAGCTAAAATATGCAGCTTTTGTAAGAAATCAGATCACATAGAAAAAGATTGTTGGACCAAGAGAAATTGTTAACGGGACAGTTGCAAGAAGTATGTACATAAAGAGAAGTTTCTTAGGTAATGAGGAGTAAGCAAACTAGACCAAAGAAAAGTATATCAAGAAGAGAGATGATGAACGCACATTTCTATGCATGTCAATAATTGATTGAAAAGACGAAAGATGTGTGGTATGTTAATAGTGGATATATAACCCCATGATGGGTGACGAGTCAATCTTTTCAAGCTTGATAGCACCTCACTACCCAAATTATAATGGACAACGCTCGGTGGTGAAATCAAAGGGAAGAGTCACGATTGCAATTGCATCAAAGAAAGGTAGATTCATAATGTATTGCTACTGCCAAATTTGGCTCAAATTTTGCTAAGTGTTGGGCTATTGATTCAGCATGGTCATGCGTTTCACTTTGAGGGTGTGGCTTGGAGAATATTTGATAAAGTTGAGGCGAAAGTAGAACTGGCGACCCTAGTAAAAATGGAGAGTAATAAAAGTTTCCTCTCACTCTCAAGGCCGAAAGAAGTGTTGTCTTGAAGGGTTGGTGTAGAAGATGACTCATCGTTGTGGCACAAGAAGTATGGTCACTTAAAGTTAAGAGCTTGATGTTGATAAGCAAGAAGAATGTGGTGTGCGGGCTACCGACTATATAAGATAAAGCTGCATACGTGAGTCTTGTGCTCTGGGCAAGATATGATAAGTTAGGATTTTACAACGAAAACTTGTGTTTTCTGATCTTTATTTATCCGAATATACTTGAATATCCTATATTTAGGTTTATATTTTATGTTTTGAAGATATCAAAAAGCGAGCCAAAAAGGGGAAAAATTCGGACGAATAAAAAGACCGAAGAAATCAAAGCCGGAAACTCACGGAACAAAATATGAAAGCGCACCTGAACCGGACACAGGAGAGCATTACATCACACATAGGATTATAGATGCAAGGGCTGGAATGGAATGAATTCATTTGACAATCATTTGGCATCATTATTAGATGACATCATTGTTACAAGGATACAAATATAAACAGCTGAGTGGCCAAGAAAATAACAATTCGACTATGCATGTTTCATAGGCTATATAGTTGAAAATTACTTGGTCTACATGTGATTATGCGCTTAACTTGTAAAATTATGTGATCACACGTTTAGAGATGTCTCACATGCTAAGGATATCTGAAGATATATTGTGTTATTTATGAAAAAATCGTGTGAGATATCATGTTTAACTATATATGGAGAGTATGATGTCTAAATATGGATTCGTTTGAATTTTTCTATTATGGGATAAATCATGTGGATAATCTTTGCATGTATATTACTTGATCTTATATGGAAAAAATAGTTAGAGAATCTTCTTGTTGAAACTAAGGAGCTATAAAAGGGAAAGATGCTGATTGATTTACTTTATAAGATGTTGGCTAGATATCACATACGAAAAGTATTGTTATGGGTGATATCGTCCCAAATAGGAATATATTCCATGAATCAGAATTTGTGCTTTTACATAGAATTAAATCATACTATTATGAGCTTTGTGATCGTTGTGTTATTATATGATTGGCATGATTTGATTCGCATATTAATTGCTCAAAAATTTCGGGGATAGAGTGCATCTTTTGAATATTATCTTGTGATTGACTTTCCATGTAAATGTTGATTGAAAGGGCTTAAGCAACAGTTAGAATTCGAGCAACTGAACCAGCAAACGTACGCACACGAAAGAGAGTGAGCAGAATAAAACGATTTTAAGACTTTTGAGCGTTCACTTGTGATAGTCTTCTGCCATTAAGCTATTACTTGCGAATTTGAGCATACTGTGTGATTCCCTACATCCGCCATAAATTCTGTCTTCAGACGTGATCGGCACACGAGGAGGCAAGGTCGATGTTTACGCGCATATATAGGGAATGACTGTGTTCGAGGGGGGGGGGGGCTACGATAGCGAGCTGTTTTTGGTCGGGAATTGGAGATTCCATAAAGCGAAACACGGAGTGTGCAGTAACCTAGTTGTGTCTAGAGTTCGACTTCTTTCGGTTTGTGTACTAGGCACAATCATTTAGTTTTCTAACCAATTAAGGTAACAATATAGTGAATGACTTAACTCTTGAAGAACCAACGTCAAGGAGAGGAGTAAACCCCGAATAGGAATATAACCTCTATAAAAATCCGTCTCACGTTACTTTTCAGTTCTTTACAATTTTGCGTGAGATATATTCGACACACATATTGCGCGACTATGAGATAACCTACGAAATATTTTTTAAAAGTAATCACTTAGAAAGTTTAACATTTCCAGGATATCACATCAAAAGATTTTTGAAAAAGAAGTGAATTTTTTATAAGTCTAATTTTTATTTTTATTTTTTCTACTATCATTTTTTGTGTAACCGCAGTTCTATCATCTTTCTTCTTTGTGTTCTGTAAGATAAATGATGTAGC
This sequence comes from Linderniella brevidens, assembly GCA_004919715.1. Lineage (NCBI taxonomy): Eukaryota > Viridiplantae > Streptophyta > Magnoliopsida > Lamiales > Linderniaceae > Linderniella > Linderniella brevidens. The sequence goes on from SWDC01000146.1 coordinate 11,770,845, forward strand.
GATGCCCACAATACTCCATGAATCCTATGAGACATCCGGTGATGAACTAGAATGCGATTTATGTGGATCTGCATCTCACTAGTAAATGCAGATACATGTCTCAAAGATCGGGGTATTCTAGACAAGGGGCGGATAATTACTTTCAAGCTTGTTATCCAGAAGGCACATACTACAGGGTGACCGGTACAGGGAATCTACCAGAGCATGAAAAAGGAGTTGAAAGTGTGTCAAGTTGAATGTGTGTCACTTCCAATTCAAAGTATTGTACAAGAAGAGTCAAGTGCTAGTGTGCATGATGTTGCAGAGGAATAACAATAATCTCCAACAACAAATATCGGGTCAAGTTCATCACTCCAAACTCAATGCCGATAAGATTGAGATGTTTAAACATAGTTTATGCATGATGTAATTTTGTTCTTGTTGAGCCGGAGAACTTTGAGCAAGCAATAGGAGAAGAAGTGTGGATAAATGTCATAAAAGATGAGATAAAAATGATTGAGAAAAATTAGACATGGGAGTTGGTTGAGAAACCAAAAGAGAATGATGTTGTTGGCTTGAGTGGATATACAAACAAGACTAACATGGTTGGTTCGATGCACAAATATAATGCAAGTTGGTGGCAAAAGGAGACACTCAACAATCCGGTTTTGACTATCATGAGACATTTGCACCGGTTGCAAGACATGAAACTATTCAATTGTTGATTGCATTAACCGCACAAAAAGGTTGGAAACCTTACCAACTGGACGTGAAGTCCGCCCTCTTTAATAGGGTTGTGAAAGAAGAAGTGTATGTATAGCAACCATAAGGATTTGAATAGGAAGGTGGAGAAAATAAAGTATACAAATTGAAGAAAGCCTTTTATGAATTGAAGCAAACACCGCGTGTGTGGTACGAGATTATTGATGCATCTTGTCTAAACGCTTGTAGTGTTGCATCCGGTGATGGTCTCCTCACATGATTCCCGCTTGTATTTACTTCTAAAATTTTCCTCACGTCCCTTACCCCTCCATTCCTGAAATGTCATTCAAAGTGTATACCCTCGCCTTATGTGCGGGTTTGGGTCACTAGGATTTTATTTCACTCGATTGTTTTTATTTTCCTTTCACTCGGATTGAGGCATCTTAGCACGGCTCGAATAAAAATTCCGATGAAAAATTAGAAACAAAAACTACAGTAGACTCAAAGGGATAGAAGAAAGAAAAATAAAATAAAATCTGGAAATCAAGACTCTAAAATATTAATAAAATAGATAAAAATAGAATCTAAAGACTTTTGTTTCTTTTTTAATCTGCTAGTTTTTTTGCCTGGTGATGTTTTTATCATTTCTTGAGCTTTTGATTTTATTATCGGCTTTTTTTTTAAGACTCTAATACTATCAATCAAGGAATATGAGCTTTGATACCAAACTGATGCAATCTCAAAATGAGATTCACAGGAAAAAATATTAGATTGTCCTTGAAATATTTGACTCGAAGACCGAAATGAACTCATAAAATAAAAAAATAAATATAAAATGAACTAAAAAAAATATATAGAAACTCGACACGAACGGGGAAATGGTAGGATGTAATTTGAAGGACTCGAATCGTGCGAGTTGAATACGAAAAAAAATAGGATGCACATATAGCCTTTGGATCGCACCGAACAATTGATAGAATCCTATCCCTTCAAACCCAGCACCTCTAAATTACAGATTGAATTTGGTTGAAACCTTTTGACACCATAACTAGTTAAATTGCACGAAATACTAGCTAATTAGTTGAAGGAATTGCAAGCAAAACCGGCTAATTTGCGAGAAACTAAGGATATAAACTCATGGATTTATTTGAATCAAACTTCAATATAATTGTCGTCTAATACTCGTACATTATAAATAAATAGGCTAAAGCACAACTAAAAAATTAGCAACATTAAAACTAAATCCTAAATACGGGAATGACTAACCGAATAGCTATGTATTAGTCAAAGGGTCTTCTTAAAAAAACATGCAGACAAAGTGAGACCATGTGGTTGGTGCGTCAACTTTAACTATGTCCTTCAAAGTACCATCGTTGTGATCGAGAATTAGTCCCTTTATTTTGGACTTATTCAAGCTTTCAGCTAATGTAATTCTAAGTTGTTGAGACCGGCCCTAGAGCCCACGGGGTTTGCATCAGATATGTTGACGGATGAATGATTTAAGATTGACGTACTTTTTTTGGGGATTGAAGTTGATCAAAGTTAAGATGGTGTGTTAACTTATCAAATGAAGTATTCCCAAAATATTCTTGCTAAGTTTAAGATAGAAGACTGTAATACAACTACGACACCATTTTTGGTGAATGAAAAATTTGCGAAAGAGGATGGTAGTGGTTATACCGATGCGGCATAATATAGAAGTCTTGTTGGGAATTTGTTATATCTTACCATTATAAGGCTCGATATCATATATGCTTGGGGACTATTGTCTCGGTTTATGCATAAACGGAGCAAGACACAACTTGGAGTTGCCAAAAGAGTGTTAACATACATTCAAAGAGTTAAGGTTTCAGCCTTAGGTATGAAAGAAATGATGGAGAAAGTGTGGAGTTGATTAGTTTTTTAATTGTAATTGGACCGATAGTATGGATGATATGAAAAGTACATCCATATATACATTTACACTCGGATCCAATAGTTGGGAGTCAAAGAAGCAAGAGAGGGTAGCACACTATTCGGCGAAAGCCGAATATGTGTCGGCAAGTGAAGCTACGAAGTGAGTAGTTTGATTGAGAAATTTTCTAGAAAATGTAGGGAAAAGCACGATATCACAACGGTTCAACGGTTCTCTTTTGTGACACCAAGTCGTCAATTGCATTGTCAAAGAAAACCATGCTTCATGGACGGACCAAGCACATAAGATCTCGCATCACTATATTCGAGAGGTAGTCGCAGATAAATAAATTGAAATCAAGTACATGAAAAATCGAAGACTAATTAGCAAACATCTTCACCAAAGCTCATTTATCTTTCAGGATTGTTGGGTGTGAAAGATAAAAACATTAAGGTGGAGTGTTGAAATTAATGTCTTAAATTTAGTAGTGGGCTTTTTTTGTTTTGGGCTGAGTATGAGTTCTAGAATTGGCCCATTTAAGTCATTTGGTCTCCATTGTATTAGAACTATGATTCCTGCAAAGAAAGGAACATTGAGACTTTGAGCCGAAAACAAAAACGTATCGGGCCTCTTTCTTCATAACTTTCACTCTTCCACCAAATAAAATCATAAATCAACCAAGAAGGCCATGACTAGGCCAACAATTATTAGTCAACCGATATCGGTATTAGCACGCAACACATATCAATTATATCAAACATAGAACCGGGAGAGTTTCGCTCTCATCCATTAAATGGATAATCGTCGTATCCCATGAAGCAATCGCCCAGTGTGAGCTTTACGAAAAGGGAAGAATCGCACAAGTTGAGAATATCCCTTTGCGCTTGGGCCAAACACGTCCCACAGTCTTGTTGGCTAAGCTCTTCTCTGCATTCTGCGTATCCAAAAGCTTCGACGTAATAATAATAATTGGGAAATGAGTAATCGAGGTACAAATCTTTATCTCCCTGATTAGGGCATTCGTTTATGAGATTGTTAATCATTTGAGTCACGACCGGTCCATAAGGATCACGTTGTGTCCATTTATCCACACTGCATTGCATATCTGCAATGGTTGTGTTTGGAACACCTTTTACCATAGGAGAAAATAGCAAGAACAAGAAGATTATTGTGGCGCTGCTGGTGCTTATTGTCAGAAAATGGTGATGACCGATTTTTTCTTTTTACCTTTTTGTATGTCAATTGCGATACCTTTTGTTGTGATACGTACCTTGTGAGTTGTGCGTATTTGATGGCTTATGGTTTTTATAAGAGATTTCAGCCATTGAAGTTAGAGAAATTTATATATTACGTATGAACATAAGAGTAATACTAAAAGCATACCAACAAAACATGAAAATGACATACAAAAAAAATATATGTTTTTTTCATCGGTAGAATCACGTAAGAATAGACTTAGATGTCTTCGTTTATCGTCCCCAAGATAAAATCCATAGTATTTGTATTCACTATCTTAGTTATCGACTAACTTTGTCTTTGTTTACACCTAGCTGTGACCTTAATTATTTGTCAATTACAGAGAATTAAATTCCATTTCCATGGTCAATGTTAAAGGTAGTATTTCATTTAAATGAGTACGTATTAATAGCAAAAATGATTTTTGCATCATCACAGTTGTCCTCGTAAGGCCTTGACTTCGGAGTGCAAGGGGGAAAAAGATAGTACAACATGAGGTGAAGCTTCGGTTATAAAATTTTTTCTGGTTGAAAAAATATCAGTTCGATTTTGATACTTACCTTGTACTGTTTGTGATTTCGCATTAATTTACTACTACACCAAAAAGCTTAGCCTTAGACGTAGAATTAATTTTTTTTACAGGTGGTCGTAAGGATTTATACTGATTACCTCTTGTATATGATCTCTGATAATATGCTGGACAAGCTTTTAGATGAACTCAGGCAAATATGAATTGTTTCCTTATTATTTAGGTTAAAATTCATAAAATACCGCCGTGATATTGAAACTCATCATAAAAAACCTATGATTTTAAAATAACATAATACTCCCCTTTGGTTGGTCGGTTTATATTTAGGATGGTTTAAATTAGTAGTTCATATAAAACTAATTAGAGGGTATAAAATAATATGTTTGTTTGGTTAATGAGTTTAAATAAACACACATTTCATGTGTGTTTATTTAAACCATTGTACAAGAGTTTAAAGTTAGTATATATAAACTCATACTTTATATAAATCTACGAACCAAACAATTCAATATGGTCTAAACTAACTTTTAAAAGATCTAAACTCATGAACCAAATAAGGCCTTAGTGGTTAGTTATTTTTTCACATTCTCCTTATTTTCGGGGGTACAGTGATATGTTTTCTAAACCATAAGTGCTATGATGATATGTTTTCTAAACTATAATGGAATGTCGCGGCGTTTACAAATCACAAGCTAATAACGTGATTTTCAATTTAATTACAAGGGGTATAGAGGAGTTACCCTATTATTTAACACAAGACACTGACTCCGAATACGAAATTCATTACAAGAGCAAAAACACTCCAACGCAACATAAATCTTCAACTAAGAGAGAGCACGTTTCTTCTCAATAGAAAACGGATAATCGTCATATTTCATGCAACAATCCACCAACGCAACCTCTGCGTGAAGGGAATGATAACAATTGTTGTTCAGATACCACAAGGCTTGCGCCAAACACGTCCCACAGTCTTGTTGGCTCAGCCCTAAGTCGCAAGCTGCTAATCCGTAGGCTTCGGTGGGCCCATACGAGTAATCGAGAAAATATTCGTAATCGGGCTGATTAGCACCCTGGGCTGCTAGGTCAATGATCATCTGCGTGACGAGGGCTCCGTAGACATCGTCCGGGCCCCACCTTTCCGCCGCGCATTCGATACCCTCGATTGTGGTGTTTGGATTGGCTTTTACGGCAGTGATCGTGTAGTGAAAAAACAGCAGTGGAAAGACAAAAATCGCGACGCCGGTGATTGTTGGTGGAAAATGGTTGCCCATCTTTTCTATTCTTTTAAATATTTTTTTTCGAGTATTAGGATGACAAGTGACTCTAAATTTGGTTATCTTTTGTATGAATTGTTTAGTGGATGGTACAGTTTTCATGAATCTGTGCGGTATTTATAAGCGACTCCGGACCTTTATTTCATAATATATATATATGTATATATTGTATTTTATATAATTAATGTGAGCCTTCTAATAAGTGTCAATTTGGTATGTCAATTTGAATAATTATTGTTATTTTGTGATGAAAAACTAATAAATAAAACTTAAATAGTATTTCAAAAAATATTCAATCAAAATTTATAGGCTAACTCATAAAACAAACACGTGCTTTGAAATTCATCACAAAAAACCTATGGTTTTAAAATAACGTAAAATTCCATCGTGGTTTAGTTAACTTTTCACATTCTCCCTATTTTCGAAGGGTATGGTGATATGTTTTCTAAACGGTATGATGATATGTTTTCTATACCATAGAGGAGTCTCGCGAGGTTTACAAACCACAATGTAGTAACGTGCTTTTCAGTTTCACCACACAGGTATAGATGAGTTTATCCAAATTTATATACTATTCGAATTTAATTATTTAAGATTTTATTTAAAGTTTTATTTTGAAATTTTTTATGCTATTTGAAATAAATTATTCAAGAATTTATGAGCAATTCTAATTTCAATGTTTTATTAAGCACATGTATCGAATGTGCATGAATTAGTGATATTTATCGGCTTATGTTCAGTTTATGTATAGAGGTTAAGTAGCGATAAACCCAATCATCAACGGAGGATCCATTCCATGATACTACTGATGATATGAGCACTATTAAGATACATACTCCATATTACAGACAAAAACATTGTACATTCACTTCCCAAGTGGAATAATTCCATAATTTGCCAGCTTAGTTTGCTAAGGACAGCTATTCGTGTCTTGTCCGCTTAGATATGCCCTAAAACTATTGCATGCACGATAATATTATTGTAGATCACAAAGTCGAGTATTGTAATATAACATAATGGATCAAAATATGTGTTCATTGATCAGAGAATCTACGTCATTACGTATGTTGTCCAAGTAAATGCATAATATTATTGTAGATCACAAAGTCGAGTATTGTAATATAACATAATGGATCAAAATGTGTGTTCAGATTTGATCAGAGAATCTACGTCATTATGCATGTTGTCCAAGTAAATGCATAATATTATTGTAGGTCACAAAGAATCTACGGCCATGTATTTTGTATGATATGACACTATCATTCGTGAATAAAAGTCAGTATTTTACTTTGAAAAAAAAAAGATAATTTGCTTAACACGACGTAACCTTAAAATGGGGTTCGGATCCTCTATCCCATTCTAGTGTCACTTTGTGTGCATTTTACGAAAATATCATTACACTTTGCCCCGATCAGTGTTTAAACACCTGTAAATAATATTGAACCATAAATATTATTATATCAAGTGTATGAAAACATAAAAATTAATATTATTCTATATCATAGTTATCAATATCATATATGTTATTCTCTATCATATTTATCAATATTATATTTGCCCTTTTTGTGTATTTAAGCACCCAACATAATGATATTTATGGTGTATTATTTATGGGTGTTTTGGCGCTAGTCGGGACAATGTGTAGCGATATTTTTATAAAGCACATAATGACTATCCGAAAATGGGGAGAATGTGAAAAAATAACTAAACCACTAAGGCCTTGTTTGGTTCATGAGTTTAGATCTTTTAAAAGTTAGTTTAGACCATATTGAATTGTTTGGTTCGTAGTTTTATATAAACATTTTATTTTATAACCGCTAATTAGTTTTATATAAACCTTAGTAATTTAAAACCTCCTAAATATAAACCGACCAACCAAAGGGGGGTTTTATGTTATTTTAAAAGCATATGTTTTTTGATGAGTTTCAAATCACGTTGTTGTTTTATGAGTTTTAGCCTATAAATTTTGATTGAATATTTTTTTAAATACTATTTAAGTTTTATTTATTAATTTTTCATCACAAAATAACAATAATTATTCAAATTGACATACCAAATTGACACTTATTAGAAGGCTCACATTAATTATATACAATACAATATATACATATATATATTATGAAATAAAGGTCCGGAGTCTCTTATAAATACCGCACAGATTCATGAAAACTGTACCATCCCATCCAAAAATCTCAGCAAGGAATGAGCACACCTATTACCACCCATGTAACAAAAGAGAAAGAAACAGTAAAGAAAGAACACATTCACCAAGAATGCAACCGGAAGATGGTTTTGGGTTTTAAGGAATTACTTGTGAATTTAATGACTCATCTTGTATCATTTGGCCAAATGAGATGGATCTAATCATCATAAACAAACGAGACCACACAATCAACAATAGCTGATTAAATGGAAAAATTCAAATTATATGAAAAATATGCTTGATCCTCCGTTTGGATTCGTGGATTTCGATTTGAAATCCAGATTTCATCCAAATCACCCGTTTGGCAACCGTTCGGACTTAGATTTCGATTTCATCCAAAATCGAGGAGAATTCAAACCCTTTGTTGTTTGATGAATTTGAAATTCGACTGCAAATGGTCCAATTTCGAAATCCAAAAACCCGCCGTAACGATTTTCGTAAATACTAATAATAATAATAATGACAATTATGAGTGAACGATGAGTCGAGCCGACTTGCGTGCTCGATGAGGCGGCTCGAGCTCAACGAATGACTAGTCGAGCCGGCTCGCGAGCTCGACGAGGCGGTTCGAGCTCGACGTCCGATGTCGAGTTGGTTCGAAAATAGCTTGACTTAAGCTCGACGAACGATGAGTCAAGCCGGTTCGCGAGCTTGATGAGCCTACTCGACAAAAGCTATGCTCGAGCTCGACGAACGACGAATGATGATCGAAAGTTCGCGAGCCGACTCACAAGCTTATTTTATTTTGTTAGTTTTTTATTTTATTTTTCAACATTTTAATTTTTAATAAAACGTTCGAGGTCGAGGTCGACGAGCTTCATGAGTTGAAGCTCGAGCTCCATTTTGAAATCTGAATTCTGAAATCCTAACGTTTGCCAAACGATGAATTTGAATTTGAAATTAGGATTTTGAAATTTATAATTTAAAATCACGGAATTCAATTCATATCCACGAATTCAAATGCACCCTAATAGAATTGGTGAAATACCGAAACAGGAAAGAGTAGCTTCTCTTTAAATACTAAACCATCAGAGCTCTTTATTAGCAAGCAACGCTAGATTATCTGTCAATTGTCATTGTCGTTACAGGAGAGGAAAAACGATAAAGCCATGAAAATCAGGATAGTTGTCTTCATGCAATAAACGAACTAGGCTCGTATCTCATGAGGCAATCCCCCAGTATGAAAGCTACATAAACAGAAGAAGCGCAAAGGTCAAGAATATCTTGTCGAGCTTGGGTCAAACAGGTCCCACAGTCTTGTTGGCTCAGCTCTTCTGTGCATTCTGCGTATCCGAAAGCATCAACATAGAAATAATAGTTGTCAAATGTGTAATGAAGGTATAAATTTTTAAATCCCTGATTAGGGCATTCCTTTACTAGATCGTTCATCAAGACCGTCACAACCGCTCCGTAAGGGTCGGTTTTGGTCCATGTATTGTCACTACATTCCTTATCTGCAATGGTCGTGTTTGGATCGCCTCTTAATGCCTGGGAAAACAGTAAGAATAAGGAGATGATCATGGCACTGCTGGTTCTTATTATCGGAAAATGATGATGAAGACCCATTTATTTCTCTTACTATAAATGACCACTGTGATATCTTGGTGTGTGTCTGTAGGGTTGGTTCCGATGGATCTTAAGAGGGTTTTATAGGAAACTTCAGACATTGAAGTTTATGTAGAGTTTAAGCTAAGTGCCACGCGGTGTGACAGGAAAACCTGACTAGGGTTAAATTAGGTGGAATAAAACAATATCTTAAAGATGAAAATAGAAAAAAGTAATGCTAACAGTATGCCAACAATACATGAAATGAAATATTGATAAAATACATGAAATGACAGACAATGTATATATATGTATTCATTGATACAACCATCTAACAGTAGACTTCAATTGTCTTTGGTCGTCATCCTCGAGATATAATCCATAGAATTTACAGATAATAAAAATAATTGATTTTCATTAGGTTACAAACTTCGTGAAGTTGTTACTCAATGTCATAGTTTATTGAGAAGTATCGACTAGGTTTGGCTTTGTTTACATCTAGGTGTACTATTGGGAATAATATCCTTTACGTACGTACCTTTGAAGCCCAAAAGATATTTTTAAGTGGGTTTCTACTCTAAAATAAAATAATCTCAGCTTCTCCCAAGCTTTGCAATTAATCGACGTGGAATTGAATTTGATATCTCAACAAATATCCGCTCAAACACAAGACACAAAATAAACATTCTCATCGACGAAAATTATCTTCTTCATGTTCCATTCAATGGAGACGCCACATGACCATCATCATTGTCTCGTAGACTTTGATCGAATGCTCATTCTAACCAGCAGAGGACAAGTTACACCTTCGTTGGATTAGAACCTTGCTTGGATGTCAATTGTTGGGAAGTAAAATTCCGTCCATGCACATTAAGCTAAATGTATAAGCCCAAGTGATATTTCATTTAAAATTAATTGGCAATAGATAAGGCATTGATTAAGCTGATGTACACATCACGAACCTTGTAGTCAACTGATGTGAGATCCAATTTGACACCCCAACTTGCGTACATCAGAGCAATAATCATTAGTTAGTAGCAAAGGACGAATTTCCATTTCCATAGTGTTGACCTTTTTGGTCCGTATGCTTTGAAGAGTTTTGATGATCTATGTAATTAGGGCCATAACTTGAGCAATTCGATTATGATGTATTAAAATGTCTAAGTATATGATAATATTCGACTATGCATGTTGTATAGACTACATCATTTTAAAAAATGTCGAATATTTGATCTAGTGATTATGTGCTTAACTAGTAAAACTATGCGATCACATGTTATAGATGTCTCACATGCTAGAGAATATCTGATTACAGATACATTGTGCTATTTATGGTAAATCGTGTGAAATATCATGATGAGCTATATATGGAAAGTATGATGTCTATATATGGAATGTGCTATATCCGTTTGAATTTATCTATTCTGGAAAAAAATCATATCGATAATCCGTGCATGCATTCTACTTGATCTAATATGAAAAATCAATTAGGATTTCTTATTGCTAAATTAAGGAACCACCATAAAAGGAAAAGATCCTGATTGATTGACTTTATATGATGCTAGCTGGATATCACATATGGAAAGTGCTGTTATGGAAAATATCATCCCGAATAGAATTATATGCCTTGATTTTGAATATGTGCTTTTAAATGGAATAAAATCATGCTTGTGACCGTTGTGATATTATTTGAATGGCATGATTCGTTGGCATATTAATTGCTCGATTATTACATGGATTATGTGCTATTTTGAGGATTAATCTTGTGATTGACCTTCCATGTAAGTGTTGATTTGAAAAGGCTTATATATATGAGCAACACCTAGAGGATCAAGCTAACGAGAACCTGTGAAAAGTACGCGCACAAAAGTTATTGAGGAGAAGAAAACAATTGTGACACTCTGAGCGAAAAACTTGCTAATAGTCTTTTGTCGTTGAGCGATCATTTGCGATTATGAGCGTACTGAGTGATAACATCCTCCACGCCATACATTCTGTCTTCGGACGTGCTGTCTTCGAACGTGAGGTACACGAAGGAGGCAAGGTCGACGTTTACGCGCACATAAAGGGAAGGACTGTGTTCCGGGGGCCTTCGGTAGCGAGCTGTTTCCGGTTGGGAATTGGAGATCCCCTAGAGCGAAACTCGGCGTGCGGTAACCTAATGTGTCTAGTGTTCGACTTGTTTAGGTTTGTGTATTGAGCATAATCAATCAGTTTTGTAACCAATTAAGGTAACATTATAGTGATTGATTAACTCTTGAGGAACAAACCTCAAGGAGAAGACTAAACCCCGATTGGGGATATAACCTCTATACAAATCCTGTCTCACGTTACTTTCAGCTATTTATATTTTTCGTAAGATATATCTGATACACATCCGATGCAACTAGGAGATAACCGAAGAAACATTCTTTGAAAAGTATTCACTTAGAAAAGAAAGGTTTATAGGATATCACATCTAAAGTGACTGAAAAAGAAGAAGATAAATTTTTATAAGCCTAATTTACCCTCCCCCTAGGCGTATTTTACTTCATTTGGTATCGGAGTCAGGTTACTCAAATGACAGGCCTAACACGCCTGAGTGAAATATCTAATGTCTTCTTCGAGTTTTGATGTATTTGTAGAGGGGAATCCCATTCTAGGCCACCACTCTTCGATGGAATGAACTACGCTATATGGAAGAATCGCATGAAGGAATTTCTTCTGGCATTTGACTATGATCTATGGGATATCATTACGACCGGGCCATATATTCCCGTAAACAAGGATCGAATATCAAGGAAAGCTACAGAGTACGATGTAGCAGATAAACGTGAAATTTCATTAAATGCTAAGGCGAAAAATATGATCGCTTGTGCACTGACGAGGGAATAATACAATCGCGTAAGTTTGTGTATATCCGCTAAAGACGTGTGGGGGATGCTGCAAGTCACTCATGAAGGAACCACTCGAGTTGTACAAGAAAGAATAGCGCTCCTAACTCATCAATATGAGTTGTTCACTATGGAAGTTGATGAAACTATAAGTCAAATGTATGCAAGATTCATGACCATCATCAATAAGATGTTCTCCCTTGGCAAGATCATTCCCGACAACGAGAAGGTTCGAAAAATCTTGAGATCACTTCCGAGAGAATGGAATCCCAAAGTTACTGCTATCTATGAAGCCAATGATTTAGATGCGCTATCTGTCTCCAAACTAATAGGATCTCTCAATTCATATGAGATGACTCAACTATCCATAAAAGAAAAAATGCAAGCTAGGAATCAACAAATCATTGCTTTTAACGCTGATCAAGAAAGTGATTTTGATGAAGGCATCGAAGAAGAAGAGGATATGATGAAGCAATTAGCCATGCTGACCAAAAGATTTGAGAAGTTCCGACAAAGAAGAAGATTCAAAGGGAACTCCAATTCCAACAAAAGAACAAGGGAATAATCCGGAAATAATGTCCAGAAATACTTCAGGTGTAATAATCCAGGCCACTTTGCTTCAAATTGCACATTACCATGTGATGATTAAAAGACAAAGAAGCAGAAGGCCATGGTGACAAACTGGGAAGATTCCGAGAATGAAATAACAGAGGAAGAAAACCCTGCTTACGTGGCTGATGATGACCATGTATCTTCTTCATATACTATTAAGAAATATAATATTTTTAATGAATTATATGCGAGTATGGAAGAATCTCCCGATAAGCCCTCCTCAGTTTTTGAAGTAGATGAAAGTAAGGAAGAGTTATGTGAAATAAGTCAAAATGCTCATGAAAAGATCAAGTAGCTCAAGTCGCTAACGAAAAAGTTGGCTAAACAGCGAGATGACTTCGCGAGAGAAAAATATCATGCTGATCTAGAATCTCACGCTTGAACGCAGAGATAGATTCTTCTAAGAGAGAAAAAGTTCAATGCGATTGCGACGAACTTGAAAAGACAAACATCGATATATCTAGAGATATCACTGCACTTAGACATTCCTTAGAAGAAAAAGAGCGTACCATTGATAGACTGAAGGAAAGCAAAACCTAGATATGCCTAGAAATACTGGAAAATCAGGGATTGGATATTCCATGGTAGAAGAACATGTTGCACCCGTTGTACGAAAACCAAAATGCTTTTCATGTGGTCATCATGGTCATTATTTATACAACTGTTTTCTGAAGAGAGCTGATAAATTGAAATATATTTGGAGGCCAAAGAAATTCCCTGATAATCATGTTCCTAAAGCTGGTCTACCTAAGTTCGTGAGATCACATTTGAGGTGTATGATATCACATGTCAAGATGAGTTACTTTGCTACTAACATGTTAGGACTCAACCAACATTGGGTACCTCAGAAAAGAACTCATTCTTGCAGGTACAACGAAGAAGTTCGAGCAAGAAAAACATGTGGTACCTCGATAGCGGGTGTTCCCACCATATGACAGGTGATATCAGTAAATTCGTGTCATTGAAAGCATATGACGGAGGATATGTTTCATATGCTGACAACACCAAAGCTAGGATCATTGGAGTTGGAACTGTCGGTAACAATTTACATACTACAATCGACGGCGTATGGCAAGTTAAGGATTTAGAACATAATTTAATTAGCATAAGTCAGTCGTGCGATAAGGGTTATATCGTAACTTTTATAAATGATAACTGCATAGCTAAAACTGATGATGAAATTATATTTAGTGGATCTCGGTATAGCAATATGTACTGCATAACTCTTGATGATATCACTAACCAAAATGTCAAGTGCTTAGCAGTTACACATGATATCACATGGTTATGGCATAGACGATTGGGACATGCAAATACGGAGCTGATATCTCATATAACCAGCAAAGAACTGATAAGAAGTGTTCATGACATGAAATTCACCAAGGACAGAACGTGCAAAGCATGCCGAATGGGTAAGCAGACTAAGACGTCATTTAAGGTAAAGAATATGATATCTACTTCCAGACCTCTGGAACTACTTCAATGTTGACCTTTATGGTCAAGTTCCGACAATGTCTCTGCGAGGTAAAAGATATGCATTTGTTATTGTAGATGACTATCTAGGTATACATGGGTGATATTTTTTGCACATAAGAATGAAGCATTAGATAACTTTGCACCACTAGTAAAGAGACTTGAAAATGAGAAAGAAATGAACCTATGCAAGATACGCAGTGATAACGGCCTAGAATTTGCCAATAAATCATTTGCAGCTTTCTGATCAGATTGGTATAGTCATAACATTTCTGCTCCTATAACACTCCAACATAGCGGCGTAGTTGAGCGGAAAAATAGGGTGTTACAAGAGATGGCTAGATAAATGATACATGAGTATGATATTCCCAAATAATTATGGGCATAAGTTGTTAGTACAACCTGCTATGTGTCTAATCGTGTCTTCCTTATATCATTATTGAAGAAAACCTCCTATGAACTTAGGAACGGTAGAACTTCAAATATAGGATATTTTCATGTGTTTGGTTGTAAGTGTTATATGTTAAATGATAGAGATAAAAGAGGAAAATTTGACTCTAAGGTAGATGAAGGGATATTCCTTGGTTACAGTCTTCGTTCCAAAGCTTACTGCGTCTATAATAAAAGGAACAAGATTGTTCAGGAATCTATACATGTGACCTTTGATGAGATTCCTACCGCATATGCTACTAATGAGGAAGGTTTTGAATTACCTCGTGCAGAAAAACATGTTTCTGAAGAAACAAAGGAGGATATTCCAAAGGAGGAAAACACTGATGCACTGGAACCAGAGGCATCAGATGAACAACATCGCAGAAAGTTCAAGCATGCTTCCAGTCATCCAACATATCACGTTATAGGAATATCACCTCTGGAATCAAAACACGAGCAGCTGCATGAAATCAATATACACATGCATCCCATGATGTGTTGCTCTCAATAATAGAACCAAGAACCATCCATGACGCACTAGATGACAAATAATTGATTACCGCAATGGAGGATGAATTCTCACAATTTGAAAAGAGCCAAGTATGGACGATTGTCGAAAGGCTGGACGAAGAATCCATCATAGGAACAAAATGGGTGTTTCGCAACAAACTTGATGAACACGATAAAGTGACTAAAAATAAAGCAAGGTTAGTTGCAAAAGGTTATTCCTAGGAGGAAGGTATAGATTTCGAAGACTCTTTTGCTCCCGTAGCTAGATTAGAATATATACGTGTTTTACGTACTTATGCATGTTTTAAAAGATTTAAACCTTTTCAAATGGACGTAAAAGTGCCTTTTTAAATTGTGTTATAAATGAGGAAGTTTACGTCGAACAACCTCCCGGTTTTATAAAAGAAGGATTTTCAAATCATGTTTTCAAACTAAATAAAGCATTGTATGATTTAAAGCAAGCCCCTAGGACATGGTATGAAAGATTGAGTAAATTCTTGATAGACATGGGATTTACTACTGGAACTATTGATAACACCATGTTTATTAAGTATGAATGTGATCACATGCTGTTAGTACAAATTTACGTTGATGATATAATTTTTGGAAGTACTAACAACCTTCTTTGTGAGGAATTTTCTAAGTCCATGCAGAAGGAATTCGAAATGAGTCTAATGGGAGAGCTGAACTACTTCCTTGGGTTGCAAATAAAGCAACTTGACTCGGGAACATTCATATCTCGGACAAATACAGCAAGGAACTGCTAGTAAAATTTGGAATGAGTGATTCCAAGGTGCTTTCCACTCCTATGCATCAGACCACCAAAATCGATAGTGATGAATCAGGTACTCAAGTTGATCAAACTTAATATCAAGGTATGATCGGAAGTCTCCCTTAACTGCAAGTAGACATGATATCATGTTTGTTGTTCACATGTGCTCGAGATATCAATCGAATCCTAAGGAATCTCACTTGACATCGGTCAAGCGAATACTTAGATATATAAAACGCACTGTTATGGCCTTTGGTATTCCACTACCAATGAATTCCCATTAGTGGGATATTCAGATGCCGACTATGTTGTCTGTAGAGAAGATAGAAAAATTACTAGTGGTACTGTTAGTTACTTGGGAATTCCCTGGTAACTTGGTCTAGTAGAAAGCAAAATGTTGTCGTCCTTTTCACAACTGAAGCTCAATATATGGCTTTAGAAAATTGTTGTCAACAAGTTATTTGGATGAAACAAACCCTTAGTGATTTTGGGATAGGTTATGACAAAATTCCTATTCTTTGCGATAGTATCAGTGCCATAAGTATTACTAAGAATCCGGTGCACCATTCTCGTACTAAGCATATAGAGGTTAAGCATCAGTTTATACGAGATCATGCTCAAGAAGGGAACATCGGCGTGGAATTCGTAGAAACAAATGATCAGCTTACTGATATCTTCACGAAGCCCTTAATCGAGATCATATTCTGCGACTTCCATGATCGACTGGGAATCACCGAGCTAAATAAGGTTAGATAACTTTCCAAAATTCTGCAAGTTATCCTAAAAATTCTAAGATTCCAAGTCTAGAGCTATTTTTCATAGAAATTCGTATTAACTTCAACTTTTAGAATTATTCATAAGATCTTATCCTAATTTCAGTTTTTAGAATTATTCTTAAGATCTTATCCTAATTTCAGCCTTTAGAATTAATTCTAAGATCTTATTCTTATTTTAGCCTTTAAAATTATTTTAGGAAAATAAGATCTTTTCGATTTTATCTCAAATCAGTCTTTAATAAACCTTTCCTTATTTAAAGTAATCCTGTCAAAACACTCAGAGATATCTGACACCTCGATTAACGGTTTATTCCAATTGTGAAATTCAAATTTTCAAAATTTGATTTCCATCCTTATCTTATCCTTGTTGAAAACCGTTCCTATTCTATAAATCCCAAAAGAATAATCTATCTCCTTACTTCATCCTCATCCTCAAAACTTTCGTCTCTTCTCAAACCTCTCCATCTCCTAAAATGGTGAAACCCGCTGGAACTAAAAGTGCTTCAATCGAGCAAAGCTCAAGCAGAAAATGCAAGGAACCCATGTCCGACGAGTCGAACTCCGATCCCATTCCTAACCCTCTTCTGCTCGAACCACTCACTCCACGGTTTAAGCCTCGAGCAAATCTCCTCCCACTGCTAAGCCGAAACCCGTGAAGAAGGAGAAGGTTGCTAGAAACAAGAAGCCGACTCCGATCGATGACCCTATTTCGATTCGTGAGCCCACTCCGTCTCCTGAGCCGATGCCTTCGCCGCAGCCCAAGGAACCCTCTATCGAATCACCTAGAAAATCTTCTCCATCCACGGTTAGAGAACCATCTCCGATCGAAGAGATGGCAAAATCTATGGAGGACGATGCTGAAGAAATCGAAAAGGAGGAGAAGGAATCAAGTCTGGCTACTTTCGATTTAAACAAACCAAGGGAGATTCCTGAAGAAGTGATGTTTCTGAACCATGTTTCGAAAGAAAACTTCAAAGGCTTTGCGAAGAGAGATACCGCGAGAGGGCAAGGGGTTGCGTTCAGTACGTTGCCTGAGAATCGTGTGGTCACTTGGCTTATAGAGTTCGGATGAGAGAAGTTGTTGAGTATCAATAGGACCTGCTACCCTGAAGCGGTCAAGCTGTATTATGCTAACTTCGATTATGAGTAAAGGGATACGAGATCACCATCACCTCGTATGTGCTCGGAAGGAAGATTGTGTGCACAAGGGAAAAGATGAACGAGATGTTGGGAGTTGCGGATGAGGGTATATGTCACTAAAACGTGAATGACTGGTGTGATTCCGTAGAGTTCAAGTGCTTGGAAGTCTTTAGGACACTTTGGAATACCAATATCAAGCCTAGGTTTTCCGATGGAGAAGCGCTGAACCAGCAGCACATTGACCACTTCTTTCTCCACAAAGTGCTTAACATGACCCTCTGGAGTCCTAAGATCGAAAGCAGAGGCCATTCCACTACCATGACTTTCATGAGCACTTTCGCCATGTACATGGTCTCGCAAAACAAAAAGTTCAATCTTGGGTTCGTTATCATGAAATTCATGATCCAGGCCTTTGAGAGCAATGATAAACCACTCCCGTATGGAATGCTATTGACCCACCTATTTTAGTGTGAGGGAATAACATTGCCCCCTGCTTGGGATGATGATGCAAAGCACGTTGTGGATGTGATCACCCTGAACAGAATGGGTATTCATCATAACAAACATGGCTGGTTCAAGGTAAAAGAGAGTCAGAGCGTAGTACTCAGAAGAAGAAGTCGACTGCTAAGGGAAAGGTGAAGGTTGTGGAGCTGAGTGGATCTGGTGAGGAACACGATGTCGATGAGGATGTGATAACTGCGATCCGGTATGATATCACCGATATCAAGGCTAACAACCAGAAGCGCTTCAAAAAGATCAAGGAGCAGAACTCTGAAATCCTGCTTAAGTTGTCAAAGATCAAGAAGGAGCAGAAGAACTCCGAAATCCTGCTTAAGTACGATAGTGATACCAGCTTTTAGGATGTCTTCCCTTATCATATCTCACTAGCTTTTTTCTTAGGTTCTCGTTCATGTCTGTGTTGCCTGTGTGGTTGGTCACTCCCTCTTTTTGATGTTGAATGGGGAGAATTAATGTAACTAATGTGTGGTGTCGTTTGGAGTCTAGTGGAGTCGTATGGTTGTTCGATGGCTCAGTACGTATGGAACATATTTATATTTTGATGATGTATCCATGATGCCTATTATCATGCTTATTTGTGCTTACTAATTGTTATGTCTTGATAAATATCTGCGGCCTGAACCATGTTTGGAAAATGCGCACTTAGGCAAGGGGAGCACACGAACTGGTAAGTTTGAAACTCATTTATGATATATCTATGCAGGTTACATGAAATATATCTGCATTTAGGCAGGGGGAACATATATACTTTGTTTTTTAGTTGCTGAAAAATAATATGCTCTGATTGGATCATGAGGTATTTAGACATATGCATTAGGAATTGCGTGATCGAATATGCTTACATGCTTCCGTGATGCATAAATTACATGTCATCATCAAAAAGGTGGAGAATGTTAACCTTTTTGGTCTGTATGCTTTGAAGAGTTTTGATGGGCCATAACTTGAGCAATTCGATTATGATGTATTAAAATGTCTAAGTATATGATAATATTCGACTATGCATATTTTATAGACTACAGAATTGAAAAATGTCGAATATTTGATCTATATATAATTGTGCTTAACTGGTAAAACTATGCGATCACATGTTATAGATGTCTCACATGCTAGGGAATATCTGATTCAGATACACTGTGCTATTTATGGCAAATCGTGTGAGATATCATGTTGAGCTATATATGGAAAGTATGTTGTCTATATATGGAATTTGCTATATCCGTTTGAATTTATCTATTCTTGGAAAAAATCATATCGATAATCCGTGCATGCATTCTAATTGATCTAATATGAAAAATCAATTAGGATTTCTTATTGCTGAAATTAAGGAACCATAAAAGGAAAAGATCCTGATTGATTGACTTTATATGATGCTAGCTGGATATCACATATGAAAAGTGTTGTTTTGGAAAATATCATCCCGAATAGAATTATATGCTTTGACTTCAAATATGTGCTTTTAAATGGAATAAAATCATGTTTGTGACCGTTGTGATATTATTTGAATGGCATGATTCGTTGGCACATTATTGCTCGATTATTACATGGATTATGTGCTATTTTAAGAATTAATATTGTGATTTACATTTCATGTAAGTGTTGATTTTAAAAGGCTTATATATATGAGCAACACTTAGAGGATCGAGCTAACGAGAACCTGTGAAAAATACGCGCACAAAAGTTATTGAGCAGAAGAAACAATTGAGACACATTGAGCCAAAAACTTGCGAATATTCTTCTGCCTTTGAGCGATCATTTTTAAATTTGAGCGTACTGAGTGATAAAATCCTCCACGCCATACATTCTGTCTTCGGACGTGAGGTGCAATGAGGCAAGGTCGACATTTACGCGCACGTGAAAGGGAAGGACTGTGTTCCGGGGGCCCTTTGGTAGCGAGTTGTTTCCGACTGGGAATTGGAGATTCCTTGGAGCGAAACTCGGCGTGTAACTTAGTGTGTGTGGTGTTCGACTTGTTTCAGTTTGTATTGGGCTTAATTTGTAATCGATTAAGGTAACATTATAGTGATTGATTAACTCTTGAGGAACAAACCTCAAGGAGCGGACTAAACCCCAATTGGGAATATAAGCTCTATAAAAATCATGTCTCACGTTACTTTCAGCTCTATATTTTTCGTGAGATATATCTGATACACATCCGACGTAACTAACTGATAACCAACAAAACATTCTTTGAAAAGTATACACTTTGAAAAGAAAAGTTTCTAGGATATCACATCTAAAAAGTGATTGAAAAGAAGAAGCTAAATTTTTATAAATTCACCCCCCTCTTAAGCGTATTTTTTACTTCACATAGTCAACGTTAAAGGAAATATTGTATCGATTAAATTGATTCCCTAATGCATAAGTATTAATTTCGAACATGAGTTATTCATATTATAAACTTAAAAGCTTTGACATTGCTATTCTTGATTTTTTTCGTGTGTTTGTAGTTACATCTGTGGCCCTATCTATACATGAGTTCATATGCTTAAAGATGAGAAGTAGCCTTTTGGGAGATTACATAAGTAAGCGACGCTACTATCCTATTTAATCTGATTAATATCCTCGATGTGTTTAGTCCCTTGATCTGTGTCTTTTACCTTTGATCTTTAACACATATAGAAGCTTTTCTGTGATGTTTTAGCTAGTTGGACAGATCTTCATTTGATTTTGATATTTTTCTTATTTTGTTTGTGAATTCATATATCGTTTTACTAATTTACAAGAAGATCATAATCCCAATCCGATATTCATTACACGCAAGAATAAAGACTCTCCAACAAAACATGAAACTTCAACAACGCTTAGCCCTTTTCTTCGGTATATATAAAACGGATAATCATCGTATTTCATGCAACAATACACCATTGCAATCTCTGCATAAAGGGAACGGGGCACCTAGTGACCAGATCCATCAGGGCTTGGGGCAAGCACGTTGTGCAATCTTGTTGGCTCAGGGCAAAAAATACAAGCTGATAATTCATAAGCCTCGGTTGGCCCGTAGGAGTAGTCGAGAAAATATTCATAATCGGGCTTATTAGCACCATGAGCTGCTAGGTCATTGATCATGTGCATCACGAGCCCTCCGTAGACGTCGTTCGGGCCCCACCTATCCACGCAACATTCGATACCTTCGATTGTGGTCTACGGTAGTAACCATATAGAGCAAAAGTAGCAAAGGCAAGAAAGCGGTCACGAGGCAATTTCTAGAGAATGATGATTCATCTTCCTGTGTTTATAAAAAAATTTTGAGTAATACAATGAGTACGACTTTGATAGTATATTTTTGTGTGACTTGTATAGTAGATGCTATGGTTTTTGCGTAAATGTGTGAGGATTTATAAGAGACTTCGACCTTGTATTGCATAAGATGTTATGGTTTTGAGGGGATTAGAGATAAATGAATAAGAAAAGGAAGCATAGAGAATTGATCGGCACTCACTGGAACAGTAGAACACGTTAACTTATTGGAATTAGGCTTTCATTCTAGACTATTACATTCAAAATAACTAAACTAAGCTGGGCCCAATAGAAGAATAGGACCAGATAGAATTAGTCTCAAACTTAACAGTCTCCATCTTGAGACCAATTGCGCCAAAACCGACAGTACAAAAAAGCAAAGATAAGCTAGCATATTCCGACTACACTAGCACCGAAAAGAAGATTGAAATTCTAGCAAAAGCTAAAAGATAACCGACACTGAGCGCATGCGGAACTGAACTTTGCTATCGAAAGAGGATTGGTGAGCATGTTGGCCGGGTTCGATTCGGTACCAATCTTGTTTACAAAAACGGCACCATCCGAGACTACATCTCGAATGAAATGGTACCGGATATCGATATGCTTCGTCCTCTCATGATCCATCCGATCCTTCATCAAGTGGACCGCACTTTGATTATCGCAAAACACCGCAAGAGAGCCGACGAAAGAAGATAACTCACCCGCAAAAGCTTTAAGCCAAAGCGCCTCCTTGATAGCCTCGGTTACGCCATGTACTCGGCCTCGGTCATTGAGAGTGCAACGGTAGTTTGAAGTTGAGACTTCAAACTACTTGCACAATCTCCAAGGGTAAAGATATACCCCGTCAAAGACGTCCTCTTATCAAGATCGCCTCCAAAATCCGAATCAACGTAGCCAGTTAGTGCTCCATTTCCCTTTCCAAACTCTAAACGAACATCAACGGTACCTTTCAAATAGCAAAAATCCATTTCACCGATTCCCAATACCCCTCCGGGACAAGAAAGGTACCTACTGCCACACTAACGGCTTGTACAATGTCGGGCCGAGTTTACACCATCAAGTACATAAGACTCGAACCGCACTCGAATTTGTAACCTTTTCCATATACTTCTTCTCATCGTCGGATTTAGGACTCAAAGTGGCCGAAAGCTTGAACTGCGCCGAAAGAGGAGTTGACACACTTTTAGCTTCTCCATGTTAAATCGAGATGTCCTTCCCCTGAAAGCTCTTTGGAGACAGATAAAGCTTCCGATTTGATCGATCCCTTGTAATCTCCATACCAAGGATTCTTTTAGCGGCCCCCGAATATGTCATCTCAAATGCCGAGCTAAGTTGCTCTTTCAACCTCTTGATATCTCTCATGTTAGAAGCCGCAATCAAGATATCATCCACGTAAAGCAACAGTAGATGAAACCACCGTCCAATTTCTTCAAATATACTCAAATATCATAATTGGAATGAGAGAAATCGATACTAACCATGAAAGAGTCAAAGTTCATATATAATTGCCGAGACGATTGTTTAAGGCCATAAAGAGACTTCTTGAACAACCAAACATGGTCCTCCTTCCCCATAACCTCAAAACCCTTTGGTTGCCTCACGTAAACTTGCTCCTCTAAGTCACCGTGCAAAAAGGGCGTCTTCACATCGAATTGCTCTACTCCAAATCCTTCGTTGCAATCAAAGAGAGCGAAACATGAATGGAGGTATGTTTTACCACGGGAGACAACAAATCGTTGAAGTCTAGACCTTGTATTTGGCTATAACCCTTAACCACAAGCCTTGTCTTAAATCGAAAGTCTTCGGAATTTGAGCCATTCATCTTTCTCTTGTACACCCACTTGCAAACCACAACCTTCTTGTCTTTTGGTGGCTTTACAAGTGTCCAACATTGATTTCTCCCCAAAGCTTAATATCTTCATTCATCGTGGCAACCCATTCACCCGCATCTTTGGAAGAAATTACCTCCTTAAAGGAAGATGGCTCACAAAACTCCACCTCTTCCGCAATAGCCAAACAATGAGCAATGTCTGAGAAACCGTACATTACATGTACACGGGTATCTCTTCTTGATCGGTCCCTAGCTAAAGAGTAAGGTTGCTCCTCTCTTTGGACTCCTTCACCATCATAACCAATGGCTTCTTCATGCGGCATAATTTGCTCATTTTCGTCATCTTCCTCATGTGGAACCGTCACCTCTTACTCCCCTTTTTTTCAACATTCTCATTCATAATCGGCTCGGAAGGAACATCATTCGCTTTCAACATGGCCAATTCGTCAAAAGTGATGCCACTTCAGATGAGAAACTTCGACGTTGTAGGATACCATAATTTGAACCCCTTCACAGTCATGGGATACCCAACAAAGACACACTTCTTTGCCCTTGACTCCAACTTCCCCTCATTCACATGAGCATAAGCGGGACTACCAAACACCCTCAAGATAGAATACGCCGCCGGCTTACCCGACCAAACCTATATGGGTGTCTTTCACTCAATAGAAGTGGTAGGAGAAAGATTCATCAAAAAGCAAGCGTTGCTCACGGCCTCCATCAAAAACTCCTTACCCAAGCCCGCATTGCAAAGCATTCATTGAGTCTTTTCAAGCAACGTTCTATTCGCCCTTTTTGCAATCCCGTGATTGTGGAGTGTTCTCAACCGTCTTGTGACGGACAATGCCTTCGTCCCTAAAAAAGTCATCAAACTCACAGTTGCAAAATTTCAAGCCATTGTCGGTTCTTAACCGCTTCACCTTCTTTTTCGTTTGCTTCTCCAAAAGAGTCTTCCACTTTGAAGATTTTGAACATTTGATTCTTCTCTTTCAAGAAGTAAGTCCAAACCTTTCTAATAAAGGTAAGCATGTAACGGGGACTACCACCTTTCGATGGCTCACGAGAAGGCCCCCAAAGATCCGTGTAGTCCAATGTTCTCTTGGTCCGATGAATGGCCATAAAGACGCTCAACCTCTTTTGCTTATCAAACACACAATGCTCACATAACTCCAAACTAGTTGTGTATTGGCCACCCAACAGGCTCCTCTTGCTCAATATGGTCATTCCCCACTCAATCATATCCCTAACCTCATATGCAACAATTTCGTAACATCATCATCCGAAGTAGAACCCGCAATAGCGTCCGAGCGCGTGACCGTGAAACCTTGCAAGAAGTAAAGAGTACTGACCCTCTTTGTCTTCATAATGGTGTGAGCTCCCTTTGAAACTCTAAGGACCCTCCTTTACTTTGGGACTTCCATCCTTTCTCTTCGAGAGAACCCAAAGAAATTAAATCTTTTTCAAGTCGGTATATGTATCACCCCCTTTAGCCTTCGAATCTTGCCATCATGACACCTTACCTTGACTGAGCCAACGCCGACAACCTTGCAAATATTGTTATTACCCATGAGCACATTGCCTCTTGATGATTCCTAACTCTCAAATAAATCTATATTTGCAGTCATATGTTGAGAAGCACTCGAATCCACAATCCAAGAACTGTCATCCTTGACACTAACATCAAACACACAAAGAGTGTCAACCATATTAGTATCATTAACTACATTAGCCTTCGCACAAGCACCCTTTTCCTTCTTTTGTTGCTTTTTCCACTTGTAGCAATTCGGCTAAATGTTTCCCTTCTTGCTGCAATAGTGACAAATGATGTCCTTGTATGTAGATTTTGAATGGGACTTTGATTTATTCGAGGTCCTCTTTAGGTTTACCTCGATCAACAACACAAACGACGCCCTCGATTCCCTTCTCAATATTGATCATCGCATTATCAAGATGCAACTTCGCTTACAAGTTGCTCTTTACATCCTCAAGGGTAATCTTGTCTCTAATATACACCATCATGTCTCGAAATGCCGTAAAAGAACCGGGTAACCAACACAATCACAAGAGAGCTTGATCTTCATCCTCTACCTCCACCCCCAACTTAAGTTATTCAAAATTGAGGTGTAATCCGCAATATGAACCGGAAGAGATATACCTTCGTCTATACTGAGAGTGTAGAGATGCAACTTTAATCGCAATCGGTTAGTTAGAGACTTCTTCATGTGAATATTCTCTAACTGTTCCTGCAAATCCTTAGCGGTATTTTCTGACAACACCTCTTGTAGTGTCGCATTACTCAAGCACAATTGTATAGTAGAGAGTGTTTATTCATCAATTTTATTCCACCTCCTATCTGTGACGCCATCATCCATCTTCTCTCTACCAAGAATGACGCCCTTGAGCCCAAGACTCGACAATATGATGGTCATCCGCACTTGCCAAAGTACAAAACTCGTATTCTCATCGTACTTCTTGATATCAAATATAGTCGACATCTCCATCTCAATCAAAAACCCCAAAATATCAAAACCCACAAAATCCACAATATACCAAATTTCACCAAACTTAAAAGAGAGCAAAATCCGACACCGTAGACGATGTAATCGACGAAATTGGAGTCTCTGATATCAATTTTATTAGGAAGAAAATACTCCTTCAGCCCAGCCCAAAAGCCCAAACTCATAAGCCCATGGGGTCCTCTCTGAAACAAATTGTTGATAGAGGGAGTAGCCCATAATGGTGTAAGTTGGTTCTAATTCATTAGCATAACCAATGTGAGACATGTGTTTGATACCCAACAAACCTCCCCTCAAACATAGAACCACCAATCGAGCCTCCCCTTCAACAGTAATCATCTTGTACCGCTCTTATTGGCGAACGGGACACGCCACCTGAACGCTTGTCAGGAAGACTTTTGACACAAGGTACCAAATCGGATTCAACATAATCCGCACGCTCTCCTTAGCACATCGCTGCAAGGGTCGGGGACACACATCCACATCGTCAATGGGCCGGCACCTCGCTTTGATACCAGTTTGTTATGATTTTGAGGGGATTGGAGATAAAAGAATAAGAAGAGGAAGCTTAGAGAATCGATCGACACTCACTGAAATGGTAGAACACATTAACTTCTTGGAATTAGGTTACATTGTTCACTAGACTATGACATTGATAATAGCTAAACTAGGTTGGACCCAGTAGAACAATAGGCCTAACTAGAATTGGCTCAAACTTAACATATGTATATTTTGTTATCGACTTTTTTTTTTGTAAAGGTACGAGCCGATTAGTTATATATTTTGGATTCATTGTGTCCATTTGGTGTTTCAATCTGGTGTTCCACTCAGTATATTGTGACACGTGTAAAAAAATTAACTGAGTCTAACACTTGTCACAATATGGTGTATGGAACACCAGATAAGAACGTCAAATGGGAACAAACGATCCCATACCGATTAGCTAGGCTGATAAGGATTAAACTAAAAGGATCTCTGTGTTACTACAACGATGGTGCTCAACATAACATAATCCATAATATTAAGACAAAAACTTTTTATATTCCCATGTAGAGGCGTTCCATAATCAGACTAAAGTCCATACAATTACAGACAATATATACATGGTTACTTCGGTAAAAGTCGTTACACTTAGTTTGCTCAGAAGAACACATCAAGTTATGTCTTGTGTGCTTAGAAATGCCCTAAAAAGGATATTGCATACAAGACAATATTATTGTGGATAACAAAGTAGAATAGTGTGTTATATAACATGGCTCAACATGTGTGTTGAGAGAATCTAAGTTACTACTAATGATGTGCATGTAAATGCATTTTTTGTCAGTAAAAAATCTCTCTAAAAAATATCTTTTTCTTATCTATCGGCGGCCACAAATCTATTACCACCATGGTCGCCAGCGGATCGGGTTGGAACACTCATCATCTTTTCACACTCCATTCAATTTCTTTGTTTTTTTTTCTATTTTGTTTTGAAAGATTTCTTCTCTAATATAAGAGTTTTTCATTTCGTTGGATCTCTCAAAGATTTTTTTTTTCTGGAATAAGAGTATACAATGATCTTTTACATTAGATCTGAGAGATGGCGTGCTGGCATTGGTGACTAAAACAATTAAGATAATGTCAAAAAGCACTTGACGAGGGATGATACTATTTTTAAGAAGAGATTGCAACTGACGATTTTATTATTTGTTCAGCAGGTTGTGCTTACTGATTCTATTGTAAATTTATATTATGAACTGAAATTACCGTTTTAGTAAAAAAAGGTAAATGCATATTAAAGAGTTAAGGTAAAGATGCGATGGCTAATTTGTATAAAATTTCCATCTTTATCTAAATTATATTTTTTTATTAAGGATTAGTCTGGATTTATTTTGTGGAGAATATATGGTTAGTCTTTCTATAGGGAAAATTTTGAATTTGATCTCGGAATACATTGATATTGGATTTTCGATTCATTTTGCTGGAAAATGATCAAACAACAAAATTTATTTTTGACAACTGATGTCATTTACCTATATTTGCAATTATAAAGTGTACCAGTCAAAACTGCTGTATTTTGATCAAATCATATTAAAAATAACAAGGGGTAGATACAACAGTACGTGGAATTGCATTATTATGATTAAATCTATATTAACAATGCACAATTCCAATTTCAAATGATTAACAAACAAAAGAAATATTTACGTATGGTTTAATTCACGAGCAATCGAGCATCACTAAGTAAGGGTGATTTGTTTTCTATAATTCAAAAAGCAAAATAATTAAATATATATTTATAGCGTGAAGATAATACATATGCAAACTTCAATCTATCAATGGCAAACCATTAGTTTGCATCCGTGGTATAGCTAGAGCTGTCAAAAAAGCCCAAAGTCCAAGGGACGGGCCTGGACTTCTAGGCCCGTCGGAGAGGGGGCGGCGGGCTAGCCCGCGGACTGCCCGCTTATTTTTTTTTAAATAAATAAATAAATTTTTTATTAATAAATTTAATAATATGTATGGAATTACATAAATATGTCATTTTAGTGGTAAAAGTACAATACAGTAGAAACTCGATAAATTGTTACTCGATTATTTAATAAACTCTTTAAGATAATATATTTGTCCGGTCCCAACTCAGGGATAACGTGCTAAATTAATAAACTCGCTAAAATTATAAGATAATACATTTTTATAATTTCTATAGGGCACATAAAAAATATAAATTAATATGTCCTTATATTATACACAATATTTTTAGGAAAATTATGGCTGGTAACTTTGAGTTTAAGGCTTTTACAGTTGGTGCTCAAACTATTTTTTCCAAGTAGGTCTTCATGTTTAAAGCTTTTCCAATTGGTGCCCAACCTATTTCAATTCCAGTAGTTACTCAGGTGAGGTTTTTCCAGTTATGTCCAAATAAATTGAGCACACTGTGTGGTGCTCATGATTTATATAGTGATCAACAATAGCGGGTGATGATTTTTGTACTACAATTATACTATATATAAAGCGTGATCATCACATAGTAACTACAAAATTTATTTGGACACTTAATGGAAATTTCAACAAAGGGGTAACTATTGAGCTGAAAATTAGATTGACACCAGTTGGAAAATCTATAAACGCAGGGGGTATCTACTGAAATTGAAAAATAGTTTGAACACCAGTTGGAAAAGCCTTAAATGCGGGTTACTACCGAATTTTGCATATTTTTTTTAAGATTTCTTGAAAAATATTCAATTGTCTTTTGTTTTGTTTAAAATAAATTTTCGAATCTCGTCTCTAATAAGGTAGGAAATTGAATGTCATCGAGTCATTCATTTGATATATGCACATGGTATTGTAAAAGCTTGAAAGATATTAGAAAATTCAACATTTCATTATAAATTAATCAAAAATTAATTTATCGATTAATTAATAACTCTAATAATAAATTTGGGCGATCCCAAGCATATTAGTTTATAGAGTTTCTATTGTGTTCTATATGTAAGGTGGGGGTTCAATCCGCAAATACACTTCTTTCTTCATTTTTTTTATTTTTTTAAATTGGTCGGGTCGGGCCGGGCCTACAGCCAGCCAGCGGGGCGTGGCGGGACGGGCCTACATTTGAGAGGGGCCCGTCGACCCGTTTTGACCGCTCTAGATATAGTACGGTGATGCCGGTGCGAAACTGTGCTGCAAATTTAGCCCAATCCATCATCAAAACCTGACCCACCATTGTCACAACTCTCTTCGATAACCTAACTCAAGGTCGGCCCATCAATCTTAAGCCCATCTAACTTCCTAATATGGGCCTTGACCAGCCTACTTACAACACCACAACCCCAATCCTATCACCCACGTGCCGCTCGTCGCGTGGACCGAAGAAGACGAAAAATGTGGGACGCGTACCCACGTTGGTTGCCCGGGAGGAGCCACCAATGCGCCTTCGGTATAGAAGAGATGTGGCGAAGCGGCGAGAGACGTTGATATGCGGTTGTGTTGGTTAGGGTGGTGGCAGTTTTATTTATGAATACCCGCAAATACTAACAACAAACTTGGGAGTGACTACGAGTTACTGCGTCTTAGCTAGCAATTTCGCGTATGTACGATAATTTATTGTTGGATCCGGCCCATTTATCTATTAATCGTAAAAAAAATATATTCTACACTACACACGCACGGAGGCAACAGAGAAAGAAAGAGAGAGTGAGGCAAGAAAGAAAGAAAGAGAGAGGAGAAGAAAAAGTGAGAAGAAAATGTCCCGATCGCGTCGATCCAGTACTCCGATTTCGTCTAAATTTCGGAGGGAGATTCGTCTCAACGTGCTCTACACATCTACCGGCTCGGATTGTTCAGTTCCTCGCTTTTGGGTGGTAACTCGTTTCTATTTCGTAGTGTATTCCGAGCTCGTAGCTCGACGATTGTTGATGTTCCGAGTTTGTAACTCAATGTGTTGTGTGCTCGCCTCGTCGGTGTGTTGTTGGGTTGGTGTTACCTCGAGACGTTCTCAGAGGTGTTGTCCGTTGTATACGTCGAACTCGGTATATAGTGGATTGTTTCTTTGGATCGGGAGATCGATCTCGTGGTTTTTTCCCGTTCGGATTTTCCACGTTAAAAGTGCCGGTGTTATTTTTATTCCGTTGCGTTAATTGTCGTTATATTGGTTCCCGTAATTTCCGACAGCCCCAACATTTATGTAATAACTATTCACTACACAAACAAGGTTACAAACGTATCAATGATCCCCCTAAAAATCCTTGTCCGCAAGGATGAAGTTTGGATATAAGACGAGACGTTATCAACCGAAATCAGTGTTATTTGCGGTCCCCGTTGCCTTGGTAGGATGTGTAGTGTCTTCAACATCAGAAGTAAAAATAGGGACATCTTCGATCATGAACCGTTGAGGACGCGAACACTGATGGCTTGGATGAACTTTTCATCACAATAGTAACATAACCCGTTTGCTCGACGCTCTCCGGCCTCTTGATTCGTAATGTTTTTAAAGGTGACTAAATTTTCAGGACCTTGATTCGCCTGGGTTGGTGGAGGCATAGGATATACTCAGGTGTTTGTTCAGAGTTTGGGTTGGAAGGTATCATGGCATAAGGACGAGGCTGTGAAAGGCCCTCGTTCTGCAACATGTTCCTCTCCTCAACAAGACAAGCAACTCCAATAGCATGAGCTAAAGTTTTCGGATGCTTTATGTTCACATCCAAACGGATGTCATCTTAAAGCCTTGCAGTAAAATTTCCAACAAGAAAACTTTCAGGTAAATCATCAACTTGTGAGAAATTTTTTCTAATCTCTCCTGATAATGTTCGATTGTCGAAGTCTGTCTTAAATGAGTTTGAGCTTCTGACAGATCCTCAAAATTGGTGGGTCCAAATCGTAGAAGGACACCTTGGTGAATTCATCCCAATGGAGCAGTCCACGGAACTTGGTCAAACAACGATGCAAGTTGCACTTGTTAATTTGAAACGATGCTCTTGAAGTGAAAATATTGCTCCGCCTTATAAATCCACCATGTTGGACTTTCCGTTGAAGCAGGGAAAGGATAGCTTAAGCTGACTGTACGAAGCTTCATTAGGGTTTCGGTTTCGGATACCCCTCCGAGTGTGAATATTTGGAGACTCGTCGCGACGCATGTAGTTCAGTTAATACGATTTGTAACGTAATATTATATTGATCAAAACTAGCTGCATGCCTTGCTAGGATCTCTGCAACCTCGGCTCGAAACTCGGAATTAGTTTTGTTACGAGTATCCGTAGAAGGAAAAACTTGGCGCCGATACCAAATGGTACGAATAAGAAATTAGATGAGAAAGAGAAACAGAAACAAAAGTTGGGAGACTTTTCATTCATTCATTTCACTTCCTTATGCTAATACAACAATAACTACCCACTAAGATAACTAACTACCCATGTAATCACAATACTAAACTGTCCATGACATATGTAATAACTATCCACTACACAAACAAGGTTACGCACTTATCATTATATTCCATCGTCGACGACTTAAATGAAACTATATTTTATATTCGGTTAGATCTTACTTCCTAATAAGTCCACAATAATTTCTGAAATAATTTCGATTATATTAGAGATTTTCCGGACAGACAATTAAGAAGCATTTCACACCACACGTCTTGATCGTTTTTCCAATTGATTATTACTTGGAGTGGAAATTTCTATCAATCTTCTAACATGTCATCAGACGACGTTCGATGATGTGAGTTTCCGTTATTATTAATGAAAAATATGGAAGGAATCGTTGAATATCTACACAACAAAGAGTAGTGTATCCGTAAATATTACCATTATTATTTCAACTGAACTCTTTATTAGCACACACCGATCCGATATCATTAAAGGAGAGGGAAAACAAGGTAAAGAAAAACAAAACGGTTAGAACTAGAAGATTCGTAGTTCACTAAATGGTTTATGATCGTATATCATGAAGAAATCTCCTATTTTCTGCGCTACATAAAGGGAAGAATAGCACTGAATGATTAAGAACATTTTGTAGTGCTTGGACCAAACATGTCCAACAGTCTTGTGGGTTCAGCTCTTCCCTCCATTCTCCGTATGCAAAAGCGTAGCTGGAATAATAATTATATGAAAATGAGTAATCAAGGTATAGAACTTTATCATCCCTATAGAGGCATCTCTCTACTAGATCCCCAATCATCTCCTTCACAACCGCTCCATAAAAGTTGATTTTTGGCCATTCATCCGCACTGCATTGCATATTTACACTGGTCGTGTTCGGATCGCCTTTTACCGCTGGGGAAAACAGTAAGAACAAGAAGATGATTATGGGACTGCTGGTGCTTGTTATTGTCGAAAACGATTATGGCCCATTTATTTCTTATTATATTATATGACAAGTGTGATATCTCGGTGAGTGTGTGTGTATGGTGGTTTTCATGAATTATTACATATTTAAATTTTGGTTATAAAATTTTCGCTGGTTGGACAAATCCAAGTTAGATTTTGAAATTTACGATATATTCCATGATTTTGTTTATCAATTTTTATTTCTATCATGCCGCCTCACATCTGGTTGATTCTTTGTTATCCAACTTTAGATGAATTTTTTTTCCATTTACAAATGGTCGTGGGAATTTCTACTCATTGTCTTATTTAATGGTCTCCGTCATAAGATATTAATCCAATTCACATTAAACTTCAACAGATGTTCTTTAATTTATAGAAAACGGATAATCATCATGTTTCATGCAACAATCCCCCATTCCAAACTCAGCGAAAAGAGAACGTGAACACATGGTATCATATTCTGCAGGGCATGGGCCAAGCACGTGGCATAGTCTTGTTGGCTCAGCGCTAGGTCACAAGCTGATAATCCATAAGCAACGGCGGGTCGTACGAGGCGTTGAGAAAACATTTGAAATCTGGTGATTAGCACCCTGATCTGCTTGGTCATTGATCATATGTGTTACGAGCGCTCAACAGACGTCGTCGACGTTCTGTCCCACTTATCCACGCAACACTCGATACCTTCGATTGTGGTGTTCAGAGCGCCTTTTATGGTAGTGACCATATTGAGCAAAATAACAAAGACAAGAAGTCGTCAAAGGGCGGCGACTCATTTTTTTGTTATGCTTGTAATGATTTTTCGAGTAATGCAACAACGTGCGATGACGATTTCTCCTGAATACGTGAGGTTTTTATAAGAGACTTCGGGCCTTGATTTTGTAACATATATGATGTTACGGGAATTTTTCATGGTCGAATAATCAGCGGAACTATCCATCATAATCTCGTAAAGACAACCTAGCATAGCTTGTCGGACTTTGGACACAAAAAATGTACAACGAGTAAGGCACAAAGGAAAAAAACTCGACTCGAAGCAGACCAGCCGAGACCATGCACGAGCAGCCCGAGCAAGACTAGTTAGAATGCCAGACCGCCCGAGCATCCGAGCAGGCCCAGTTGGCCGAGTGCCCGCAGAGGCCGAGCAGCCAAGGCCGAGCAACCGATGCCGAGGAGGCGAAGCACGTCCTGCCGAGCACATTTCACTGAGGCCGAAATGGTCGAGTGGTCAAGGCAAGAATGGTCGAGGTTGAGCAGGATCTGTCGAGGGTGAGGCCAAAGCGGTCGAAGCCGAAGTGGGCAAGGCCGAGAAGCCGAGGCCGAGGATACAAGCACGTCCCACCGAGTGCATCCCGCTGAGGCCAAAGTTGCCGAGCTGCAGAGGCCGAGGCGTTCGAGCACACCAAGGCTGAGGCCGAGGCACTCAAGGCCAAAGGACGAAGCAACCTAGTCGAGGCCGAAGTACTTATGGTCGAGCGGTTCTGATGCCAAGTCATTCTCCTCGAAGTCATGACTCAGTCAAAGTCCAAAATCTCCGGGGTGTATTAAAATTCGAAGGCTTAGGAGATATTTCGAGGAACGGTTCAAATCTCAACCGAATGAGATATTCTCAGAGGTCGTTTCAAACGTTCGAAGGAAGAGCCTGAGCGGCCCAAGATAGTAGGTCGCTTCCTCCTATAAATACCTCTGCTTATTCACCATTCAAGGTACGTTCTCTACGCTCAATCTATGCTCTAAACCTCTCTCAATACCCTTTTCCCCATATTTTCCTAAAACCTCAGAGAGAAATACCTTTTGGCTTAGGCAGGAGGGAAAACACTCTAACCCCTTCTTTCCAAGCATCCCAAAAGCGACCCCCGAGGGCTGGACGACGTTCATGGAAGACTGACAAAGGAAACGGCGGAAGGACGATAGAAGGGTGAACGGATTTTTTCTAGCTTCATCATTGGCGCCGTCTCTGGGAAATGGTTAGACAAAAAAATATGGTGAATATATCATATCGAATCTCGAATCAACCAGAAGGAAAAACTGCAACGTGGCAGATATTATTCAAATGATAGCCTCGAAGATGAGGACGATATTCTCGGTACAATCTCCCTCTGAGGAGCACAAACATATTAGAAGGGAGCTAACGCCTTGAGAAATACGGGATGGACCTAGGAACACACAATATGTTCGTCTCTAGCTAAAAGGTACCCCACGATAATGAAAGACTTATTTCCTCATGCAAAGGCATTGGTAGAAGAAAAGGTGGCATTAGGCCACCACAAGACAAAGAGGCAAGGAAAACACAAAGGAAGAGGTCATTCTCTCTGGGGAAGGAGATAGGGGAGGCTTGGAAGATATACGAAGAGATGAATAATAGAATAAGAAGGCGCAACAAAAGTGATGAGAGGTTGGGGGCATTCTCACAAAAGAAGGTCGAGAAGGTCTAGAGTTCCTCCTCCACCTCAGAGATGGGATGACAAACTCGTAGGTCCTCCCTGGGCAAATACTTTCTGTAGAGGAAACATGTTTCATCTGTCGGCATCCTCAGATGATGCGGGACCATGTTGTCGAGAACATCTCGAGGACGTTACGAGCTAAAGGAAAGATGTGGGTCGTCTTCATAGGGAAGTTAGTAAGCACTTCGAAAATTTTTGTTCACTTTTTCTTTTTGATATCGTTTTCACCTTTCCATGAAGCTATTAATAAAGTATTTTTTTTTTTCATAAGAGCTCATGTAAACCTCACCGGGTCAACAACTTGTCAGAATTTGTCACAAAACTCATTTAAGGATGGAAGGGAGGGAAAAACCCTGCCAAAGCCCTCAGGAGAGGCTAAAGTCATAAAGCCCTCGCAAGAACCCAAAGCCCTCCGAGAAGAAGAAAAGACCATTGAAGAATGAAAGGGAGGCAAAAGCCCTGGCCAAAGCACTTCAAAAAGGCTAAAGCTCTCATGAGAGAAAAAAAACCCCTAAACTTAGGCCAAAGTCCTCAAAAGATGTCAAAGCCCTCCGAGAAGAAAAGGAGACCCTCGAAGAATGAAAGCGAGGCAAAAGCCCTCGAAAGAGGCTAAAGCACTCACGGAGGCAAAAACCCTAATTTTAAGCTAAAGTCCTCGCAAGAGGCAAAAGCCCTAAACATAAGCAAAAGTCTTTCAAGAAGAAGAGAAGACCTTTGAAGAAAGAAAAGGAGGTCGAAGCCCTCGAAAGAGGTCAAACTCTTCCTAGAAGAACAGAAGACCCTTGAAGAATAGAATGGAGGCAAAAGCCTTTGCAAGAGGCTAAAGCTCTCAAACTTCATTTTGTGATTTTTTGCGTAAATGCTAGGTGAAAAAGTCGTGGCCACCAATCAAAGGTTGCTTGTAAGTCAATAGGCGTCCGATCACAGAAAGTGGAACGAGCGAGACACGAGGGAAAAATGGCCCAAGTTGACACTTATCAGTCGAGACCTGGATCAAGCTGAGCCGGCCGAGGCCAGCCTCAAGCCCACATCTGAGGGCTACCAACCGAGGGTGAACCCACCAAGGCTGAGTCACATCTTCTTGAAGCCGAAGCGCTCAGGGCGAGGCCGAACTCAGGCCAAAACGACCAAGAAGCCTATGGCCGAAAGCAAGGTGAACTCAAGCTCGACTTGCCAAATCTATGAAACTTGATCAACAATTAAGAACGAAGAAATAGAGGACAAAATATTTCAAGCATAGCAGTTTGTGGTCATATCAATGTTTGAGGCACGGCCTCGACGCAAAACAACATTTGGAAATAAGGAATAAATGTTCATTGGACATGACTTGCACCATACATACAAAAGGAAAAGACCAAATGTAACGCCATCTAAGAATCAAAACCATCTCCCTGCAGTGGCTTCATCACGTTATCCTTATATGCCTCGTATTGTAGCGTTTTAGAGCGCTCGTGGTCCGACAAGACGTCACCCTCCGCGTCATCAGGAAGAGTAATATCATGACCATCCTGGAAGTCTTAAGCAAGGTGAGGAAGGGGAAGGGATGCTCCTAAGGTGTAGTTCCTGGCACAAATTTGGAAAAAGGCAACCGTCAAATCCGCGGTCGAACCACTGGGAGCCGACAAGGATAATATGCCCCTTAGGAGCATAATCTTCCGTAAGCTTCTTCTTCAGGAAAAAAAGCGCTTCTTGCCCTTGTCAACCTCTCCACGGAGCCGCATTAGCTCCGTCCTCATGCGCTCCATCTCTTTCTCTAGGGAGCTGGCTTATTGGGCCTTGCGTTCTGGTCGACTCTTCAGGGTAGCGGCCGAGCTCTTAATTAGCTACAAATCTCGTTTTTGGGTCAGGAATTGATGGATGTTCGCACATGACATGAAAAAGGCCAGTGGGTTACCATCGTAAAAGTAAATGAAAAGAAGAGAAAGCTCGCTACAAGAAGCATAACAAGAACACGTGAGTTTGGGACATGAGGAACTTCTTCTAGAATTCTATACCGCAAAAGATTAGATAAAAGCTAGTGATTCGAGTTTATCAGAA
This sequence comes from Linderniella brevidens, assembly GCA_004919715.1. Lineage (NCBI taxonomy): Eukaryota > Viridiplantae > Streptophyta > Magnoliopsida > Lamiales > Linderniaceae > Linderniella > Linderniella brevidens. Next base: position 11,808,182 of record SWDC01000146.1, read on the forward strand.
GTTGTTCTGGGAAGTTATATCGAGCTTCCCCGCTGAACTCTTCATCGAGAAGGGACATACGGTTAGCGGGGGCACCAATAACTGATAAAGCAGGTTGAGGAGCTCATTTTTCAGCTACAGTCTTCGCTCTCTTCGACGTCTGCTTATTCGACATAACCGAATGAATCCCGAACGCCGCCCTAGTAGGGGATCCTTTCGAAGAGGGTTCAACAGAAACAATGGTTGTTTCCTCTCGTAGACTCACGAGGGAGGCATGGCTCATTGTTGCGTCTACAAAAAGAATAAAGATTCAACACAAAACTGATGAGATATTAAAGGCATACATAGGTCCGTAATTGCTGGAGGATTCTTCGGGTTAAAGCCCAAGTGACACAACATGGACCATAATGAGATTTGGTGCCGAGATGCATTTCTCTCGAATGACATCGTTTAAAAATATTCAACCATGGTCGGAAGATTGGTCGAGGAAAATTCATTGGAAGAAGCTTGTTCAGCCAAAATGAATACGGGAATCGGTCATCGCAATATTTCGGAGGAGGTTTCACGAAGTAGTATTTGCTCATCCACCCCCTGTGATTCTTCGAGTGACTCGTTTTTAACTTCTCGATATGTCGAGGTGATAATAAGAACTTCTTGGGACCCTTCTTACTAACCTTAAGAAGGCGAGCCAAGGGAAGGGAAGGGATGGCCAAAGAAAGAAGCAAACTATATGAGTTCAGAGCAAATTGGCTAGGACTAACTCGATAGTTATGGCAAAGATCGAGAATGAAAGGAGAAATGGGAAAACTAAGATCCATGTCGATTTGATCCACGAAAAGTGCTAAAGCCTTCTATTGGGCGAACTGATTCGATCTTCAGGACGGAGTGCTTGGACCTTTAACTCCTTACAAATGCCCGCCCTTGCTTCAAGGCCAGGAAGATTGGATGAGGTGAAAATCAAAACCTTCACCCGATGCCACACGGTGCGAGCGGAGGCGGTGGTCGACCAAGTTTTCTTAGGCCGACAGATCACGGCCGGGCCACACCCCTTCGAGCCCTCGAACTCACCTCCTTCGGATGGATCGGTCGAGACATAAAGTGCCTAGGCACGGGGTAAGGGTTAGCCCTCGTAGGATATGAACGAACATAGCCAAACTTCTCTAAGGATTAACCAAGTAAGGAGAGAAAACAAGCTATAGAGCGGCACGGCGGTGGTCGGCGTGACGGCGGACAGCGGTGGGGTGACGACCGAAAGGTGGTGGGTGGCGTCACAAGGTGGTGTGGAGGAAGGAGAAAGAATTTGGGTGCTTGACGGATAAAGGGTTTTTTGGGGAAAATTTTAAGGGTTTTGACTAAGTAAATAAGGGGGGGTGATGTTACCAAAGACCTTTAGATTCAATTTTAGCTCTTAGATCTTTATGCTTATCAAGGAAGGAGATGGCCACGTCATCGATCCAAGTGAAGAGAAAGAAAGGATTTCTCTCAAACATGGAAGAGTCATCTACAAAAAGGCATTTGGGAAAATGTGCGGGAATGAGACACCGGGGAAAACCCATTACCCGAACATTTTGTCTTCGACTAATACGTCAAAAAATTCGCTACCCTTCTTTTAGACTATGTTTTATATTTTGAATGAAATAATATAAACGGTATATTTGAAATGGTACATTTCCAAAATGTATCGTTGAAAGAGTGTTTTCTCTTGAAGAGATACTCCTTTTTGTACTTGAGATGTGTTTTTATAAATAAAGTCCTCCACAACATTGGAAAAAATAAAAACAACATTGCATTCATCGCATATTAGAGATCACGTCCTAGGATCATAGTGCAAGAAAGAACCGAGTCTCGTAGTAAGATTCGTCGAAAAACTTCGTTGAGTCGAAAGTGCTGCGATTCCGAAGTTAGAAGTTGTATCTCGGGGATGCTCGCCGTTAAACCGATTGAGCACGTAATATCGGGACGATACGTCTTACGACAGCTTACGTAGTACGTGCCTCGACTTACTCAGTTTGAGTCTGCATAGATTAGCCACCGACAAGTACACCTACACTACTGTATTACCAACAATCGTAAGACGTATGTTTTGTGCCTTTGATCGATGGCTTCTGAAGAGAACACATTACGTGAAGATCGAAACAAGCGACAGAGCGAAATGAGGGTTTGTTGATCCGAAGCAGTATCAAGCACGGCTGTTCTAAGCAAAACAACTAAATCCTCATCTTGAGGCGGTGCAGAGACAAAATCCAGAGAATTCTCATTTGAAGAAAAAGAAAAAAATCATCATCTCGTTGGAGGCGGTGCGAAAATACGATTACAAGTAAAAGCCTTTTGTATGGCTTGGTGCCTCTTGAGAAAAAAAAAGGGGCACCTTTTCCAAAATGTTGCTTTGCGAATCGGTGGCGACGATTGGTCATCACCACTTGACTTTCTACCTTGAATTGGTGCGAAGATTCGAGAAAACAATAAACTGCCTTTTGCCTCTTAACGTCTAAACTCTGAACCCACGAAGCGAGCCGCTGCCAATACAACATATTATCAAGAAATATCTGGGGTTTCTTCAATTCGTGGAACTGGGGAGTCTGGTGCAGGGCTATGGCGCGAGCAACCGTGGGAATCAAAACGCCCCATGGCCCCCCCTCGCGACGGAGAACGGCATCGCATTGAGCTGAGATCATAGGAGCTGACGGCGAGAACACCCACTCATAGGCGACGCCTTAATGCAATCCGGGGCAGCAGCATGAGGGCTGCAGGCTGCGTTTTGAGCCTGTGGCACTGCGCGAGGCTCTGGTACAGGCTGCTATGCTGGCCTACAGTGTGTGACAGCAACAAAAGGCGGCTTTGCATCGGGGCAAGGTCGGAGGGATATGGCTCGTGGCTTGTGACGGCAAGGTCGCTGTTCGAGGTTGTTCAAGGCGGACTCTTTGTGGCTACTCAGGGCAGCGCTGCAATGCGTGCAAGAGGTTCCGCCGAGAGCAGAGGAACCCTTTGGGTGAAGACGCCGCTGGACAATTGAAGCGTCGGTTCGATGAGAACGATGAGCGAGGCATAGATCATAACGCGAGCCACCAAAGAGGACCATGCAGGTACCGATGGTGCAGGTTGCAGCCGTGGATACAAGGAGGATGTGCTGCGGGCTGTGGGTTCGGGCCTGTGGTGCAGCGGCGTGACGCTCCGGTACGGGGCAGCAACACAGGACTACGACGTGAGGCTACGGCACAAGGCTCCGGTGCGGGGCTGCTGCTTTGGGCTGCGGTGTGTTGATGGCTGATATGTCTGCAAAGACGTTCCACAGCGCGCACGAGCTAGTGCGGCATGGCTGTTCGCTGCTCAAGCGCGGCGCGCCCGCAGGGCATCATCGCAGCTCGCTGCGGGCTGCGCATGCTGCAAGGCGCTCGCACATCAGGCGCACGAGGCGCCTACAATCCATGCGTGGCCGCTGTGGTTGGCTGCAAGTGACGACGACGGGTTGTGGGCAGCGGTTTTAGACACGTGGCGCTACGTGGGACCTCGTCACGAGGCTGCTGCGATATGGGGCCGAGGAGGCAGCACCACTGAGGTGAACGGGCCTTGGGAACTGATAGAATATTTTTCCTCTACAAATAAAATTTATTACTTCTCCAATATATAGAGATTACATATGAAATAAATAAGGAAAATATATTACATCATAAAGGAAAATAAACTATCATAAATGAAAATGATATGGAGATAATTATGAGAGATAATCATGGGATTTGAGATTATTCGTTATTGATGTTATCCGTTATCACCCCCCTCAAGCAAGACGTGGGGCGTGGAGCCACGCGCAGCTTGGAGCGAAAAAACTCAAATAATGGACCAGCTAGGCCTTTGGTGAAAAAATCTGCAATCTAAAGGTTTGAAGTAATGAACTTCGTGAGGCGGCGACCAGAGGCGACAAATTCACGAACAAAGTGATAGTCAATATCAATGTGCTTTCCGTATTTGTGAGCGATGGGATTTTGGCTTAGGAAAATAGCATTGTTGTTGTCACAAAGTAGAACCGGGGTGTCGACGATAGATACATGAAGCTCTTTAAGAATATTAGATAACCAAACTACTTCAGTTGCAGCGTTGGCTAACGCACGATATTATGATTCGCAACTAGATCGTGCCACAGTAGGTTGCTTCTTAGCGCTCCATGATACGAGGTTACCACCAAGAAAAATAGAGTACCCATAGGTAGAACGACGAGTCTCAGGACATCGAGCCCAATCAGCATCAGAGTAGGCCAATAAAGTGCAAGGCGATCCACGACGGAATGATAGACCATAATTAATTGGGCCTTTGACATAGCGAATAATACGCTTGACGGCCTGATAGTGATCAACTTGTCGGAGATTGCAAGAATTCGCTGACAAGGTTGACCGCATACGATAGATCGGGGCGTATAATTGTCACGTATTGAAGAGCTCCCACTAAGGAACGATAATGCGTTGGATCATAATATGGCGCACTATCTCTTGTTAGAACTTGACCATCAGCAAGATGAGTCGAAACAGGCTTACACTCAGTAGATGAGAGCGCGTAAGAATATCGTGAGCATATTTGGTCTGACTGCGGTGGAGTCCAATATCGGTGTGATCAACTTCAAGCCCCAAGAAATAATTTAAACGACCGAAATTCTTTACTGCGAATTCTGAATGGATCCGAAAGATGAATTGTCTTATACCGGTTGTGTTATTTCATGTGAGAATAATGTCGACGACGTATACCAATAGATATATAATATCAGATGCATGATTGAAAATAAAAAGCGAGGTATCTGCACGACTGCAAAGAAAACCAAGTTTAATGAGAAAATCACTAAATCGTTGAAACCATGCACGTGGCGCTTGTTTGAGCTCATAAAGTGCCTTTTTGAGATGACAAACATGAGTAGGAAAGCGAGGTTCAATGTATCCCGGTGGTTGCTCCATATAAACAGGTTTGGTGAGAACACCGTTAAGAAATACATTTTTGACATCCAACTGATGCAATGGCCAATTTCGCATGACAGCAAGAGAAAGAACAACCCGAACAGTAGCGGCCTTCACAACGGGACTAAACGTATGTGAAAAGTCAAACCCCGGAACTTGAGTGAATCCCTGCGCAACCAAACGAGCCTTGTGCCGTTCAACAGAACCATCAGAGTTGTGCTTAGTACGAAAAACCCATTTAGAGCCAACAACGTTAACTCCTGGTGGACGTGGCAAAAGATCCCAAGTAAGATTCTCCCGTAAAGCAAGCATTTCATCATCCATAGCAACGAGCCAGTGAGGGTGCTTAGCATTTGATTTAAAACCTCGAGGTTCAGCGGTCATCGCCTGAAGATGAGTACTGAGAAACTCGGCAATGTGACGTGGTTTGAAAATTTGGCGCTTGTGACCATCGGATGTCCAAAAGATGAAACATCAGGTTGTGATGATGGTGGAGTTGGTGGTGTCGATGGATCTGGTTCGGGTGTCGTAATGGTCGTAACTGTTGGGCAAATCGAGCACGGTAGGGGTTGCTTTGAGGCTGTCGACTCATTTCGATCGGTGCAACAGCTAGATTCAAATCAGATAACGGCTCAAGAAAACAAGACACATGAAGTTTAGAAATAGATGTTACCGAATTTTGGCATGAATACGGGTAAACATCCTCATCAAATTTTGCATGTCGAGTAAAATAGATCTTCGTGGTTAGCGGATCGAGACATCGAAACCCCTTGTGATTTGAGTTGTAACCAATAAACGTGCACGGTCGACTGCGAACAGAGAACTTGTTTGCCGCATATCTCGTAAGCAAGGGAAAACCCGACAACCAAATGAGTGAAAATTTGCATAATTTGGTGGATTCCCAAACAATGTCTTAAACGGTGAGATTCCCTGCAAAATAGGTGATGGTAACCGATTTATAGTCTAAACCGCTGTAGAAAAAGCTTCAACCCATAAAGACATAGGGACATGCGCATGAAACATCATAGCAAGACCCGTTTCGGTGATGTGACGATGTTTACGCTCGGCTCGACCATTCTGAGATGGCGTGTAAGGACACGAGATGAGGTGTTGAATTCCCTTCCGACGGAAAAATTTCTGAACTTGATTATTCGTGAACTCCGTACCACCGTCGCTCTGAAATTTCTTATTAGAGCAATTAAATTGATTTTCCACCAAATTTGCAAATTGCACCAGATTCACAAAAAATCCGACTTACTAGAAAGTGGATAGAACCATGTGAAACGAGAATAGTCATCAACAAATATAACGTAGTAACGAAAACCCGATGATGAAGAAATAGGTGCAGGTCCCCATAAATCGCAATGAATTAGTTCTAACACATGACGAGCTCGTTTTTCATTTAGAGTAGCGAGTTGACATGAAGGACATAAGAAAGGTTTGGGCAACAAAGAGGTAACCATCAAATGACCCGATTTATTTAACAAAGATATAATTCTGGGCGAAACGTGCCCGAGTCTAGCATGCCACAATTCAAACGATGCACGCTGGCAATTATTTTGTAAACTAGCAATTAAGGCAGGACGAGCTATCTCTAATATATATAGGCCATCTTCACGATGACCGCTTGTCAGAACCTCCTTTGTGTGACAACTCTGAATGGTAAATAACTTATCAGTGAATAATACATCAACTGGTAAATCCGAGGTAAGCTTGCTAATGGAAAGCAAATTTTTCGTGAGATTCGGGACGACTAAAACATCCAACAATTGAATGTTATTGGTAACATGTGATTTTCCAATGTGAGATATAGAGAGATTAGCACTGTTACCAACAACGACGTGATCGTTACCGGAGTATGCTTGAGACGAGTCCAAAGTCGATGGTGTTGGAGTCATGTGCGCCGATGCACCGGTATCGAGATACCAATCAGAAGCGTCTCCGTTTGAAACGGAATACCTCGCCGAAAAAGTTTCAGCCAGATTTGCAGATGAAGGACGGACATACCGTTGATCGCAAGTGGAGGCGTAGTGACCATCCTGTCGACACAACGAGGAGTACGTCTAGAGTTTCTACGGCCCCGACCACGAGAATTATTGGACTGATTTCCATGACCTCTGCTTGATGTCGAAGAATCAGATTTTTTATTTCCACGAGTATCGCGATGTCCGTAAAATGCAACAACGGAAGTACCCGAACTTTCGAGGGATTCTTGAAACAAAGAGAAGCTCTCGGCCTTCGACAGAAGACCTCGAAAAATTGGTAGTGGAGTTAACGCCATCTGGGCAGCTGAGAAATTGGAGAAGGAAGATCCAAGACCACGAAGAAACCAATGAGCTTTGTCGGTATCATCAACGGGACGATGGCAGCAAGCTGATCGCATAAGGATTTGAATTGGCGACCGTACTCAGCGACACTTCGAGAGCCTTTCTTCATGAGTTGCAAGTCATCTTTTAGACGTAGTTCACGTGACTTGGAGCTATGACTAAAGGCGGCCTCTAGAGCGAGCCAAACGGCACGAGAGGTTGTACACCCAGAACCTCAGCCATGGATTCTTCAGTGAGAGAAGAGAGAAGAAGGCTTAAAAGCTGCTGATCTTGCATGCGCCATGCTTCATAGGCCGGGTTCTGCACGTTTTGACCAGCTGCATTGGTGATGGTGGCAGGCGGCGCGGATTTGGAACCATCAACAAAGCCGATAAGGTTCTGGCACGTAAGAATCGGTGTGAGTTGACTCTTCCATAACAGATAGTTTTGAGAGGACATCTTGATTGTTATCATATGGATGAGAGTGGCGAATGGAAGTTTATCCATATTTTGTGCCATGGAGGAAGAACGGGGAAGAGAAAGAGAAGGATCGTAGTATTAGGTTGATACCATGATAGAATATTTTTCCTCTACAAATAAAATTTATTACTTCTCCAATATATATAGATTACATATGAAATAAATAAGGAAAATATATTACATCATAAAGGAAAATAAACTATAATAAATGAAAATGATATGGAGATAATTATGAGAGATAATCATGGGATTTGAGATTATCAGTTATTGATGATTATCCGTTATCAGAAATGATCCCTTCGTTGGGGAGTTCTCTCGGCCTGATGTACAGAAAGGATGGGAAATCATGCGATGGCTCTGCTCAACTCGTGTAAACACTCAATGCAGAAGAGCGTAACGGACAACGGCTTGTTCGGGTCAACGAGGAAGCTGGCTGGACTGAGGATGTTGATAGCTGGGCACGGTGCTGCGCCGTTGGACGCTATTCACCTACACGGAAGCTCCGTTGGTATTCGGATGCAACAAAATCAGCGCGATTGGGCGCGAGTATAGCCGCAAATGCAGTAGAAGCATTATTTGATGTCGTGGAGCGAGGCTGCTGTTCGGAACTGTGGGATTGCAAGGGGCGGTGCCGGCAAGATAACGGCTGCAGCTGCTCAGGATTGTGGTACAACGTGGGACTACGGTGAGGAGCTGCAGGACGAAGTTGACTACACGGGGCAACGATGTGGCTGTGCGTCGTTGGGTGCTCAGGGTGCGCACGCACTTAACGGGCAGCCATATAGTCGACTACGGGGTTGGGCATACTGCTGCCCGACTGCGGCGCTGAACGATGTTCGACTGCACAATAGCACATCTTGGCGCGGCCAACCGTGGGGCATTCGACTGCTGCAAAACAGTGCTGTTGGGTGCACTTAGAGCAGCTGAGTGCTATTAGGCACCGAGCGACTGTGCACGTAGCACCGCTGTTGAGCGATGTTATAGCTGCGCAACGGGGCTGTGAATGCCGCTACTTCTGTGGAGGTTGTGCGGTTATACATGCAACAACACCATTGGGCACTGAAGGACTACGAGACTGCATTTGGGCAGTGCTTCAGGGATGAGCCCACTCGGCAGCGCCGTTGGGCGTCGTGCGAGCAATAAATATTTGTTGTAACGTAGAATTTCCCGAGGTTAGGCCAAGTTGGGCCTACGTATTTCCATCTTCGTCACGTCTGGCTTATATAGAGCATATGAGGAGATGATGAATTGTAATGCTGATTAGTTCTGGCTACCCTTGAACTTGTGGGGGAAGCATTTCTGTCACCAAATCGCATTCCAAATGTGTAGACACACAAAAGGGAATAAGCCTATGTACGAGTTAAGGAAAATATAGGAAAATATCCTATAAATACTTCGAAGTGTGGGGGTGCCTAGCAAAGGTCAAAGTACCTAAACCGAAGCATGTTAAGATAGGACCCAAGACTGTTGATTGGATTTTCATCGGATATGATAATAACAGTAGTGCATACAAATTTGTGGTGCACAAATCAGAAATCCCTGACATGAACGAATGGATGATAATCGAGTCGAGAATGCTAAATTCTTCGAAAATATATTTCCAAATAAGGGAAGAAAGAAGATAAGTTATGTGAAAAGAACTCACGATGCCGTTGGAAAAGTTCATCTCAAGGAGTTGAGGAACTGATGCATAGTAAAAAAAAGAAAGTGGCCAAATCATTTGGACCCGATTTTCTGACGTATATGATGGACGACAAACCCCGGACATTGCAAGAAGCCTTGTACAGTCCGGAAGCACCGTTCTGGAAAGAAGCTATAAATAGCGAAATTGAGTCCATCCTGCAGAATCATACCTGGGAACTGGTAGATCTCCAAAAGGAGTGCAATCATCTCAGATGTAAGTGGATCCTGAAAAGGAAATTAAGACCGATGGGTCGATCGAGAAATATAAAGCTCGATTAGTCGCTAAAGGGTTCAATCAAAAGAAAGGTTATAACTTCTTTGAAACCTATTCTCCCGTAACAAGGATAACGTCCATACGAGTTCTCTTTGCTATTGCAGCATTGTATAAATCTCGAGATACACCAAATGGACGTGAAGACAGCATTCCTGAACGGGGAACTAGAAGAAGAAATGTATATGAAACAACCCGAAGGGTTTTTAGCACCCGGGCAAAAGAACAAAGTATGTCGTCTCGTGAACTACTTTACGGGCTTAAACAAGCGCCGAAACTGTGGCACGAGAAATTCGATACGACGATGTTATCGAATGGGTTCAAAATAAACGAGTGTGATAAATGTGTTTACATTAAATGCACACCTGACGAGTTTGTGATTGTATGTCTTTACGTAGACGACATGTTGGGAAACAGTCACAAAATAATCGTGAATACCAAGAATATGTTGAAAATTTATTTCAGCATGAAAGATATGGGTTTGACAGATGTCATAATAGGTCTATAAGACACCCGGAGGAATTCTTCTGACACAATCTCACTACGTTGAGAACGTGTTAAAGAAATTTGAAGCATTCGATGATCCTTCAGCTAAGACACCTGTAGACGCTAATCTACATTTGGTCAAAAATAAAAGAGAGCATATATCGCAACTCGAATATGCTCGGGTGATTGGCAGTCTGATGTATCTGTCTAACTGCACTCGACCTGACATTGCATATTCAGTGAGTAAACATAGCAGGTTTACTAGTAACCCGGGTAGTAGCCATTGGATAGCACTAAAGAGGGTGCTAAGATATCTGAAGTACACCATTAATTATGGCATACTCTATTCAAGATATCCCGCAGTTCTTGAAGGATACTGCGACGCTAATTGGATATCTGACAGTAAAGACTCCAAATCCACGAGTGGTTACGTATTTACCATCGATGGAGGGGCAGTACGGAGCTGCCGGTGCCAAAGTGAGGTGCAAATTTAGCCCGAATCCATCATCTAAACTTGACCCACCATCGTCACAACCCTTCTTCGATAGCCTACTCAAGGTCGGCCCGTTAATGGTAAACCCATTTAACTTCCCACTATGGGCCTTCACCGGCCAACTTACAACACCACCCACATCCACCCATTCGTGTCCCGGCGCGTGGACCGAAGAAGACGAAGAACGTGGGATGCGTACCGATGTCGGCGGCCCCGAAGGATCAACCAAAGCGCCTCTGTTATAGAGGAGGTGTCTCGGTGCGGCGAAAGCCGTGGACATGGGGCTGTGTTGATTAGGGTGGCCGATGTAGTGATAACTACTCCCACGCACGTACGAAACGATGGCGTTTCTGTTAGCCTGTAGCTGGGCTCTCTTGAGCTGTTGCCTCTCCTTTTTGTGCGCGTTTTGGTGTCTGCCTAAGGCTTGTGAGTTGGCGAATTCACGGCAGCAATATTGGCACTCGTATCTCCGACCACCACCGTCGGAGGCTGTTTTGTTGTTGCTGCAGTTATTATCAGCAGTCGTAATACACGTCGTATTTTTCTGCTCTGGTTCTTGAGTTTCAATACGGTCTCGTGGAGACGAGGGCTCGGTGACGGTGAAGCCGAAAAGCTTGATGTTGCTTGTCTTGTTTCGATATTCTACTTCGGCCATTACACTCAATAATCAAGGTTGTCTCGTCTGTGTGTTTTGGTGTGTGTCGAGGATAATAATTTTGAGAAGGAAGCACATTGTGTTTGAGGAGTTGTATATAAAGGTTAAGACTAATTTATGTATATATATATATATATATCTTTATGTGTGAGAGATATATCTTCTATTCCTTTTTTTTTTTGCCAATTGATGGCATGGACATACCAATGCAAAGAAGAAAGAGGTGTACATCGAGAAAACATTAACTAGAAAGCACTATCCAAGATCAAAACTAGGGACCCAACAGGATCGTATTTTGTCTTTGAATCGAGACATGATTGATTCACGGCTTGACTATTTTTACTCAAGGCCTTTGGTTGGCATTATGAATTGTTCTTTCAAGTTGAACCAATATATATTAAATCGATCAATTTAGAGGGGCAATAAAGTCAAAATCTATCAAGTTGAATTGATTAATTGGAATGAGTGGAACGTGTATGGCAATAGTTATGTGATTGAGGTTATTGCAAGTAATTACATTTCACACTTCTTACATACCAATCCTTGAAAAATGCAAAGTTGCCTCTAGATCGAATTCAACGTATACTAATTGCAGTTATTAATAACAAGGCTTTAACAAACGAAATCGGCAAAGAGCGCAACGATTTTACGTTGAAAACCCAAATCTGGGCCGATGAGTTCATGGCTCAGGCCTCAAGGATTGATTCTCTATATCGATGAGTTTGTGGCTCGCATGATCTCTATATCTCACTTCATCGGGTGAGTCTGTCACACATGGATCTGTACCAGTGTGGTTGGGTTGACGTGATTTGTAGAATCACGGAAAAAAAAAACCCTCAAATCTGGAATTACGGGTGGATGATGATATAATTGGAGAAAATAATTCTTATGTTGCGTTTTTACAATGATGGAGCCTATAGATAAAACCCTAATTCTATAAGATATGAAAGCTCAACACCTAAATGTGCAGCGGATAGTCACCAAATATAACAATTACATAGAATATATATATATATATATATATATATATATAATTTATATGCACACACACACCTTGTGTGCTTTAAAATGATGAGTAGAGGCGCTCATCATGCACCACCAGCCGTGAAAAAGGGAATATTATCATAAAACAGTGCTACATTTAAACACACATCTGACCTCGCACTCATATGGAAGTGGAACTAATTGTCAGAAAAAAATTATTTACATTTATGTGTGTTGACGAATGCTTTATAGCTCAATGTTGCAGCTTATCGGCAAGCATTTCCAATAAACACTTGAGAGGGTTTCACCCGCATTAACAGTTTTAGTTAATGCGCACCACAAACTTGGTATACTTTATGAAGTAATCATGAATAATACATTTGTCATACATGTAGTTTTCTATTATAAAGAACAATGTCTAGTGAAAAATAACATAATACTATGAAAAGGAGAAAATGAATATGTTCCTCCAAGTAACTGGGCTTTTTTAACAAAATAATTCGAAAAAAATTATTAATTATCAAAATAGGACGTTTTTGGATATATTACTAAAATAGAGCCAATTGCGGGCATTACCCGCGACGTCGCGGCCATTAGGCGCGACGTCGCACCCATTGGTCGCGATTTTCTATTTTCGCGAAATGTGGGCCATGGTACGGGACTGTTGTACTGGGCCAATAATTTTTTGGCCCAGTACGGAGCGTCGCGCCTAATGGGCGCGACGTCGGGGAAATATAGATCTCAGATCTATTTCCCCGACCCTCCACTCTCTCCCTCACTCTCTCTCTCTACACAAACCCTAACACCTCCATCCGCCGCCGCCGCCGCCTTGTTCATCCCGCGCCGCCCGACCGCCCGCACGGCCGCCCTCCCGCTCGGCCTCTCTCTCTCTCTCTCTCTCTATCTCTCTCTCTCTCACTCTCGACCTCTCTTCGCCACCGGCGCCGCCGCCTCCGTCCGCCGCTCAGCCCGCCACGCGCACCTCGCCCGGCCGCCCGCCCTGCTGCCCGCCCGCCCTCTTTCTCTCTCTCTCTCTTCTCTCTCTCTCTCTCTCTCTCCCATCTCTCTGAGTTTCTCATCGCCACCGCATCGGTCCGCCGTGTTCATCCCGCGCCTACCGCCCCGCCCGCCCGGCTGCCCTCTCTCTCTCTCTCTCTATCTCTCTCTCTCTCTCCGCCGCGTCCACCACCCCGCCGCCCCGCTCCGCTGCCGGGTCCAACGCAGTCGCCGCCGCATCCGCCTCGGGCCCTCCGTACGTTTTATTAGGTATTTAGTTTGATTATAGTTTGATTGAGTTATTCGTTGTTTGGTTATAACATTAGACGGATTCGTATAGTCATTATCCCGATCTGTATTGTTTGATTGGTTATAACATTTTTTTGTTCGATTTAGGATGGACAGGAACGAATTCTACGGTCCGATCAATCGTTCGCTGTTGATATTTCAGGATAGTCATCGTTGTAACGATGTGCTATCCAACACGGATGGTGCTATTGACACCCCGTTGACGGTTAGGGGCTTAGAAAACGTAGTATGGGGTAAAATTTCACGACCGGTGCAATTACACGGTCGTGTTTTGGAGAAGTTACATACTATGTCGCTGTATGGCGTCTATAGTTGTGGATCTCAGAAAATAGATCCACACTTGATTACCGCACTCGTCGAACGGTGGAGAAAGGAGACACACACGTTTCACCTACCGGTGGGGGAGGCGACCGTCACATTAGAGGACGTGGGGTTGCTGTGGGCACTCCCCGTGGACGTATTTCCGTCAGCGGTGTGATCCCACGTAAGACGCAGGAGCAGTGGCTCGAATATTGCGAGGAGTTGACTGGGTACAGACCTCCCGAAGGAGCGTACCACGGGACGAAGTTGTCTCTCCGCAAGTTTGCGATCTGGTTAGAAGAAAATCCAGTCGACGACATGACCGACGAGCTAATCGTCGATCAACATGCGCGCGCCTACGCATTGCTGCTGTTCGGGTCGGTGATGTTTCCCGACTCCAGTGGAAGTCACACGTCGATGACCTACCTTACGCTGCTCGAGGACATCGACGAAGTCCATCATTACAGTTGGGGCAGCGCCGTGTTAGCATTCCTCTACAGAGAGCTCTGCACGTCATGTCAGTCGAGGAAGATGAACATAGGTGGAGCTTTACGGTTGCTGCAGGTACGAAAGATAGTTTAATGAAAAACTTGTAAAAGCGTAAACGATACTTATGTATATAAATAATTAAAATATAGGTTTGGGCATGGATGCGTATATTACAAGTCTAGCCCATTATCGCCCAGCCTCGAGTGGTGATGCAGCCTATTGTAGTCGATGGCATTCAGTTACCCATTCCACCGCATGCGGCGAGGTAATTGCTCTTCTAATTATTCGAACTTTCAAATAAAAAAATTTCAGCCTAATGAATATTTATTCATTTAGATGGAATGCATTGTTTGACCATACGACCTCCGCAAATTCAAATTTGCGTGCGATACGGGAGTCCATCGATAGTATGTCGATGGAACAATTTGTATGGACCCCGTACAACTATCACTATCCGGAGATTTTGGCGCTACCCCCGGAATGCCGTTCTCAGTCCTCTCGGTCGTCGTGCCCGCTGATATGTTACAATATCGTCGAGTGGCACTATCCAGATCGCGTGATGCGACAGTTCGGATTGATTCAGTCTGTGCCACAACCACCGGCATATCTTACTGTAGATCTCCACCGTTTTAGCACTCGGAATGTCCCCGGAGAAGATTGGAGATCGCAGCACGAACCGCACGAGGCGTTTTGGAGTCAAAGGCACTCGAGGGTTGTGAATGGACTGGAGATAGGATCCGGACCGCAGTGCACCAGTGACTATTATGACTGGTACCGGTCCGTGACCCGTCGATATATCTCTCCGTCGTTTGTTCACATGTCGCGAGGATTTCAGATGGGAGATGGAGCATTCATCGACGTGATGGTTAGTTTATATATTAATTTTATTTACTATATTTAATTTCGATTTATTCGCGGCAAAATAATATTTGACTATTCTAAATAACAGGCACAGCATCTCGATGACGTGGAGACAAGACTACGTCGTCGTGAAGTGGACGGAGGATTAGACGTTGTACATCGTATGCATCGTCTAATCATCGATAGGCGTCAGCGACGTGATACCCAGTTCACCGACGTTCCTCCTACGCAAGATCGTGGGGCTTCATCCTCGCACCATGTCACTCAAGGTGCTGGGCCGTCGTCATCGCGTATTCCGACAGATTTATACGGCGATGGAGGATATGGGACGTCGATGCCATCGGGGTACACTACGCCGATGCAGTACACCTACGAGGACGATGACGACGACGACGACACGCCACCTTACCGTTCATCTACCCATTGTCGTCCATCCGAGCGTGAGGCCCCAGTTGACCGTCGCCATCTGCGTAGAGAGCAGCGTCCTCGAAGATGCGGTACCGGAGGGCATTATATGCCATAGTTTTTTTGTTCAGACGATGTTTTTTTGTTCATACGATGTTTTTATGGTATATATTCAGACGATGTTTTTTTGTTATATGTTATTACGACTTACGTTTTTATTTTCGCGATGTTATTATCTTATTATGCGTAACTTTATGGTGGATAATTATAAAATACGAGTTATATAATTAGTAGAGCCGTAAAAAAGGCCCGAAGCCCGCGGGCCGCCCCGCCCAGGCCCGCCAAATGGATTTTTTTAGGTTGTCGGGGAGTGGGCCGCGGGCTACAGGCGGGGCGGGGCGGGCTAGCCCGCGGGCTACCCGTCTATTTTTAAAAAAATAAATATAATATATTTTTATTAATAAATATAATATATATGTATTAAATTATGTAAATGTACTAAAAATATTAAATTAAATATAATATATGTACTGAAAGTACTTCAAAATTAAAATAGATCAACGTTAATATATTTTTAAAAATAAAACAACTTTTATCATCCGCCTGCAGCTTTAATCAACGCTACCTGCAACTTCAGCAAATTTTATCATCCGCGTGCAGCTTTAATCAAAGCTACCTGCATACTATCTTCAATCTAACTGTACACAACAATATTGACATTAAAAAAAATTGATCCAGAACATCTATAAAAATCCCACAAATTAAGAAAATAACATACAACATTTGAGATACGATGCACCCGAAAGGTAGAGACCCGCGTCTTAATCGCTTCAATGGAAAAAAGATGAATGAGGGTCATCCGATATTCGGAAATTTAAAGGTCCTTGGTGATTACTTTTACGACGAACTGTGGACGTACGATATTGAAAGATGGTTCGTTGGATCATTTTACGCAAAAGCATCTATGGCTGATATCACGAATGAGACATTGTCCGAATGTCTTCAATTCCTTGCGCAACTATACAATCAACGTTACGGAATTCATTTCACTGTACCTTTTCTAACGGAGAAACTTGGTCATTTGAAGCGTCGATACCTTTTATGGACAAAACTACGCGCCGAAATGAGAGATTGGGGAGAGTATGACAGAGGATGGATTCATGCAGATACCGAGCAATGGCTTAAGTGGTTTAAGGTGGTTATTTTACTCAACGTTTTATTCGGCTGTAATAAAATTTTTTAATTATGCAATTTGTCATATTCTTGCAGGAGGATCCTCTTTCAACAATTTATTTCTATGAGCCCGAGCCACATGAATATTATCTGTATAAAATTTTCGGTAGCTATATCAACCCAGACATTGTTCCAGACATTGACGTGCTTGCAATTCCTAACAACGAATGTCCAATAGTTCATACTCAGGCGGAAGAATCATCCAAAAGACAGTCGGTAAAACATGTCGGCTCGAGTTCGAGAGTCAAAGACGATACGGGTGACGACGACTTCGTCGACACGCCACCGAAAGGAAACCGATACAATATGTCGAGTAAGATCGGCAACGCTGGCAAAAACCAAGGCGATGATGACTTCGTCAACCCACCTCCGAAAGGAAAGAAAAAAGGTATGAATAGAAAGACGCACAACAAAGGCAAACATCATGCAATGTCGAGTTCCAGAGTTGAAGAAGATAATAGTGACGATGACTTCGTTGACCCACCCCGAAGGGTTGGAGAAAAACTTTTCGAAAGTGATTGTTTGTAACTTCAGTAACCTTTGTCATGCGTGTTTGCAACTAATATGAGGTAAATTCGGACGTAACTGAAAAATTGTAATAATTTACTTAAAGATTTAGTACAACATATGAATACTAAAACTATTTAAAGATTACAGTAAATCAACGTTGACCACTGCCTCTGCCTCTTCGACCTTGTCTCCGCCTTGAACCACCACGATCCATTTCGTTCTGTATACGAGTTGTACGGATTCTCCCCGGCCCTCTTCTGGTACGCAGAGCGTCGTTATGTATAAGAGAGAATTCAGCAGGCTCCCAATAACATTCGTCATGTAGAGGATGAAAAAACCCCTCGTATGTTTTACGGTACGCTTGTTTTTATAGAAATGAGCAATATGATGCATGTATGAACTCCCCACATACGGCAAGTGCTTGGGCATGAGAACATGGGATGAAATACGTGTCCCATTTTCCGCACGTGCATGTCTTTCCTAAGATGTTTACCACGTGCTTCCTTTGATTCACGGCCGAAGTATAAACTTCAGCTGTTTGCAAACGTGGGTCAAAATTAAATGCGACGTGACTCCAAGAACGACTTGTCCAGTCGTTGAACTTATTCCACGCATACGGAGACCAATCGCTTTCGGTGTTAGCCATCGCTGCAGAGCACTCCGTAAATCGATTGCGAAAATATTCAACGCATCGATGAAAGCTAAAGTCCACTATTGCTTTCGGAGGCAAACACCTCGCCCCTTTGAAAACTCCGTTAAGGGCCTCGGAGATATTAGTGGTCATCACCCCGCATCGGAATCCACCATCGTAAGCAAACGTCCACTTCTCTTTGTCAATATTATCTAACCACTTCCAGGCCGGTTCATTGAGAACTTTAATGTGTTCCATAATGCGATTGAACTTCTCCAACGTGTGGGCCATTCCAGCTCTATGGCATAACTGTTTTAGGTCATTGTTCTTGAATTCAGTGTTGAAGTTTGATACGACATGACGTAGACAAAACCGGTGTACACCATTCGGCGGCCTAAACGCTGCTAATTCGCTTACCGCCGCCAATATTCCTATAACAAATTACGATCAATCGATTAAAAGAGTGTCAAATTAATACAAGAATGTATGTAGGAAAATAAAAGTACCTCGATGACGATCAGAAATGAGGCATACACCTTGTTCACCCAACACGTGGATGTTAAGTAAGTTCAGGAACCAACTCCAAGAGTGTCTGCTTTCCGTTGAAACAATGGCAAAAGCAAGGGGGAGAATATTTTGATTTGCATCGAGCCCAGATGCAATTAACATTTTATTCGTATTTGGAGTATAAGTGCGTACCGTCAACGCAAACAACTCTACGACAATGCCTAAACCCATCAATACAAGGTTTGAAAGCCCAGAAAACATACCCCAATTTTTCACACCGGGTGCTTCAGTTGGAAGATTCAACCACTTGACGACCGTGTCGGGGTTGTAACGTTTCAGAGCTTTCATGAAGATAGGAAGTTGTTGGACTGAAGTTTCCCAGGTACCGTAAACATTTTCTTTCGCCCTTTTGAGGCCATGCCATGCTTGAATGTATGAGATGTCGTACCCGGTATTGTCCTTCACCAGCTGCTTTACATTCTTTGGTAGAAATTGAGGGTCTGTCTTCACTATTCCAATCAACATTCTCGCAATTGTGTTTCGCGAAATGTTGCGGTGTGTTCTCGCCAACTAATTCATGTAGCATGTGTGTGGCCCCCCATATATCGTAATCTTCCAATATTATTTTTTCGGTTTGAAGCATGCTCGTAACCTCCAGTGACAGTCATGGCTATGGTTGCATTTCACGCCCCATACGGTTTTGTTACTTTCTGAGACGTGAAACTCACGTCTAGCCACCCTGTAAGAATAATCGCCAACAGCATCTTGTAAGTGAGCTTTGGTACTAAATGTCATACCGACTATGAACCTGGGATTGTCCCTACTGTAAAAATCACCACCGCCCTCGTTGGCTTCTGGAAGCGCCATTTGATATGTTGAATAAAAAGGCACGGGTTGGTAAGGCGCACGTGCATCATCCGCCGGCAATAGAATGGCATTCTCGGGAGCAACATTGTTTCCATCATCGTCGCTATCGTCGTTATCATCTGCGGGATCCGGAAAATTGTCCAGCGCACCACCAACGTCATCAGCTTCAGAGTCGCTAGCGTCACTATTTTGCAAGTCTTCGGGCACAGGCTCAGGTTGTGACACATTCGACATATTAGGAACATCACGACTGCTCGAAGGAATGTCTGTATGAGGAGGGTGGAGTGAAAAGTCACTCATTCCTTGAGTAACTGCCGTGAGATCAGGGAACGAGTGGATGGAGGTGATGTTGGTGAACACGTCGGGTGCCTCTTGAACGTTCTCGCTGGCATCGACAAACACTTCAATTAGATTAAGTTCCGCATCAGCATCCAAGAAGTACGATAGTTCAGCGTCGTTTGAAATTTGAAAGAGCCGCTGATAGAGTCGAGAATGCTGATAGTATTCATTCTTAACATGAACGGTTAAGGAGGAAAAATTGTTGTCGAGGCGAATAACCTCATATAGCATGCCCAGAAATTGAGCAAAGCTAGTGTCGCGACGAATTCGTCTAAGAGAAATGGGTGGGATGCTGTAACGGATGGAGTTTGATTCAGTAATGATTTCGCCACCGTAGTAGATAGAGACTTGAATTTTGCGAGAT
Source organism: Linderniella brevidens (assembly GCA_004919715.1). Classification (NCBI taxonomy): domain Eukaryota; kingdom Viridiplantae; phylum Streptophyta; class Magnoliopsida; order Lamiales; family Linderniaceae; genus Linderniella; species Linderniella brevidens. Next base: position 11,828,267 of record SWDC01000146.1, read on the forward strand.
GTCATAATTTGAGGAGAAATTTAAGTACTTCAAGTTGTTTTTTTATATATCCATGTATACGAAATTATAGTGCTTTATATAGGGAAAATCGTCGCATTTAATAGACGCGACGTCGCATCTATTGGACGCGACGATTCTTCTGCAAACTCGTGAACGTTACGTCCACATCAGTTCTGCAAAAAGTAAAAGAAAATTACAGACAACGCGTGAACGATTTGTCACATCATCGCGGCCAATGGACGCGTCGTCGCATCCATTAAATGCGACGACGGGCCCAGATACGTTATCGGCCCGTTTAAGGGCCCGTTTAAACGCTTAAACGGGCCGTAATGAAAACCGCGACCAATGGGTGCGACGTCGCGGCCATTAGGCGCGACGTCGCGGGTAATACCCGCAATTGGCTCTATTTTAGTAATATGTCCAAAAAACGCCCTATTTTGATAATTAATCTTTTTTTTCGATTTATTTTGTTAAAAAGCCCAAGTAACTGTGTTGAAAAAATTAAATAAAAATAAACGCAAATGACCGCAACTCGTATTCGTAAAGCAACAAGGTACGGTATCAACTGTTCGTATTGCTTCTATTTGGTCAGAATATGAGCATCTTCAAAAGTGAATAGTCGTCACCAATCATGAATAGACATAACTCTCTAACAAATTACAGCCACCTTAAGCAACGCTCTTAATGAGATACTAATAAAAAATAATTATGCCATAATTTTCTCTTAGGATATCTTTGAATATAATATTTTAGCCTACAATTAAGGGATTGTACGTAATATTGCTTTGATTAGTTTTCCTTATATAGCGTATGATACTTGTATAAATTATAGATAATCACAATGTAAAAGGCAACGCAATATATTATATTTTACTTTCATATGGTATCAGAGCCACCAACAAACTCTTCCATAATCTTCTTTTGCCCATATCTATCTTCTATCGACTCCCCCATCGCAGGCCGTTTTCACGATGAGTCTTCCACCATCCCGTCCATCTTCTGCTGGCCAATCTTCTCATCGTGAAAGACATGGAGGGCGTAACAATGGTCAGAAGCGTCAACCTCATTGCCAAATTTGCAGGACTAATGGTCATTATGCAAATGTCTGTCCTGATCGGTTTGATCGTAACGTTGCTGCTCCATCGGCTAACATAGCTAAAGCCTTCTCTGCTAGTTGCAACATAACAGACCCTCTGGCCTCTGATTGGTATTTGGACACGGGCGCATCAACGCATATGACTCCAAATAAAACTCAATTGGATTCTTCTTTACCGTACACACGTTCATATTCAGTTGTTGTCGGTAATGGCGAGTTATTGTCTATTTCTCATATTGGATATTACAATTTGAATTCCTCTATTAAGTTATCTGATGTGTTGGTTGTTCCCGTACACACCAAGAATTCTAGTGATTTACCTGTGGATGTGATTTTTACTGATAATCATTTTTAGATTCAGCATTGGATCAGTCAGGACATAATGGCGCGAGGCAGGCGTAGTCATGGGCTCTCTATGTTGGATACTCCTCGATCGACTTTGATGACAACTCATACTCCTAAAGCATCAATCGAATTGTGGCACTCACGTCTTGGTCATGTTTCTTATGACGTAATTTTTTTTCTAAATAAAGTTAGAAGCATATATGTTACTTCTTTGTTACCCCAATCTGTTATCTGTGACTCTTGTGAAAAAGCTAAGAATAAAAGATTGCCCTTTGTTTTGGATGACAAACGATCGTCTTCCGTTTTGGATATCGTTCATTGTGTGTGATTTGTGGGGGCCAGCACCTGTGAGTTCTGATTCTGGTTTTCGATATTATGTTATTTTTGTGGATGACTTCTCTAGATTCACGTGGCTTTATCTATTACGACAGAAATCTGATTTTTATGATATATTGCTCCAATTTAGTGCATTTGTTGAAAATCAGTTTTCTGGTCGGATTATGACTTTTCACAGTGATGGATGCACAGAGTTTACTAATAACAAAGTGCAAATTTAGTGAAACAAATGTTCGGCACATTCTATCTTGCCCTTACACTCCCGCTCAAAATGGTCGGGCCGAACGAAAACATCGACATATTACTGAAACAGGTCTGGCAATGCTCTTTCACTCTCATACACCTATGAGGTTTTGGGTTGAGGCTTTAGCACTGCCGTGTATGTCATAAATCGTCTGCCCTCCAAAGTGTTATATGGAAAATCACCGTTTGAGTTATTATTCTCTACGGCTCCGAATTTTGCGAACTTTCACCCTTTTGGTTGTCGAGTGTATCCGTGTCTTCGGGATTACACTAAAAATAAATTCGAGCCGCGAAGCACGGCTTGCATCTTTATGGGTTACAGTTGCTTGCATAAAGGGTTTCGTTTCTATGATCTTATATCCTTCCGCATTTATATTTCTTGTCATGCTAAATTTGATGAATCATTTTTTTCGTTCGCAAAATCTCAAGACATGTCAAGCCTACTCTCGGGGCCTGTTATGGAATTTTATGAACCGACAAGAGAGGTTGGTTCACTGTCCAACCGTTCGATTTCACCTGATGCTCTAGTTGAAAATCCTCAACATAGGCTTTGCACTATATGTGATGATCAATCGCAGCCTACTCCTCCTCTGGTCGTGCCTCATAATCACAATCAAACAACAGAGCAAGTAGACAATCGTGTCTTTGTTCCCGATTCATCTGCACAACCCGACAATGGAGCAGATTCCCTAACGCAAGTGCATGTTCAGCCACCGCCAATTGCTTCTACTCACCCTATGCAAACTCGGGCCAGGTCAGGTATATTTAAGCCAAAGCATTTGACTTATTATGCTCGTACTAGCTTATTCAATGCACTTATTATAGTTAATGAACCCCGAGGAATCAAATCTGCTTTAAAACGTCCAGAATGGGTTGCAGCAATGAACGAAGAACTTTCTGCGTTGCATTATAATCAGACTTGGGATCTTGTACCACGTCCTACAGATTCAAATATTGTGGGATCAAAATGGTTTTTCGAACAAAATTTTTAGCAGATGGCTCAATTTATCGCCATAAAGCCCGTCTTGTTGCTCAAGGCTTTACACAGATACAAGGTTTTGATTACTCTCATACCTTTAGTCCTGTGATTCGGGCTTCTACGGTTCGAATTGTGCTTTCTATTGGTGTACTAAATAAATGGCATCTTCATCAGTTGGACGTCAAAAATGCCTTTCTAAATGGCGTCTTATCTAAACCTGTATTCATGGAGCAGCCACATGGCTTTATAGATGCCAAGTTCCCAAATCATGTATGCTGCCTTAAAAGGCATTATATGGTTTAAAGCAAGCTCATCATGCCTGGTTTCAGCGGCTCAGTGATTTTCTTTTACGTACTGGTTTTATATGTAGTCGCATGGATTCCTCCTTTTTCATCTATATTCATAGATCATCGATTTTATATCTTTTAGTATATGTGGATGATTTTATTCTGACAGGAAACTCTACAGATATTCTGGAATCCTTCATCACACGTCTTCTTACAGAATTCGCCTTTTTCATTAAGGACCTAGGAAAATTAAATTATTTCTTGGTCTTGAAGTGTCTTATACTTCATCGGGTATTTTCCTTAACCAGGCAAAATATGCTCTAGACATTCTTCAACGAGCCTCCCTAGAGGACGCAAAACTTGTCTCGACACCATTACCTGCAGGTTGTCAGCTTTCTACTGATGGACAGTCGTTCGATGATCCTACCTTATATCGGTCATTGGTTGGAGCTCTCCAATATCTCACGGTTACACGCCCATATTTATCCTTTGCAGTGAATCTGGTTAGTCACATTTGCATAGTCCAACTATTGAACATTTCCAGGCAGTGAAACGAATTCTTCGCTACGTGAAAGGGACACCGGCGTTTGGTTTATCTTTTACTCGTGGATCTTCACCCACTCTCATTGCATACTCCGATGCTGACTGGGCTCGTTGTGTAGAAACAAGACGATCAACTTACGGTTATTCGATTTTTCTTGGTGGGAATCTCGTCTCTTGGAGCGCCAAGAAACAACCCACAATATCTCGTTCAAGTTGTGAATCAGAATATCGTGCTCTTGCAAATGCAGCATCAGAAATTGTGTGTGTGCTTCATCTTCTCCGTGAGCTTCAAGTCAAACCTACGTCTTGCCCAACTCTATATTCGGACAACAACACTGCTCTTTTCCTCAGTCAGAATCCAAGTGCTCACAAGCGAGCAAAACACATCGATATTGACTTTCACTTTGTTCGTGAACTCGTTTCTAGTAAGCACTTACAGACGCGGTACATATCTTCCGACTTACAGGTTGTCGATATCTTCACAAAAGCTCTCCACGTCCACTTTTTGAATTTTTTCGGGACAAGCTACGAGTTGGTCCTCATCCCACGTCTTGCTTGAGGGGGGATAATAATATATAATTATGCCATGATTTTCTCTTAGGATATCTTTGATTATAGTGTTTTAGCCTACAATTAAGGGATTGTACTTAATATTGCTTTGATTAGTTTTCTTTATATATCATAGGATACTTGTATAAAATATAGATGATCACAATGTAAAAGGCAACGCAATATATTATATTTTACTTTCATAGATACTATCCACTTCTCTTCCAGATATTCGTAGAAAATTCGGCTTAAAGGAAAGATTTCCTTCTCTTCATTAAATATATTTTGTCTACATTTCATATTCAAAACTCGTACCTGAGTCCGAAAAGCATCGATTATAAGTTAGACAATCTCGGAATTTGAAGTGTTCATATTAGGCGTGTCGTTTTATCTTGAAAAATGATTGATGTATTTTGTAAGCACCATGACAATATAGTTTTCAAAAATAGACATATCCTCTGATGCTAGCATCCATAATTAAATCAGTTTTGCATCATACAATTCATATATTATATATCTGTATAAAAATATATATAAACGTACACGGGAAGCATACCCAATATTAATCACAATGATACCTTCATGTAACACAATCAAAGGTAGGCTCTTCAATAATTGGAATAAGATTAGCCGACGAGGAGCCCACGTGCCTTGTTGATGACGAGTCGTTTGTATTGGAACATCAGCGTGATTAACGTCGAAACACGTATTTGTTCTCGACTATGCTGCTTTAATTTGGCAAAGATCTCGGCGAATCTTACTATATGACCATTGGGTTTATTTAATTAAATTAATCATAAAGAGAGAGATTACATAGATAGAGACCCCTTAGTACATCACGGAATGTGTCAATCTTTGTCATAATCCGCGTTAATCCTACGGCTTTAGTAGTTATATCGAGATTAAAAGTCATCGCCAAAACAATAAGCTATGACCCACCTGTCTCCTCGTTTATGCTTCAAACTACTTCAAACCAACCCTTACCACCTAGTATATAGGGCAATGTATGCGTTTTATATATTTGCATGATAGTTATTATTATCAAAATTAAATTTCACCATAATTCTAAGCTTCTTGATTAAACTATCAAGGTCAATAATTGATATTTGGAATTAATTATTTGTTGTATATGATATCCACCACCTAATACTATTATTGGAGACATTGATCATTAATTATAAATTGAAAGTCGTTTATGGAAAAGATAAGAATATTATCGATTGGAGATTCCCCAAATCTCTTATAGTATGGCCCACCAATGTGTTTATAAAGCAAACAAGCCAATGAGGAGCTTTTCAAATAGGGGTTATGTCCCATCACCTTTAATCCCGCAAAGTACGACATTGTTAATAATGTACGGAAGAAGAAAAAAACTATCGGTCTGGATAAGTCGTTTTGAACAGAACCAGTCAACACCGTCTGTTATGCCATCCGACAACTATGATAATTTATCAAAAGAGGGTGATGGAGATATGGACCGAAAATTTAGCATATTATTCCAACCTCCATATATTCAGACATACTGCGTGAATGATGTACAACGCCCAAGAAATTATAAAGTTGGATGCAAAATCCAGAATGTATTTATTATTGGGATATGCTGATGGTGATTGCTTCTAGGCTGCCCACACGGTTATTAGCAGTTGGAAAATTATCTTTGTGTAGAAGATAAACTAATTCGAGGAAATGATAGCACTATAAAAGAAAGCTCAAAGACTATAAAAATTCATGTGAATGAAATATGTAGAAGAAGATTCTTTTTAACAAGCATTAGAGCATTAGTAAACGCCAAGTGAATTTGAACATCCATAATTTGGAAGGAGCAAACCCAAAAAGACCGTACCAACGCATGAAAGATTACGTTAGACAATAATATTTATTGTTTGCATCCAGAAGAATCTTCTGAACCCACAAAGTACGACATTGTTAATAACAAAATAACATGTACAAATTTATCTCAATATTACCCTTTTTCCAAAAGCAAGGAGAGCGGATAATATTATAAGAAAAATCTACAAAAATATCCTTACTTAAGCAAGAAGAAAAAAAAAACTATCGGTCTGGATAAGTAGTTTTGGACAGAACCAGTCAACACCGTCTGTTATGCATCAACCAATCGACGTCTATGACAATTTATCAAAAGACGGTGATGGAGATGTGGACCGAAAATTAAGCAGATTATTCCAACCTCCATATATTCAGACATACCGTGTGAATGATGTACAACGCCCAAGAAACTATAAAGTTGGATCCAGAATTCAAAATGTATTTATTATTAAGATATGTTGATGGTGATTGCTTCTGGGCTGCCCACACGGTTATTAGCAGTTGGAAAATTATCTTTGTCTAGAAGATAAACTAATTGGAGGAAATGATAGCACTATAAAAGAAAGCTCAAAGACTATAAAAATTCATGTGAAATGGAATATGTAGAACATGATTCTTTGAACGAGCACCAGAGAATGAGTAAAAGCCAAGTGAATTTGAACATCCATAATTTGGAAGGAGCAAACCCAAAAAGACCGTACTAAGGGACATGGAGATTACGTTAGACAATAATATTTATTGTTTGCATCCAGAAGATTCTTCTGAACCCGCAAAGTACGACATTGTTAATAACAAAATAACATGTACAAATTTATTTCAATATTACCCGTTTTCCAAAAGAAAGGAGAGCGGATAATATGAAAACAAAAATCTACTAAAATATCCTTACTTAAACAAGAAGAAAAAAACTATCGGTCTGGATAAGTCATTTTGGACAGAACCAGTCAACACCATCTGTTATGCATCAACCGATCGACGTCTACGACAATTTATCAAAAGACGGTGATCGAGACGTGGACCGAAAATTTAGCAGATTATTCCAACCTCCATATATTCAGACATACTGTGTGAATGATGTACAACGCCCAAGAAACTATAAAGTTGGATCCAGAATCCAGAATACATAATGTATTTATTATTGAGATATGCTGATGGTGATTGCTTCTGGCTGCCCACAAGGTTATTAGCAGTTGGAAAATTATCTTTGTGTAGAAGATAAACTCATTGGAGGAAATGATGGCACTATAAAAGAAAGTTCAAAGACTATAAAAATTCATGTGAAATGAAATTATGTGGAAGAAGATTCTTCTGAACAAAGACCGGAGCATGAGTAAAAGCCAAGTGAATTTGAACATCCATAATTTGGGAGGAGCAAACCCAAAAATACCGTACCAACGGGCATGAAGATTACGTTAGACAGTAATATTTATCGTTTCTGAATCAACACACCAGGAGGAGAATTCATTATGTATAAAATATATTAATATTTTACTAATATTATTGTTTGTGAACATTGCCAATAAATAAGCATCAAACAACTAAGGAAACTGTCATCACACGACATAACAAGGTAAGATAGAGAGAAAAAGAAAGAAAGTTTGTGTCGTATTTTCTCCAACTACACAGAGATAGAGAGAGTTTTTTTTCCATTATAGATTGAGATACTGTAATTCTTATTATTTTTCCGATACTAAAATTCTTCTCTTGGCATGTGATTTTATCCCTTTGTTTGAGGGATTTCCACGTTAAAATCTCTGTCTTCGTTTTTATCTTTTATTATCAAATATTCACCTGTAATGTTTCTCAACCGCATCCAATGTTCCCAATACCACTACACTAAGGTAGGTGACTGGAAATAAATCTATTCATGTAATACGCCCTACGTTGCCTCGCAATTTAATATCACGTCTAATAAAAAGGAAAGCTCAAGAAGAATTAAAAAAAGAATTAGCTTTTCGTCTTTCATTGATAACCATTAAATAAAAAACCTAACCGTACTTTTTTTTTCTAGAATGGGTATGATATATATAATTTATTTATGATTGAGTGTCATTTTGTGGGACTTCAAAATGTCGTAATTTTCTTTGTAGGGTAAATTGTCTTTCAATACCCTTTAAAGTTTCAATTTCCTCTTCAATACCTCTCGAATGATTTCTTTCAGTTACGTATCCATCTGTAAAAAAATTGTGTGTTTGATACCCCAAGAGCGTTAAAAAGACAAAAATAACATTGTTTCATACATAAATATTATTTCACCTCTCTCCAGTTTTATACCAAGTCAAATTTAAGAGTATTTTATCAATTGTTATCATTATTATACCAATTGTTCTCATTATTATATTAATATACTCAATTATTATACTAATTGTTAATCACATACCATAAATAATGTTATTATAATTTTATTATACGAAGTGCTTTTTGCATATTATACCACAAAATACAATTATTATACCAGTAAAACCGCTTATTATACTAATAAATTGATTATTCTACCAATAAATTCGAATACTATACCAACAATTTGAATATTATAATAATATTATTTTTGTATAACAGTGATAATAATTGAATATATTGGTATAGTAACGGGCACATCTGATATAATAGTGATATAATACTCTTAAATTTGACTTGACATAACAGTGATAACATTTGTTATGGTAATTGAATATATTGGTATCATAATGAGAACAATTGGTATAACTGAATCTGTAAAGAAAGGTTATTTTCCTCTTTTCAATGTTTGTTGGTATTAAAAACATAGTTTTTTTCTAATGAGTACTGAACATGATGAAATACTTGGAGGAATACTGCCCAGGAAGTTGAAAATCATAAAGATACTGAAAGGAAATTTACCCTTCTTTCTAATCATGTAATTGATGTGGGCCATCCATTGCTATGCAGCACATATGGACACTTAGATATTTTTGTTTCGTTATCTCTCAGTGAGTACCGTTTTTATCCGATACTCGCGGAAATAATTAGTAGTAATGCTTAAATAATTACTATTTGGCACCGATGTGAGTGTGTGTTTGTGTTTGTTTATAAGTATTGCACAAGTGTTGTTTCTGGGAGTTCAGAGTGTTAATGAACTCTTACGTCTCCCATTCTTCCCTCAAGGAAGGTACTCTTAGAAGTATGGTTAATTTTACACAAGTATAAGCTGCAGCTACGTCTAGCTTATACTTCTACTTACAACTGCTTGTTAGTTGATTACAAATGTTCTACCAATATGATAAACACTAAATCACTAGTTTTCCCTCGTTTTCGTTTTCGCTCGCTTGTTTCTTGTGTCTTCTCATTCAGATCTTTCAGCTATTTATAGTGCGCGCCTCTTGAAACTAGCCGTTGCGCCTTGAGCATTTGAATGGGCTTTAGCAGCATTAACTTCCTTTCCCGTTTTGGGTTCTGTTGCATCCAATGTCTGCTATGTGTCTGAGTAATGACTTTTTCCACTTTGGGTAATTGACTCTCTAAGTTCCAGTCCTCACTGCAGCCTTACATTCAATGTTCATCTGTCGTATGTCGTCCTTTAAGTCGCAGCTTTGACTCATCGACTTCTTTGCTCAAGTACTCGCCCTTGCCTCCGGTCTTCTCACTTGCTTCCGATACTCTCCCTTGCTTCTGGTACTCGGTTCAATCACCAAAACTTAGATATCCATCAATTTCTCCCTTTCTGGTGATTGACAAAACTTCCGCCAAAAGCCCTTTTCAGGGCTCACCCCTTCTTCTCACTTCCATTAGCGAGTTTGGCCAGCACTTTTTGTGTCGCTCTAACGTAAGAGACAGTCTTGATATCGTGTAGACCCATGAGCTCCCAGAGTTGGTTTGAGGTGAGGTTTGCCGCTATGTCCCTTAGTACCCTTGCTGGGTAGATGCGCTCAAGGGGTCCAGCTCGAGCCTCGGTTCTTCCTACGAGCATGACCGGCTGGAGCTGATCCTCATGTATCACTAAGGCAATAGCTCTTGCCTTAGCCGTCACTTTTGAAGCTTTGATCTTGAAATATCGAATCGGCTATTGACCCTGAGGTTCTAACTCTCTTATATGTGAGTACCGGAGTAGGATCCGATATTGTTATTGTCGTGTTAGAGTCAGGACCCGACCTTTTGGATGCGGCGCAGTGACGATGGCCTTCCCCTTTACTTCCCACTTTTTGGCAATTACAGCTCCGGTATTGCCTTGTGTGGACAGATGTTCCACAACTACGGCTAGTTGGATTGAGATCACCTTAATCGCATGGGATAGGCTTTCCTTGACTTCTGAAAGTCCGACGGTCAGTTTTGCCTGACTTGCAACGATATCATCTATGCGTTGCAGAACTCTCCCATGTTCCTTATTGGCCTCCCGAAGCTGATGTCTCAACTTGGTGAGTTCTTTATCTGTGCAGCACACGTAGATCATGCTTCGGGATCCACTGGCACCAACATCGGGTACCGATCTGGACTTTGAAGATGTGGGAGTAGAAGTTGGTTGTTTGGATGTCATGGCCTTCTCCACATTAGTTTCCACAACACTAGTGTCAACACTCGGTTCTTCATGTTGTGGTTGCGCTAGTGAGTGCGCGGGTTGGACAGAGTCGGGGACCGCAGTCTTTTATGGTGGCAGTGAGAGGGGTTCCCAGACGGCGAATATGGAGGCACAGATTCCTCAGAAACAACTTCAAGAATAAATTGTTGTTGTGGAACATGCGGAGTCTTGGGGGGGGGGGGTTGAACTCTCTCCGGTGCCTCTAGCAGAAGTGAAGTTAGGTTTTCTGCTTCATTGGCAGGGCTAGGAGGTCTCGGCGTGACGAGGGCTATGACCGAAATTGGCGCCACTATATCGTGTGCTGGCGACATACTAACTTGGGGACTAACGATCAGAGTTTGAGAAGTTTCGATGGGTTCGGTCATGAAGGTGCTGAGAGGCATAAAGTTAAGATGTCCTCGTGCGTTAAGCTCCTCGCGGATGGCTCCCAGACGTGACTCAAGTCCCACCTTGTCAGCAAGAATTCGCTTGAGAACTTTGACTTTGCGGCGGGCATCCTTGTAGTTCGGGTCGTAATGTAACTCCCAATCATTAAAGATGTTGGTCACTTGTTGATGACACAATTGTACTTCTAGCAATTCGCGTTCTTGGATTAGAGATGAGATGGACTCTAATCCTAACTGCGTCATCAGCCGGTTTTTAGTAGCCATGGCCTGATCATTGTTCTTCTTTCAAATCTTGGCCAATGGCGTCCCCATCCTAACAGCCCACCTGTCATCATACTCTTGGATTGATGTGGTGGTAACTTCGTTGATTTGATCGCCAATGGCCTACATCACCACTTCACTAAATGATAGCTTTAGAGGACTGGTTTTCTTCTTGCCTTTGCGTGCATCTTGTTACTTCATTTTCGTGGAGGCTTTTGTTGGTTTCCTGATGACAACAAGCGGCAGAATTGACCTTTCCGCTGTCACAGGTCATTCATAAGCCACGGCTGGCTGATTCGGGACAACTTCGGGGGCTCCAACTTTATCAGTGCCCCTTGTCGGAGTCTCCAGAGCAGGCTCACTCTAAGCGACCATTCTGATCCCCGCACTTGTGTCATCTTCGGTCCTATGTGCCGGGATATTTTCCATAAGCTTATGGAAGATCTCAGTTGGGACCGGAGAGGCAGCTCCTTGATCACTTTGGGGTGTTGTTGCCGCATCAGGCATATGTGCCAATTTCCGCAACCTCTTCTTAGGTGGAGGTGGTGGTGAAGTTTGTGCCTACGCGGATTCGGTCCTGACAGATGAAGCTTTTGTCTCCTGGACCGGTATTGGCTGTGTTGGCGCAGTCAGTGGGTCCTTCTTCTCTTCTTTCTTTTTTGGCAGGCTTGGGAGGTGGGGAAGAAGTACTTATAGTTAAGGCAACCTTATTTTTCTTTGAAGGTTGTTGTGTTGGGTGGGTTGTGACCGTGACCAGAGCCAGCGAAGCCACTCTATTGGTCCCTTTTGTTGGCTCGGGCAGGACCACCTTCGCTACTGAGTAGAGGCCGATGATTCTTTCAACGGATAGAGGATGTCGTCGTGTTGTGCCTGAGAATATGTCCCCACTTATCTTTTTCAGTAGCATGTGGGTGACTTGGGGACCAAGTTCTTGAAGACCCGATTCTTGGTCTTCACGACACTTTTTAGAGATTCGAAGATAATCTTACCCCAATCAACATCGACGTGGGTCAGGATGGCCACCATGGCATCGATCGTTTCGCCCGTCAGCATGTCGAAAGCCCCAGCCTTGTACAATAACCCTTTGTCCACTATATCGTGAAGAAGACGGTATGGGGGCTTCAATACCAGTGTCAGGGTCCTTCAAGTCGGTTCTGCTGAGGGACATATGAATGTCGTCACTTACATCTGCCACAACATCCCGAAGATTTGTAGTACCGGAGGTTGGTAGGTTTAAGGTTTCGACGAACCAATCCTTTATAATCCCAACATGGTTCGTTCTGAAGATCGAAACCATGAAGTTAGATGATGGGATGATGGCTTTCGCATAAAATTCGTGAACATCATCAGTGAAGATCTCGCGCTCGTTGTCGAGAAAGGTCGCGAGACCATAATCCAAGATGTAGGTGGCCATTTAATGGACTTCTCCATCATCCGACTGTAAGAGCTCCATGATGTCGACTTTGATGGTGATGTGCATGAACTCCATAGGGTTCAGGGGTGTAACTTCAGTAGAAGAAGAATATTTAGTTGCAATGGAGTTCGATTTTCTGGAAAAAGATTGAAGATTTGAAGATTTTCAATTTGCGGATTTAAAGGGTTTGAGAGCATTTTTTAGATACTAGGGTTTCTTGTTTGATATCGTGATGGAAAAAGTGATGGGCCGCGTCCTTAAGTAGAGAATATGGCGGGATAAAGTGATTTTTGCATTTAATGATATGTCATAGTGATTTGACTAGTCTGGCAAAATTCCTCGGCTGGCGGCTTAAGAGTAACAGAGCCCTTTCAACTCATTTAAGGAAAACATTTTTGGTTTTCTACTTTGAATCACTTTAGAAGATTTCTCGAAAATATTCGAAGTCTTTTGATTCAAAGTCATGTCCCTCCTTAGCCAGTGCTCTCTTAGTACCGAAAATTACCCCTTAGTCTATATTGGGGACCATTTTCGGTTTTCTATCAGTATACGATTTCTGGTACTCACATACTTGAATTTTGTTGCTTCCTTAATCTAAGTGATGGTGAGGTCTAATAGCCCCGCACGTTTCTGATGGTGAGGAACTTAGCTTCAGGCAGTGGCTTGATGAAGATGTCTGCCACTTGTTGCTCAATTCTTAAATGTTCTAAGCGAACATTCTTCTTGATCATGTGATCGCGAATGAAATGATACCTTATTTCAATGTGCTTTGTCCTTGAGTAGTATATCGGATTGTGTGATACAATGATGGCGATAATGTTATCACAGAATATGGGAGTATTTGATTCTCGCCCATAACCTCACGTTGGTATTGGATCCAAAGAATTTGTGAGCAACAGCTCCCAGCTGCAAAGTACTCAGGTTCTTGCTGTTGATGTGGCAATAGAAGTTTGTTTCTTGCTGAACTACGAGATTTGTCGGTCTCCAAGAAATTAGCATGTTCCACTAGTGCTTCTTCTATATAGCTTGCACCCGACGTAGTCCGCATTTGTATATCCGTACATGGTGAACAAGGAATCCTTAGGATACGTTAGTCCTACATTTGTAGTGCCTTTAAGATACTTGAGAATTCTTTTAGCGGCAATGTAGTGACTCTGCCTGTGGTCAGCTTGAAATCTAGCTCAGAGGAATATGCTATACATGATGTGGGATCTGCTGGAAGGTATAGCAATGACCCGATTAGCCCCCGATACTTGGTTATTTCAACCTTATTACCGATTTCATCTTTATCTAGATTGATAGATGAACTCATAAGCGTTGCGTCCGGCGAACAATCTTTAAGCCCAAACTTCTTGATAAGATCTAAGGTACATTTTTTATGGTTGATGAAGATCCACTGATTCATTTGCTTCACTTGCAGCCCAAGAAAGAGGTTTTGTTCTCCTAGCATGCTCATCTCAAATTTTTCATGCATGAGTTTTGATACTCCTGTGCACAATTTGGGGTCTGTTGATCCAAATATTATGTCGTCGAAATATGTATGTACTCCCTTAGTAAATCGGAACATGGTCTTGTCTACTACTCTAACAATGGGGCCATGTCCACTAAGAATCCTGATAGTGTCTCATACCATGCTCTAAGTGCTTGAGTTTGTAGACATGGTTTGGCTTTTCATGACTTTCAAACCCTGGAGGTTGAGCAACATATACTTCTTCAGAAAGTACGCCATTGAGGAATGCACTTTTTACATCAATTTGATACACCTTGATGTTTTTGTAGGCGACATATGCTAGAAAAATCCTTATGGCCTCAAGTCTAGCTACCGACATGAAGGTCTCATCATAGTCGATGCCTTCTTGTAAAAACCCTTGGGCAACTAATCTAGTCTTGTTCCTCATTAGTAGGCCATCCTCATTTACCTTATTCTTGAATACCCTTTTTGTCCCAATTACTGTCTGAGAGAGTCGCGGTACCAAGGTCCATACTTCGTTTCTTTCAAATTGATTCAGCTCTCCTTGTATTGCAGCGATCCAACTGTCATCCTCGAGTCATCTTCAACCCTGGTGGGTTGTGTTTGTGAAATAAAGTCATAGATAAACAGATTTTGAATATATTTCTTGGTCCTCATTGGTGCCTTGGGATCTCTTGTGATTAGTTTGGAGGGATGATTAAGTTTGGTTCGGGTCCACTTAATATGTTCCCCCTCAGCTCTTGCTTCTTTGAGGTTTCTTGTTCAGTATCGGCAATTTGGCACTACGTTAGAGTATCCTTCAGTGATTGTTGGATCCGGTACTATGTTCACTTCTGGTTGTTCATCGTCAAGGTTGAGGACCATTTCTTTTTTAGTATCGGGAATTTCCGGTACTACTTCTTCGATTCAGGGCTCTGTTATTTTTGTGCCTTCTTGACTTAGAGCTGAATTATCCAATCTTTCTTCGTCACTTGACTCATCCATATCTACCTTTTCCAGCATCTCACTTAGAAGATTGGTATTAGTAGGAGAATGTCTTCTTCTTGAGACTACTCGAATAGTACATGAGCAGCTTCTTCAATAGATAGTGTTTTGGAGTTAAATACCCTTTAGGTCTTGCTCACAACAGAGTACCCAACGAAGAATCCCTTGTTTGCTCTGCTTTCGAAAGCGGAATGATGACTCCGATTTAAATGTACGTAAAAACGGCTTCCGAAAGTCTTGAAATACCCAACTGAGGGTACATTTCCCGTCCAGATCTGGTAAGGTGTTTTTCCAAGATTCTTGCATATTATTGAACAGTTCTGAGTGTAGCAAGTTGTGTTTACTGCCTCTGCCCAGAATTTCTGAGATATGATCACATCTGCTAGCATAGTCCTCACTTCTTCTTTTAATGTGTGATTTCTTCGTTCAGCAACTCCATTATGTTGTGATGTCCTGGAAGCAGATAACTCATGGCGAATGTCATGGTTCTCAAGAAAATCGTGTGGAATTTAAAAATTCGGTACCCCTATAACTCCCGATCGTATTGACCTTCCGGTTCAGCTCATTTTGCAGTCTTTTCAGTAATTTGATCAACATGAGTGGTGTTTGATCTTTTGTTCTAAAAAATAGTACCCAAGTGTACCTTGAGTAGTCATCTATTACCACAAGGGTGTACTTGGATCCACCTAGACTTTGCAATGGTATAGGACCGAAAAGGTCCATATGTAGCAAGTCTAGACAGTTACTAGATGATGTTCTTCCTCTGCTTTTGAAGGTAGATCTACCTGCTTGCCAAGTTGACAGGCAGTACATATCTTTTCTGTAGAGTAACTTAGCTTGGATAAACAATGTACAAAGTTATTTGAGCTTAGCCTATATATTCTTTTCAAGTTAAGATGATTCAATCATTTGTGCCATAGCCTACTTCTCGAGCTCTCGTCTACTAGACATGTAGGTTCTGACACTAATTGTTCACCCAATTTGATGGTATAGGTTCCATTGGTTCTCCAGTCAATGAGGACCATTTTTTCTGAAGGATTGATGACTTTGCATCTATATTTCTTAAAGTTACAGATGTATCCGTTGTTGCATATGTTTATTAAATTATAGTGTAAATTCTTCACAAGACATATGTTGTCGAGTATGAAGTTGTCATAGAAAAGATTATCCTTTCCTATGACTTTACCTTTGCCATTATCACCAAAAGTGACAGTCTGGCTAGTACATGGTTCGATGTCGGTGAGAAACCCTTGGTTCCCTGTCATGTGCCTGCAGCAGCTGATGTCAAAGTACCAACAGGACCGACTGACCTCATTCTTGTGAACATGCAAAAGGTGGGTTCATGGTACCCAACATTTGTATGGGTCCTTGAGCTAGTATGTTTTTGGGTACTCATATTTGGGCGACCCTGAAACGTCTCCCAGTGTATGGGTCTATGAGTACTTTAGGTCGAGGGTTCTTCCTACGTTGGTGCTTAAGCCTCCCATGATGGGGTTTAGTTCGATGTGGCCGATTACCTTGAGTACCGAAACATCCCTCGTACTGGTTCCGTTACCCAAGGTTATTCCTACTTGCTTCCTTGAGTAAGACCTCTTTTCGAGCTCTAGGCTTAGGCTTCCAACTCGAAGAATATCCTAGTGACTTTCCATTTTTCTGGGAGGTTCCTTGTGCTTGTGTGTGTGGGTCCTAGGTTTATATCCAAGTCCAAAGCTCCTTCTATCCTCAGTTGGTGAGTACCGAGGTTCCACCACCTCCTCTGCGTTGGAGAATTTGATAAACTTAATGGAACTTTTGACACAAGGTAGATTATTTTGGGGCTCTGGAGTGTATCCTAGCCATGTCCTATCACTAGGACTTTTTAACATTTCCTGCAATTCCTCAAGTTTCTTAGAGGATTCTGTCCAGAATGGTAACATTTTCTCGAAATCCAGGGCCTTGAACTTCAATTTCTTTGAGTCCTCTTTGAGGATCTCGTTCTCAATCCTAAGTGATATCACCTCTGCTTTAGCTTGAGCGATGACATCATCACTTTCAGTAGTATCGGTGTCGCGCGCAGTTGCTTGTCCGGGATCGCCAGCGCTTCGACTTTTCGTGTTGCTTCTGTCGACCTTTTTGGTCCGATAACTATGAGAGTTTTGATGATTCCAAGTAATTATGTAATGTGTGCTCTAAAACTTAGAAAACTCGATATGTATGCTTATGTATGTAATAATATTCGACCATGCATGTATACATTTTTATTGGTTATAAGTTGTCGAATATTTGTGATCATGTGCTTTACTGGAATATTATTGCGATCTCCTAGTTATGAGTATCTCTCATGAATGGAATCTCCGATTGTACTATACATGGAAAAGATTTTGTGCTGAAAATGGAAAATATTCTATTGTTGTGAATATGTCTATCTTAGGAAATAAAGCATGGAGATAACCTTGTGACTAAATCGTGATTTACTTAACGTGTAAATCAGTTTGAATACTTTCCCTTATGAATTTGTTTATTACATATGGAAAGTGATTATGTTGTACATGTAAAGTCCAATGTGATATCCTATGGAGTTATATATGGAAAGTCTATGAGATATATATGGAATATGAGTATCTGCTGGGAACTTGCTTCTGTTTAGGAAAGAAATAATGTAGAATGCATCTTGCTTAATCTTATATGTGCAAATCAATTATTATCTTTTCTTTATACTTGTTGGAATATTATTATAGGAAAAGTATTAATTGATTGATTCTATTTTGGATAAGATGCTGATTGAGATTATATATGAATCATGGTGATTGGATGAGATCACCATATATGGAAAAGATATACTTTAATGTAAGTTTGTGAACTTATAATGCGCTGCACGAAATTTGTGAATATATATGGCATAGGGCATAAAATCATGCTAATTGAGCCTATAGACGTGGTTGATCATTATAAATTAGTATGATTAATATTGCACCATTATATTTATAAATGCATGGATTGTGTACGTAATTGGAAAAACTTTTGTGATTAACCTTCCATGTAAACTGTTGATTGTTTATGCGTATATATAGAGTAACACTTTGTATTTTCGTGCTAAGAGAAGTTGAACGGAAGAAACAAAATCTTTTGAGAGTTGTACGTTCATTTGCGAGTGTTTTCTGCTGTTAAGCTTCCACTAGTGATAACCTTCTGACGACTGCGCTTAACATGGTGATAACCTTCTGCGGCCTGAGCTTACTCTTGCGATCCCATCAGATCGAGTGATCCCTACCATACCTCCAGACCATATTTTCTGTCTTTAGGCGTGATTGATACACTAGGAGACATGGTCGACGTTTGCGCACACATGAAGTGACAGACGTTGTTCTGGGGGCCCTTCGGTAGCGAGCTGTTTTCTGTCAGGAATTGGAGATTCCCCGGTGACGTGGAGTGAAACTCCGCGTGTGGCAACCTAGCTGCGGGACTAGAGTTCAACTTGCTTGGGTTTGTGTATCGGGCAAAATCAATCAGTTTTATAACTAGCTACGACAACATTATAGTGATTGATTTAACTCTCGAGGAGCAAACCTCAAGGGGAGGAGTAAACTCCGATTGGGATATAACCTCTATAAAAACAGTGTGTCTCACTTTGCTTTTTTGTTCTTTAAATTTATGTGAGACAAACCCAACGAAACGTTTTCAAAACATTATGAGATAACTCATGAAAGGTGATAACATGGATACATTGTTGATTTTCAGGGTATCACTAGAAATCTGGATTGTTATTTCGTTATTCTAAAGGAAAGGATTTTCAAATAGAAGAATAAAAAATTTATAAGCCTAATTCACCCCCCCCCCCTTCCTTAGGCGTATTTTAAACATCATTGTTGCCGATGAAGCTTGGTCCCGTGAACAGAGGAGCTCGGATAGGGTTTGTGATTCTTGTGTCGTCATGGTCCTTATTGTTACGGGTACTAATGGACCCGGTACTGATTCCGTTGCTGGCACAGGTTCTGGCACTTGTGATTTTTCGGTGGTGTCTTCCCTTCCCGCATTTTGCCAATCTCGGCAGGAGCAGGGTTTTGAGCAATTAGATGCTCAACAACTGCAGCTAGTTGTGCCGAGAGGACGTTTACCCTCTTAGTCAGGATAGATTTTACGTTCGTTAAACAAGCACAGGCCTCTGCTTGCACACCAGCAAGTTGATCCATCTTTAGCAGAGCAGTCCCTTGGTCCTTTTACTGAGCAATCGGTCTTGCGAATGTAGATGATACTACCCTACCCTCCAGAACCGAGTTCTAAACTTTTGCGGGACTTGGACGTTTTAGACGTGTGGAGATGAGCAGAGGTGATGGCGCGCTCTTGGTGCTCGCTCTATGTTTGTGCGCTCTCTTGATTTGGTCCAGTGGGCCCTTCGCACACCAACCTCAGCGGTGTGGACCTCTTCAAGGTGGACTCCTTCAGGGTGCACAACTACGGGCTCCTCCACTTCAAGTAGATACTCTTGATGAGGGGAGGAGACGCGAGCTTCGCGCGGTGAGGGCAACGGCGGCGAAGTTTCTTCAGCAACAGGCGTATGCACAATCTGATGTTGCGAGGACTGCCGTAGTGGCGAGTGAGTCCCATGTGGGGACTGAGCCTGCTCAGAAGCCTCGACAGAGTTTGAGCATGTTGCTCCGCATCATTGGCAGGGGCGGGTAATCGCAGTGTTTGTGCCCGAGGAGTTGTTGTAACGGGCCTCATCTAATGCGGTGTGTAGGTGATCAGGGTCTGAGTCCTGGGGCTGGGATGTAAGGACTCTGATGATTTGACCCATTCAGTCTCAAACGTGCTAATAGTGGTGGAGCTAATCGGTCCTCACTGAGTGGGCTCTGTCCTTATAGTTTCCATCCTCGACTCCAATCTCGCCTTTTCTTTGAAGTCTCTTGAGGACTTTTCCTTCGCGGAGAGATTCCTGGGAGTTAATACCATAGTTTGCCTCTCTTTGTTGAAGAATATTGTCCAGCTCTGCCCAGTGAGATGCACGTGCAACAGTTCTTGGGACTGAATTAGAGTCGTTATTGACTCAAATTACAGTTGCTCTAATAATCGAGTTTCCATCGTCATGGCCTTAGCAAATAGCTTCGTTGGAATCTTGGCCAGCGGAGTCCCCATGCGAACTTCCCACCATTCCTCGATCTCTTGGATATGGCCAGTGAGGAGCGCTTCGATCTGCTTGTTGATGTTCTACATGACCACATCACAGTATGATGCATGTTGAGGACCAGATCGCTTCTTCCCTTTCCCATTATCTATTGGTGCTTTCGTTGGGACTGAGACTCAGAGGGTTCCCAAATCACAGTGCTAGGGAGCACAGACCTCAATTGCATTGGCTGGTCCCGAACCGCAGTGGGTTGCCCTTGCATATCAATGGGGGCTTCAACTTGAACCACGCCCTTTTGGGAAACCTCTGGGGTAGTTTCCGTTTGGACTTCGGGATCGGTACCCGCGTTGTCATCGTTCCCGATCTTGGGCGCGGGGACTTCGTCCACAGATAGTATTATTTGAGACTGAAGTCTCTCAAGACTGGATAGGACACCCTGTCGTCACTTGGTGCGACCTCAGCATCGGCAGCAGTAGACTGAGCATTCACTTTCTTTAGCTTCCTCTTCTTTGATAGTGGTGGAGGTGGTAGCGGGGTCTGCTGCAAACAAGATTTCCGCGTCGAGATGCTAGAAAGGAGCTTCTTCTTCTTCTTCTTCTTCTTCTTCTTCTTCTTCTTCTTCTTCTTCTTCTTCTTCTTCTTCTTCTTCCTCGTCTTCGTCTTCTTCTTCTTCTTCTTCTGGAAAGGATCAGCACCGAAGTTTTCGGGCTACTTTTTACACAAGTATTACCCTAGCTATCTCTAGCTCAATTCTAACAACTACAATGGCTTTTTACAATCCGTTGGTTACAGAGTTTCCATCACGGACACTCTACTAACTGCTAGTTAAAGTCAGTTATTTATAAAGATATAGTCGCTCAAAAATAGAGTTTGCTCAAGTATAATTCTTGTTTTCTCTCTGTGTATCTCTCTATTGAGCCTCCTGAACCCTTCGGTCTTTTATAGTCTTCACCTTGGAAGTAGCCGTTGCGTTTTGAACGTTTGAACTCGTCTATAGCCGCATTTAATTCTTTCTTCTTTTGAGAATTGTTGACACCGATACTCTTTAGACATCAGAGTACTGCTTTCACCACTTCGAATAATTAGCTCTGTTCAAGTGTTTGCGTTTGTTGCAGCCTTGCATTTAATGCTCTTCATTACTTGTCTTCAATCTTTTGAGTACTTGCCACGTCAGCTCCGGTCATCGCCATGCTCTGATCCTTACCATGCTCCGGTACTTTGCACAATCACCAAAATACTAAGTATCCTACAATGCTCTGAAAAAAAAATCATCTTGTATCAATGATTAGTTCGGAACAATTGGCCACGTGAGGCCATATTTTTTTCTTTTCCTTGTAGAATTCATTGATCTCGAACATAAAAAAAAAAGAACATTTGAATTTTGCGCGTTGTTGCTGACAACGCCCTCCGACATTCAAATTAGATTTTTCTCTTTCACTTGCTATTTGTAGGAGTCGGAGAGGGGGAAGTTTGATATAGGTAATCTAGAGAGATGAATATCAATTCCTCATATTTATAGACAACGTCAAAGATGAAATATTTGACACTCTAATCTAGTTCTATAAATGAGTTGAGTTTTGAGCCGACCGCAGCCCATTTGTTGGGCTCGAGCTCGTCCATGTTTTTTTCTGAGCCGGAGCCCCATTATAGATATTAAGCCGAGCTCGATCTTCAGGTTTGATTAGGAATAAAAAATGTTAATTTTTCTCTAAAAAAGTAGCAAGCACAAGATTGGGAAAGTAATCATGAGCTCTTTTCAGTTTTGATCCCCTCTAATATTATATCTGATAAATGTTGATCTAAAATATTAATTCTTGAGCACATCGAGATGGGCTATAAAACTGGGCAGGGTCCATTAGCAATAAGTACAAAACATTGAGGAATAATTCTTCAACTTGACCGCGGAACTTCTTATTTTTCTCATTGGTCTGTCAGACAAAACTTCTCAATAAACAACCACGAAGTAATAAAGCAGTTATTTACGAAATTGAAGGTTAATAATTGGTTGTAATTGTAACTTTTCATGAAATTTATATTTCAAATTTTATTAGTCAGATGGGTGAAATGAAGCTAATTTGTGGACATTTTAAACTTTTGTAGATGCAAAATCATGTCAGGAGTTCAAATCTCCATGTTGGCAAATCACCAAAAATAAATAAATATAAATACATTCGATATTATTATATATATTTATATTAAATGAGAACATGACGGAAAATGTTTTTTTTACAGAACCAAAAGGTTATTTTATATTTAATTTTACATATTTTATTTCCAACGAGTGGTCTAACGCTTGTTGATTTACTTTCATACCTAATCTTGAAGGTGATTTGATTTTGGCCCCTGCACCGTGGTCTATTGCACATGGCCTCAAATCTCTAAGGCCCAAACTCACATTGATCCAAATTTTTTGTCAAATTAATCAATTTTATCACATCTTGAGGGTCTCAATTTGTTACAAGAACTTGGTCCCTTGGAAAAAAAAAACTTCTTTAACGAATGATCGTGTGAATTGTATCTGTGACTTCTTGGTTTGAAATCCAATAAGATGTTGAATGATCATATCACATATCTGTTATACATTTTATTAATATATTTACTGTTCAAGAGAAATTTGAAACATTAGACAAAGATAATTAGTTATTGAGAGATTAGTCACGGTATCTGAATTTCAAATGTGCGGTATGGAAACTTTTCCTAACAAATTAAATACCTATTATATCTTTTCTTTATTTTGGTAAAATAAAAATAATTTATTTGGTCATCAAACAAGTCATTTGCATCGTTGAGCCACCGGCTTGGACGAACCAAGAACTAATTTCTCTCTAGTATAATATATATACATATATATATATATATCCATGAGACGAGTCACTTACATTATTTTTCTATTTTAATTTAATAGTATAAAAACATATTACTAAAATCAGCATAGGATGTTGTATATATAGCCCGTGTACAAAAAAGCCTCCTAACAAAGTCCAAAGCTTCCAACAAACAGTTTGTCGCGGACATTTCTAATTAGGTCGTTTTTTTCTGAAGAATTACAAGATGGAGCTAAAGAATTGCAAGAAAAATCAGGCGTTCAATGTGCACTAAACTTGCTGGTTATAACATGGGCACTAAGGGCTTCAATGTAATTTAACCCTTTTAATAACGTATTTTCTTTCTCACGTTTTTATTAGTTGTAAAGGTTAGCTTGTACATTTAAATAGCAAAAGACTCGCGATGTATTGCAACAGATCGAAAAACAGAATTCTTCAATTTTACTGAATTTTTCTATCGAAATTCCTTAGTCAAGCAATTCTTCATGGTATCAGAGCCATGGGCAATTATTTCTGACGAATATTGAATCTCAATTAGTCAAGAATCGCAATTGTAAATCTCAAAAATCCTGATCATGAGCACCAGCGACAACACTGAGAATACAGGAACTGAAGTTTCCGATATGGATGAAGATTATCAATTGCACGGATCAGATAATCATGGTATGATCGTTTCTACTCCACTAACCTCAAATAATTTCTTAGTTTTGAGAACTTCTATTATAAAAGCACTTGAAGCGAAAATGAAGATAGGTTTTGTTAATGGAAAATATAAAAAACCTGCTGTCAATTCTCCTAATCTCAGAAAGTGGCGGAAAGTTAACAGTATGGTGACAGGTTCGATCAAAAGTTCAATTTCAAAAGAAATCGTTAACAGTTTAATGTTCATACATGATGCCGAGGAACTTTGGAATGAAATTGCCGAGAGATATGGAACCTCAAATATATCTTCGATCTATGAGGTGAAGAGGGAAATTACCTTGTTGAAACAGGGAAATATGAATGTTGTGGACTATTACAACAAGATTCGAAATCTTTGGGATCAAGAGCAATTCAGGCCTGCTATAGAGACAACCAGTGATGTTAAAACCAAGATTGAAGAAAGGGAAATGGAGGACAAGTCAATGCAGTTTCTTATGGGTCTCAATGATGTGTTTGACCCCAAAAGAAATCACTTGTGTTAGTCCGATTACGCACTCAAGAGAGGATCAAAGGCTTAAAAATGATAAAGTTCTTAAAACACCTTCAGTGTGTGTTTGTGTGTGTGTGCCGAAATTAAGAACTTACTTTTAAGAATTATACATTGACCAACCCTAATTAGGGTTAATGGGATGCCTTATATACCACATGAGTTGGTATATTAAGGCTTGGGACTCAAACAATAAAATATTTACAATTTGACCCCAAATACAATAAATTAACTAATATTGACCCAAAACTCAAATACTAACTAAGGACACTACAATTAATTCCTAACATTCTCCCCCTTAGTGTCCTTTCTTCGTCTTTGTCTGTTTCTTTGAGCCTTTGGGTCGTTGCTGGGCGTACACGGAGTTCCGTAGTCCAAGCTTGTGCTCGTACGTCCTTATTTCCCTCCGGAACGAAAGCCTTTCTTGTATGTTGTTCAGCATATTCAGTATCTTGGCTTTTGTGTCCGGTCCTTCACCTTCCATCTTATCCAGTATGCTCCTCAACTTCTCTCGTATGATGAGGAGCGTTCCGTCGGAGAATTTTGGTATCTCCGATGTCTTCAATATTCGCTTTTCTCCCTTGTAGTTGATGTAGACCACCGCTGGATCTTCACTTTCGAACACGTGGCCTTCACCATATTCAACTTGTTCAGGGAGCTCGAATGATGGTTTGGTGAGGTTGACCTTTCTGACATTTGACTCCAGTGCTAGCTGCAGGTCGTGCGTCGCTCCGTACTTGATTTGTCGGAGCATGAACCTTTTGATCGTCATGTATCCTAATTTGACGTCCTGGTCCTGCAGCGTTCCCACGTATCGGTAGCTTCCAATCATCTGTGAGATGTCTTCAGCTCTGATGTACGGGAAGTCAGCCTCTGTCAAGGTCTCTCTTGTACCGTCTTCCCTCACTACGTGGTAGACGCTTAGTAGGAAGGTCCCGAGCCGATCTATTCCAACTCTTTCTACGGCTTGTATTCGGGGCCTCTGCTTTTCCTCTCGCCTGAGAGCAGCCAGATCATTTCCTTTCCCTAAGAACATATGAAGACGTCTTAGGGAAAGAAGGTAGAGATTGGCTCTGCGCTCTGACAGGTGCGTCATCCCACGTAGCTCCAGCTCGTTCAATTTGACGAGCTGATCCTCTTTACGCCAGATTCTTTTCCTTATCTCTTCTTGGTATGGAACTAAGATTCTGACGTTTTGCCACGGAAGATCGACCGTTGCCCCGATCTTTGACATGAGAAGTGGAGCATCCTCATTTTGGACTTGATGTTTGAGTAGTTCCGGTAGATCGGGGAGGTCACTTTGCAGATCTTCCAGCTCCTCATCTTCATGGACTTTCACCAGGCTTATCGACGCCTTTTCGAGGAATAGTCTGGCGTTTTCTCGAAATCTGGCTTCGAGCTGGAGGTCCATCGGTTGCTTCAGCCATCCTTCTTCAAATATATATTTCTCTACCACATCATGTGGATTGTAGAGTTGGCTGATTTCTTCCGAGATTTGGAGGTCAATAGATGTGGCTTGAGGTGGACTTTGTCGGTAGAAGGTTCTTGGTGAGCTAAGGCTTATAGTGACTGGAGTGGGTGTCGAAAGGGAAAGTGTATTGGAGATCTCTTGTGTATTTTGTTCGGTTGTGGTTGAGATCTCCATGGTAGGGAATATTATTGTGGTGCTGGAGACTTGTTTTGTTTTGCCTTTTGAGCTTGAGGTATCCAGCGGGTTGGATTCTTGGACTGTTTTGGTTGTTGGCTGCTGCTGGTGAGGGGATTCGACTCCACGCTGTCGGTTCTCCCCCTCGGGACGGTCCTCGTCTTCAGGGTCGTCCCGCGATCCAGATAGGCCCCCGGCTTGTGTTCGGCAGCTGGTGGGGTCAATCAGCCTCTGGATTTCTTTCTCCTTCGGTGTCAGGTGTGGCGCCGACCGGATACGTGCCAAAAGAATGTTGAAGAGTTCTTCAATGGGCACGTCCCACGGTCCTTCTTCTGGTTGTGTGAGTGAAGGAACAGCAGCAGCTGTCTCGTGTGTGACTGGAGTCTTGCCTTTGTCTTGTCTTGATGTTTCGATCATGGCCCGGACTTTTTCCACTAGTTCGTCGCCAAAAGATCGTAGCCGAGACTCCGTCACAAACGGATCGGGAAATAAAACGGAGCCACTGAGGCGTGCCGTTGTCGCGACGTCAGAGTAGATTTCTGACGTGCCGCCCACTGTAGTGGGTCTTCCGGGGCCACCAAGGCACACCGGTGGCAACGGTGCTAAGACAAACTCAGACCGTTGGCCCGAGACGACTGGTGGGATGTTGATCGTTTCGGGGCTTCCGCTCAGTCCCTCGGAGATTAACCCCAGAGTGACGTCAGAGAGCGTTCTGTCTAAGTCTGGAAGACTTAGAGGTGCGGAAAATAGTGTATGTGTCCTAGAAATGGAAAAAATTTTAGTTGGTGCGGACACTAGACCTGTGATCAAGGAGGGCGCAGTCGGAGGAAGTGAACTGCTTAATTCAACATCTATTGCCTCCGAATAAGGCAATGATGGTTGTCGTGGCTCCTCCGGTGCTATTGAGACGGTCGTCTGTTGGGAGACGACCGAATGGGTTGGAAGGGTTATTTGCGTGCTTGGGCCTGATGGCACGACTGCTACTCGGGAGACGATCGTGTCGTCTCCTGTTCCTACGGGTTCGGCCCGGCTTTGTAGTGGGTTAGAGGACTGAGGAGGTCGATCATGTTTTTGTTTGGTGCGACGCTCCTGTATGCGTCTTACGTCTTCCCCTCGTTTTGTTTTTCGTGAGGAACGAGGAGGGGAAGCGGCGCTTCCTAGACCTAACTGAGGCTGGGTAGGCTAATTCCCGGGGTAGGTTCGACTGGGTTTTGTCGAACCATAGGAGTGTCTTCAAGGGTGATGGATTGGAGGTACCTCGCTACTATTGGGTTGGAAGGATTAGCGATTTGTAGGAGGTGGTCAGGGATCCGCATCGACTCGAGATCAAATTTGGATTTGGAAGAATGGAGGGATGCTAGCTTGGGAATTTGGTATCCCTCCGATCTCGGTCGACGGGTTATCTCGGGGTGTAGGTCTTGAAAGTGGGTTATTATCACTGGAAACCACCGAAGGTAGGGAAGGACTTGTCGGGTTTTATTTTTGGTGGATAAGTCCCTTCGGCGGAGTTGGTCAAGGATATCGGCCCAGATCAACTGCACGATGTCATAATTTTTATTAAAGATGACACCGTGGAAGATGATCATAATGTTGCGGTTACAGCGATCTGGGCCTGAGTGCTTGGGTGATAGGCATTTGTTTATTATGAGAAAGAGTGTGCGCCAAGGTTGTGGAATGTCCTTGGCGCAGAAATCGGGTAGGTGTAGGGATTTATGGATGTCTGGGCGATATCCCATTAGGAGGAAGTCGGTTTTCAATTCTTCCTCCGTGGGTGGTGGGTTATATATTAGGCTGTGAGGTAGGTTTAAGATACGGCGTAGTATGGATGGGGTGAAGATTATGGGTGTTTGGTCTATTTGTGAGGTAAGTGAGGTTGGAGGGGTTTTTGAAGTTGATGGTTGTAGGTTGGCCCATAGCTGTTGTGCGTATACTTCTGGGGCCGATTCCGTAATGGTGAGGGCGGTGTGTAGAGGATGGTGACGAAGGATTTCGAGTATTATCGGTGCGGGGACCGTGATGTTGTCAAAGTCAATGGCCGGGTTGTTGGGTAGTTTAGTGGCCCATTGACTTTGAGGAAAGACTTCGTCAATTTGTCTCAACATGTTTATGTAATCTGCTAAGAAGAAAACACAGAAAATTGTTAGACTAGGCAGAGTAGATAAAAATGTTACTTAGAAAAAATTTCGGACTTGAAAAATTTTATATGAAAGTGCCCGAAATTTGCTTAAGTAAATAAGATTATACTTTTGAAATACAAGCGGCGAAGTTCACAAATTCGGCTAAGAGTACATTGAAAAGTTTAAAACTCGAAGTTTGATTTGGCCGAATTTGGATTTGAAAAGTTTTGTTCGCCGAATTTGATGAAGTTCGGGTTATGAGGATTTGAAATTTTTGTTCGCCGAATTGTAATGAAGTTCGGGTAAGTGAAAATTAAATCGAATTTGTTATCATCATTCATCAAATTCGGGTGCTTGTCTTTAAAATTGAATTTGCCGAAATTGACAAATTCGGGCGATGGAATTCGACTGTGAGGAGTCGGGGTACAGTAGAAATTCGCCGAATTTCGAGTGAACAGTAGAAATTCGCCGAATTTTGGATTGAAAAGCAGAAATTCGGATGAAAATTTAAATTTTACCCGAATTTCGCCCGAAACCTAAAAATTAAAATAGGTCGATTCCATCGGGATTTGGATGAAATTTTGGCAAATAAATTGCAGATTCGGGGTCGCCATTACCTTCTGTAGTAAAATCGAAGTTGAAGAGATTTGATTTGAAGATTTTGTGTTTGCGCGAATTTAAATTCGAGAGTAAATTTTCTGAAATTCGGGCGTTAACTTGTAAATTTAGGGTAAATAATGAAATTCGGGCGAGTAGTGAGATAAATAGGGGTTACTGTGCAAAAGTTCGGGTGAATGAAATTCGGCATGTTAAAATTGAGTTTCGCCGAAATTCGTTCTGATTAAGTGAAAATTATATGAAATTCGGCGATCGAAATTAGTATTGACCAAAAGTGACCCCGAATTTGAAATTCGGCGAGTGAAATTGAAATTGGCCGAATTTCTTCACTGTTAGTCCAAAATTGGACTTCCGAAATTTTATATTATGTCAAAGAGCTCCCCCTCAATAAAATGATATATACTCCCCCGTAATAAAAATAAGCTCCCCCTTAATAAAAATGAAATATGCTCCCCCTTAATAAATATGAAATATGAACTCCCCCTTAATGAAAATGAAATAAAACTACCCTTTTAAAATTTGCATGTAGAATTAATTTGTCTACTAAATAAAAGGTCATGAGGCACTATAGGTCAGTGTTGAAAATTCAACATGCCCAACTTAGAAACTAGGAAATGGAATCGTTTTTCATCCAGAGCCTTTGTAAATAAATCTGCAAGTTGAAGTTCTGTACTTACAAAATACATATCGATAGTGCCCTTTTCAACATGATCTTTTATAAAGTGATAACGAAGATCTATGTGTTTAGTGCGAGAGTGATGGACAGGGTTACATGTGATAGCAATTGCGCTCTTTGAGTCACTATATATGGGTATATGATTAAGATCGAACCCATAATCTCGTAGTTGCGTACGCATCCACAAGATTTGAGAGCAACAGCTTGCTGCAGCTACATATTCTGCTTCAGCAGTTGAGGTAGAGACACAATTTTGTTTCTTAGATGACCAACTAATTAGTTTGTCTCCCAGAAATTGTGCTCCACCCGAGGTGCTTTTTCTGTCCATCTTGCACCCTGCATAGTCGGCATCAGAATATCCGACGAGATTATACCCGGAACCTTTGGGATACCAAAGTCCGAGATTAGGTGTTCCTTTGAGATATTTCATGATTCTCTTCACGGCTATGAGGTGCGATTCTTTGGGATTAGCTTGGAATCGGGCACATAGACATGTCGAGAACATGATATCCGGTCTACTAGCTGTCAAGTAAAGTAATGAACCTATAATTCCTCTATAAAGGGTTGGATTGACTGGTTTCCCAAGAGGATCCGAGTCAAGTTGGCATGAGGGGGACATAGGGGTACTTTTTGTAGTACAATTTTCCATGTCAAACTTTTTCAAGATGTCATGGATATATTTGGTTTGACTTATGAAAATTGCGTCCGAAAGTTGCTTGACTTGTAAACCCAAGAAAAAGTTGAGTTCACCCATCATGCTCATTTCGAACTTAGTTTTCATAAGTTCTCCAAATTGGTCACACAGCTTTAAATTAGTAGATCCGAAAATAATATCATCTACATAGATTTGGACTAAGAGAATATCTTTACGTGTGCGTTGGATGAAAAGGGTTGTGTCAATTTTTCCTTTTTCGAAGCCTGACTTGACCAAAAAGTCAGAAAGAACATCATACCAAGCTCGAGGGGCTTGTTTGAGTCCGTATAAGGCTTTATCTAGCTTGTAGACATAGTCAGGGTGAGTTGAGCTCACGAATCCTTCGGGCTGTTCCACATAAACTTCTTCTTTCAAGACTCCGTTAAGAAACGCAGTCTTGACATCCATTTGGAATACGGTGAAGTTTTTATGGGCAGCATAAGCAAGGAATAACCTAATGGCTTCGAGTCGAGCTACGGGGGCGAAGGTTTCATCGTAATCAATTCCTTCTTGTTGATTATACCCCTTAGCTACGAGTCGAGCTTTGTTTCTTATTACTATCCCATTTTCATCCTTCTTATTCTTGAAAACCCATTTGGTACCAATAATGGTTTTGCCAAGGGGTTTCGGGATTAGTCTCCAGACCTGTAATCTATCGAACTGATTTATCTCTTCTTGCATTGCAATAATCCAATCAGGATCTTCCAATGCTTGTTTGGCTCTTTTAGGTTCTATTTGGCTCAAAAAGCAGGTAAATAGTCCTTCGTGAGTAGTTGAGGATCTAGTGCTTATTCCTTGGAGAGGGTCTCCAATAATTTGTTCTACGGGATGAGCACGTGTCCACTTTCTTTCATGAGGAAGTGGTTGAGAGGTTGTCTCGTTTATTGTGGACGCGATTTCATTTTCCGTAGAAATGGAGACC
This sequence comes from Linderniella brevidens, assembly GCA_004919715.1. Classification (NCBI taxonomy): domain Eukaryota; kingdom Viridiplantae; phylum Streptophyta; class Magnoliopsida; order Lamiales; family Linderniaceae; genus Linderniella; species Linderniella brevidens. Next base: position 11,859,306 of record SWDC01000146.1, read on the forward strand.
TCAACGGGAGGGTTTGTCTCATTTTCTAAGGTCTCTTCGGAAGAGTCGTTTTCAACAGACACTTCGATTCCTAAATCATTGGTGACATCTAATTCTGGTTCTTGTGAAGTTTCACAGTTCACTATTGGTTCTACCATATGTGGACTGCTTGTGTCACCATCTTGGATGGATTGTCGTGAGACTAATTGTTGACATGGGTTAGAGTAAATTTTCTCAAAAAGGATACTTAATTCCATGTCTTTTGAGGAATTTGAGGCTGATGTCTCTTCCACAGGTGTGGGAATGTGTTGATCATCAGTCAACACTCTAATAAGTCCGGGTTCTGGACTGATTTGTTCAGAAGCCATTAAGGGTGTTTCATTGAAGGTCACATTGGAGCTTTCCATGACCGTTCTCCGCTTCTTAAGGTAGACTCGATATGCTTTAGATTCTAGAGAATACCCAATGAAAGTTGCCTCTAATGCCTTAGCATCAAATTTTCCTCGGTTTTCCCTGTCATTTGCTACGTAGCAAATGCATCCGAAAACGCGAAGAAATCCTATATTGGGGATTCTTCCATTCAATATTTCATATGGAGTCTTTCCAAAGCGTTTGTGAATTATTGTCCTATTTTGGGTGAAGCAGGCAGTACTGACTGCTTCAGCCCATAGAAAGTGAGGAAGTTTAGAGTGAATAAGCATAGTCCTAGCAGCTTCAACTAGGGTCCTATTCCTCCTTTCTACGACTCCGTTTTGTTGAGGAGTTTTAGGAGCAGAGAAGTGTTGGGAGATCCCTAGGGATTGGTAGAATTCGCTCAGTAACTGATTTTTAAATTCAGTCCCATTATCTGAGCGAATTATACGAATTTGTAAGCCCGACAAATTCTGTGTCTTTTTCACAAAAGCAATTATGAAGTCAGGAGTTTCTGCCTTTGTTCTTAAAAATTTGGTCCAGGTGAACCTAGAAAAGTCATCCACTATTACTAGTACGTAACGTCGTCCATTTATGCTCTCAATTCTCATTGGTCCACAGAGGTCCATATGAAGAATCTCGAGTGGTCGTGAGGTTGAGGCAGTTTGTTTTGATTTGTGGGATGCTTTTCGCATTTTTCCTAACTCACATGCTGAGCAGAGATGCTCTTTGTGATATTTCAAGGCAGGCAATCCCTGTACAAGATTATCTCTTTGAAGTTGACTTAGAGTCTTGAAATTTAGGTGAGATAATCGTTGATGCCATAAATTGTTCTGTTGAAGAGATGCTTTACTCAACAGGCAAATGGCTCGGGATTGATGAACGGTTCTAAGATTGATGGTGTAAAGATTGGATTTTCTAGTTCCAGTGAGTAATGGTTTACCGTTACCACCATTTACACTACATCCTTCAGTATGGAAGTTGACCGTGAGTCCACGATCACAGAACTGTCCTATACTGAAAAGATTGTGGCTTAAGCCATCAACATATGAAACATCCTTAATTAAGAGATTTTGATGTATGATATCACCGTGACCCAGGATGGGAGCTGAGTGGTTGTTCCCGAATCGCACATTTCCACCAAATCTCTCTGTGTAGTTGCTCAGCAGTTCTTTTCTTCCGGTCATGTGTGTGGAGCAACCCGAGTCTAAGTACCACACATGACTTATCTGCAAGATAAGATTAAGCAGTGTTAGAGATCCCGTTTATTACGGGTCTTCTATCATTTGCAGAGGTTGAGGTGCATGCAAGATTGGGTGAATTGTGTACCGGGTTGGCTTGTATCTTTCCTGAGTTTTTCGGTACCCAAATTTTTGTTACCCCTAATGGAAAACAGAGCTTTGTGCATGCAGCAAGCACTGTTTTAACTACCCAGATTTGTTTGCAATCTTTTCCCTTAGCTTCAGCTCGGGTTTTCGATTGCTCAGATATTTTTGGATCTGTTTTGGTCACGTTTTTGGCCTTTTTCTCTAAAGCTTGAGCTTTAGTTTTGTTTCAGTGAGAGTTGGCCTTCTGAATGTTCTAGCTACCTTTTCGTCAACTTTTAGGTTGGACGTTTTGGATGGTAGAACCGTTTTCGTGTGTGTTCCTGAAATCATATTTCTACGACGTATAAATTTAGCATTCATAGCTATACACCTATCGTAGGTAATATAATCACTGACAGTCTTAACAGAACTGGTTTTGGAAGAAATACGGGAATAAGCGGAAGCATTGTTCGAACTACATGAAGAAAGATTTCTAAATGTTTTTGGAAATAATTTTAAATCAGAAACACTAGTCAAATTTTGCTTCGTCTTTTTATCAAAGATTTTGGCATCCTTCTCTTGCGTTCCTGAATTTTTCTTCCCAGCAGTCTCTGTCCGTCTCAGATCTGTCATAGATGGTGAAGGGATGTTAGCTGTTGCTTGAATGATAATCTTCTTAGTTAGCCTATTCTTCATGGATGAGGAATCTATTGGTGTTATAATAACAGACTCCGACTTAGAAGATTTAGCGAGATCAGCATATGATTGATTTTCAAGTGAGGAAATTCTCTCAAGGAGTTTCTCCTTTTCAGCTTGAAATATTTTCCGTTCGAGCTCTATCGTGGATTGAATATTCTTGATCTTTTGGGGAATGTAAATTCTGCAAAGATCTGAGTTCTTTGAGCTAGATATTTCTGTCATGGGCTGATCAGATTCAGAGGGAGGATGGGGAAACATTTGTAGATAGTCATTTGAAAGAGGAATTTCCCTAGTTCCATAACTATCGTTGATTTCCTTGTAATCCAAGGATATTTCGGCCTTGCTTTTGGTCTTGCGCTTTTCCTGTTCTAGGTTATCTTCTTCTTCAGATGATCTGAGAAAGGCTAACAAGCTAGGTATTCCTAGTCCTAGGTATGCAGCATTGTAAAGAGCAAGCGGCCGTTTATCAGTGGTTTGTTGGTTTGGCTTAAAGCCTAAGCCCTCACGTGGATTGTAAAATCTCGTGTCCTTAGGCTGATTCAAGAAAATCGTTTTGTCGGTTTGTCCCCTTTTCGTAAGGAGGTCCTCCAGACTTTTGATTTTGGAGTAAAGCTTCTTACGTTCCTCCATTAGAAGATTGTATTGATCTGTTTTACCAATACGCTCTTCTTCACTAATTCGCAGGCTAGTGGTTAATTGACTAATATTTGCATTCAGCATATTAGTCTCGGATTCAAGCTTCGAGATTTTCTCAGATGCATTTTCTAAATGACATCTGAGAGTTGCTTTTTCACCTAAGTGTTTGAGCACAGATTGATAATTTGTTGCGTTTTTCTTTTCCAGAGCTTCTAGTTTTTTTAAGTGTTCTAATGGAGAATTCTGGATATGCTCAAGCACGGTCAGTTTTGATGTCAGGGAAACTACTTTTTCTTCAGATTTTACTAGATTAGCTTCAGCTAATTCTAGTGATTTTTCTGAAGTAGCTAGTTTATTTTCTAGCTCAATGACCAAATTTTGTGTTTTGGCCAAGATGATGTCATTCGTGGCCATATCTTTATATGTAGACTTCCTACTTGAGCGTTCCTTTCGGAAGCTGTTCTTATTCTTAATTTTATGTCTGTAGAAGTCTATATTTTCTACCTCAATGTCCTCGGATGATTCAGTTTCGTCATTGCTCTCCGTCTCGGCTCCTTCTGCATCACCAGCTTCTTCTTCCACAAACGCCATTAGAGCCATGTTCTCGGGTTCATCCTCAGAAGTGTCATCGTACCATTCAGCTTGCTCCGCCAGCAGGGCTACGCCAGCTTTCTTCATTTTGGACAGTTTGAGCTTTTTGGCGTAGTAGTCTTCGTTCTTCTTCTTGGGAAGGAAACAGTCCCTGGCCCAATGTCCTGCCTTCCCACAATTATAGCATTTTGGAGGCTCAGGTAGGGATTTTTGTTCGGGCCGATGCGGGTTTGTTGAGGTTGATGAGAAGATGAAACTCGTTGTTTGTTGGAAGAGGAGGAAGACTTCTTAAAGAATTTTCTGCCCATCATCTTAGTGATGAGGGCCATTTGTTTCTCGAATTCCTTTAGATCGGAATCCGATGAAGATCTGAGTTGTCTTCCTCAGATGAGCTTTCAAGTTTTACGGCCTTATCCTTTGTGGCGCGGGAAGGTTTCTTAGCTCTATTATCAGTTACTAAGGCTAGAGGATCTGCTGCTGATTTTCCTTTTGATTCCGCAGATTTTTGATGTACGTAGTCTGCATGTTGAGAGAGGCTCTCGAAAACGCAGTGGATGTCGATTTCATCAAGGTCTTTGTTCTGCCTGATTTGAGTGGCTATTTCCTCCACTCTGGCTGCAGTGAGTTAAGGAATCTCACGTTCAATTCCATATTGGAGCGATGAACGTTCACCTTTCGCATCTCGTTGACTTGAGTCATAAACCGTCTATACGTGTCCTCTATGTCCTCCCTTGCTTTGCTTTGAAGGTATCGTAGGCCGCGAGGGTGTTTGCCTTACGTGCTTTGATTCCCATTTCCGTCCCTTGCATCAGCTTATGGATCTCGTCCCACATTTCCTTAGCAGTGGTGAGGCTATCTACTTGCATGTAGATATCGTTGTGAATACCCTGGATGAGATAGTTGAGTGCAAGTCGATCTGCCTTGACCCTGTTCTTTTCTTCCATTGTGTAGCATGTGGGAGATTTTTTCTGAATGGATGGTAAGGTGGGAGGATTTGTTGTGGAATCACCCTCTATATTAACCCAATATGTTATGGGTCCTTCCGAGAGGGACTCTAGGATTTCGTTTCCTATGTCCTTGGAGCTAACGAAATTTACAAATCGGTTTCTCCATGCTGTGAACTCCCCCCTTTTCATTGTTAGAATTGGGGGTCTGTTATCGCTTCCGATTGCTATGAAATCCATGGATGTAGTTGAGTGCTTTTTAATGATCGTTCACGGTCGTGATCTGCAATCCTAAATGGTCAGTTTCGAAAAATAACGTCTAAGAATAACGTTAAGTTTGAGTAAATTTTGGTGGAAAGAAATTGTGTTTAAGTGTTCGACTTTTTATTTAATTTTAAAGAATAAAATTCGGGCACTTGTAGAGTTGTTGCCGAAATTTGAATTCTGAAATTCGGATGAAAAGACTTTGTCGAGAATTTTGAAATCAAAGGAAATCAAAATTCGGGTGACAAAAATAAGTTCGCCGAAGTTCAGGATTAAATTAAGGTAGGAAAAATTTTATCGAAAATTACTTTCAAAATTCGGGTAAACTAAATTCAGTCGAGAATTAAAAAAAATCAAAATTCGGGTGACTTTCTGATAAAAGTTCGCCGAGAATTAAGAAATTCGGGTGACTTAAATCAAAACTTCGCCGAAAATTTTAAGTTGAAATTCGGGCAATCTTAATTTTAAAATTCGACCAAATTCTCCGTGAATTTTAAACAGTAGAAAGCAAATTCGGCGAATAAACTTAGCTTACTCAAATTCGGTCAATTTTCTGATCGAAAATTTTCTCAATTTCGGCGAATTTCAATTGAAATTCGGCAATATGAGTTAATTTTCGGGTTCAAGAACGAACTTCGAGTGAATAAACACTGTTCTAGAGAAACGCCCGAAATTTTTCCAGCAACTTTAAAACACACCAATTTCAATCGATTTCTCCCCAGAAATTTCTCAAACTTGACGAAAATTAATCTAAACGAGTTCCTAAACAAGCCAAGACTGATAATCAAGCATTTAAAGGTTTAAAAACATCAATAACAGCAAGATCTAACCCAAAATACTTGAAAAAAATCGAAAATAAAATTTGCTTAGTAAACTCTTTCGATCTTGACGAAATCAAACGAAATTGGTATAGATTTGCACAGATCGATCCGTGTCTTGCTCTGATACCACTTGTTAGTCCGATTACGCACTCAAGAGAGGATCAAAGGCTTAAAAATGATAAAGTTCTTAAAACACCTTCAGTGTGTGTTTGTGTGTGTGTGCCGAAATTAAGAACTTACTTTTAAGAATTATACATTGACCAACCCTAATTAGGGTTAATGGGATGCCTTATATACCACATGAGTTGGTATATTAAGGCTTGGGACTCAAACAATAAAATATTTACAATTTGACCCCAAATACAATAAATTAACTAATATTGACCCAAAACTCAAATACTAACTAAGGACACTACAATTAATTCCTAACAACTTGCTTTTTCTTGATGGATTGCCACCAGTGAATCGTGTATATGCAATGATATCTAAAGCTGAGAAGCATAAGGAGGTTTGGATGGATATGAATGTTGCTGAAGAAAATGTTGCAATGATGGTTAGAAATTCTAATTAGAAAAGGAGTTTTAACAGCAAACCATAGGTAAAGCATGATAAATCACATCTTCCTTGCAATTATTGCAAAAAGACTGGCCATACAAAGGAGGATTGTTTCAAGTTGAATGGATTCCCATAATGTAGCTACTGCAAGAAATCTGGGCACACAAGGGATGATTGTTATAAGCTAAAGGGTTTCCCTGAAGGTTCAGTTTCAAACAAAAAGGAACTGAGCAATTATCCATAGAGAAAGATGCAAGGTCATTTCAAGGCAAATTTTGTTGATGCCAAATCGGTTGATGTTCTTACCTCTCCAAAATGTGAGAATGCACAGAATTTACATGTGACCATGCTAGAGATGGTGAGGAGTGAACTTGCAAAGATGATGAAGGGAAAGTTAGCTGGAGGCACACCGGATCAAAACATTGTCAATTTTGCTCACCTAGAAGACTTTGCAGGCAGCTCTACCTTACCCAAACTCAATTTAAATATGCTTGATACTATAAGGAATGGGAAATGGTTAGTAGATACCGGGGCTAGTGGTCATATGTGCAATACACTCAATCTCATTCAAAATCCCAAACCTGTTACTTCTTTCACACCTGTTTGTTTGCCTGATGTACCTTTTTCAGCCCAAATAACCCTATATAATTGCCTTTATTTGCCCAGTTTTAGACACAATCTTCTTTCAGTAAGAAAATTATCAAAAGATTCTCAGATATGTTTCAAATTCTTTCCTGACTTTTGCTTGCTGCTTGAGATGCAGAATAGCAAGATTCTCGCAGCAGGCAGAGTTGATAAAGGCCTTTATATCCGAGACAAATCATCCTTTCCAGAACAAGCAGTCTTGAGAACACAACATTCATATGCTCCAAATCTTTTATCTGCTAAAGAACAGACTTTTTTTTCAATTGCCTGATGTTGCTGTTGTGGTTATTCCTATAAATAAATGGCATTCAAGACTTGGTCACCCTTCTTTGCTTGTCATGAAACACTTGCCTGATTCTATCATCAATGAAAAGAATGTCATTGACACTACAAAATGCATTATATGTCCTTTATCTAAAATGCAAAAGTCTGTTTTTCCTTCAAGTCAAATCCACACAGCTTGTTGCTTTCACACCCTGCACATGGATATTTGGTCATATAAACAACCTACCCTTTCTGGATGTCACTTTTTCCTTTCCATAGTTGATGACTATATTAGATTTACATGGGTATTTTTAATGAAATACAAATCCCAAGGCCACAGAAAATTTCAGAAAATTCCTTTTATATGCTGAAAATCAATATGATGCTAAAGTAAAATGTGTTCGGTCAGATAATGATCTTAATTCCTTAGCCTTTCATTCCAAAATATATTGTCAAATAAAGGGATAACTCATCAAAGAAGTTGTCCTTATACTCCGCAACAAAATGGAGTAGCCGAGAGAAAACATAAATAAGCATATCCTTCAAGTTGCTAGATCATTGCTTATCCAATCCAGATTACGTAAAGTTTTTTGGGGTGAGTTTGTCCTTACCTCAGTGCATATACTTAATAGACTACCATCTAGAATTCTTAGTTGGAAAAGTTCTTTTGAGTTACTGAAAAACAAGAAACCTGATTACACCTACCTCAGAAATTTTGGGTGTCTTACCTTTTCTATCACTACTAATCCTCAGAAGGATAAGTTTGATCCTAGGTCTTTAGAGGGAATCTTTGTGGGATATCCAGTTGGTCAGAAAGGCTACAAAATCTTTTGTCCTACCCTAAATAAAGACATTGTTTCTTGGGATGTTAATTTTCATGAAGATGTTTTTCCTTCTATTGACTTTGAAAAATCAAATATAGTTCTGCCAAATGTGTTCATTGGTGACCCCTTTGATTCTTATCCTACTGATAATTCCAGTATTGACTTAATACATTCGGGTAGTAATATGCTTAATCATCATGAAGTGACATCCTCACCTTCAACTAGCCCAATTCCACCAGCACCACACACTCTGCCAGTCACTAATTTGATACCAGAAAACATTGATCTTACATCTCAAAATCAGTCTATGTCTGAGCCTTTGCAGATCACTCTTAGGCACAGCTCCAGACCAAAACATCCTCCACCTTGGATGAAAGACTGTTAGCATAAATACATGTTCTCAAGACTGTAAAATACCTATTGCATCCGAACCCAAATTCATGTTTACACCTCCACATAAAACTTTTACTGCCCATTTATCTACTTTCCAAGAACCAGCAACTTATAACCAAGCTAGAATTGACCAAAGGTGGGTGGATGCTATGAAGCAAGAGTTACAAGCCCTTGAGGAAATGATACATGGGAACTTGTTGATCTACCTAAGGGTAAGAAACTAATTGGGTGCAAGTGGGTGTACCGGATCAAATGTAATGGAGATGGATCAACTTATAACCATTGTCTTGAAGATTGCTATAAGGCACGCATTGTAGCAAAAGGCTTCACTTAAACCGAAGGTGAAGACTATTGTGATGTTTTTTCACCCGAAGATAAAATAGTGATTGTTAGAGTCATACTAGCTATAGCTGCCGCAAATAGATGGCCATTGGATCAACTTGATGTTAACAATGCCTTCACGGGTACCTTGATGAGGATGTGTACATTAAGCTTCCTTCGGGATACATTGCGACTGAGGGATCCAAAGTCTGCAAACTGAAAAAGTCTTTATATGGATCCAAGCAAGCTTCAAGACAATGGAACCTCGAATTTACATCTAAGCTACTGAAGTTTGGCTTTGTTCAGTCCGGCCATGATCATTGTTTGTTTACTTTTATACGTGATCATTATCAGATCTTCTTGCTTATATATGTAGATGATGTACTTATTACTGGAACAGCTGTGAATAAACTACAGGAAGTGAAGTATTATCTGGATAAAGCTTTCACTATCAAAGATTTGGGAGCTGCTAAGTTTTTTTCGTGGCATGGAGATAGCTCGTTCAGATGCTGGGTTTTATGTTTGTCAAAAGAAATACATTATAGATATCCTTTGTGATACACACATGCTAGATAGTTCTCTTACATCTACACCACTTCCTAGTGGGCATGTTTTTGTTTCTGCAGATAAAGACACCACAACTTTGCTTGATGATCCCTTCAAATTCAAGCGACTAGTAGGTCGATTGTTGTATTGGAACTTCACTAGACCGGACATTACTCATGTTGTACAACAGCTGAGGCAATTTGTCCATGCTCCAAAGATGTCCCATTGGCTTGCTGCTCAGCACCTACGGAGATACTTAAACAGCATCTGCTCCAATGGTCTTTTTTATTCAAGCACAACGGATCTGAAATTAACTGCTTATTGTGATGCTGACTGGGGCGCGTGCAAAACTTCGAGGCACTCATTGACAGGATATTGCATATTTCTTGGTAGCAGCCTTGTTTCATGGAAGACGAAGAAGCAATCCACCATTTCTTACTCCACAGCCGAATCAGAGTATAGATCAATGGCATCTATGGTCCGTGAGCTACAATGGTTATCATACATTCTCTCAAGTCTTCAGGTGCACTTATCTCTACCAATTTCTCTTTTATGTGATAATAAACCTGCAATCTACATCACCTCTAATCATGTCTTCCATGAACGGATCAAGCACATTGAGATACATTGTCATGTTGTTCGTGATCAGTTCAAGCATGGTTTCATCTTTCCTCAGTACATAGTCTCGTCACTGAACTTAGCTGATGTTTTTACCAAATCTCTTTCGTCATCGGCTTTTCACTCTATATTGTCCAAGATGAGCTTGTGGCTTGATCATGCTCATCTTGAGGGGGGATGAAGAATTACAAGAAGGAGCTGAAGAATTGCAAGAAAAATCAGGCGTTCCAAGTGCACTGAACTTGCTGGTTATAACAAAGTCGCTAAGGGCTTCAATGTAATTTAACCCTTTTAATAACGTGTTTTCTTTCTCACGTTTTTATTAGTTGTAAAGGTTAGCTTGTAGATTTAAATAGCAAAAGACTCTCGATGTATTGAAACAGATCGAAAAACAGAATTCTTCAATTTTACTGAATTTTTCTCTCGAAATTCCTTAGTCAAGCAATTCTTCATTTTCTTTCTTGCTAAGTTATATTATTAGACAACAACGTAGTTTGCTTCTCCAACATAAAATTCTTCATCTCTTTCTACATTCTATATTAGCTTTTCACCATCAAAAGTCATAGCTCGCTTATAATCTGTGAATTTCAATGAAGAACAAACTCAATCTCTACGGCCCATTCTCCATTTTCACCCTCATCGCCTACCTCTTCTTCGCCATCCTCGGATTGACCCTCGGGATCATCTTATGCTTCCAACTCAAGACCTTTTCCCTCAACCTCCACATCACTAATGGGCAGTTCTCAATCTTCACCGCCACGCAGCCATGGCAGCACCACTTAACAGATCAAACGCTATCATCTTCACCATCGAAAACCCTAGAGAAGGACCCGATTAATAGTTCGAAAACTGCTAGAAACACAAGTTATTACATACATGACATGAATGATCAAGAACTGCTGTGGAGAGCTTCGATGACTCCTAAGATTCAACTGGCACCGTTTAAGATTGTCCCGAAGCTCGCATTTATGTTCCTGACGAGAGGGCCCGTGACCTTAGCTCCATTATGGGACAGGTTCTTCACGGGGAACGATGGCTTGTACACTATCTATGTGCACTCCGATCCTTCTTACGGTGGGTCCGAGCCTGAAGGTTCGGTTTTCCATGGCCGTCGGGTTCCTAGGAAGGTCAGTATCTTTCACTTCTTCTGCATTAAAGTTATTGCATGTAGACAATTATCATTAATTTTTTGTTTTTATGTGACGTCAAGATACCATTAACAGCTCGACATTTATTTCCTTTTTGTCACTTTAGCTTTAGGACTTAAGCCTATATAATAGTTTTTCTTATTGCAATTGATTCAAATTATATTTACATAAAGAATAATCTATTTGAATTTATTCTTAGGAACATATTATTAAATTTATTACCATTCGAGGTTTAAAAGTTTCTCTTACAAAATCTTGTATAAAGTTAAAAATTAATATCAAAGAGAATACGACTCATCACCTACCTTTCGGTCCGAAGGAAAGGGCCATGAAATATAGCGGTTGGGATTATCTGTTCCCGTTGCGGTGTGTCCGTCCGTGTTCCACATAGAAAAACGCAGTATACCTTCCCCGACAAGTGTTAAAACACCCGTAAATATCATAACACCCATTAATATTAATACAGAATGTTTAAACACAAAAAAAAATTCAATATTATATATATTTCAATTTCAAACTCATCAATATTATATTGAATTTTTTTGTGTTTAAACATTCCGTATATTGATATTAATGGGTGTTATGATATTTACGGGCGTTTCAAGATATTAGTTTCTAAATAAAGCATATACTTTTCTAATAATAGTTTTATTCTTCTAGGCTTATTTGTGGTCCATTCCCTTCTTAAACATTTTAATTTCATGGGAAAATGTGATTTGTCGTTTAAGCGAGGACTAATAATGCATCCATATATGACGGCATGCAGCGCCTGTAATCAGATTAAAATCCTAACTAAAAATGTAACTTAAGATGGGAGTATTATGGTATATTTGTTGTATTAACAGTAGACACAACCTCCAACGTCCAATATCGTAATATTGCATCAAGTTAGGTGGAAATTTCATTTTAATAACCTTTTATATATAGAGAGACAGAGACAGAGATAGAGAGAGATTTCATTTCCCCATATCCGCAAGTAATAGGTTATACATAGTTTCGGTCGGACGTGACCGTCCCTCACCTATTGCCTTATATATATTTATATATATATATATATGTGTGTATAAGGTTAGACATTTAAATTCTATCGCAAATAACCCATAACTCTTTTGTTCAAAGGCAGTACAATGGGGACACGTAAGCATGATCGAAGCCGAGAGAAGACTACTCGCAAACGCACTCCTCGATTTCTCCAACCGAAGATTCATACTACTCTCGGAATCATGCATTCCTCTATATAACTTCTCCACGGTCTACAACTACCTCACCAACACAACCCTAAACTTCGTCGAGGTCTACAACCAGCCGGGCCCGGTGGGCCGAGGCCGTTACAGCCCGCTAATGGGCCCGGAGATCAGCCTCCGCCAGTGGAGGAAAGGTTCGCAGTGGTTTTCGATCGACAGGGACACCGCGTTGGAGGTCATTTCTGACAAGTATTATTTCCCGGTGTTCCAAAAGTATTGCAACGGCTCGTGTTATGCCGACGAGCACTACTTGCCTACGTTTATGAGTGTTTGGTGGTAAGAATTCAAACAGGACGTTGACTTATGTTGACTGGTCCAGAGGCGGGCCCCACCCGATTAAGTACGTTAGGACAAATGTTACGGTGGAGTTCTTGGAGAGGCTGAGGAATGGTAATGGGAAGGTGTGCGAGTATAACGGGCACGAGACGAGGGTCTGCTACTTGTTTGCGAGGAAGTTTGCTTATAATGCGTTGGATAGGTTGTTGAGGTTTGCGCCAAAATTGATGAATTTTAATAGGTAGAGTATATATATAATTAGATGGGTAATTGTTTTATTATACGAATGGGGTCTAGTGATTGAGTGGTGATCATTTCTTAATATACAAACGTATTAACTAGCTCGTTTGTAACCTTATTATTTGATATGCACCAAGTTTAGAACGTGCTCCTATATCAAATTTGGTTGAGTGAATATGACCGTTTACACGAAAAAAGAATATGACCGTTGACCTTTTCAATCAATTTGGACTTCTTGAAATAGGATCTTTGTTTTTTTTGCAAAAATGTTTTTTGAAGAAAAAATTATATTTCATCGTGACGAATGTCAGAAGATAACAAATCGGCATAACTTGAGAAGAAAGTGGGCAACAAAATTATAGTTTCAGCTAACCAAACAATATGAAACACACTCAAAATATTGTGTGATATCCAAGCAATCCTTAAGAATGCTTCCCGATAGTCTGGGTCGCGCTCCTTTGGAGTTTCGTAATAACTTCAGCACTATCACCCTCAAACTAGATTTGACGCCACTTGTTCGATTGAGATTGCCTCGATAACACCCGGATCGAACTCTCTTGGGATAAACTTCGTTCACCACCTAACGCACGCTCCCTCGCTATAACGAGCATATCCGTTTGTTTCTTGCAAACTGATATGGACCCGATTCAAACTAACTAATGATGTTGATGGGTTATAAAATTTGGAGTAGCACACTAACCTACCTAACCTTAGATAACCAAATTTTTTCTAATTAATCGACTATTTGTACATCTAAGTTTTGGTGATTGAACTGAGTACCAGAGATGAAGTCGAGTATCGGAGGCAAGGGGAGTACCGGAGCTAGGAGGTCTAGGAGTCAAAGCAGAGACAGAAAGAACGAAAGGCGACAGAGGAGTATTGAATGCAAGGCTGCAGTGAGTAATGAAACTGAGAGAGACGATTACCCAAAGTGGCAAAAATCAGTACACAAACACAAATCATAAACTGGATGAAGCAGGACCCAAAAAGATAAAGGAAGTTGATGCTGCTAAACCAATTCAAACGCTCAAGACACAACGACTGGTTTCAAGGGCGAGCACTATAAATAGCTGAAGAGCCGAATGAGAAGAAAACAAGTTACAAGCGAGCGAAACACAAGCAAAGAAAAAAACTTTAGATTTGTAAAGTTGTGTGTTCTCTATATCGTAGATCATCTGTAATCAACTAACTGTAAAAAGCAGTTGTGAGTGTAAAAGTATTAGCTCGACGTAGCTGTAGGTTAACTTGTGTAAACTAAATCATACTTCTAAGAGTACATTCCTTGAGGGAAGAAGGGGAGGCATGAGTGTTCATCAACACTCCGAACTTTCATAAGCAAATACTTGTGTATTACTTACGAACAAACACAAACACCAACACACACCGGTACTAAGTAGTAATCACTTCCACGTTATTACTTAAGATTGAGAGAAAACTAGTGAGGTTAGAAACACAGTAAGAGTACCGGATAAAAACGGTACTCACAGTTAGACGAAGAACCAAAAATCTCTAAGTGTTCATTCAACCCCCCCCCCCCTTAAACATTTAACCTACTGGTCTCCATCCTAACAAGCGGTATCAGAGCAGGTTATTCTCAATCATCAAAATGAGTACACACAGCAATATGTCGATGTTCAGTAGGAAAAACTTCATGGAGTGGAAAATACGAATGGAAACCCACTTGTCAGCTCAAAGTAAGGACATGTGGGACATAGTCACCAATGGACCTCCCACTTCAATGAAAATAAACTCTGCCCACACGATCGATCCATCTCAGCCACAAGAAGTCCCACAAGTCAAGAGTGAGTGGACGGATGCTGAGAAGAAACTGATGAACCTCGATAAAGTAGCCAATGACACGCTTATCAAGACGGTAGATACCGGAAAATTCAGACAAGTGATGTTATGCAAGAGAGCAAGCAAAGTCTGGACAAAATTGTGCCAGATATGTGAAGGAAATGACCAAACGAGGGAAAACAAACTCGTTGTGGCCATTCAAAAGTACGATTCCATCAAGATGAAGTTAGGGGAGGCAATGATAGAGTTCGAAGACTGATTCACCGCCATTATCAATGATCTCTCCGCACTCGGAAGGATCATCGAGAACAGAGACATGGCTATCAAAGTTAGGAAGGCGCTTCCCAGATAGTGGGACGTCAAAACAATGGATATGAGGGAAGTTAAGGATCTCAGCAAACAACAGCTGCATGATATACTTTAAGGCCTACGAATTTGAGCTGCAAACTCGTATGGAGGAATCAGAGCTGCAAACTAGTGAAGGCGCTAGCAGCCGTCGAAAGCACATTCAAGTCCGCAGAGGACATGAGTGAAGAGGTCATGGCACTCTTCATCAAAAAATTCGGACGATTCATGAAGAGGAACCAATCATCTTACTCACCGCGGATGGGTAAGAAAAATACTACAAAAATGAACAAAAGAATGACACATGTTTTAAGTGCGAAAGGAAAGGTCATTTCATCGTCGAATGCAAGAAGCCCAGAAACGACAGAGGCAAAGACGCAAACAGAAAGAAGTACAGGCGAAAAGAAAAGGTCTGCATGGCAGAGGGCAGCAAGACAAAGTGGGCAGAAACCGATTAGGAAGAGTTGGAATCAGAGGAAGAGTCGAGCGACAACGAGATCGAATGTCTTATGGTCAACTTCGATCACGATGAGGCATTGACTTTCCTAGCCTGAATTTTTACGTGAAGATCTAGTAAAAGCTCTCCATGATGACAAAGGAATAACAAACGCTTTCCACCCAGATTAAAATTGGACACAAATCGGTCTCATCTGTCACTGGTACTGCTGTAAGTGATGTCATCGCCAAAGCTCAAGCAGAGGCGATATCACTAAGGGCTGAAAATGAGATCCTCAAAAGATGTCTCTAGAAAATTTAAGTTCAAAACTCTGAATTTCGATAAGATGTTCCCATCTTGGACAGAATTCTCAAGGAAACTTGAGGAATTACAGGGGATGTTGAAAAAACCAAGCGACATGACAGAGTTAGCATACACTCCAGAGCCCCAAAACACCATATCCAATGTCAAAAGCCCCATCAAGTTTGTCAAACCCTCCAACACAGGGAGGTAGTTGAACCTCGGGACTCACCGATTGAGATTAAAAGTAGATTTGGACTTGGCTACAAACCAAGTTCCCAAGGATCCACATACACGCAAACACAAGGAACTTCCCAGAAAATTGGAAAGTCATCGGGATATTCATTGAGTTGGAAGCTAGGCCTAGAGCTCCAAATGAAGTCATCCCTAAGGAACCAAGTAAGAATAACCTTGGTACCGGAACCGGTACCAAGGAAGTTTCGGTACTCAAACGAAACGCCCACACAAAACTAAACCCTATCAATGGAAGTCTAAGCACCAATGTAGAGGGAACCCTCAACCCAAAATACACATAGACTCAAAAATCGGGAGACAATCCAGGGTCATCCAAATATGGGTACACAAAAACTTACTAGCTCAAGGACCCAGACAAATGTTGGGTACCGTAAACCCACTTTCTGCAGGTCTACAAGAATGAGGTCAACATGTCCTGCTGGTACTTAGAAAGTGGTTAATGCAAGCACATGAGTGGAACCAGGGGTTTTCACCAACATCAAACCTTGCACCAGCAAGACTGTCACATTTGGTGATAATGGCAAAGGTAAAGTCATAGGGAAGGGTAAACCCTTGTAAACATCTTCAGGTTAGACAACACATATCTTGTGAAGGACATACACTACAACTTAATAAACATAAGTCAATTATGCGATAATGGATACATTTGCGACTTCAAGAAGGATAGATGCGAAGTGATTAATCCTTCAGGAAAAACGGTCCTCGTTGGCTGGAGAACCAACGAAAACTATATCATCAGTTTGGGTGAACAATTAGTGCCAGAGCCAACATGTATAGTAGCCGAAAGCTCAAGAAGTTCGTTATGATACAAAAAATTGAACCATCTGAACTTCAAAACAATATTTACGCTAAGTTCTAATAACTTAGGACATGGGTTACCCAGGTTAAAAAATGATTTGTACGGCATGTGAACTTGGCAAGCAAGTAAGATCAATTTTCAAAGGCAGAGGAAGGACAACCTCCAGTCACTGCATATACTTGCTCTATACGGACCTTTTCGGTCATATACCGGTCAAAGTCTATGAAGCCAAGTATACTCTTATAGTAATAGATGACTCAAGGTACACCTGGATGTTGTTTCGTATGACAACAAACAGCACTCTTGTTGATCAAATTACTCAAAAGATTACAAAATGAGCAGAACTGCCAGGTCAACATAATCAGGAGTGATAGGGGTACCGAATTTCTAAATTCCGAACTTAACGATTATCTTGAGAACCATGGCATTCTCCATGAGTTATCTGCCTCCAGTACACCACAGCATAATGGAGTTGTTGAGCCAATAAATCTCACTGTTAGACGAAGAACCAAAAATCTCTAAGTGTTCATTCACCCCATCTAAACACTTAACCTACCGGTCCCGATCCTAACTGACTATTTGTATTTGATAATCCAGCAAACAATATGTCAAATATAAGACCATCAAGTGGAGCCTATCATCAATGTGACACCATCCACTCTAATCATGCCATAACAAAATACACCCGCTCCATCTACCACTCTCACTTGGCGCATCCATTGAGGCCATAGACGCAGTGTTATCAATGGTGGGACATGGCGGAAAGACAAAAAATCGACATATATTATGACGGATGGGATGGTGGAAGGTTGTAGCCATGATGGACCCAATACATTATATAACATTATCTATACACAATATATTATGCTAGATGTATATAAAACTCCAACACACCTTGAAACATTTCAAATTTAAAAGGAAGATATTAATTTCACAAAATAGCAAATACCAATAACCATTCAACAAGTTCAAGACTACCACACATATGACAAGCCAAAACGGAAGAAACAAGTTAATCAAATACAAATGACAATCATTAAACAAGTTCTAGACTCAAAAGACCTTAAACATAAAGCAATGATAAGTACGTCCAAACACAAATCAATTTTCTCCTCTTCGACCTCAATAGTATATTATTTTTAAATTATCATCACCTAAGAGAGCACATTCATTTTTCTCTTTTCTTTCGGAGTCCTCCAAATCAACAAATTTTTCCCCTTCTTGGGATTCTTCATCTCAGTCTTCAAAATCCGCTTCATCATAAAATCCACAGCAATTTTTTCTTTTCCATTTTGAGGCTCGTTTTTTGAGGTACTCGAACAACCACTGGTTGCACATATTTTTTGTGGCATTTCACCTAGTGTACATTATTGGCTCTCCAATCCCCAAGCCTTGTACATGGTTCGCAATTCAATGTGACATCATCATCAAATATCAACTCCAGTCCGACATGATCACTACCATCAACCATTTCTCCAACTACCCACTCATTACACTCGTGATGTGAACGAGTGACTTTGGATCGGGTATATCTGTAGCAGCAAATCTCTTTTTCAATTGTTGATTGTACTTTGAAAACACCAAATCGTACAACCTCTCATGCTCCAGCCTATTTCTCTTCTTCAAATGAATCGAGAGGCGGCTCATCATAGTTCGAGGCATAAGGCGAGTTTTAAATTGTGTTCTTCTGTACAGAAAATAAATTTAAATATTATATATTGACAATTCTTTACTTGTCAACTTCGCACAACCCTCATCGCTAATCCGGAATTGAGACCGACAACTATAACACTTAAAAGTTTATAGAAGGACGAGTTAAAACTTAATATATAAAACTATTTCACTGAAAGAAAGTTTTCTATTTTTATTTGTAACTCATCATTCTATCAATTTTTAGTGTTGTAATTGACGATCCCAAGTCTGGGTAAGAGGGGAGAGTTGTGCTAAGTTGACAAGTACAAAATTTTGTCAATATATAAATTATATTTTCTTCAAAAAGGGAAAAAGTTAAAACTCGCCTTACACCTCGTATTATGATGAGCCTCTCCTGGGTTCGTTTGAGACAGAAAAATAGGCTCTAACAAGATGGTGTTTGCAGGTACAATCGACTATTGAAAAGGAGATTTGAAGTTAGAGATATACTTGATCCAATTTCACTCGATCACATTGACGAGAGTTGGATAAATCGATGATGGTAGTGATTATGTCGAACTGGAGTTGGTATTTAATGATGATACCACATTGAATTGGGAAACCATGTATCAAGCTTCGATGATTGGAGAGCCAGTAATGTATATTGGGCGAAAGGTCACAAAAAGAAATGCGCAACCAGGTGGTGGCTCGAGTACCACGAAAAAAAGAGCTAAAAGGGATATGAAAAGAAAAGTGGGTGAGTTGAGATGAAGTAATGTTTGAAGATCGACAAGAAATATATCGAGAAGATGAAGATTTAGTTAATTTGGAGGACTCTGAAGCAAAATAGAAAGAGAGATATGATCTCTTAAGTTAAAATAATTTGGAAAATGACAATGTTGAGGTTGAAGATGAGGATTAGACAACTCATTTGGATTTGAGTTTACTAATCATTACTTTATGTTTAAGTCTTTTAAATCTTTTGAGTCATTGACTTGAACTTGTTCGATGGTTATCATTGCATTTGCTTGGCTTGTTTTGTTCTTCTTTTTTATTTCTCATATGTGTAGTCATTGAACTTGTTGGATGATTACAGGTATTGAACTTGTTGGATTTGTTGGATGATTACTGATATTGAACTTGTTGGACTTGTTGGATAATTACAGATATTGACTTGTTTTGAACTTTTTGAGTCTTTTGAGTCATTGAACTTGTTGGATGATTACAGATATTTGCTACTTTGTGAAACTATTACCTCTTTTGAAATTTATCGACATGTTTTACGGTGTCTTGGGGATTTATATGGCATCTACAATCTACATATATTATGCATATATATATATAATTATATATATTATATATATATATATATATGTTGCATGTACTTTTTTTTGTTCCATGACTACAGTCATTTTCCGGAACGCCATCCGCCATGGCCATAGATATATGGCAGTTACTTGGCTTCCCGCTACCCGCCGCCAGTGATAACATTGCTTTATATTAAAAAAATCTCAATCACATGCTTCCACGTTGTAGGACCTTACTGTACTAATAATAATAAATTTATACCAAAGATAATGACACGAAAAAAGAAAAGCATAAGCCCTTTATATGAAAGAGAGAAATATATTCTTTCCAACAGTTGTCACATAACACCACAATTTTCACATTCTTGGGGTACAGTTCAAAAATCCCACTAACGAGCTTCACGTATAGTCTAATCTATCTAACTCATGCAGGGAAAAGAAAAGAAAAGAAAAAATAAAAAGAATCCCATTATTCTACCTCTCATAAATATCAAGAATCTTTTATTTGATGATGATACTATACTATACCATAACGAACCCTTCTTTCATGCGCTATATAGAGCTAGAGGAGAGCAATTACCTGAAGTTGTGATGAGGCAATGGAAGGCTACAAACTTTCCAGATTCAAAGGCCCTTGGAGACTTAAAAATTGCCATGTGGGCCGTTTTCTTGAGCCTCGTTTTGATCGTAGCAGCAATAGTTATGTGCTCAGATGGCTCAAATGAAGGCAAGGCATCGGCTTCATCCCACACAGAAACACACGGTGGCGGTGTTGCCTGTGGAGCGGGCTGTGGCGCGGCTTGTGGTGACTGATTGGTCGGGAATCGTAAAGATATAAACGTCCCAAAAGTAAGCACAACTTTGATTTTTATTGTAATTAACTTTTTATATAAGGCAAAAGCATTTCAATTCATTTGTGTTTCTTCTACAACTATTATTGTGTATATTAGTCTCAAACGTTGGCAAGCCCTATTATTAGTTGATTAATCCTTGGCAAGCCCTATTAACTTCAAAAGAATGAAATCAAATGCGTGTAACTTGTTAAATTCCCTCCAAACATACGATTAAGTTAACCGGGGACCAAAAACGCCCAAAATCAGTAACATTGTGGACTGAAACTGTAAATCGGAAAAATGAGGGACCAAAAACGCCCATAGGCCGAATATCGTGGACCAAAAAAGTAAAAATCCCCAAGGATATACAGAAGTTTTAGGAACCTAGCAAGCATTTAATATAGACTATTGGGTACGGTGATTTCACCGTAAAAGTACTAGATTTTGTTACACGCAAAGGAAATGTATTCTTCAATGATAATCACAACATTTTTAAGGTAGGGCATCATTAAAAACGTACGCCCGTGTTAGAAAGCTGGATACTTATAGCAGGAAGTTGTATTCATATATGCAAGATTCCCCAAAGTTAAAGCAATAATCAAGCAATTTCCAAGAATTTTTTGGCGAATAGAAGCTCGTGCTTACCTCCAAAACTTAAAACTGACTGTCCCGAGAAAAAAAAATGTAAATCCCATGTTACGAGTCAAAATATCCGGATACAACATGGAACATAGCCATAATAAAACTCATATGATGATACATGAAGTTGCACAAAACAAAGATTATTGAAGACTTGACTAAATCCAACCAAACAATAGCTTTCACCATTCAACACGATAGGAATTATTAAGTTAGGGACTCAATCTTGCGAACAGCAGTGTTGAGAAAGATTGAGAACTCTTGTTATAAGCCAACAATGTCGTGCTATATCTGCAATTTGCCAGACTACTAATATCGCGATAGAAGTAGAACACCTAAGGAGACGCGCACTACACAGAACTAACACAATCAACACGGATGCTGAATTTCAACAAAAAATTCAGTAAAGAGTACGATAGGGAAAAGATGAAAAAAGCAGGGGCTTCTCCAAATAATTGAACCATATTCATCGTAGAATGAAGAACAGTAGATTCTAAAACTGGTGGTTGAAACTCAACGCACATATTCACTCACCCAAGTGCCAGAATCTATTTTTTTACTTTTTTTTCTCTGAGATGCATTTCATCAAACAGTTACAGTACAAAGGTACGATCATGTGTAACTGAGACGCACCACGGGAGACATACCTTGCGGCTTCTGAGTTTGGCTACTGTAGATTCCTTCAACCGGTGCTCTTAATGATGGTCTCAATTCGGACCGTACAATCATGAGAATTGAGAATCTATATCCTTCGCGTTCCTCAAGTATCAACGCATATAGCGACTCGATTGCTTAGGTCTATGCGACGCCGGTGCTCAATAGGGCTTTCACACTACTTCAAGGCTTTTACGTGAATCCTGGTTTAGACGTCAACAAGATCGGAAATCATACACATGGTTAAAAATTGTTGCGATCACAAAATTTGAGATTTCCGTCGCTTTAGATTATCTCCAACTTGAATAGAAAAACTCGTTTCCAAACAAAAAATGCAGTAAGTGTCATATCAAACCAAACAGTAACACTTTTATACGAACAACTCCGATCGACGCGCAAATCTCAACCCAAAACGAAAATTGTCATCAAAGCAAACGGAACCAAAAATGAGTTTATTGGATTTTTCTCACACTTGAAAACGCAAAAATAGGTTGGTTACTATTCACAATCTCAAATTTTTCCCCATATATTTTTATATTCCTCCATTGAGCTCTTTTCTCTAACAACATAAGATGAAAAAGGACTTTCAATGTGAAGGAGATGAAGGTACTACTGCCGCTGGATATGGAGGCGACAAGGGACGAAGTTTTTGCGCCCAAGGCAGAGATGGAGCGGCGCGTGAGAAAGGCAATGGGATCGTCGGAGAAGGGGAGAATGGTTAGGGAGAGAGTAGGGAAGTTGACGAGAGGGCGGTGAGAGAGACGAATGGCTCCTCCGTGGTGGGGTGCGCAGGTTTGTCGAATTGATGATGATGGATTGAAACTTGAAAGACTATATATATTGTGGGCTTGAGAAAATTATTTGAACTAGTTCGATCCAATAATTATTATTGTAGGCTTGATAGTATGATGTACGGTCCAACAATAATTATTATTATTACATATTATTGTTATTGTTAATAATATTATTAGTATTATTGGAATTCCAACTATATAATACTTGGATAAAATATATGTGTAGTAATGTAATCTAATATTTGAATTTATAAAAATACGTGGGTAGTATTGAAAAGTTATAAAAGATGGTGTGATGGAGAATATTCTTTTGTGTTTGAGAATGCGTTTAACGGTTGGTGAAGAATTAATTTTGAGATTGAGAATGAGTTTCTCGGTAGGAGATGGTCTAATCATTAAACACATTCTCAAACTCAAAAGAATATTCTCAACATATTCACTTTCACATCAACTTTTACAACTTTTAATATTTCCTACATATTTTACAACATTACAAATTAAACAATAATATTATGTTAAATATGATTGAAAAAATATCTAATAAAAATTACTTTTCAAATGATTATTAGTACAAGTAAAAAATATATAATTTTTCAAGTCTCAGAATTGATATATTCTTCCTAAAAATGATTAATTAGTGGATTATGAAGTGCATTATAATGATCTTTATTTCTATTTTTTGGTACCGAAGTATGAATTCTTGAAATCGAGCATTTTCATGAGCAAATAATAAACTCCTTCAAGAGCTCAAAAAAATAAATGAACGGAAACAATAAATATATGGCTTTACAAACAATAAATATTTTGTTTTAATAACTTTTTAATAATGCTACGAACTTGATTATGTACATGCGTCTTTTCTTTATATATGTCACAACCTTGAGTGTCACGTCATCGGCTCGTTCATTGCCGAGCCAAATCCCAGCAATGATGTCCGGCTCAAGGGGCACGAGTTGGAGCGGTTCAACACTTGGACACACAGGGCCTAAACATCGCCACATGGGGCGCGCGCACGGGGCAGCATCGAGGCAGTATCAGGCGCGCGGCATCGTGACAAGCCAGGCACACGCGCGCGCAACACTAGCGACAGCGCGCGCGGCATCAGGCTTCAACGCGCGCGGCATCACGCGGAAGCGTGCGCGCGCGGCACAATTGCCCGCCCCGAGGCCTTCGGGACTTGGGCGCGCGGCGTGGCGAGGCAGGGCGCGAGGCCCTGCCACATACCCAACACATGGCGGGCGCCACTTGGCGATGGGGCCTGGGCGGCCAAGCCCAAGCTAGTGATGGGCGGTGGTCCAGCGAGGGTCCGGCCGAGCAAGGCGGTGCTCGGCGGCGCACAGCGGCGAACGGCAGCGGCGGCGGTGCCGAGAGGAGGCGGCCGGAGCTACGGATCGCGCGCGGGCCAAGACAGCGCGACAGCTGGCGGGGCGTGAGGTTTTCTCGGGCAGGCTGTTGGGCGAATCGAGACCAAGTCTTCGATCCGCGTGAGTGTTTGAATGAGCTCGGGGCTGTTGCGAGAATTTGGGGCACCAGGTTCAGACGGAAGAAAATCTCGGAGAGAGATTCTCGCAACAACCGATTTAAATTTGAACAAGGTTGTTGAGAAATTCTCTCCGAGCAAAATTCGCCCGACTCCTATAGAAAGAGGGCAGCCGAGCGACATTCAACACAGAACACACATTACGAGCGAGCGATCACTTACACGAGCGACACACACGTTCGAGAGAGGAGCGAGAATCAAGGGCGCGTGCGGCGACCTTGAGCGATCAAGCCACACACATACCGAGTTCGGGCGGCCGAACTTGGATGGGGTCCCGACGAGGGTTTCACGAGCGAGGTGAGCGAGTGATTAAGATACCGATTGGACATAGGAAATAACCGTGACTTGGGTAGAGCGTTTCAAGGTCTATGCTTTTTCGGACCCACGGGTTTGAGTGTTTTCCTTCGTTTGTAAACTTTACTGAAATAAAGATTACGACTAGCCGAGTAGGCGAACCCGGTTGTCCCCAAAATTAACCGTGCCTTGTTTTTACGTTTCCGCATAGACAAAGCAGGGATGGATGTGGGAGAGGCTTATCGCGCGAAGCTACGAATCGGGCGAGCGAGGAGGAGTTTTGACGTGTGCCGGTTGTGAAGCGCGTGGGAGCAAGAAATTTCGAAAAAAACTTTCTATGTCTCGGATTTGCAGCAGAGTTGGTATCAGAGCCATCATTTCCACACAATGGCCGACGGAAGCCGAATGACGGGAGCACGTTTGGCGGAATTGGAAGCTAGGACGACTACCTTCCATCATATGTTCGACGCGAAGCCGAACGTCGAGCAGTGGGCAGCGGATGTCGCGACACTCAGGAGGTGTGGGCAGCGGTCGAGGCTCGAGTTGCGCAGCTCGAGGCCGAGACCGCGACCCTTCAACTTTTGGTGGCGGGCGGCGGCGCCCCTATCGTGGTTGCGCCGAGGAAACCCACACGTGAGCCGCGGGTCTTCATGGTGGTCCGTGACGCAAATGAGTTAGAGAACTTCTTTTTCGATGTGGAGTCTTATTTCGAGGGGGCGAGAGTAGCTGATGATGACAAGGTGGGCACGGTGGTGTCATACTTTGATGGAGACGCGAAGCTGTGGTGGCGAACGAGACTGACACTGGACGTTCAACTCAACCGGCCGAGGTTGGCCACATGAGACGAGCTAAAGCACGAGTTGCTGGCACAATTCATGTCAGACAACTTGGCTTGGCGGGCACGCGATGCGGTTCGGAGATTGCACCAGACGGGATCGGCGGGCGACTACGTGAAGCAATTTGCCTCACTGATGCTGGACATCAAGGAGATGTCGGAGGCAGATCAGCTATTCAACTTCATGTCGGGGCTAAAGGGGTGGGCTCAGGCGGAGCTTACCCGACAAGGGGTTCAAGACCTCACGGTGGACCCTTCGCGCAACCTTATTCGCATTGGCCAGGGAAGTGCGGGAGCAGTCGAGTGCGCGAGGAGGGCCAACGCCAGGATGGCCGAAGTCCAGGCCATTTCTGCACTACAACTACGCGATGGGCTACGGAGGAGGGAACTGACATATGTGGCTACGTTGATCGCGGAAGCGGGCGAAGGCGAGGCAGCGGTGCCGAGCGAGCTGGCGGAGGTGTTGTCCGAGTTCGAGGATTTGATGACAGCCGAACTTCCTCGGGAATTACCGTCCCGACGAGCCATAGACCATCGCATGGAGCTGGAGCCAGGGGCCAAAACGCCAGCGCAAGCACCATATCGGATGAACCCGATAGAGTTGGCCGAGCTGAGGAGGCAACTGCACGAGCTCCTGGATGCGGGGGTGCTCCAACCGTCCAAGGAGCCTTACGATTCACCGATTGTGTTCCAGAAGATGAAGGATGGTTTGAGGCGCTTTTGTGTGGATTATTGTGCGTTGAACAAGGTGACGGTGAAGAACAAGTACCACATTCCGAACGCGCTAGACTTGTTCGATAAGCTAGCTCGGGCGGAGTGCTTCTCGAATGTGGACCTGAGGTCGGGGTACTGGCAGGTGAGGATCGCGGAGGGCGACGAGCCAAAGACGACCTGCAAGACGCGTTATGGGTCGTACGAGTTTCTGGTGATGCCTTTCGGGCACACCAACGCACCAGCCACGTTTTGTAACCTGATGAATGATGTGCTCTATGGTTTTCTGGACAGGTTTGTCGTCGTGTACCTCGACAACGTAGTTATCTACTCGCAGAGCATGGCGGAGCATGCGGGACATTTGCGGGTGGTGTTCGATGCTTTGCGAAAGCATCGACTCTTCCTCAATCGGGAGAAGTGCGACTTCGGGCTGAGGGAGATCACCTTCTTGGGTCACATCATGTCGAGGGGTCAGATCCAGATGGACCGGCGAAGGTAAACTCGGTGATCGAATGGGAGAGGCCGAAGAACATTAAAGGGCTACGTTCTATTCTCGGCATGGCGAACTACTATCGGTGTTTCATCAAGGGCTACTCACACATCCCTAGTCACTTGACTGATATGCTGAAGAAGGGAGCTCGATGACATTGGTCGGAGAAAGCCGTGGAGGCTTTCGAGGAGTTGAAGAAGGCACTAGTTTCGGAGCCCGTTTGCGGCTCGCGAACTACACCAAACCATTCGAGGTGCATACGGATGCATCGGGACAAGCTCTCGGAGGCGTACTCGTGCAGGAGGGCCACCATGTGGCGTACGAGAGCAGGAAGTTCAACGAGACGGAGGGCCGATATTCGACACACGAGAAAGAGATGACGGCGGTGATCCACTGCTTGGAGACATGGCGACATTACTTGCTTGGGACGAGGTTCGTAGTCATCACGAACAACGTCAACAACGCTTACTTCAAGACCCAGAAGAAGTTGTCCCCAAAGCAGGCGAGATTGCAGGAATTCCTCGGGGAGTTCGATTTCGAGTGGACCCATAGGTCAGGTCGGCACAACGACGTTGTCGACGCCCTGAGCCAAAAAGCCATTGAGGCCTTTGTCAGCGCGCTGAGTGCGGTTACCTCATACTTCGTGGGGAAGGTGCGTGAGGCGGCCGAGGCGAGCAAGGCTTACATGAAGCTCGTTGACGAGGTCAACGATGGAATGGTGCGACAATACTGGCTCGAGGAGGGGATCGTGGTGGCCAAAGGCGGGGGCGTTTACGTTCCAGAAGGCGCGCTGAGGCAGGAGTTGCTACGCGAGCACCAGGGCACACTATGGGCGGGACATCCCGGGATAGACAGGATGTACCGCTGCTTTCTTCCAAGTTCATCTGGCCGAAGATGAAGAACGACGTCACAGCCTATGTGCGAACCTACGTGACATCCCAGCAGGAAAAGGCCGAACGTCGAAAGTATGCTGGCTTGCTGGAGCCGTTGCCCATACCATCGAGACCGTGGGAGTCGATCTCGAGGGATTTTATTACTACATTACCTAAAGCACAGGGGTGTACTTTAATTCTTGTTGTGGTTGACAGGTTTTCGAAGATGGCAATCTTCGCACCGGCACCGACGGAGTGCCCGGCGAAGGAGTCGGCGGAGTTATTCTTCAGGCACGTTGTCAAACACTTCGGTGTTCCAATGTCGATCGTGAGCGATCGGGACGCGAGGTTTAGGGAAGATTCTGGACGTTCCTATTCTGACTTCTGGGGACGAAGCTGATATTATCGACGTCATTTAACCCGTAGACGGATGGTCAACAAGGCAGGCGAATCAAACGCTTGAGGAGTACCTGAGGCATTTCATTACGGCGAGCCAGACGAACTGGATCGGCTTGCTCGACGCGGCGCAGTACAACCTGCACCGCGCCTCAGCGACAAAAGTCATCCCATTCGAGATGGTGTATGGCTTTCAACCGAACCAACCAGCAGTGGCGTATACTCGCATGATCGGGGAGTGCCCAGGGCGTATAGGTTCGCGTGGTCTAGACAGGAGTTGTGGACCACAGCTAGAGATAGCATGGCCAAATCTCAGAAGCGCATGAAGACATACGCGGACAAAGACCGGCGGGAGGTCGAGTTCGAGGTGGACGAGAAGGTGCTTTTGAAGCTTAGGCCGAACATGTGAAGACCGGAAACTGTTGGCAAGAAGGAGCAACTAGCGCGTGGGCTCATGCCAAAGTACGATGGGGCGTTCGAGATCGAGTCTCGAGTGGGGCGTGTGGCCTATCGACTGAAGTGGCGGGAGAATATGAAGATATATCCCGTTTTTCACGTAAGCTTCCTGAAGAAGTTCCACCCAGGCGATACTTCGACGGAGCAAATGAGGCGTGTACCACCGAACACCGCGTCGAAGGTGTTCGACAAGCGAATTCGTAGGACACTCGATCAGCAATGGGGCGGTATGAACAAGTTCTTTATCCAAGGGGAAGGCGAGGATGCGTCCGAGACTTCGTGGGAGAAGCACGGACATTGCGCAATTCGAGGACGTGGTGGCAGAATATTGGCACAGGAAGCATGGTGATGGTTACGGGACTCCGTCAACGAGGACGTCGACTTTCTCCTGGGGAGAATGTCACAACCGTGAGTGGTACGTCAACAGCTCGTTCATTGCCGAGCCAAACCCGAGCAATGATGCCTGATTCAAGGGGCACGAGTTGAAGCGGTTCAACACATAGACACACGGGGCCTAAACATCGTCACATGGGGCGCGCGCACGGGGCAGCATCGAGGCAGCATCGGGCGCGCGGCATTGGGATAAGCCAGGCACACGCACGCGTAACACTGGCTACAGTGTGCGCGGCATCGAGCTTCAACGCGCGCGGCATCACACGACAGCGTGCGCACGCATTGCACGATGGCCCGCCCCGAGGCCTTTGGGACTTAGGCGCGCAACGTGCCGAGGCAAGGCGCGAGGCCCTGCCATATGCCCGACACATGGCGGGCGGCACTTGGCGATGGGGCCTGGGCGGTCGAGCCCAGACCAGCGACGGGCGGTGGTCCAGCGAGGGTCCGGCCGAGCACGGCGGTTCTCGGTGGCGCACAGCGGCAGTCCGGCGTCGATGGCTCCGGCGGTCGGCGGCGGTGCCGGGAGGAACGAGGCCGAGTACGTGGCTCGGCCATGCGGATCTAAGGAGCACGTGCGGGGCCAAGACAGCGCGCGCACGAGGCGCGATAGCTGGCGGGGCGCGAGGTTTTCTCGGGCAGGCTGTTGGGCGAGTCGAGACCAAGTCTTCGATCAGCGTGAGTGTTTGAAGGAGCTCGGGGCTGTTGTGAGAATTTGGGGCGCCGGGTTCAAACGGGAGAAAATCTCGGAGACAGATTCTCGCAACAACCGAATTCGAATTTGAACAAGGTTGTTGAGAAATTTTCTCCGAGTCAAATTCGCCCGACTCCTATATAAAGGGGGCAGCCGAGCGACATTCAACACACAACACACATTACGATCGATCGATCACTTACACGAGCGACACACACGTTCGAGAGAGGAGCGAGAATCAAGGGCGCGCGCGGCGACCTTGATCGATCGAGCCTCACACATACCGAGTTCGGGCGGCTGAACTTGGACGGGGTCCCGACGAGGGTTTCACGAGCGAGATGAGCGAGTGATTAAGATCCCGAGGGGACGTAGGAAATAAGCGTGAGTTGGGAAGATTAGGCGTTTCGAGGCTAAGGCTTGTTCGGACCCACAGGTTTGAGTGTTTTCCTTCGTTTGTAAACTTTACGTGAAATAAAGATTACGACAAGCCGGGTATGCGAACCCGGTTGTCCCCAAAAATTATCGTGCCTTGTTTTTACGTTTCCGCATAGACAAAGCAGGGACGGACGTGGGAGAGGCTTATCGCGGCAAAGCTACGAATCGGGCGAGCGAGGAGGCCGGTTATGAAGCGCGCGGGAGCAAGAAATTTCCAATAAAAATTTCTAAGTCTCGGATTTGCAACAATATACATTGAGTGATATACCAAATAAATATTCATGTAGCTGAAATCGAGCATTTTCATCAACACCGTGCATGAGCAAACAAGAAACTCCTTCAAGAGTTCAAAAAAATAAATGAACGGAAACAATAAATATGTGGCTTTACAAACAATAAATATTTTGATTTAATAACTTTTTAATAATGCTACGGACTTGATTATGTACATGCGTCTGGTCTTGATATACATGACTGATATACCAAAATAAATATTCATGTAGCTTCTCCTTAATTATTATTGCATGACTTAATAATAATAATAATAATAAAACAATATTAATAATAATAACAAAAATAAGAATAAGAATAATAAAATGTCTCTTGAATATGATTAAAAAACTTTATAAAACAGCTACATCATAAATATAACAATTGGGAATATAAAATCATTTGGGCCAAAATTATAATCTCTCTGAACATTTGAGATTGTGAACATTAAAAACCCAGATTTAGGTTTATAGGAGAGAAAAAAGAGCTACAAAATAATCTTGGGTTTGGGTTTGCAGTTGGGCTGGAGAATAATTTTGAGTATGAGATTGAAAATGAGTGTCCATTGCAGTTGGTTATAGCTAATAACAATTTTCCCGTTTTATTGTCTTTCTGAAGTTTTCGCTTTTACTCAATTTTACATTCCAAACACAACGACACCTTACTTTACTCCAAATAAATTCGGTCAGAAACGAATATAAACATCCTCGTCGATTATAAGACGTCTCCACCTTTCATCTGGATTAATACCTCTGGCTTGTCTTATCTTCCCAAATCCAGATAGATTGTGATAGTTAAGGAGCTTAAATCGTGATCGAACCACCCTTGACCTCTCCATTCAATTTGATTAAGTTAGGTCAGTCGAATCGTTGGGACGACACCACATTGCAGCAGGACTAGTCTCCTTATATGTATAATGTTTCAAGTTCGCACAGACTACTAAAAACTAAGAGTCTGTTTGGTTGGAGGGATGAGTTTAGATGATATCAGTTTAAGTTGAGTTTATATAATGGGGGGTAAGAGTTTCTTTGGGTGTTTGGTTGATGTGATTAAGTAATGACGTCCAATATGTTTGGTAGATGGGTTTAGATGGTATTAGACTTAAATAAACAAATTATAATTTTACCCCTTCAATTAAAAAATTCGGAAGGGGAGAGAGAGAGAGAGAGAGGAAGAGGAGAGAGTGGGTGGGAGGGAGAAAGGGAGGAGAGAAGACGAGAGAGAAGGGGGAGAATTTAAAAAAAAAAGAATAAAAAAGATAAATAAAATTTAAAATAAAAGAATAATTTTGTCCAAAAGATGTGAGATTAGCTAAAGGGAGGTGTGATGATTCCTTTAAATAATACATTATAAAGGGTATTAACTAAACATCCCTTTTAAATAAACCATCTAACCAAACACCACTTAAGTTAATCTTACCCTCCTAATTCCCCATAATACTCTCAACCAAACGCATTCTAAGAATTTAGTTGGAATAGAACCATAGACCAACATCTGGAGATATCAGGAGCTCAATCACTTGACATATCTCTTGAGATTTAGCTTTCTCTTTTAGATGGCCCCATTTAGTTTATCATATAAGGCTGTGTTTAGTATGTTGGATAAGATATTCAATATAGTTTCTATTATAAGACTGTAATCTAGGTTTAAAACAAATTATACCGTTAAGTTATGCTAGACACCATGTTGGATTGGATAAAGAATATTGTTCACAGAGCAAGATAAAGACCAATATTATCTCATGTTAAAGTTGTCAAATTATCATTCCAACCCTGTGTAAAATAAACACTCAAACGCTATGATTCTCTTTCTTAACTTCTCTTATATCTAACCTATTCTTCGTCTTCATCATCATTGTCCCTTGCTTCTTCTTCGTCTTCTTTAACCAGACATCAAAAGCATACACTCCTCAAATTGGGAGCACACATCAAATTCAAAGATAACCCCAAGTTACCTCAACGTCACCACAGTTGTTATCCCTTCTGCGATGTCTCATTCGAAATATACTTATGTGAAACGAAAGCCAAATCCTATCGTGCACTGTCACGAGAGCATAGAGCGAGCGGTCAAAAGTCTTCCTCGCCTTCGTGACGAGCTTCCGGTGGGTTAGTGACTGCAAGTACGACCTCGAGGCGCTACCGGAAATCAGCGTTCCAAAGCTTGTAGCTTCCTCTCAATGCCTTGAGAGCCCGTTCGTAGATAATGGCCCGCTTCTTCAACGGAGAATTGGTCCGAGCAATTAAGTATCGCCACCACACACTGAAGCTGCTGGGTTCCAGAGAACCTCCTCCTCTTAGAAGTAGTCCTCTTCGGCGGGGAAGAGCTGGACGATTTGCATCGCTGCTTAAGTAATTCTCTAGATTTGGGGCAAAAACAGAACTTTAAGAGAAACTATTGTAGTTGGTCACAGGAAATTAGCATTCCTTCCAAAATGGTTGCCTCGATTCGCAAAGCGAACATATAGGGATTTATCGCGTGAAATGAAAAGGATTTTTAATTTCAGTATAATATAGAAGGGGCAGTTCAGTCACTTCACAATTACTAGAATGGACGACTAATAATCGTGCCTACACCCATCGGATTATTTATCTAGCATTTATTAGATTATTATCGCGGGCCTATCCTTATCTCGGACTTTAGTGTAATTGTCTTTTTTGGAAGTGAACAACATAAAATGGGATAAGTGGGCCTTTATCTTGGATCCTGAAAAGTAAACGGGGCCTAAGAAAATGACAATTGAATCGACATGACTCGAACAGGCCCAATCCTACTTGGACAGGCCCGAAAGCAACATAGTGGGATTTTAAGCTTCTTCAAGACACGTGGAGGCTTGTCATCGCGCCACGTCATCCCGGGACACATCATCACCCTATGTGTGTACTCGTTCCAAGGGTACCATGTGTCCCACTAAAAGGGATTACTTAGCCATGGCAACTTTCACCTTCCTTAAATATGATTGGACCTCAAATGGGTCATCATGAGACCATAGATGAAGCAAAGAGGAGGTGACTTCTACCCGTATGCAAGAGCGCCACTAGGAGCAAGAGGTGGATGGATTCTTGCTAGCTATAAAAAGGGGAAGAGGGCCATAACATAGTTAAGGAATTTTGTAGTAATTCATGTGGTGTAAAAGAGGGAAAAGTGATATGTTGTAGTATGCGTGTGTCGATAGTGTTTTACGAGTAGTATTGTGTTGTAATCCCATTTCAAGTTAGTGAAAAGGGTTGGGAGATTTCCCGTAAATGCCTCTGTCCTTTGTCCTCGTTAAACTCGCTGGTGTGAGGTTAAAGTGAGGTCGGATAACGAATTCCCGAATACAATATCTATCCGCGCGTGTGAGTCGAGGGTTAGTCGTATATGTAGTATAAAAATCCTGTTCAGGTTCATCGATTAGTTTGTAAACTTATTTTATTTACTTTTCAATACAACCACATATATATCTCGTTTGACAAATGTTAAATTACTAACTTAACCCTGCTAAATTAAAATCATGCTTTGACTTACCATTCTTCAATTTTTCAGTCGAATTTTTGGTCCGTTAATTTTTTATTGCTATGTTCGTCTTATAAGCATCGAATCGCAATCGGGAGTGTAATGCCGGGCAGTTTCTGCATCTCCCCGAATATTTAGACATATATCATCGAGGTAAATTTTGAAAAGCAACTTTATATTTTTCTTCTTGTCCAAATTTTGAAAGGCAACTCCCGGCCGAATTTGTTGTCGCCGTAAATGTTCATGATGATCTAAATTAACTATTACATAAAGCGAGGATCAACTATTTACCGTCGCCTTATAATCGAGTCCTAACGCTCATGAAAGGTCTAAGCGTTATTTAGTTGTCGCCCTAAACAATACCAAACATCGAATCAACATATATACAAATTGATACGAAGAATCAACTCAATAAAATGACATATTGGGTCGAATAGATATATTCATAAACGATAAATAATCAAAGGACGCGTTCACGAGTAATCTACGTCAAAACAACGATTATACCTAGTGTTCATCTCATCCCAAACACAAACGGGTATTAGCTACTCATGATACATGGATAAACAAAGAAATACATAGAGAATAAGGACATAGGATTCATGATTCTTCCCTCTACGGATTCGTTCTGAGAAGTCTCGAAGATTTCCGTCGTTCCTTGTTCGATTACGCAATGATTCTACGTTAAATTCCTCCTGTGAACCCTAGGACTCACCGAGGTATTTCTTAAGGTTGTTTAGCCTCCTTTAGATCTTTTAGGTCGTGTGTTTCTAATTGTGGAATATCGAATTCGGAAGGCTTCAAAACGACATTTTATAGTCTTTAGCACGCATCACGGCATAATTGTGGGCCGTCATGGCATGGACGATGTCGTGAGTGCCTTTTAATATTGATCGCCACAGCATGGGCGAGTGCTCAACATGCTGTGATGGATTCCTGAGAGCTTCACTTCGTTTCAACTTTGGTCGTCACGGCATGGACGGGGTGTCAACACGCCTTGACGATTTCCTGGAAGCTAATTCTTGTTCTACTTTGGTCTTCACGGCTCGGACGGGTGTCAACATGCTGTGAAGATTTCCTTAGAGCTTAGTGTTATAAGTTGATCGGCACGACATGGACAGGGTGTCAACATGCCGTTACGGTGCCAGCGAGACGAACTTGAGCCATTTTCCGCTCCTTAGAACTTCGCAACTTATCATTCAAGGTAAAAATCATGATATAGGAGTAGAATACGCGATCTCAAGCTTGACACTGATAATCGCCTAACAATCACAAACTTACCTAGCAATACTAATTAAGATTCGTACCCTCGCATGGAATCACTCTAATCACTCGGTGTATAGGCTAATATGTCGGTGAATTCACTCAACTCATGTTGTAATCCAGACTTTACTATAACTTATAAATGAATCGCAAATCTACTGCTCTCAGTGATCAAGCATTGATCAGAAGGTCTTTCCGAGTTTTAAGGGCTCGACTAATAATTTTGGGGAGTAAACTTTCATAGGATGTGGTCGTGTCACTTGTGTGCCATTGTTCGATAGTGCACCACATAGCATCGTGGTTACCTCTTGCCGCCTTGAAATTTTCTCACCTCTCTTTTTTTTTCTTTTTTTCTCTATTTTTTATATGGGTTCGCCAACCTTTGGCGAAGCCCTTCTGCTCTCATTTTTTTTTCAAGCGGGAGAGATTATTGAAGGAAGGGCCTAAGCATCTTTTCCACATATCTAAGCTCCTCTCCTCTCGTATCGTTTAGCTCCCCTTCTCTGGTCCCTTTGTGGGCGAGAGATTATCGATGGAGGAGTTCGTATCGAACAACGTTTTGAGTTCATACATTTAAGAATATGGTATACGACTCGACTTCCAAAGTACGACAAAGCCATCAATGTTCTCCATGTGACACCAAATAGATGGCAAAATTGGATCGATGTATTCCTTTTTAAAAAAAACATTCATTATTTCACCAAAATTATAGTTGAAACATATCTTTTATCGTGTAGAGGAATTGCTGGCACATGCTTACATGTTCAAAGGTGAAAAATAATGTGAGAATAGTACTAAGATTATTAATAACACGAAGTCAGTTGATGTGATATTCATCAGTAGTTGTGATGATGTTCATATCGAAGAGTGTTAGCGACGATGCTTGATCTCCATTTACACCTCGTTCCCCATATGGAATTCGTCGGAATGATTCACCAAGAATTTCAAAATAAGTAATTTCTTGTCCGGGGTAAGACCATCAATTGCATTGTTTTATTTGAAGACATGGTGCTTCGTCGAGATGACATTGGTCTCGACTTATAACATAGAAATGAAGTATATTGAAGAGAAGCACTTATTTCAGCATAATATTTGCCGATAATATCGTTCGATTCCTAGTCAGTTTTCTTTTATGTTCACTTAAACCACTTGTTACTTCGTTATATGCATAGCCTTTTACGACGTCATTTTATGACGATGTATTCTCATGTTCGAAGGCATGAATGATAAATCGACGTCATTTAATCCATTTCTATTTCGCAGTACGTCCTCGATGTCTTCGGCGTACTACAGGTTGCAAGGTCTTTTCCGAAGATTTTAGTCTAATTGTTGTAGTACGACCATGATTTGTTGTGCATTGACTTACCAAACGGGTCCTTATTGAATGGGAAAAAACCAAGAATCTCATAAATGGTAAAATTACAATAAACATAAATTGAAGAAATTAGTTTGAATAGATACCACAACAAAATCCTAACAGGCATTCGAAACATCGATCATGTTAGTCGAATCATTCCAACCAATTCCGGTCATACTCAAATGGTGGACACATTATGATAACATTTCTTCCAACAGTAACCGAAGAAGTGATCCGAGGTGTAACACGTATGTCGGTGCCAGGCATCATATGTGCTTCTATGATATTCAGATATTTGGCATTGAATCTATTTTCTTGTCTCTAT
Source organism: Linderniella brevidens (assembly GCA_004919715.1). Taxonomy (NCBI): domain Eukaryota; kingdom Viridiplantae; phylum Streptophyta; class Magnoliopsida; order Lamiales; family Linderniaceae; genus Linderniella; species Linderniella brevidens. The sequence continues at coordinate 11,895,643 of SWDC01000146.1, forward strand.
CTACTAGTCACTATCTCTTTCATTGCGTTAATGTATATCAGTGGAATCCACCCACACCGGCTATTCCTTAACAAACACGCTTTTTATGTTGTTCATATTAGTTGTGTTATCCATGGAGTCCTGAAATATACTTATATACGAAATATTATTACACTCCGACAAGTTTAAATAACATGACAATAGCATTTGATAAGAAGCCTCAAAACTAAAAAACTACCACAAGAATAATGTACATGTATGAACCAACATCAATAACATATCCAATATTAACGTAATATTTCACACATACACAAATAGTCATTTAAAATTAATTTAACATTCACAAACAAAAACCAATACAACATTTGAAACCTAAAAATAACTCAATAGCTTATACCACCATTTGTCCACTGATTAAAACAAGAAGTTACGAACATATCTCTTCAATTTCTCCATTCAACAGATGCATCCAAAGTGTTTATATTATCTTCGGCCCCATCTATTTATTTATAATTTCAATATTTTCTCCTAATACCGTTTTCACATCTTCAAAAGGGTCTCCAGGCATCTTCGTTACGAATTCGAAGAATGCATCATGACATCATAATACAATTTTGGGTTACAATTGACAAGCACGAAGCTGAATGTAGTATCGCCCATCATTTTTTAGTAACCCGAAACACCGTTCGGTCACATTTCTGGCTCTACTATGAATCGTATTGAATTTTTCTTTCGGATGTTGTGGTGCGTTTCTTCATTGGCCAAATCACCTAAGTGATTCTCAATTCCATGTACGGTGCTAATGTTCTGCATTCATAAACCCACTATCACACAAGTAATAGTTCCATGTAAAAAAAGAAAGAAAGGATAATATTAAATTTTAAATACTTTTATAATGTATTATTAATGGATGGAAAAGGTACCTTTTGGGATCTTAAGACCATATCTCCTGGAAATTACATCTCGTATAACTCTAGAATCTGCTAGATCCTTCCCAACTACATAACACGCAAATATCAAATATCATGTTTGGATCACATGCACCAAGTACGTTGATCTTGACATCGCCCTTTCGATTGCGATATCTCATCAAATTCGGGCGTGACTACCTTAACATAAGTTCATATAATGCTCCAAGACAACTCTAAATGTAGTTTTATGAGGAATGTAATAGTGTGCCAATTAGAGCTGAAAGTTTGGGCCAGAGCCCATGGGCCGGCCAGGTCGGCCCGGAAAAGAATCGAGTTTGGGCTATAAATTTTGAACCCAGAAAAGTGAGCGGGCCGTTTGGCACGGCCCACGATGGCCCGACGGGTTAGTGGGCTGCGGGCCAGAAAGTCCGATGGGCCGCGGGCCAATTTGGCCCGCTTTTTTATTTTTTATATTCATTTATTTTTATGTTTAATATTTATAAAATTGGATTTTATAGAGGTAAAAAAAATTTTACATACAATCTTTTCAAAACTATGTATATATATTTTTATATAATATTAGGTAAGAATTATATTTTACGATAATTAAAATAGTTTTTAAAAAATAAAATAAATAAATAAATAAATAATCGGGCCGAATGGGCTAGGGCCGGGCTGGCCCGGTCCATATATAAATGGGTTAGGGCCAAGATTCTACCGGCCGGTAGATATTAGGACCGGTCCGACCCGGCCCGTATTTAATCGGCCCGCCCGCCCAAATTTTCAGCACTAGTGCCAATGAAGGTATCCATAATAAATGTAGGTAAACAATAGAGGAAAATCATTACCTTAAAATGCTTCCATCTATAGTCCATGTTGTCTTTTAGTTATTGATTTGGATGACATGGTTAGCAGACGATGCAATTTTATGATCGCATTTAAAACCTCATGAAAGTAGTTAGAAATAGTGGCAACAAATTTTCGGAAGTTTTTCTTTTAACCACCCGATTTTTGGTATTATGAGATGTAATATAAAAAACATGGCCACTGTAAATTTGGGATTCCTTAAGCCACTAACACTCTCTAAAACAGCCACGATTGTTCAAAAGGTTTTCTGATTCATTCTCAAATGATTATGGCACATTGCGTCTGACATCGAGATACTTCCGTTAGGTTATTCATCTGCTTGGATATCTTGTCGATCAACTGTATTTTGTTGGCGTTTTTCCACTTTCGAAGATTTATATTCTTTAGACGTCTTAATAGATGAGAAGAGCAAACAACAAAATATTTTGAAGAATAAATCTTTTGACAAACATTTTTACCTCGATAATGAACTTAATATATGTGATGCATCTGAAACGAACATGGAACTCATTTTCATCGGACAATTAGCATTCCGATAGAAAAGAAGTAAATATTATATAATGATGGTATAAAGAAGATTCAAACACCCACGGAATAAGAGCATGCATCAAAGTGACATGGATAAAGTAGAAACTACAATAAATAAGTATTGAACACTTGCCGTAAAATGGTTTATCTCTATGGTTGGTTGCCTTATTCTTTTGAAATACCAATGCCCATGTATAGAAATGTAGTCGGGAATGGATGAAAAACAACGGATGGATAAAAATCACGAAATCGATGTAAATAATAAACTAAACCCTAACCATATGACTACATCTACTAATACATAAATCGACCTCGAAAATAGACATTACCTATATTATTGCCGGAGTGTCTTGATGCCCAGTATCTCTATTATTTTCCACCAGCAATACCCGAATAAAATCAAGATAGTTATATTAGAGCGTTAAAATCATCCGATGCAAAAGAAAAAGAACCCACAAATTCCGATTACCTTCTATTGTGTGCTCGTTTCCAGCCCATTCACAGCAAATTTCTTGGATCTCGCAGTTGTTTTGACGGGTGATGAGCGAAAAAGGGGTTAGGAAAACGTTATAGGGGTATTTTCGTCATCTCGGTATTATTAGCATGTGTTGGATTATTTATCTTACCCTAACCCATTGGTTCTTGGGTTCATTGGATTATTACAATTGGGCTTTTAGATGAAATTCACTTTTGGCAATTGAAAAATATATAAATTAACTTAGTGGATTATTATTTTGCCTTATCCAATTAACTAAACACTGCTTCTGGAAATTAAAAATGGGAAAAGTTGACGAAATATTGGGTTAGACGTAAGAAGAGACCCTTAATTTTGATGAAATAAAACTCAACCTCGTTCGAGCATGCAATTAAACGTAAGGTTACAAAGTTTATGTTTCTTTCCACGTGGAATAACAATACATTCTCAACTTCTTTTAACATGGGAGAAAACGAAGATCTTCTTCACAATTTCTTGTTCCATCTGCCTCACAATGAACTAACACGATAAAATGCTACGAGCTTCATTATTCTTTCTCACAATTCGAAGCCTCTTCACACAACTAACGAACTCCCTGTCCACAATACTTTTATTTTAAAGAAATTATTATTAACATATAAAAAAATAAAAATGAAAATATATATCAACATACTTCCATGGGATATCACCAACGTTTCTCCATTGGTCGTGTTGGTCCTTGTAGATCAAACCGAAAGGCGAGTCGTCAACGAACAACCTTAGAGCAGACATTCCGGACATTGTTTGTTGCCCTAATGACACAACACACTCTCCTCTCATTTTCTATAAACAAAATTCGAAAAGAGTAATTTTGCAAATTTATTACCGAACATTTCTTCCAGCTGAAGGGCAAGGCTCAAGTAGTTAACGTGTTGGAGGATGCATATTTTTCTCCCGATGAGTATGCCGTCCATGTTAACCTTTATGTAATAACTAGTACGTCTTTGTTGTTGATGATGATTGTGTCTACTTTCCTCGCTTAGATCTTCATGGTACTTTAGCTTATGGCTTCTCTCTAGTTGGTCCCATCCCGCAAGAATGACGTAGTCTACCAATATCATGCGTCGGGAAAAGGTGTCAAATTTTTTTTAATAATCATTTCTCTTAAAAGCTCAGATGATATATTTATTTCCAACTCGTTCCAGATAGCATCTTTGTCAACAACGCTTGGCTCCGATACCATGTTGTCGCCTGAAGTAATGTCTTCCTAAAAGTCTAAATTTTTACGAAAAGTTTTTATTAAAATGTGTATATGATAAACGTATTTTTATACGTTTATCTCTATCATATTTAGGTCGTAACTTGGTTTATTTGAGTTATCTTGTACTTATATTAAAGATTATACGTACGTTTTGATATTGAAGGAGCATAAGCTAACAATCGGGACCAATCGAGAGAATATGGGGAAAAAATGACCAAGTTTACCAGAAACACGGCTTCACTGTGTACCAACACGGCCGTGTTTACTCGAAGAAAAATGATTTTAAGCCTCGGCGAACCAACACGGCTCCGACCAACCAACAACACGGCCATGTTCATAAGCAACACGGTCACGGCAAGAACAAACACGGCCGTGCTTAACCGAAGGAAAATGATATGAAGCCTCGGCAATTTCACACGGCCTGGAGCGACACGTTACACGACCGTGTGTGGTTCATCAGTGAGAGAGGAAGTCTCGGCCTGTTAACACGGTTTGGTTCTTTGGTAAACACGGCCGTGTCTGTCGGTGTAGCATCGCGGACGCGGGGCCTCAGGCTTCGTACACGGCCGTGTGTGTCGGTGGGATAAGCCGTGTTGATTATTACTTTCTATATAATCCGCACTTCTTAACCCAGATCTGGATCCAGATCAACATAACTCACTCTCAAAAGATAAAATACACCTAAGGGACGTCTCAAGACCCATATGAGCCAATCAAAACGATTCCTAGGTGCTAAAGTGAAGATTCGAAGCTCATTTTATCCAAGATCTAGCACAAAGGACGCTGGATCTGCGTGGGCTCGTGAAATAGGGGAGATCTATGTATTTTCTATGCTTTATATTGTATACGATTCGTAGATTTCTCTTAAGCATGAGTAGCTAAGCTTCTTATGTGCTCGGGATGAGATGAACGCTGGGTAGAGTTGTCGTTTGGGCGTAATAACACTCGTGAACACGTGACATTGTTTATTTATCGTTTACGACATTGTTCCCTCGATTCAATATGTCCATGTGTTGTTTTGAAGGTCACATTTGATATGTCTATGTATTGGTGTGACGCTTGGTAGACCGTTGAGGGCGAAAGCTAGAGAACGGTTAGTCCTTTCGTAAACGTTAGGAATCGACTATAGGGCGAAAGCAAATAGTCGACCCTCGCTATAGGTAAACTAATATAAATCCTCGCGACCGTTTAGGGCGACAGCAAATTCGGGAGTGAAAAGAAATCACTGCGATTTAGTCATTATCTGCGTGGATACGGTGGTTTACGGCCTGTCGACGATAGCTAGCGGGATTCGAAATCCCGAGCACATTCTTCTCCACTAGAAAAGTTACTTTTAAATCTTCAATCGTGTCTTAAGTTCTTTCATTGTGTTAGTTTGAGTTGTCGTGCTCTAGTTCAAACATAAAAAAAATCGCAAACTCCTTGATTAGGCTAAATATCTAATTGATAGGTAATTACTAGTAATCAATGTTATTCCTCGTGTTCGATACTCGGATACTCGCTAAGCTATTCTACAAACGATAGGTACACTACCTATCGCGCGTGGTGCTAGTTTAACGTTATTCGTTTTAATTATTACTTGATGTATATGCACGAATCTCTATACCATATTTAAGAGCATACGCCATCGCGATCAAGTTTTTGGCGCCGTTGCCGGGGATTAGATTGATATTAGGAAAACCCGAGTTCGGTAATTTAGCCATTTACTTATTTGTTATTTAATTCTAGTTAATCAACGTTTCTTATCTGCAACTGTCTTTTGGTTTGTGTTTCGTTACCTAGCTAACGTGGTTCGTTGACTTTTTCAGATACACTTATACGGTGAATGACCCGAAGCCATCCATCGTATCCACTTGTTGAAGGATCTCCAAATTTTGAGCGTACATTGCGACGAAGTCTGAGACAAGAAACTTCCGAAAGTCACTCGTCCGACGAATCAATTCAGCTAGTTGATTACTCTCAGGACACCGCAAGCACCTCTCAACCAGAGACGTCAGTCGGTAGTTCAGGAACACCAAAGGAGATGGAAGATCAAGAAGCTAATAACGAGGAGCAATCACTACAAGATTTGCTCAAGAACGATACACTCGGTGGTACGGAGTCGGCAATTGTCATACCACCGATCGCAATCAACAATTTTGAGCTGAAGAACTCATGGCTTCAAATGATATTCCAGACGGCTCAATTTGAGGGCAACTCTGAAGATGATCCGTACAAACACATCAAAGCATTCTTGGCGATTACGGACATCATCAAAATCATGGGGTGTCGAATGATGTAATCAAGCTTATGTTGTTTCCATTCTCTCTCAAAGATAAGGCAAAGGAGTGGTTGGAGCTATTACCACCGAAATCTATCACTACTTGGGACGAGCTGCGCGGGGCTTTTCTTGGCTACTTTTTCCCGCAATCGAAGGTTCTCAGGTTAAAGACTGAAATTTCACTCTTTCATCAGAAAGACACGGAGAATCTTTACGAAGTATGGGAGAGGTACAAAGCGTTGTTGAAGAAATGCCCGCAGCATGGAATGACGAAGGCAGCAATCATCAATAGATTCCACGAGGCACTCAACGATCAAACGGCTCATATGCTAGACGGTGCCGCAAACGGAGGACTTGTGAAGCTTAGGTGCCACTGAAGCCTGGAATTTAATCGAAGAATACACGAGAAATAGCTTCATGCAAGGCAACACAAGAATGAGGGCGCCTGGGATGTTCGAAGTAAGCAACGATACAGTGATGAATGCTAAGTTTGATGCTCTTCAACAACAAATGGCCACGACGCAAACTCAACTTCAGACGGTGTTAAATGCTCTTATACCAAAGGTTGCTCAACCACAAGCCGTCAACGCTGTGATGACCCGATGGCCGCAGCACCACCTCAACAAATACCATATATACCTCACTGCGGTAATTGTGGTACAGCTCACGAGACTTCGGAATGTCAAGCCATACCACCCTTAGAGCATGTTGACTACATGGGCAATTACCAAGGCCAGAGGAGTTTTCAATCTCGAGCACACCCTAACATGTCCTACGGTAATCAAGGCCAGCAGATGCAGAGGCAGTCCGGATTCCAGCAAGGGCCACCACCGGGATTTCAATCTGGAGGATCGAGCAACCATTATCAAAATACAGCTCAAGGGTCGGGACGTAATGGCATGAAGGATATGAAGGGTATGATGGAGATTCTCCTCTCAAACTTCAACAAGACCACTCAAGCCCATGAGAACCGATTAACGAGATGGAAGAACATTTCCAAACCATCGATCTACGAGCTCAAAACACGGATGCTTCAGTACGGAAATTGGAGCAACAAGTCGGCCAAATATCGAAACAATTGGCGGAACGACCTCAAGGTTCGCTCCCGAGCTATACTGAGACGAATCCAAGGGAACATTGCAAGGCCGTCACTTTAAGGAATGGGAAGGAATTGCAGGAACGAGAGCAACCCACGATGAAGCAACCCACAGAACAGGTTGATATCGAGGTCCACAAAGAGCAAGACGTTGAGAAAATCGAAGATGAGAAACTCGAAAAGGCTGAAGCTGAAAGAGGAACGGAGAAGGAGACCCCTCGACCACCGGTGAAGCCATATCAACCGAAGATCCCATATCCGGCTAGGTTGAAGAAGGATCGAGACGAGGAGCAATTTGGAAAATTTATGGGTATGTATAAACAAATGCATATAAACTTATCGTTTGTTGAAGCTATTACGCAGATGCCTCATTTCACGAAGTTCCTCAAGGACTTGCTCACCAACCGAAGGAAGCTCGAAGACGTTTCTACTGTGTGCCTACGAGGAGAGTGTTCAGCCATTTTACAAAGTAAAATGCCGCAGAAGCTTAAGGATCCAGGGAGTTTTACTATTCCTTGTCTTATAGGAGATGTTGTTGTTGAACGTGCATTAGCCGACCTAGGAGCTAGTATAAATTTGATGCCTTATTCTATGTTTAAGAGATTAGGTTTAGGCGAGCCAAAACCCACTAGGATGAGCCTCCAATTGGCTGGTAGATCCTTAAAATACCCTCGCGGTGTTATCGAGGATGTCCTAGTGAAAGTGGACAAGTTCATAATTCCCGCCAATTTCGTCATTTTGGATATGGAGGAAGATGAAAATATTCCTCTTATCTTAGGTCGACCACCATTCTTGGCCACTGGTGAAACTATGATAGATGTTAGAAATGGTACTTTGACCTTGACGGTTGATGGCGAGAAAGTGACTTTCAACATGGCAGATTCTATGAAAAGTCGTAGCTCACTTGACGATAAGTGTTATTACTTCGATATCTTTGAACATGACTTTATCTTTTCTGTGCAAGGTCTGTCGCAGGTTTTTGGCAGGGGCGATACACAATCATCCATGATGGTGGCCACCGATGAGTGCGAAGAAGATTATGACGAGCCTGTGATGGAAGTCCACGAAAGTAAAGAGGAGGACAAAGAAAAGAGCTCGATCGAAGAGCCACCTGTCCTAGAGTTGAAACAATTGCCCGAACATCTCGAATATGCATTTCTAGAAGGCAAGTCGAAGCTACCAGTGATAATTTCATCAAGTCTCGACGGCACGCAAAAAGACCAGCTGTTGAAGATGCTGGGAGAGCACAAAAAGGCCTTAGCATGGAAGATATCCGACATTCAGGGGATTAGCCCAAGCTTCTGCACACATAAGATTCTCATGGAGGATGACTTCAAACCTGTCGCCCAACGACAAAGGAGGCTAAACCCCAACATGAAGGATGTCGTTAAGAAGGAGGTCATTAAGCTACTGGATGCCGGAGTGATGTACCCGATCTCAGATAGTGCATGGGTAAGTCCCGTCCAAGTGGTTCCAAAGAAAGGAGGCATGACGGTCGTTCCTAACGAAAAGAACGAGTTGATTTCGACGAGAACCGTAACTGGATGGCGTGTGTGCATCGACTACAGAAAATTGAACGATGCCACGACAAAGGATCATTTTCCTTTACCCTTTATTGATCAAATGCTTGAAAAGTTATCAGGACATGCATTTTACTGTTTTATTGATGGCCTGTCAGGTTACTTGCAGATTCCAATAGCTCCGGAGGACCAAGAGAAGACGACATTCACCTGTCCGTTTGGTACGTTTGCTTATCGACGGATGCCATTTGGTCTTTGTAATGCCCCAGCCACGTTTCAGCGATGCATGATGGCGATTTTCGACGAATTGGTGGGCGAAATCATGGAAGTGTTCATGGATGATTTCTCAGTTTTTGGTACCTCTTTCGATGCTTGACTAATTAATCTTAAATGTGTGTTAGCACGCTGTGAAGAGACTAATCTAGCACTTAACTGGGAAAAATGTCATTTCATGGTTCGAGAGGGTATAGTATTGGGACACAAGATTTCTTCTAAAGGAATCGAAGTGGATCGGGCTAAGGTAGAGACGATAGAAAAGCTACATGTTCCCTCGAACGTGAAATCTGTTAGGAGTTTCCTAGGTCATGCAGGATTTTATCGAAGATTCATTAAAGACTTTTCGAAAATTGCACGACTGCTAGAAAAAGATGCTCCATTTGACTTTAATGACGAATGCGTTAATGCTTTCAATTTGCTTAAGGAAAAGTTGATCTCTGCACCTATTATGGTTGCTCCCGACTGGGGGTTACCCTTTGAACTTATGTGCGATACTAGTGACTACGCAGTTGGAGCTGTACTGGGACAACGGAAGGATAAACACTTTCGGCCGATCTACTATGCGAGTAAGACATTGGACTCAGCCCAATGCAACTACACTACCACCGAAAAGGAGCTTCTCGATGTCGTATTCGCCTTCGACAAATTCAGGTCATATCTTATTTTGACTAAAGTTGTTGTTTTTACTGACCATTCTGCATTGAAGTACTTGCTAGCGAAGCCAGACGCCAAGCCGCGGCTTATTCGATGGATCTTGCTCCTTCAAGAATTTGATATCGAGATCCGCGACAAGAAGGGTGCCGAGAACGTGGTAGCAGATCACCTCTCTCGACTAGAAGAATCTGAGATACTGAACCCCGTCAACAAAACGATCTACGACACGTTCCCAGAGGAACATCTATACGCCATAAAAGTGGTAAATGAAGAAGTCCCGTGGTTTGCAGATTTTGCTAATTATCTTGTTGCGAGGATCCTACCAAAAGAGTATACAAGTCAACAAAAGAAAAAATTCTTTTCCGACTTGAAATACTACTTTTGGGAAGACCCTTTTCTTTTCAGGAGATGTGCAGACCAAGTCATTCGACGTTGTGTTTCTTTCCCGGAAACAATGAAGATTATCGAGCATTGCCACAGCGGACCTGCCGGAGGACACTATGCAGCCAATCGCACTGCACAAAAGGTGTTAGAATGTGGATTCTACTGGCCGACGATCTTTAAGGATGCTCATAGGTAAGTTGGCACGTGTGATCAATGTCAACGAGCAGGTAATATCTCAAAACGCGATGAAATGCCCCAAAACTTTATTTTAGTATGCGAAGTATTTGATGTTTGGGGCATAGACTTTTTGGGCCCTTTTCATAGTTCGTACAATAACAAGTATATTATTGTGGCTGTTGATTACGTGTCTAAGTGGGCCGAGGCCCAAGCCCTACCCACTAACGATGCGAGAGTCGTTGTTAAATTCTTACGAGCGTTGTTCTCACGGTTTGGGACACCTAAATGCATCATTAGTGATAGGGGTACTCATTTTTGTAACACCCAATTTGAACGAACCTTAGAAAAGTATGGTGTTAAACATAGTGTCTCTACCCCCTATCATCCTCAAGCTAGTGGCCAAGTAGAGGTTGTAAATCGGGAGCTGAAACGCATCCTAGAGAAAACCATAGACGGGAACCGGCGAAAATGGGCGAGTAAATTGAACGATGCACTTTGGGCTTACAGAACGGCATACAAGACACCCATAGGTACTACACCGTATAAACTAGTTTACGGAAAGACGTGTCACCTTCCCGTCGAATTAGAACATAAAGCCTATTGGGCAATTAAGTCAGTAAATCTTGATTTGGAGCGAGCCGGTGAAAAACGTAAGCTCCAAGTCAATGAGCTTGAGAGTGGCGTTTATCGGCATACGATAACGCAAGCATGTATAAAGAGCGTTCAAAGGCTTATCATGATAAAAAGATTAAGCAACGGAGGGAATTTCGAGAAGGGGATCAAGTACTCCTCTTTAATTCTCGACTTAGGCTCTTTCCCGGAAAGTTGAGATCGCGTTGGTCTGGACCATTCATTATTACTCGTGTTTTCCCGTACGGTACCGTCGAGATTTATAATGATGAACAGGGAACTTTCAAGGTTAATGGCCAACGTTTGAAGCACTATTTCGGAGGCGAGAAAGCACCAAGTGATAACGAGGTCATGTACCTCGACTTCAACCTAGGGTAAAGCGTGAAAAGGTACGTCCGGCTTACGACGTTAAAGAAGCGCTTCTTGAGAGGCAACCCAGGTATTTACATTCACGTTTACTTTACTTTATAACTTAAGATTAGTTGCATTTCACGTTTATTTATCACTAATAATAATAATAATAATAATAATAATAATAATAATAAAAGGGGAGTTGAATGATAGAGATGCGAAATGAGCGTGGTGACATAACGATTACATCGATGGACATCGTGTTACAACCCGATACATAAAAGCTTGGAAGCTAAACCTTCCTTGCTTTAGTAAGCACAATTACATAGTGATTATATGCAAGTACGATGCGTAACGACCCACGCCACATAAGCGGCGATTGCAACCCCGAGCAAACCCAAAAGGATGAATAACTCGAGCTTGAGCCTTTCTAGACTTTCCATCCTGAAGGTTTCTTGAGGGATGTTCTCACGTTCTGCATCTTCTCCGAAATTATACATTGCGAAGATTAAAAGATATAATAGGAAAAGATTTAAAGATTTATGTTGTGGCACAGTAAAGCCTACAAATACACATCCTATTTATAGGCATGAGCGCAACGAAATGATAAGGCATCATTAATTTCGCAATCCAATTTTTTTCTTCAAAACGCCGTCTTTTTTATTTGTGGAAAGCGGCGCCATTATGAACAAAATCGAATTTGCCTTTTTCGTTACAAAATCATATACATAATCCCTATAAAAGATTTTGATGTCCATGCGTTATGTCACACCTAACAATAGCTCCGCTCAAGTTAATGTCAGTACCATATTTACGTGCCCAACTATTATAGACCTAAGTCAAGGTTGGCTTAACGTTGTAACGACGATAAAGCACGGTACGATGAAACTTAAGCACAACCTCTATCTAATATAAAACGGCCGTGTTTTACATGCCAACACGGCTAGAAGGAGAATGACACGGCCGTGGACACTTCATAAATTAAAAAAAATAAATAAACACCGCGAAATTTTCACACGGCCGAAGTTTCTACTCACACTGCCGTGCTAAGATATGGCTGAAAATTTTGAAGCCTCGGCGGCCGTATCCACGGCCGTGTTGATTTCCAAATTTAAAAAAAAAAGTAAAAAGTAACGCGCGATGGTAACACGGCTAATGTAGTGTTCTACACGGCCGTGTGTACCGCGACTTCAAGATTGAAACCATTAAAATGGGTCGAAAGAGCTCATTTGACACACTCTATGCACACAACCGCGCCCTACCACAGCCAACACCCACAAAAATCATCGATTTCAAGTGTAGTAACTCCGAAAACATCTCCTAGAACGTAGACATACATCTCAACTACGCGAGAAACTCAAATCTATGCGGGAAAGGTATGATTTGCTCATTAACCCTAAATTTTCAAATTTTAAGATTTCGTGAAATTTGCCTAAGTAATGTCTTGATTAATGATTGTTGGGTTAAAGCTACGTTAGACACCTTGGGCAAACCAATTTCATCGATTTTGTTGGTTTAATTTCACCACTCTCTATATGCATTGAAGGTGTTCGATGAAATGTCAAACCCAAAATTTTGATGTTGATGCTCAATTCACGAATTTCTTATTTCATAAATGGTGTTAATTTTCGACTTGGACTTGCCTAATTCCAGTTTAATGCTTGACATGCTCATATGATTTTAATTTTATATATTCAGTGGAATTTGACGTGCTCGTTCAATGCTTACGAAAAGTTTGGTCGAGTCGAGATGGTTAATCTATTATGTTATTTCTCGAGACTCATTTTGAGTTTTGCAGGTACAATGTCTCATAGAAATCCCTCTCGTGCTAGCTCATCTCGTAACCCTAACGCTAGTCCACCACCACCTAGTCGGCGTCGAGCAAATACCGAACCAACCGAAGATTTGCTTACGGCCATGACAAACTTCGCCGATGATCCCTGAGAGCAACGTTACGAGAAGCTAAAGGGAATGGCATTCATGCAGACCGATCGACTTCACCGAGAGACGCTCGAGCACCTCCACATCGTCCAACAAGTCGATAACTACCTTTCCAATAGTAGTTCGGACGCTCTCTTCAGCATCGACGAAGAGGCTTACGAAGAGCTCACTCTCGAGTTCCTCACCACCTTCTCCTTTAACGAACACGCCTATAGAAACGGAGTAAAATTCCGTGCATTCAATAGGGAGAGGGTGACGGATGTCGACTCTCTTTGTAAGGCCTTGGGATGTGAAGTTCCAAGAATCCAAAACGCCAATGACCCCCATCCAGATGATCACTACAAGCATGTTCTCGACAAGAAAGCTGAGAGGAACGCGCGTTGGCACGCGATGATTCGCCCGTGGGGACCAAACGAAGTTGCGCCCGAGTATAAAAGTACACAATCGAAGGCCTCCTCGTTGCAAGAACCGGGACTAAGGTACATTCATCGACTCTTTTCTACCTTTGTCACCCCACGAGGAGAGTCCAACGGCGTCGTCACCCTCCGGGATCTCTTCTACCTTTCCCGGATGTTCAACGGGCATAAAGTCAACCTTGGGATCGCCATGGCACTCGGCTTTAGGAAGCAGTCCGAGGCACACGAGAACAGGAAGATTGCCGTGGGACCGTTCATCACTAAGGTGGTGAAAGGTTTGGGGTATTGGCCGGCGAATGCTCCAGAAATGACGAAAGTTGGCGGGTGGAAGTCATTGAACGCCGCGATGTTTTGTAGGATGAGAATGATCTCGAAGCTACCGGGATGGGTCAAGGAGAACTACTTCTATCAATGGCACGAGAATTATCGCACCCACACCGACATCCCACAGCCCTTTGCCATCGAAGGTCCGATACCGGCGCCAATCGACCCCACATTCGAAGGACCTTCACACTCGGCCGGCCCTTCCTCATTCGCCACCGGAGGATCATCGGGTGTCGACCCCTACATGAGAGCTGCAGACTTCGACTACCGTTTCCATGCCTTCCGCGAAGATATAGCCCAACAGCGAGCTCAGGATCGACAGTACTACGAGGAGACACGAGCTCAGGACCGACAGTATTACGAGGCGGCTCGGAATGCGGATAGGGAAGAGAATGCAGCTGCTCATCGCCGCCACGAGAAGGAGCAACGAAAGCTCCAAAAGAGGCAAGACCGTCAGGAGAAGGCGATGAAGAAGGTGCAAGACGCCTTGAAGTTGCTCGCGGAGTCCCGTAAGCTCGTTGACCAAGGAGATGAATCATCGTCCAACGACGATGATTCCCACGAGTCATCGCCGGAGCCTGAATTCTAGTTTTATTTTATCTTTATGTTGTTTCTTTTGCGAACTTTACATGCTTGCATGTACTTTTCTTTAATGCAGATTATCACTTGCTAGACCATTACGCTTTGGTAATATTTGTTTTGACGTCTTTTTATTTCTTTTCACTTTACACGTCAGGAAATGTCACGAGTGAACGTCCAAACGATACCTACGTGACGCAATATGTTGAACCAAATCAAACCATCAAGTGTGGGGAGGAGGACTTGCTGCTCAAACTTAAACAACACACCATGGTCATGGATTCATCAATTCAGGGGAGTTCACGCATTTAAATAAATTCATCTTTCCACTTGTTCTTTTAATTAATACGTCGGGGGCGACGTATTTCTCAAGTGTGGGGAGGGGGAATTTATATGCGTTGAGAAATGCATGTTCTTTTAGTCTTTGACAATATTATTAGCTTCTCGTCATATAGATAATCTGCATGTTAAGGAATTTTGTGAGTAATTAGGACATGCACTTCTGCTTGATTTCTTTCGACACGAATGACTTTAATGATATTATAAAAGATCCGTACTCATGACCCATTTTGTGAGATTTTTGAGCTAATTGAGCTTTTTGCTCACTTCTTTGGTTGTGCGAGTAGTGCATAGTTTATTTCTACCTTGAACTTTCTTGTGTGATTCGTGTTGATACTGCTTAAGGTGTTGTTGTGTGAAAATGAGGAAGGCAATAGGAAGTAAGTCCATAGCCAAAGTTACTGACCACGACTGATCACCGTAGTAAGCCACTTTGAGCCTGAACCTTTTTATTTGCGAAAACCCGGAATTATAAACCACTGACTTAAGAGACTGCGAAAGTGGAGTCGAGTGCCCAAGAGGAAAAGCGCAGCCCGGCCATCGAAAAAAAAAAAAGAGTCTCCTTGACGATAATCTCTCGCTAAGAACTTCTCCCTCGATAATCTATATCCCTCAAAGGGCCTAAGAGAAGAGGAGCTTAGTGGCACGAGAAAAGAGGAGTAAAAAAAAATTATTATTATCATATGAAGAGAATTCGGATGGCAAGAGCTAGCCACGATGTATGCGGCGCGCTATCGTACAACGGCACAAGCCCAACACTACCTCTATGACTTATTCGATAAAAAGTTGACTTCTCACTTGTGTCAGCTGAACCTAAACAAAACCCGGAGAAGACCTTCTGATTCACGACCTAACACCGAGAGTAGTAGATTTACAATCCACTCGCAAGATTTGGGTAAGGACTAAACTTTTGCATGAATTGAGTGAATTCACCGATACATTAGCTCATACACTGAGTGAATTCCAGCGAGGTACGAGTCTTGAATAATGTTGCTAAGGGAATTCGTGTTGTTACAAGTTAAGCATTAGTGTATTGTTTCGAATTTCTTGCACTATTCCATTTCATGTTTTCTATCTTAAATGAGGAGTTGCAAAGAAGCTGTCACACATTTTTGTGTCATTTCTCAGTTCTAATTTGCTTGAGGACAAGCAAAAGCTTAAGTGTGGGGAGGTTTGATAAACGTATTTTTATACGTTTATCTCTATCATATTTAGGTCGTAACTTGGTTTATTTGAGTTATCTTGTACTTATATTAAAGATTATACCTATGTTTTGATATTGAAGGAGCATAAGATAACAATCGGGACCAATCAAGAGAATATGGGGCAAAAATGACCAAGTTTACCAGAAACACGGCTTCACTGTGTACCAACACGGCCGTGTTTACTCGAAGAAAAATGATTTTAAGCCTCGGCGAACCAACACGGCTCCGACCAACCAACAACACGGCCATGTTCATAAGCAACACGGTCACGGCAAGAACAAACACGGCCGTGCTTAACCGAAGGAAAATGATATGAAGCCTCGGCAATTTCACACGGCCTGGAGCGACACGTTACACGGCTGTGTGTGGTTCATCAGTGAGAGAGGAAGCCTCGGCATGTTAACACGGTTTGGTTCTTTGGTAAACACGGCCGTGTCTGTCGGTGTAGCATCGCGGACGCGGGGCCTCAGGCTTCGTACACGGCCGTGTGTGTCGGTGGGATAAGCCGTGTTGATTATTACTTTCTATATAATCCGCACTTCTTAACCCAGATCTGGATCCAGATCAACATAACTCACTCTCAAAAGATAAAATACACCTAAGGGACGTCTCAAGACCCATAGGAGCCAATCAAAACGATTCCTAGGTGCTAAAGTGAAGATTCGAAGCTCATTTTATCCAAGATCTAGCACAAAGGACGCTGGATCTGCGTGGGCTCGTGAAATAGGGGAGATCTATGTATTCTCTATGCTTTATATTGTATACGATTCGTAGATTTCTCTAAAGCATGAGTAGCTAAGCTTCTTATGTGCTCGGGATGAGATGAACGCTGGGTAGAGTTGTCGTTTGGGCGTAATAACACTCGTGAACACATGACATTGTTTATTTATCGTTTACGACATTGTTCCCTCGATTCAATATGTCCATGTGTTGCTTTGAAGGTCACATTTGATATGTCTATGTATTGGTGTGACGCTTGGTAGACCGTTGAGGGCGAAAGCTAGAGAACGGTTAGTCCTTTCGTAAACGTTAGGAATCGACTATAGGGCGAAAGCAAATAGTCGACCCTCGCTATAGGTAAACTAATATAAATCCTCGCGACCGTTTAGGGCGACATCAAATTCGGGAGTGAAAAGAAATCACTGCGATTTAGTCATTATCTGCGTGGATACGGTGGTTTACGGCCTGTCGACGATAGCTAGCGGGATTCGAAATCCCGAGCACATTCTTCTCCACTAGAAAAGTTACTTTTAAATCTTCAGTCGTGTCTTAAGTTCTTTCATTGTGTTAGTTTGAGTTGTCGTGATCTAGTTCAAACATAAAAAAAAAAATCACAAACTACTTGATTAGGCTAAATATCGAATTGATAGGTAATTACTAGTAATCAATGTTATTCCTCGTGTTCGATACTAGGATACTCGCTAAGCTATTCTACAAACGATAGGTACACTGCCTATCGCGCGTGGTGCTAGTTTAACGTTATTCGTTTTAATTATTACTTGATGTATATGCACGAATCTCTATACCATATTTAAGAGCATACGCCATCGCGATCAGTATAATGTATACATTTAAATATACGCGAGTTTCAAATGAAGACTGTATATGTTTAGGGATTTTTACATTTTTGGTCCCTATTTTCCGAGTTACAGTTTCAGTCTCCAATATTCTCGATTTTGAGCGTTTTTTGTCCCTAAGTTAACTTAACCGTTAAGTTGGACGGAAATACGGGTCGGGCCAGCCCGAATCTACGGGCTGGGCCGGGCCGACTCGAATTTTGAGGGCCAAAGATAGGGAAACCTGGCCCGGCCCGTAGATTCAGGCTGGGCTGGCCCGGCCCGTATTTCCGCCCAACTTAACGGTTAAGTTAACTTGGGGACCAAAAACGCTCAAAATCGACAACATTGGGGACTGAAACTATAACTCGAAAAAATGAGGGACCAAAACCCCCCATAAGCCAAACATTAGGGACTAAAAATGTTAATATCCATTTATGTTTACATGCATGTATGTGCGTCATGTATTACCATACATGCATGTGTGCATGTTATGTATTACCATACCGTGATAACAAGATCGGGGTTGCAAAGCTCGAAGACTCAGACCGAGATCGATCGCATCAAAACCCTCCTTGCCCGGTCGACGCAGACTCGATGAACGATATTCCCCATTATTTAACATGTAATCTGCAGCAGCTGCATTAGAATCCATTCGTATTGATAGGTTTCAAGGCTATAATGCTCATATATATATATATAATATATCTCATATGTTGATTGTACTATATATAATGTACATCTAGGTATGTATCATAACGTATGCATATCAATAAAAAATATTTAAAAACTTCGAATCAGAGATTGCAAGAGGAAATGGAGACAAGAAACACTTTATACCACTATCCGTATCAGTAACATAACATACATGTAAATATATGTTCGCACAAGCTAGGAAAAGGACAAGAGATGAGATGGGCTCACCACCATTTAAATCCAGCTTTAACTTCTTGCATCCCTAACATGAAACATACGTAAAATCCTGTATACGTTCACAGAGGCAAATGCATAAGTTAACGATAGATAGATTAAAAAAATTGTCAGAAATCTGTGGAAGGAAAGAGAAGATTATATCTTAAAAGTCAGGATATGATTTGGCTCTTGTCCCACACGGGGGAGGCTCATCATATCACGGGGCCTAAAACGAGTATTAAAATGGGCATTTTTAAAAGAATATACTTTATGGGCCAACCGAGCGCAACTCTCCTCCTTTATTCGGACTTGATCGTCAAATATAACACTTAAAATTTATAAAAGGCGGAAAATTTTAAAATAGAAGTTTGTCTCTCTTAGTGGATTTTTTTCAAAACAATAACGTGTATTAAATTTTCTACATGAAATTTATTCTTCTAACTTGTTTAGTTCGCAAATCCTTTATTAACTGACATAATCAATCTTTTAAGGCAATTCATTTTCTATTAACAAAATAACCTAACGACATTGTGGATTTTAGAGTAGCTTTTTTTTCATATAATTTTTAACTGAAGAAACTTTTCTTGTTGCGGAAGCACCAGTCCTATGAATTTCAAAATGCGATATACGTATTCGAAAAAGAATAGATAATTTTTTGTGTGGATTAAAAATGTTAATGATATTGTGCCTTTATTAGTCAATATTTTGTTTGGATAAAACATCTTATTCATCTTAAGCTTTTATTACTGGTTGAACATTTAAAACTTAAATAAGTGGGTTGAGTTAATTTTAAATTTGGACATTTTAACTAAGTGAAATTTTTTACATGATAACATTACTTGGAGGTCTTTAAAATCTTGGGGCCTAAAGCCCTTGGTTTAGTTGCTTTACCCAAAAGACGGCATTGATCCACACCGGTTTGCTATTATCTCTAATGATTAAAACACTAGATGATATATCAAATTTTAATAACTGTAGTTTTTTTTTCTAACTTTGTGTATGGAGCCTAATTCAGATATTAAAGTTAGGTTGAAGTAAAGCTCATACAAAAAGAATGGAAGTGTATGAACGGTCAACAAAAGGTATTATTAACACTCCATGGCAACGTAAATCACCACACTCATTTAAGTTCGTCGTAAATCGAAACCTCATTGTCCGCGAAATCAATTTCAGATAGTTCAAAATTCATTCCTTATTTATCGAAGTCATTTGACCAACAACTTGACCTATTTTGCTGGTGAGTACGGATATTATCAGCAAACAAAATTCGAAAGTATTAATGACCCGCTTAAAAAATTTTATGAGGTATGTAAAGTAAACTGTTATATTCAGCAAACAAAATTCGAAAGTATTAATGACCCGCTTAAAATTTTTTATGAGGTATGTAAAGGAAACTGTTATATTCGTTGTATCGTTATTCTCCAGGATTAATTTAGGGTAATGCTTACAATCTATAATAATGAGGCCTACTCTGCTTCCATAGCCACTAGTAAGCTTCCAAATTTTATTCGAACTATTTTATTTTCTTCTCCTAGTAATTCTGTTAAATTGAAGATTCATTCCTAAAACTAATTAATGTTAGGATGATAAGCCTCTTTGATTTATATATTAAACTGGATGAAGTTAATTTCCCGATATGAGTCAAATAATCTCAAACAACTTCAATGCATGATATGTGCCAGTTTGCCATAGTTCAAAAGATTTAACCATGAACACACACCATACGGAATGTTTCAAACGAATAAGTATCTTCCAAAAACGTCAAATACATTACAGAAACTTTCACCAATTTCCAAGGAAAGATTACGTCAAAATACACATCATCGTCTCCGGACAAGACTCGCTATTATCTTTTCCTCAATGAGAATGATTTCCACTATGTATATTATAGAACACAAAAAACCTATTTCTTATGAAAATGAGATGTTTATGGCCAAAATAAAGTAGAAGAGGGATATGCAAAGATGTTTTTTGTATGCTTGAAACCACAAACCTGGTCGCGTAAGGGTCACCGTGTTACGGGAGGTAATAAAAGAATCCCGACATTGAATCATTGAGCCGAATCATGACGGCTAAGAAATTCGATTATACATGGGTACACTTGCTCTGCAGCCTGTAAAATGTGGGGGCAACAGAAATGAATCATCGAATCACTCGATGCAAAAATCGGTTTGCAAATAAGGGTTTTAGTTGACGGATAATACGTAAAGAAATGTACCAATCTAGCTCCAACCAAATCGTAGTGAGCATAATGTGGACCGTTGGGCTCTCCGAAGACTCGATAAGTGGCTAAGTGCTCGGGGATGAGCTTTGCTGTTTCTGCTCCAAAAAATACAGTTTGAAAAACATGTCAGAACTGAGACAATTTTCAGATAAGGTAAAGAGTGTTGTTATATGTTACAAGTATACAAACCTTGTACCGCTTCTGGTGGGCATATCGTGTCTTGATCTCCCGCTACAGCCAAGACGGGGACGGCTATATCGTGTAGATGGTCCTTGTAAAAAAACGTACCGCTTCTGTCGCGCAATCCCCCGTCTCGAAAAGCGGTCGCGAGCTGCAATATTAATTTCGCAGAAATGTTACCTGCAAGACAAAATGGAGTTCATGTTATTGCAATGGATAGTACCTTTACCAAATAGTACATGGTTACATCTTCAAAATTCCTATTTTGTTCAACAAAATCCATGCTTTTATTTATTTTAAACCAGTATTTTACGAACACTCGATGTGTGTGCTTTATATCATATAAATACATATTTGTTTTAGTTTGAATAACTACCCTTCAATTATTGTTTTATTATAATCATGTCATCGTGGATAAATTTTTCCTTTTGGATACTTAACAATAATACACATTAAGTTTTTAAATTATAATTTCACACTTTAATTATAAATTACAAACTCAAAATATAAAGTAATATTCTATTAATGTTTAAAATATGAAATTATAATTTATAAATTAATTGTGTATTACTGTGAAGTATCTAAAAGGCTAAATTACTAAATTAGGTCACTAACTATACCAGTTTTCGTTTTTGGGTCACCGGTGAATTTTTCCGACGAAAATCGCTGAAATCCGATGTGGCTGATGACATATGAGCATCCACGTCGGATATCCGGCGATTTTCGCCGGAAAAATTCAACAATGACACAAAAGAAATCAAATACACTACCAAGTGATCTAAGTTTGTAATTATGAAACTTAGTGACACAAAAAACACGATAGCATTGTTAGTGACTTAATTTAGTAATTTACCCTATCTAAAAAGAAAAAAAATGATTTATGAGGATATGATTATAATAAAACAAAAAATTGAAGGGTAACTATTCAAATTAAAATAAATATAAAAGCTAAAGGATAAAATAGTAATTTTCTTTGTAAATTAAAAGCTAAGGGATAAAATAGTAATTTTGTTTGACATACCAAATTAAATTGGCAATTCGCAGTAGCAGCCCCTGGGCCTTTCTATATAGTATATAGATTGATAAATAAATAAATAAAGACGGTATTGTACTTACAAAAGTTGTTTAACACGAGCTTCTTTAGTAACTCGGGATGCATCATATCCTCTGCCGATATAAGGTCTTTGACCCAGGCAAGAACATAAGGTGGACGCGACGTAAGAGGATAACTCGCAGTTAGTAATGCCCCTAAAGGAACAACCGGGACGTTGAGGGCCTGCGCGGGATCAGCCTACAAGGAGACAAAAGATCTTCACATGTCTAAATAGGACAACACGGTAAGAACGTGACAACTGGCGAGCAAAACGGTGGTAAGAGTTGGAAAGCTTACGAGGGGTAGGAGAAGTTTCAGTGTTGATTTTGACGTTGTGTAGTCAAGAGAAGAACCCAGTGTAACAATTGCAGCAAATCCTGGATCTTTACCTTCGGAACCTTTTTGATATTTTAGCAAGTTATAAAGGGTAAATGATTAAAGGGCGAATGCCATTTTTGGTCCCCAATTTTTGGGGAATGATCGTTTTTGGTCCCCCCATGTTCCGATATGCCACTTTTACCAATGCCAACGATTTTAGACTATTTTGGTCCACCGGTTAATTTAACCATTAGTTTGGACGGAATTCAAGGGTCGGGGCAGTCTGAATTTACGGGCCGGGCCAGGTTTCCCTTTCTTCGGCCCGGCCCGTAATTCCGTCCAAACTAGCGGGTAAATTAACTGGTGGACCAAAATGGCCCAAACTCGATAACATCAAGGACTAGAAGTGGCATATCAGAAGATGGGGCACCAAAAACGCCCACATCCCAAACTGGGACAAAAAACGCCCTTCTCCCATGATTAAAACAATGGATTCTTAGGACAAAATTGAACGAAAACTTACTAAATCGTGACAGCATGGCATAAAGCATGATCCCTCCCATCGAATGACCGATCGCTAGTAACCGTCCATCTTTGGGTTTACTTTGGGTCCTGATGTATTCCACCTATAACATAAAAGATAAAGAAAACCGACCGCAATTAAATCTTGTAAGTGGAAAAACAGACTAACAAAATAACAAGAATATAACATGTAAGAATTCTGTTCAAACAAAGAAATGTCACCTCACCACAGCGGGAATATCCTCTTCAAGATAATGATCGAGGTCCCAGTCGTACTTTATAATCAAATCCAACTGCTTCTGGAAATCATCCAGCGTTGCAACGAACCTCTCCTGCATATCAAAGAGCGGAGGCGAAACAGATCGCTGACGTTCTTCGATAATGTCCACTAATTTCTGACTCAGCTCCCTAATCTGAGCAGCTACGCCCGAGTTTTTCTGCCTCGTCTCCATCAAGCTCAAGAAATTTTCCTTCAACTCGTTAAACTTTTCGAATATAAACGAATCCTCCACGGTATTCGATACGCTGTCAAAAAGCTTAGCAGACATAATATTCGATTGCTTCTCACTGAGGAAACCGGAGACTTTCTCCGATAGGCCCATGAAAGTGTCCGTCAGTTCCGTGACAACCTTCGACTCGTCCCATGCTGTGCTGATTTGAGCAACCTCTTTGGTGGCCAAAGATTTGTCAGAATTATGAGAGGTGCTTTGTACCGGGGGTGAGCTGTCCTCCGTAGAGGCGGGTCCATTGGACCCAATCTCCAATGCAGCTTCCATATCGTCAGATATCACACGAGCCGATTTCTCAACGTCTTTAGCATCAGACCCTCTTATGCTCAACCCTGCCCCTCGAACTTCGAGAATCCACGTCTCGAATCCTTGGCCACACATATGTCGAGCGAATGAAGACTGCAAGAATATCACAGACAGAAGCCAAAACTGTATTACTAGCCATAAACAAAAGGAAAGGAAACACACGAAGAAATTGCATGAATGAGTGTAGGTGCATAATTGGAGTAAAAAAGTAACCTCTGGAGCAAGATCGTATCCAATCGCGTTTGTTCCCACTCCTGATAACAGCAACAGCGGATGGTTTCTTGCTGGAGCCTGCTTTCAATCACCAAAAGTCATTCTAGAGAACTTTACAGGCCAACACAACAACATAGAGAGATTTAATTCCTCGAACATGCTAAGTATTGGCAAAACTTGCCATTAAATGTGAAAAATCTAGAAATTGTGACGGATAGAAACTGGGTTGTTGTATAAATAGCACAACGGACGTTAAAAACTGAAAAGATAATTTTGACACAGAGTTCACATTCCCGGGCTTCAGGTAAAAAGGTCAAAATAGAAAATTCAAACATCAGCTAATCTAACACAGTATGTATTCAATAACCACGTCATATATATCAAACAAAACGAGATAAAACGGCGTCGTTCTCTAACAAAATTTCGCTAAAAAGCAATATCGTGCTACAAGCACCTGAGGCGAAGGATTGTATCTCCACAGCGCGAGCTTCCAGTCACCGACCGATACATAGTGGAGCTCGTCGGCGGTGCATATCGGCGGCTTGTTGGCGAGCTTCTCGGCATCTGCAGCTACCGATTGATTCGAAAACGCTCTGACTTTGACCGCGACTCGTCGGAAGGCGGCGGCGCGTGGGAGGTTATGGTAACGGAGGAAGCCGACGGCGAAGTAGATCGCAGGATTGATGCTTGATTGGGATAAGATTGTTGCCATTGCTGGTAAGTTCCGTTTTGTAGATTGAATTTGCATCTTTTATATGCCTTTTCTTTTGGCAGTTTTTATATGCTTTTTTGTTTTCTTTACTGACTTTAAAGGGACGCGTGGCACATATTCATATAGACGCCGCAAATGCTAAGCAATCATTAGAGTTTCCGTATGGTTGTATTAAAACAAAATAATTGGGCTTATTAAGGCTTTAAAACAATATATGTTTCCAAGCACAAAAACAATCCCTTAGCCCAATTAGAACTAGACGTAATAAGTGGGCTGGATTCTTTTTCTTTTTGTAGTATCCGAGGAACCCTTACCTTTACACAGCAAGTTTGAATTAATAGCCCGTAGACTATACTAATCAGATAAATCGCACTATGACATGTTCATAGTTACGGACAAGCACCACAAGATAAATGGATATGCCAGAATGATTCGGACTTGTGATCTTCCCAACATCATCCAAATCTTGACCACTAAGTCAAGTAGGGGTGAGCAAAAATATTTGAAAATCAAATTCCGATCCATTTTGAAAAATTAAAGCGTATATTCGATGCGCTTTATTCTAATGTAAAACGGATTGATCTGGATAGTGGCTTACTTAAAATTTGAATATCTGCTATCCAACTTTATATTTTGAACACAAATTAAGTAATGTTCCAAATTATATGAAAAATGAATCAGAATTTTCTAAGCCGATTTATTTCAAGTTTTAAGGACTTTTTCGTATTAGATAATAATATATCATTTCTCAAACGAAAAATTTTGTTAAGAAGCGACCAACACTTCATCATTAACAAGACATTTGATCCTTTTCTGCTTTTGAATTTAATTTGAAAGAAATGTGATGCATTCAACAGGATTATTGTTGATATTTAATCTATTTATTCTTATTTTTATTCCATTGTCTGACTTTAAATATTGGTGTGATGACTTAGATTTATGAACGCACTAGATATGTTGGTTATATAATTGTTTAATATCATTTATGATGCAGTTTTTAGATCACCTATGTTATGTTGTGTTTATGTCTTATGTGGATTATTATTTGCAGGAACTTATATATGATGTATATATTTTCTTAGTAAAAATAGGGAAAAAATGCAACTTTGAACAAAATAAATCAATTATATAAAAAGGAAATTCAATCTTAATTTAAAAACTGGATGCAGATTTCCAATTTCAGATATCCAAATGAAATCGGATCAGACTCGGTTTTTAATTTAGAAAACTCGTATATCTTAAAAAATCTATAGAAGATCCGAGTTCAATTCACGAGAGAGAGAGGGCAAGTTTCGTCGAAGAAAAATCTCCATTTTCTGTTAAATCTCAATTGTAGTGTACATAGCGTATTTATACAAAGAAAGAAAAGGAAACGCGCTATTCTATAAAAGACGCTAATTAACTAATTTACAACATAACAACGAGATCAACTTTCTAACCAAAACAGAGATAAAATCATAGATAAAATGCTAAGATTGAGCCAAGTCAGGTGGCTTAGGATCAGGCTCATGATATTCTTCACCCCCCTCCCAAGTTGGTGATTGATGGAAATCCTTCAAGCCCAACTTGGCCGAGAAGAAATGAAACAACGGCGAAGCAAGAGGTTTCGTAAAAATATCGGCGAGTTGTTGTTGAGACGTCACAGATGCAAGGAAATGAAGCCAAGTTTGTAGTGATCTCGAATAATGTGGCAATCAAGCTCAATGTGCTTTGTTCTTTCGTGGAAAATCGGGTTTTCAGCAATGTGAATAGCGGCTTGATTATCACACCATAGTGGTATGGGGAGAGAGATAGCGTAGATCATGAAGCATATAAGTGATCCATTTTAGCTCACATACCATAGATGCAAGGCTACGATATTCAGCTTCAGCGGAGGAGCGCGCCACGGTGGTTTGCTTCTTAGTCTTCCAGCTAATTAGAGAATTCCCGAGAAAGATGCAAATTCCTGTGAGTGAGCGCCGAGATATACGACATTAAGCCCAATCGGAGTCACTAAATGTTGTGATAGAAAAATCATTAACAACCGGGTAGAATAAGCCAAGTGATGGATAAGCTTTGAGGTAACGGAGCACAAGCATCATAGCAGACCAATGAGCCATGCGAGGGGCATGAGCAAACTGGCTAAGTTGCTGCACCGAATATGTAATGTCTGGTCTTGTGAAGCCTAAGTAAATAATTGGCCTACTAACGTTCTGTATCGAGAAGGATCATCTAATAAAGGGCCACATTCAGCTTCTTTTGGGAAGGTGTAGTGCTGTGGTAGTGGAGATGTAGCTGGCTTAGATCCCGTGAGCCCTAATGTGTTAAGGATATCGAGAACATACTTGCGTTGATTCACGTATATTCCAGCAGCTGTTTGAATGAGCTCAATTCCCAGGAAAAAATGAGTTGCACCCAAATCTTTGATGGTAAAATTAGTGTCCAAAAACTTTTTAATCTGCGTAATTTCTGATAGAGAAGAACCCGTAAGGACCACATCATCAACATAAACCAACAAGACCAAGAAAATCTTATTCTTCCGCATGATGAATAAACAATGGTCATGTGGTGATTGGATAAAACTAGTCTTGCCCAAAACAAACCGGAACCGGCGGTTCCGACCGGCCAACCGCCGGTTCCGGTATGTAACCGGAACCGGCCACCAAGCGCAACCGGTGGCCGCGGGGGCCGGTTCCAGGCGGTTTGGGAAATTCCCAAACCGCAAACCACCGGTTGTAAACCGGCGGTTGCATATTAAAAAAATTGAAAAATTTGAAAAATAGTCGTTAGAAAAAAAAATTAAAAAAATTGAACTAGCCGTTGCAACCGGCAGTTGACCGGGAACCGGCGGTTGTAACGGCTACTTAGCCCAAAAAATTATAAATACCCCCCACCCCTCTTAAAAATATCACAACTCAATTCTATCTCTTTCTCTCAATTATTCACTCTCAAAACGCGTAATTCTCAGCCTCGTTGTAGTCCACGAATTAAAAATAAACTAATTAAAATACCAGTCCCTCAATCCTAGCCCAGCTTTACTACACTCATCAATCCCTTTCCGGCTCTACTACACGGCGCTCCGAATTTTACTCGCCTCTTTTTTCGTAATTTTACACATATTTTTATCGAACGTTTATTCTAATCTTTTATTTTATATATGGATAGCCGTCGTCGAGGATAGAGTTCGAGATCGAGGGGGAAACAAATTGTTGGTAGTTCATCGCAAGATGACTATTACCAATATTACGACTCCCCCGAAATTATGCTTGACCTAAGTGATGTCCTCGGCTCGGACATGGATGGAACGGCGAGCAACACGCAATGGGACCAACCGGAAGAAACTCCAATGCCGACGCCGACGCCGCCGACCGAGACCCAAGCACGGGCCGCCGCCGCCGCCTTACGCTCGGATATTTTTGCAGTACACTTCAAGAAGGTACCGACCGAAAATAAAGATTTTTTTAAAGTTATATGTAATTATTGTGGTAAGGAGTACCCTTTTAAGAAGGGGGCGGATATGGCAATTTTACCGGCCATATCCGCTCAAAACATCCTACTAAGATAGGAATTAGTCAAAGTCAAAGTCAAATGCACGGGGCTACGGGCACGGGTTTGTCCGCTACCGGACAAGGACTCAGTGCGAGTCCGACGTCTTGGTTCATGTACAACGAAGACGTCGCACGCAAACAACTTGCAAAATTTGTTTGCGTGAAACATCTTCCTTTTCGGTTTGCCGACGATCCGATCTACGAAGAGTGGATCAGAAAGTCGTATAACCCCCAAGCGAAGAAAGTTTCACGTAGCACCCTTACGAGAGACATTAGGAAGACGGTACTAGCGTATAAACGCGAGTTAATAGATCAATTAGGAAATTTAGAGTGTAAAATGTCAATTGCCTCCGATATATGGAGCGATCACTGGCAAGATCATCATTACATGGGCGTTACATGCCATTGGATTGATGACTCTTGGCAAGTATAGAAACGCTTAATTGCGTATAGGGAATTTGACACAGCACATACAGCTCAAAACATCGCACTTAAGCTTAGGAGTATCTTATCGGAATATAGGATACTCGAGATGATTTTCTCGGTATCCTTTGATAATGCTAGCGCTAATAACGCGAGCATTGAAGATTTGATTAAGTATTGTCGACCGTCATTTGGTGGTCGATTCTTTCTTGTCTGGTGCGTCTGCCACATACTTAACCTATGTGTTCAGGACGCACTCACGCATTTAAAGGCACACGTTACGCCGATACGAACGGCAATTAGTTACATGATGCGCCACTCTTCTGTAGTGAAGAAGTGGAAGCGTCATTGTAAAAATTTGGGAATCACGCCCAAGAGGTTTGCCTTAGATGTACCCAACAGGTGGAATTCCACCTAGAAGATGTTAGATACGTCGTACGAATATCGCCACACCTTGAGCGATTTCTACGACGAAAACCCCGAATTCGGGGTAGCATTACATCCTACGATGTGGGACGGATGCAACGGCATATGTGAAATACTTCAAGTATTTCACGATGCCACGAAGGAGATGTCGGAAATATATTACCCGACATCAATCTTAGCATTAGACATTGCGTTAAAGTCGCATGCATTCTAAACACTTTTGTCAATGACGAGATTGCGGGTCCGGCCGTTTTATCCATGAAGGCTAAATGACTGAAATACTTTTGGGATCTACCCGATATCTTCATCATTGCGAAGATATTGGACCCCAGAATACGCGTAGAGGGGACAGATAATTTTCTGGCACTATACTACCAGTCCATTGCGGCTGATTCTAGTGTTATCCCTGATAACTACAATATTCAAGTTGTATGACGCTCTAAATGCAGTCTTTAGAGCGTATAAGACCGATATTGACAAGACCCAACTCGATCGAGTTCGGGTCAATCCACTAGTAGTAGTAGTGCTAGCGGTAGTGATCGCTTAGCCTCCTACTACAACCTCCTCAACACGAGCAAACGCCAAAGATCGACGAACCCGTTCATAGAGTTAGATAACTACTTGTCGACCACTTTTGAGTTCGCCGAGGATGAAGATCAGTTCAACGTCCTCCGATGGTGGTCGAAGATGTCGCCAACGTTGGCGAAGATCGCTAGGGAAATCTTTGCCGTCCCAATTTCAACCGTGGCGGTTGAACAAGCTTAGCATGGGCGGCTTAACTTTAAGTGAAAGGCGTTCGAGGTTGACGGTAGAAAACGTCAAATACCAATGCCTTCTCGATGATTGGACGAGAGCCGAACATCGGACACAAGATGCCACGAATACCGATTCGGACGAAGACCTATTCAACGACACCACCGACACCGAGACTAGTGGTGGCGGCACTGGCGGCGGCGACTAAGAGTAGATAGAATATAGAATCTCCGAAAATGACGAAAGATTCAAACCCGAAAAAAGATAAGTCCTTAATACTAATCTCATTGTATTAATTTTTTTATTTTATATTTTTAAATAATTACTTACACATACAATCTTATTTTTCAGCCAACGTCTCCAAGAAATCGCTCGCGTGACGACATCCAAGCCAACGACAAAGTCCGAAAAAGATAAGTCCTTAATACTAATTTAATTTCATTTTTTAATGGGCGTTTGTACAAAAAAATATTATCTAACTAACTTCTATTGTACATTTTTTTTCAAAAACCGATTATCGACTGGCGTTGGCAAATGGCGATTGCGATTCAAGTATTCAACGAACAACGAATAAATTTTTTTTTCTTACTTTGTATTTTCGACTTTGTAAATTTTAATTGTAAATGTAACATCATTTTTGTAATGAAATTAATTTATGATGATTAATATTTTAAAATTGAAACCCCTGTTATATACTGAAAAAAACATAATTTTGTCCCGAAAAGTCGAAAACTATCGAAATATACACTATAAATTCAAAAAAAAATTAAAAAATTAAAAAATTAAAAAAATTAAAAAAAAATTAAAAACCCGGCATTTGGTAACCGTCGGATACCCTTTGACCGGCGGCCGGTTGTTCAACCGGCAACCGGAGACGGCCAACCGGCATCCGTCTCCGGCTGGTTGTGGCCGGTTGGTCATTCCGACCAACCGAAAACCGCCGGTTAACCGAAACCGGCGGTTGGGCATGTCTAGATAAAACCATATTCATATAACTTCGAAGTAAATTTCTCATTCCATTGCCGTGAGGCTTGTTTGAGCCCATATAACGACCTCTTTAACTTGCAAACTTTATTACCATCGACATGATAACCTGGTGGCGGACGCATTTAAACATCCTCATTGAGATAACCGTGGAGAAACACATTATTTATATCAAGCTGTTCCAAAGGCCAGAACTTTGATGTAGCCAAAGCAATAATCAACGGCACGGTTACAGGTTTTGCCACGGGTGAGAAGCTGTCAAAATAATCAACTCCTTCTACTTGATTATACCCCTTCGCTACAAGACGGGCTTTGCATTTTTCGACTGAACCGTCTGCCTTGCATTTAACTTTGCAAACCCACTTGCAGCCTATAGTTTTCTTTCCATCTGGAAGTTGTGTGAGAACCCAAGTCTGATTAGCTTCGAAGGCTTGAATCTCACTTCTCATGGCATCAACCCATTCGGGGTAATTTGTTGCATCATCATAGGTTCGTGGTTCATGGACATTTTGCAAGTTGGCTAAAAAACATTTATACATATTAGAAAAAGAAGGATTTACATAATACGGGTAAGTATGAGGTGTGTAAAGGGAAGAATGTACCTGATTGCAGAGCGAAAGAGTTGTGTCACGAGACTTCATATTGTCAGATATGTAGTCATTTAGCCAAGTAGGAGCATGCTTTTCTCTAGAACTTCGTCTGACATAAGGGTGGGCTATATCTGAGGAGGATGGATTGATAGAAGCAATGTTTGGATGCTGAATAACTGGTTCTGTTTCAGTGGTTTGATCTGGGTAATTTTGATCTGGTGTGGGGTTGTTTTGGATGAGCTGTGAAGGTAAATATTGATGTTGTATATCAGTATATAAGGGGCTTCATATGGCACTTCCAGGTCATTTGTGGCTTTGGGTAATGTAAGGTCATTAAACAGTGAGAATTCATTATCTGTCTCAATTTTTTTGATTCGAAAAGGAAAAGTGTCTTCATGAAATATGACATCACGAGATATGATGATGGTTTCTGTGGTGAGATCAAAAATCTTGTGTTCTTTTTGACCTGTAGGATATCCAAGAAAGACTCCTCGAATGGCTCTCGGGGCTAATTTATCTTTGTGAGGGATAGTGTTTGTAGCAAAGCAAAGGCATCCAAAAATTTTCAGGTGGCTAAGATTTGGAGCAGTGCCATATAGAAGCTGGTATGGGCTTTGCAATTTCAACTTAGCAGATGGCAGTCGATTTATAAGGTATGTAGACACGAGAATTGCATCACCCCAAAATCTTTTTGGAAGACTAGACTGAAACATAATAGTCCGGGTCATTTGGAGGTGTTTATGTTTTCGCTCAACAACACCGTTTTGTTGTGGGGTGTAAGGGCATGTTTTCTGATGGATTATCCCCATTTCTCCCAAAAGATCTTGGCAGGTTACACTAAGAAAGTCACTCTCATTATCAGTTCGAATTTTCTTCACTGATTTTTGGAATTGAGTTTTAACCATAAAAAAGAAACATTTAAGTAATGTGACAGCTTGGGATTTAAAAGTCATCAGAAAAGTCCAGGTGGCTCGACTGTGGTCATCAACTATGGTTAAAAAATAATGACAACCATTGTAGGTTTGGTGTTTATAGGGCCCCCAAATGTCAACATGGATGAGATCAAAACAAGATTGGGAATGTGTGGGACTTATAGGAAATTTCAAACGTTGTTGTTTCGAGATAGGACAAATCTCACAACAAGAATGATGTTTATCATATGAGTCAATACAAGATATGTGACTCATGACACTAAAAGAAGGATGACCTAGTCGACTATGCCAAGTATGGTAATCAACTCGACTTACTACATTATTTGTCATGATTCTGGGATAAAAGACAGGGGTACCTAGAGCTGAAAACTGCTTGATCCTACTTGGTTTGAAAGAATCTTCATCCAATATGTAAAGCTTGTTAACAACCCGTCCAACTCCTGCGATTTTTCTAGTCGTTTGGTCATGTAGAATGCAAAAATCAGTGGAAAAGAAGGTGTCTAGGTTGTTCTTTTGGGCTAGTTTATGAACTGAAATTAGGTTGTGCTTGAAATCAGGTACATGTAAAACATCTGGCAATGTAAAAATATTTGAGAGAGGTACATCTCCTATGTGTTTAATGACTTTGATAGTACCATCGAGAAGATAAACGGGAGCGAAATTGGTCACTGGTTTATAAGATAGCATAAAATTCAGGTCATGTATCATATGATTAGTAGCCCCGCTGTCTAATATCCAACACCACGAACCAAGATTATCAGCAGAATTCAGAATCAGGTTACAATTCATACCTGAGAATTCACCAAAGTGTGAATAGTTTACCATATTCTCAATGCTCTGTCCCGCGGGCTGCTTCTCATTCATCATTCTTCGAACCTCTTGATGTAGCAAATTCATGTTAGTCATCGTCGCCTGCAACTCGTGAGCATTGTTTCCCTTAGACTCTGAAATTGACTCTGTCACATTCATCATATGCTTCTGTGAAGCACTCTGGGACTTGAATGCTGATGCAGAGACATGCATCTTACTTCTTTTGTCCTTCAGCTCATGCCACCATTCAGGAAGTCCATGAAGAAGGAAGCACTCGCTCCTCGTATGTCCATTTCTTTTGCAATGATCGCACCACAACTTCTTCCTTACTCAAGATTGATTTTCCTAGTTCATTCCTTTTCTGAGTCATAAATGCGCTGTTTGTATTCGAATCAGACAAAAACATGCTGGCTTTCTTTTAATTCTCAACATTCATCACCATAGAGTAAGCCTTGTTCTCATCGGGTAAAGGATCCACCATAAGGATATGATGTTTGACAACCTCATAACTATCATTTAGGCCCATCAGGAATTGAACAAGTATGTTCCTGTTTTCCTTTCTTCCAATCATTCTGGCGGCACATTTGCACTGCACCGGCGGATCGATGTGGTTTATTTCATCATATCACCTCTTTAACTTTGTGAAATAGAGATCCAGTGGTAAGTTTTCTTGCGTAATGGATATAATTTCCTTGTGCAAATTGAAAACCTGAGGCGAATTCGATGTTCATATCTCGATCTCAAAGCTTCCCACAGATCCCTAGCATTTGAGGAAAATGCATATCCTGCAGCAATCTCCTTCGACATCGAGTTAGTTAACCAGGAGACCACCATAAAATTCACCTGCTCCCAACCTTCATGATTCGGATTAGTCAGCGCCGGTTCTTCAATTCACCCATTTACGAAACCTAATTTCTTCCTTCTTAGCTCCGAGCGCAATCATCATCGCGTGACTCCACGATGCATAATTGTTTCTTGTTAACAGATTCGCGACGAGAATCATCCCCGGGAATCTGAACCATGAAGTATGAAAGACTGCGTTTCCACTTCAGAAATTTGTTGATTTTGATCTTCTTCCATTTGCCGATCATGAGAAATTGAAGAAATTAGAAATTTCAGCTAGAAGCAGTGGTTGATCGTCACTGCTCTGATACCATAAAAAACTGTAGAAGATTGAGTTCAATTCACGATAGAGAGAGGGCAAGTTTCGTCGAAGAAAAATATCTCCATTTTCTGTTAAATTTCAATTGTACTGTACATAGTGTATTTATACAAAGAAAGAAAAGGAAAAGCGCTATTTACCAAAGAAGCTAATTAACTAATTTACAACATAACAACGATATCAACTTTCTAACCAAAACAGAGATAAAATCAGAGATAAAATGCTAAGATCGAGCCAAGTCAGGTGGCTTAGGATCAGGCTCATGATATTCTTCATATCTGAATTTGGAATATTCAAAAATTCGGATATTTGCATTTCCTCACCAACTAAAGCCAAGCCAAGACCCCATCCCATCGGCTAAACCATAACCCAAGATAATTGAATATTTTTAATATCGTTCCAACAGAAATCATAATGTTAGAACTTAAGCACGGTACCAAAAGCATGATCATTATCTGATAAAAAAAAATGAACGAATCAACGGTCTTTAAGCCGACATGATATGGGACGCTGATCTTGTACACCTTTTTATCTCTACCCAAGCGGATAGACTCCGTGTTCTTCTTAAAGGTTTAATAGTCTGTCTCTTTTGCATGCGTTATTGACTAAGACTAATAGTTTGTTTCTAATAGTATCGAAAAAAACATGAGCATGACACTGAGGGCTTGCCTAGGGTAGCTTCTCATGCTGTGGTTTGCAGGCTGTACATTGGACGTGAGTTTGTCATCTCTGGTGGGGTTTCCTGCGCTAAAAAACAAATTAAAAAAAAAAAAAAAAACCATAGTCAAAGTGGCGGAGGATGTGGAATAATCTCAATGGTCCACATTTAAAAAAATAAAAAATAAAAACAGGTGGAGGACAAGTGAGATGGATTAAGAAGAAAAAACAAAGGTTATCACTATGAAGAATACATTTGCAGTAGAGAAATAAAAATGGCTTTGTACTCTAGTTGTTTTGTGTTATATTACAAATATGTCATGTAGTCGATAGAGGTGATATAGAAAAAGAAAAATTACCGTATTGAGAAATCGTTGGTGAGCAAAGTGTAATCATCCTTCCTCTCATAGATGTAGATGAAGAGGGTCCTCAACTTATTTGTCCTACATTTAGTTCTATGTACACACGTCCGAGAAAATAAGTTGTTGTTTTCCTCGTCATTATTCGAAAAATAACAAAATGGAATCAGAGCCGATGGTGTCGATGGGAATATTAGGTGGCCGAATGCCAATCCCGCAGCTCATCGGAAACAACTAGGTAAGGTGGAGCATCAAAATAAAAGTTTTGCTCGGATCGCAAGTGTATGAAAAATTGTCGAAGATGGATATACCAAACCCAAAAATACGAACGGATACACCAAGAATCCCGCGTACGAGATATTGAGGCACTCAACATCATCTACGAGTCTGTAGATTAGGCCGGTTTCGAAAAGATAGTCTGGGGAAAACTCGAAGGAAGTATGGGAATTATTGGAAAAAACATATAAGGACGCAAATCGTACAAAACAAGTTCGACTATAAAATCTTCAGATGGAACTTGAGACGATGAAAGAAAAATGACGGTATTGAGCTTTCCAAGGACGAAAGGAAATAGAGAAGCAAGGGGACTTAGACAATAGTAGGCGCTCGTGGCGTAGAAAGAGAGGGTGATAGAGATTATGTTGAGGAGCCGATGGATGCTGTTGGAAGAAAAGGAAATAGATGAACTACCCTTTAAACCCAATAAGGAAAAGGAAGCAGGCGAAGAAGCGTCAAAGACGAAAGCCGGCGAAGAGAAATTGGAGAAAACCGAGGGCATCGGTGAGGATGTTAAGGATGATGTTGATGATCTTGTTGAGGATCACGTAAGAAAACCCGTTTGGGAGGCTGAGCATGACGACACTATGTCCGAGAAAGCCAGCGATGCAAAAGAGACTGCAGAGGCGCGGAGATAACGAGGCGAAGGAGACCCTCGAGATGTTTGAAGACCGATAAAAAATGCATGGACTCATTTGTAAATCTATAAGAAAGTTTGGGTAGTGTTTGTATTTGTAAGGATAAAACAGGGACTAGAATGCAACGACTGAAAGTAGATAATAGATATACGATCTCTGAATGAAAAACTAAATGCATTATCGATTGAAAATTAATCTTCAGCATGGTATGAGGGCAAGGTTGCTTCAAACTTGAAATCGAATCGTAGGGCGAAATTGATCCTAAGGAAAGGAGGTCATCTCTGCAATGGCCCGCGAACAAATATTCAACAGCAATGACGGAAATAAGAACCCTAATTCAAGAAATCAAAATCGCAGGAATCCACTAATTGATGTTAAAAAGACCCAAATGGTTCAGTCACGATTCTGAGCCCAAGGTACATAAACAGCCCATTAAGCGTTTCGGCCCAGTTTAATTAATAAGCGGGACGAAATTTGCTTGGAATGAAAGTTCTAGGGCAAAATCAAAAAAAGCTTCAATGTTTGGATACCGTAGTAATATTCCCGGGATCATTTAGCAATTTTCAAAAATATTTCTTAACCCTACCCTTTCGAGACCCTCTATCGCAGCTAATAACAATCACACAGCAGAAACCCTAATCTTCTTCCGCTCTCTCGACGATTTTTCATCTCCTCTGATTTTTTTCTTCTCTCTTCAAAAGCTGTGTAGTTTTCTTCATCTTAGATCACGATATCTCACGTGTTTACGTATTTTCTGAATCATCGCTGTAAATACTAGCGTTGATTTCATCTTCTTTAATCGTCTATACCCTTTTTTCGTTTCTAACCCTATACGAAGGCGATTGCCTTCGTAAGCTAAGGATCTCGGGTTTACGGCTGCAATATGTTCAAGCGACATTCGTATTTGAAAGATAAGTTCACTTTACTATTTTTTGAATTATTTGTTGATCGTATTACTGTTAGCTGTTGTTTTTTTGAATCGTACTGCTTTTTTGACATGGTATCAGAGCCATTCGACTATGTTTTGTAGTTGTTTCTTCAAAACGATTTTTGATTAGTAACGTTTTCTCTTGAAAAAATCGCTGCTGTTAGGGTTTCTTGCTCGTCTTGAGCAATCTTGTATAATCTTGAAGAATAAGTTACAGATTAAGATTCTGTAAACTTTTCTCATTCATTATTTGTTGTTTGCTGACACTTGAAGAGGTGTTACACCATTTTTGAGCCTCTGAGTAGCCAAATATTTTTGAGAACTCCAATCACGGTGCACTCGTTCCTTTACTCTCTTTCCTGATATTTTTTTTTGTGTTGATTGTGTGGTTCTTTGCATCATTTACTTCTTTGCACAGTTATGGATTCTGAAAATAGTGAACACGAGAATCAGGAAAATTTAGAGAACAATAATAATGTAGTTCTGACTAACATAGAAATGAATCCTAGGCATACATTGTATATAAGTCATGCAGATTTGTCAGTATCAAACATTACAAATGTGATACTGACAGGATCTGAGAATTACTCCTGCTGGAGCAATTCGATTCTCTTATCACTCACTGCTAAAAACAAAATTGGCTTTGTTCATGGAACTGTGCCATTGCCATCAGAACCTGAACTAGCAAATGACTGGGAGAGATGCAATGCCATAGTTTTATCTTGGCTGCTGAACTCTTTGAGCAGTGAACTTAGAATTAGATATACATATGCAAAATTTGCATCAAAAGTTTGGGAATCCTTAGAAAAAACCTTCAAGAATGTTGATGGCTCAAAGAAATTTAGCCTTCAACAGTCTATATATAACCTCAAGCAGGGACCAGACAGTATTTCAATCTATTTTTCAAAACTGCAGCACCTGTGGGATGAACTGGACGCTCTAACCACAGGTCCAGTTTGTACTTGCAAAGCAAGTACTCATATAGATGAGTTAGTTGAGGAACAAAGATTAATGCAGTTCCTTATGGGACTAAATGAAAGCTATAGCTTCATTAGAAGTAACATACTCATGTATCAACCTCTTGCAAGTGTTCTCCATGCTTATAATCTTGTAAGCAGGGAAGAATCACATAGAGGAGTCATTCAAGCCACATAAAATAATACCTCAGTATTCCTGAACAAATCTTTCAACAAACCCAATACAAAGCAGACCAATTATTTGCAAATTCTGTGGGATAAAGGGTCATTCTGTTGAAAGATGTTTTAAGCTAATAGGAAATCCTAGTAATAATACTAACTCTTATAATAATAACTCTTTCAATAACAGTAATGGATCTTTGATCTGCAAACACTGTGGGATCAAAGGACATACAATTGAAAGATGTTACAAGCTGTTTGGGAAGCCAAACCAAAATACTAACTATAGTAATAGTAATAATAAGAAAAACAATTTTTGGAATACTAATAAGATAGCCAATGTGACTGAAGTCAATCAGCCGACTTCAGAAACTATAACTCCTAGCCTCTCCATTACTCAGTACATCAAATTGATGAAGCTGCTTGAAAAGGAGAGCCAAGGAGAAGCTAATCCAGATCTCATGGCAGGTGCATTTGTCAATACCTTGTCCTCTGATTTCAATAAGGGTTGGATAATAGATTCAGGTGCAACATATCATGTTATGTGCTCTTCTGATAAACTGATAAATAAAAAGTATGTTAGGACAGAAAATATTTTGATTAAATTGCCCAATGGTGCTTGTGTGTTTGTTGAAGTGATTGGTGATTGTTTGCTAAATGATAACATAATACTTAGAAATGTATTGGTTTTACCATGTTTTAACTGCAAC
This sequence comes from Linderniella brevidens, assembly GCA_004919715.1. Lineage (NCBI taxonomy): Eukaryota > Viridiplantae > Streptophyta > Magnoliopsida > Lamiales > Linderniaceae > Linderniella > Linderniella brevidens. Next base: position 11,934,651 of record SWDC01000146.1, read on the forward strand.
TTATTATCTGTTTCTAAGTTGGTTAGCAACAATAAATGTGTCATAAGTTTTAAAAATAATACATGCACCTTTCAGGACCCACAATCCCTGAATATAATGGGGATTGATGAGTTAAAAGATGGGCTTTACTACTTCAACAACAAAGTGAGTGGAAATTGTGATAGAACTGTTGGCATACATCATTTGGCATCTTATAATTTGTGGCACACGAGATTAGGTCATCCATCACCCATAGAGTTGGATGTCTTAAAACCCATTCTAAAATTTAAACAAACTCAGTCTGATGAGCCATGTAACATTTGTCACAAGGCTAAACAAACTAGAGTACCTTTCCCATTAAGTGATCACAAATCTGATTGTGTTTTTGAACTGGTACATGCTGATGTATGGGGTCCATTTAAAACTGTTAGTCATAGTAATTGTAGGTTTTTTCTCACTTTAGTAGATGATTTATCAAGGGCTACTTGGGTTTTTTTGCTTAAAACTAAAACTGAGGTGCTTCAGTATGTCACATTTTTTGTAAATATGATCATAACTCAATTTGGGAAACAACTGAAAGTGATTAGGACTGATAATGGAACTGAGTTTGTTAATAATCAGTTTTTGGAATTTACTAGGTTAGAAGGAATCTTACATCAAACTACTGTAGTAGACACTCCTCAACAAAATGGTATTGCTGAAAGAAAACATAGGCATTTGTTAAATGTTGCTCGTGCATTATTTTTTCAATCTGGAGTGCCTCTTATTTACTGGTCTGAATGTATACTTGGTGCTGTTTTCTTGATTAATAGAACACCCTCTGCTGTACTCAAAGGAAAGTCTCCCTATGAAATCTTGTTCAGAAAATCTGTGAATTATGATTTCTTGAAAGCATTTGGTTGTTTATGCTATGCCACTGTGTTAAATGCAAAGTCTAAATTTGATTCACGTGCGAGACAATGCATCATGTTAGGATATTATGAAACTAAGAAAGCATATAAATTGTTGGATTTGGAAAATTATCAGATATTTGCTGCAAGAGATGTAAAGTTTTATGAAACTGTGTTTCCTTTCAAACACAAGCATGTTATTTCTGAAAACATACCTGAGAATGATAATGTGTTTTTTGATGATCTGTTTAATGATAATACTAATCTTTCTAGTGAATTAAACAGTGAATTCTTAAATAATAATGGTGTGCCTTCTGATGAACATGAACTAAGTGATGTAGTTGTTGTAGATCATGTATCTGAAAATCCTGGGATGATGAATGATAATTCTGCTACAGATTTAAATACAGTACATGAATCTTTGAACGATTTGAATGCATCATATGATGAGAGTGTTTCAATTGCTGAAAATCAGGATAGACCTAGGAGAGAAACTAGGAGACCTTTTTATCTTAATTAGTATGACTGCTCACTTAACAATTTAAAGTGCAAAGTTCTGTATCCGCTGTCTAGTGTTATGAATTTTTCAAAACTTGAAGAGAGTGACAGAATGTATTGTAAGAACATAGACAAAATATTTGTACCTAAGACTGTGACAGAAGCATTGAGAATTCCTGAGTGGAGAGAATCTATGAATCTAGAGATGAAAGCACTTATAGAAAATCAGACTTGGGACTTAGTTGAGCTGCCTCAAAATAGAAAAGCAATAGGCAGTAAGTGGATTTTTAAGATAAAATACAAATCCAATGGAGAAGTAGAAAGGTTTAAGGCTAGATTAGTGGCAAAGGGATATAGTCAAAAGGAGGGTATTGATTTTAATGAAATTTTTGCTCCGGTTGTTAAAATGGTTACTATTAGAACCTTACTTACTATCTCTGTCATGAATACTTGGACTGTGTATCAACTTGACATTAACAATGCTTTTTTGCATGGTGAGTTAGAAGAAGAGGTCTTTATGTGTCTACCCGAAGGTTATTATGATAATGACCATAGAGTATGTAGATTGAAAAAGTCACTTTATGGCTTGAAACAAGCTCCACGCAAGTGGAATGAAACTAACTGAAGTACTTAAAGCTAATGGTTTTCTTCAAAGTTTGAATGATTATGCATTATTTACTAAATCTGAAAATGATATGCATGTTTTTTTGCTCATATATGTGGATGACATTTTAGTTTCTGGTAATGATTTGGGTGAGATAGATAAGATTAAGAATGTGTTGAATGATTTGTTTGGTATAAAAGACTTAGGTGAACTTAAATATTTTTTAGGAATAGAAGTAGTGAAATGTGAAGATGGATTGCTCCTCAATCAACGAAAATATGTGCTAGATTTACTTGACGAATTCGGTGTATTAGGAAGTAAGCCAAAGGATAAACCGATGCAACAAAATCTGAAATTCGCTGTGCAAAACAGTCCAGATTTTATTGATATGACATTTTTTCAACGCTTAATGGGTAGGCTAATCTATTTGTGTAATACTAGGCCAGATATTTCCTTTGCAGTCCAAACACTCAGCCAGTTCATGCATTCACCAAGTAAATCTCATGTTGTAGCTGCCTTTAGGATTTTACGGTATCTGAAATCAGCACCAGGTTATGGGGTGCTGATTTCAAAAACCACAGATTTCAGTTTGAGAGCATATTGTGACTCCGATTGGGCGTCATGTTCTGTTACTCGAAAGTCCGTTTCAGGTTTTTGTGTTTTTCTTGGTAATTCACTGATTTCATGGAAAAGTAAAAAACAAAAGACGGTAGCTCGATCCTCGGCAGAAGCTGAATATTGAGCTATGGCTCTAACAACGTGCGAAATAATTTGATTGTTAGTTTGCTTAAAGATCTGAAAATCAGTGTTGAAAGCACTGTGAAATTATTTTGTGATAATAATGCCGCAATTCAAATTGCTAACAATCCGGTCTTTCATGAAAGGACCAAACATATAGAAATTGATTGTCATTTCATTCGTGAATATATTAACAAACGTCTAATTGAAACATGCTTTATTAAATCGCAGGACCAAGTTGCTGACATCCTTACCAAAGCACTCGGAAAGGAGAGCCACGCCAAACTCCGGGAAAAGATGTTCATGAAGAATATTTTCGGCTCATCATCGTGAGGGCGGGTGTTAAAAAGACCCAAATGGTTCAGTCACGATTCTGAGCCCAAGGTACGTAAACAGCCCATTAAGTGTTTCGGCCCAGTTTAATTAATAAGCGGGACGAAATTTGCTTGGAATGAAAGTTCTAGGGCAAAATCAAAAAAAGCTTGAATGTTTGGATACCGTAGTAATATTCCCGGGATCATTTAGCAATTTCCAAAAATATTTCTTAACCCTACCCTTTCGAGACCCTCTATCGCAGCTAATAACAATCACACAGCAGAAACCCTAATCTTCTTCCGCTCTCTCGACGATTTTTCATCTCCTCTGCATTTTTTCTTCTCTCTTCAAAAGCTGTGTAGTTTTCTTCATCTTAGATCACGATATCTCACGTGTTTACGTATTTTCTGAATCATCGCTGTAAATACTAGCGTTGATTTCATCTTCTTTAACCGTCTATACCCTTTTACGAAGGCGATTGCCTTCGTAAGCTAAGGATCTCGGGTTTACGGCTGCAATACGTTCAAGCGACATTCGTATTTGAAAGATAAGTTCACTTTACTATTTTTTTAATTATTTGTTGATCGTATTACTTTTAGCTGTTGTTTTTTTGAATCGTACTGCTTTTTTGACAATTGACTTCAAGATCCATGGAGATGCTCAAGGAAATAACCTAGAACATAGAAGATGGGCAAAAGGCCGAGTTTGACCGAGAGATCGATCCAATAATCAAGATCAAGGCCGATCCAATGGACATTGGAGTGGGAATCTGTTCAAAGTTAATTCAATCACCACACACTCAAATGAAGATCAACAGATATGTGGAATGATAGATGATGAAGGAGCATCGATGCTCAATTGACTCCATATCAGCACCAGCAGATTATGTCGATTCTTGGAAGGACACAAAGGCATAAACAAACTGCAGTGGTGGCCTCCTCCAACCAAGCATGTAGTAACTCAGGTATGGACTACGCTCAGAGGATAAATTTGAGAAGTTGGATAATCGACGGTCCACATGATTCGAATAAATGTTTATTTGATGTTGGGTCCATGACTGATATGTCTGATGTATTTGTCAAATTATCAAATGGTGAGATTGTTTTGGCAGCAAAGTCTGGAAATGTTACATTATCTGCGACACTACGACTCACTGATGTACTCTTTGTGCCCAATTTTAAAAAATAATTTGTTATATGTATCTAGATTATCCACCGAGGCTAATGTATGTGTTATTTTCTATCCCAATTTTTGCCTAATCCGTGGTATTTGGACTGGTAAGATAAGGGTGATTGGTAAGAATCAGAAACTTGATAAAGTTGATAGTATAAGATTTGATCATATTACTAATTCATGTATTGGTGAGGAACGGATTGATCTAATTGTAGTCAATAAAGCAGATAGTAATAAAGTCTTGCTATGGCATCAACGATTTGGTCATATGTCCTTTAATATACTTGATTCTTTACCTGATTTAAACTTGAAGATAGTTGACAGTTACAAGTATTGTCCTATATGTCCATTAGCTAAACATAGCAGGACCAAGTTTCCTATGAGAACAAGTATAACTACCTTTATTCCTAGAAAATACTTTGACTCACCCAAATCTTTCATATGAAATGTCCTATTCAGATAGATCTTAGTTTCATTCATCATTAGCACATCATTACCAGTTACACAATATCATCCACATAAACCAATAAAATAACCACATTTCTCCCCATTGATTTGATAAACAAAGAATAATCATTCCTTGATTGTACAAATCCAAAAACACACATTGCCAGTTTCACCTAGAGGCTTAGAGGCTTAGTTTTTAGCATCCCAGTTTCAACTCTATAATGGAGTTAGTACATGTTGATGTTTGGGGGCCATATAGAGAACCAACTTCTAATGGTGAGAGGCATTTTTTAACCATAGTCGATGATTATTCTAGGGCTACTTGGGGATTTCTCATGACAAATAAGTCTGAAGTATATAATATCACAAAAAAATCCATGATATATGTAAAAAATCAGTTCTCAAAAGGAATTAAGATTGTCAGAACTGACAATGCCATGGAGTTTTTAAGTATTTTGAATGTAGAAAATTATTTGAATCCGTAGGTGTGATACATCAGAATTCATGCCCATATACTCCACAACAAAATGGAGTAGCGGAGAGGAAGCATCGACACATTCTTGATGTAGCTAGGGGGTTAAAATTTCAGTCACATGTTCCAATTAAATATTGGGGTGAGTGTGTCAAAACAACGATATATTTGATAATAGGACACCAACCCCTTTACTCAAAAGTAAAACTCCTTTTCATGTCTTGTATGGAAAGAAACCAAGTTTCATCTTTTAAAAGTGTTTGGATGTCTATGTTTTATTAAAATTTTGCCTCAATTCGATAGTTTAAGGAAAGATCTAGACCCCGTGTGTTCATGGGACATGCGACAAATCAAAAGGCATATAAATTACATGATTATTGAGACTAAGAATTTTATTACTTCAATAGATGTACTCTTTCATGAAAATGAATTTCCTTTTGATTCACATAAGAATGACAGTGACCATATTATAAAAACTAGAAAGCACGAGGATTTTATGTTCAGTGAGCCTTTCTTTGATGTCAAGGCAACAACTAGAGATAACAATTTTGTTGAAAACGATACTACACTGCCTATATTGAGTGATGCAGGTGAAAACGAAGTTGGAGAAGGAGTACAGATTACAGAATCACCTGGGACATCAGATCAATTTTTGAGGAGGTCCAACAGACCTAGCAAACCTCCCACTTGTTAAAAGATTATGCGTCACCTTTATATATTGTTGCTAACCAATGTTCTTCAAAATATCCTTTGTCTTCTTGTCTTAAATATGACATGATCAAGCCTAAGTATACTACATTTTTAGGTGCTATAGCCAACGAGAAAATTCCCACAAGCTTTCAAGAGGCTATCAAGTTAGAAAGATGGAGGAAAACCTTGGAAGTAGAGATTTCAGCCCTAGAATTGAATCGAACATAGAAGGTAGTAGATCTTCCTAAAGGTAAAAATCCTATATGTTGTAGATGGGTGTACTCTATTAAGTATAGGGCTGATGGTTCTATGGAAAAGTATAAAGCACGGTTAGTAGCTAAAGGATATAATCAAGTTGAGGGAATTGACTATAATAATACATTTGCTCATGTTGCTAAACATGTTACAGTTAGGGTAATTATATCACTTGCTTCTATATATGATTGGCCACTTTGGCAAATAGATGTTACTAATGCATTCTTGGAGGGAGAGTTACCTGAAGAAGTATATATGAGTATGCCTCCGGGATTAAAAACAAATAATTCAGGTAATAGTATCAAAGTTTGCAAGCTTGAAGAGTCATTATATGGCTTAAAACAAGCTTCTCGCCAAGGGAATAATAAATTTACATTGGCAACGTGTGGTTTTGGATTCTTTGTTTGTCAAATCAAGGGGAGAGATGTGGTTATTTTATTTGTTTATGTGGATGATATTGTGATAATTGGTAATGATGTGCTTATGATGAATGAAACTAAGAGCCATCTAAATAGGACATTTCATATGAAAGATTTGGGTGAGTTAAAGTATTTTCTAGGAATAGAGGTAGCTAGATCTAAGAAAGGGGTTGTTCTTAATCAAAGGAAATATGTGTTAGAACCTTTAGGTGAAACTGGGATGCCAGGAGCTAAGCCTCTAAGTATACCGGTTGAGCAGAATTTTAATTTCAGGAGTAGTCCAGCTGATGTGTTTTCTAAAACTGCTGCTCATTCTGCCAAAATTGTAGTGCATTCCAATATTACTAGCAAAACTGCTCTAAATCCTGCTAGTGTTGTTAATGATTTTAAAGTTGCTGCTGAATTTTGTGCTACTAGTATATGTACGTCTTCAGGTTTTCGGAACATCAATTCTAGTTTTCATAATCATTCTGATGTATGTTTTGACAATAGTGTGAAGCATGATAGTCTTATCTTCTGCTAACCTTAACAATGTGTTATGTTCTATTGTAGATATCAATTTATATCAAAGAATTGTTGGTACATTGATATATTTATGTTTGACGAGACCTGATATTTCATATGCAGTTCATTCGAGACAAACCCTGTTTTCACGAGAGAACAAAGCATATAGAAGTGGATTGCCATTCGAGACAAGATTCAACATAAGAAAGTCAAGACCGAGTATATACCTTCCTTGGAACAACCGACAGATTTACTAACAAAAGCCTTGGGTAGAGATCAATTTGAATACTTATTATCCAAGTTTGGTGTTTTAAATTTATATTAACACCAAACTTGAGGGGGAAGTGTTAAGAGTATTAATGTAATTACTATGTGGACTCATTTGTAAATCTATAAGGAAGTTTGGGTAGTGTTTGGATTTGTAAGGATAAAGCAGAGACTAGAATGCAATGACTGAAAGTAGATAATAGATATACGATCTCTATATGAAAAACTCAATGCATTATCGATTGAAAATTATTCTTCAACTTTATTCTTCTTTACAGAAAGCTAGCAAGAAAATTGAGCTAGCTGACGAAGACAATAAAGGTTTTTACATGGAAACCGCTAGAAAGTATCTATTTCCCAAGAAAGACGAAGAAGTTGACGAGAAGTTGTAAGAAATTAAGGAATTTCTACCTTTTATCAATATCGTACCGTCGTGACGAAAAGTAAAGTCCTTGCACAAAATAAGGACGTCGATGCTTTGAAAGATCTCTTACACGCTGAGATTGAAAAAAATACGTCTCTATGGAATAACAACAAATAGTTCGGAGATGATTATGAAAATATATGGTTTTGCCGTCTCTCTGACACGAGACAACTGAGGAGCCAACACGCTCCTTTTTGGCGATGAGGTGACGAGCCTAAGAACTATGTCGCAAGGATGAAGGACAAGTGTGATGGATTAAGAAGAAAACACAAAGATGATCACTATGAAGAAGACTTTTGCAGTAGAGATAATAAAAATGACTTTATGCTGTTGTGTTATATTATAAATGTCTTGTAATCTACAGAGGTGATATAAAAAATAAAAATTTATTGTATTGAGCAATCGTTGGTGAGCAAAGTTTAATCTTCCTTCCTTTCATAGATGAAAAGGGTCCTCAAAATATTTGTCCTACACTTGGTTCTATGTACACACACGTCCAAGCACCATAGAAAATAAGTTATTCCTAGTCATTATTCGAAAAATAACATAGAAAAGGTCGGACCGGCCGAGTAGTAAATAATCACTGATCCAAATATAACGAGTAGTTGACAAATCATTGTTAAGAATATTTAACACACATATGAAACGTGATATCGTACATACATATGTTGTAAGCACAATATATCTTACATATTATTACAATAGTTACGATGCGACTGCCGCAACGAGTTATATTGTACTTTAACTAGATATTACAATAGTTGCATCCAAGGTAAAGATGTTAAGCCGCAACCGCTGCTTCACCTGAAGGAGATGAATAAGTTCTTTGCTCCATGTTTTCTCCTTTATTATTATTATCATTGAAATTCCTATGATTATTACTATCATCTTCATCGTATTCCCATATCTCAGGTATAGATTCTCTAACATCATGAATGCTGCTCAAAGCGTAGTCTGCACCAGGCAAAAGATCCGATCTTCCGACCTAATATTATTTATCTTTTTAAATACAAAAATATTTTCTTTTAAAATGTCAAAAAGTAATAAAATTAAAAACGTCAGCTTACTAGTGCTGTGTGAAGCCCAGCTTCTTTCGCGCTGGTAATGTTGCGAACACTGTCGTCGAAGAAGAGCTACAGGAAAAAAGTATATAAAATAGAAAACACGAAAAAGTATTCACATGAATATCAATGTGTAATAAGCTTAGATTGGAAGCTAACCATTTTGTCTGGATCGGCAGCTGTTATACGAATCGCAGCTTCCATTGCTTGCGCCGACGGCTTGCATATGATACGAGTGTCCGCACCCGACTGATTTAGATTATTATTTAGTGTTTCATAGCATATAATATCATGGAAACAATCTTCCAAATCCAATCTTGAAAGGACTTTAGCTACATGGGCTCGATCTGAATTTGAGAATATCTGCACGTGAATTCAATTCACTAACGTTGGTGGAAAATAAAATATATAAAATTATACTATGATAGAATCCCTGCAAGCTTAAGCTTTTAGGTGAAATGACTATTTCACGTGTTATCAAGGTTTTCAGGCCAAGAGGTCATGAGTAGTACCACCACCCAGTTAAGAATTACATGTGAAGGCTAGATAAGAAAGAAATCAAAAGGCGACGAGGCTTGCTAAAAGTAAGATATATAAATTATAATATGATGCACTCTCTACAAGCTTAATATTTTAGTTAAAGTGGTATTTATTGTTTTCAGACCAAGAAATCATCGTTACAAATCGTCATGACCACCCATGTAAGAGGATTACAGGTCTAAATCTAGCTAAAAAAGAAATCAACTTAGACGAAAAAAATCTGAACTAGCCACCCATTGTTGGATCTTTAGAAGCATTTTTCATCGTGAGAATATTAATGAGAAATATCGAACTGGGACGTACTATTTTTCTCATCGACATGGATAGAAGAAGGCTCCTCAATATCGGATCAGGTTTCAGTAAGTGGTAGGGTAATCTTCCATGAACATAAGCATGGAATTCGTCTATGTTGAACTCATATCCAAGTGCCTGCAAGTGAAGATTTTATGGTCAACTATAAGTGTTAATAAAAAGCAACCTCAAATATAACATTTTTAATTTTATATACTTATTTTCCAATATAGCCCATACATCTAGACAGATTTCATTTGTATCTATTCTTAATTGGATGTTTCTTTTTAGGAGTGATCATGAGATTTGCGCACATGATCTTTTAGCGGAGTTATAATATATTGTTATATGACCACCTAACCTAAACATCAAGCTTATATGGAGTGTAGGATGTTTACTCTTATATATTTTTATTTATAACAAATGTCTTCATGATTAGGCCAATTTCTTGCTGATATATGTCAGTAGACGTTGGATTTTTCTCTTTATGAGTAGCCGCGAGGATTTATGTTAGAGATCTCGAATTAATCATAATACGAATTAAGATCAAGTAATGAAACCGCAACCATCAGATTGAAGAACAAACTGGAATTGGACTGAAAATGTAGTGTACCGGTCATGTACTCTAGAAGGATCAACTAGTATCGCACAAACTAAGGATTGAAGAGATATTTGAACCGACTTCAAGATCAGATCCTGAAATGATCGACTGAGAGAAATGATCCAAGAACTGGGTAGACCGAAGACGTAATACATATATGAACTGTAAGTCAGGATTCGTTCCTACAATCAATTGGTGATAGGAAGCGATGTCGCTTTTATTAATATATTGAGCCGGGTGAATTTCGTTTCCCGATGTGGGACAAATAATCTCAACACGCCCCCACACGTGTTGCACCATTCAAAGCCTAATGCATAGACATATCAAATCGGAGGCGGTGAGTCAAACAAGTGTAATAACACGCAGATCAAACCCGTTCTGATATCATGTTAAATTGAGAGTTCATTCCTAAAACTATTTGCACGTGAACTTTTGTGGAGGCCTCTATTACCATGTAATATGAGAGGTTCGTCTAAAAACTCTAACCTATTATCATTTTTTTATTTTAAACATTACTCGACTTAATCGGGAAAAAATGAAAGAAACTCTTCCATTTAAAAGCACACCTTGAGACCAGCCATGGTGGTTCCATATCTTTGATACAACTCCAAGCACATTTTTTCGACGTTGTCTTCTTTTATGTGCAATCGATGTATCATAAATTCTACAAAAATTGACAATTAAACTAATTACATGGAAAAACAGTAAAAATAATTTGATTTCTCACCAGCTGTATCATAAGTGTATATGAATGCCTTACCTTCTGTATTTTTCCGACAAGCTGAATTGATCCCTGAACTGGGTGGATATAACGTATCATCCATATCTGTGTCAAAAAAAATAAAGATAATATGAATTTAATTCAACTTTGCAGTGGAGAATGTTATATTACCAAAGAGCAAGCACTCGTATTTAACTCTAGACGAAGGTGCGACAACAGATTCCATGATGCTGTCACTAAAACCATGCAATATCTTCTTACAAGGTAAGAACAAAAAAGCAATCAAGTTCGAGAAACTAGGTGAATTTATCACTTCTGGAGGATTCGCATATATATAGTTGTGGAATTTTATTATATAATTATAATTAGTAATATTTTGTCCGTAAGAAAATATATATGAGATTCTTGGCTTGCAATTTTACAAGTGTTTTTGCTACGTGTTGCCCGAAATTAGTACTCGTTTGTGTATGCCTGTGTCGAATCTTTATTAATGGAGTTTAAAATATCCAAAAGGCTAATTATATATATATATATATATAATCTTCGAATGGAATAATAAAATGTACACGTGATGTCTCCAATTTTTACTTTCGAGGTGTCGACGTAGATAAAAAGGGGAATCGATTTCGTTACCGATGTGTGCTTATCGAGAAAGACTCGAATATTTAGAATAAAAATTCACTTGTAGCATAAAAATAAATTTAAAATATAATTGTTTGTATCAAAGAGCTTATCATTTTTATAAGGAAAAAAATCTAACTTGATCATGATGTTTATGATATGGATCAATTTAACCATCGATGTTTCGCGTAGACCAATTTAATCACCAATATTATTGAAAATGAACGAAATTCGTCCTTTCGTCTAATGGCCGCCAATTAGACGGGAAATAAACACCTTAGACGGGAATCCCATCGAAACGCTTTGATTTAATTTTTTTAAGCTTCGCTTCTCTATTTTTGTTATATATTTTTTTTATCTCTTAAGCGATTTCTATGTCCTTTATATTTTTTATTCTCTCTTTATTTTTTTATTTATTTATTATCCATTTATATACTTTTTATTCATTATTTTTCTTTTTTTATTTAATTTTGGGAAATCTAGAGTTAAATACCTAAAGGATATAAAAAAAACGTTTCAGCCCCTTGTCAAACTTATTTTATTATGAGGTATCCATTTGCAAACGTTTTTACTCATAGGTACTCGTTTGACTGAAATGACAACTATACCCTTACTTTTAGTTTTTATATTAATTATATATCTTTTATCACGTTCTCAAACATCTGAACCCACCAAATTTTTCTCGCTAAAACATGGTATCGCTCCACCTTCATCGCACGTTTTGACGCCGCCGCCGGCATGTTAGCAGTGTTACACGCTTGAAGGAGACGCTCTATTGTTCGCTGAAATGGGTATGCGTGTTTATCTGTCGGCACCCACCGTTCGTGCGACTGCAGCACCAGCCACTCTTAGTTTTATTTTCATCTTTAAATGCTAGTTTGTATGAAAGGTTAGACATATGGTACTATGGGGTTCCCCTTTAGTTGCTTTGATTGTTTATTTAGGTGAAAAATTGAACGGGATTGAGGAGATTTGAGTCGTTTTTATTGAGCTTTTTATTTGATTATTGCCTTTAGATATACGATTGGAATCATTGAGGGGGAAAAAAGTTGTATCAGTAGAAAATGGGTTTAAATTGGATTGGTGGTGTTGATTTATCAGAATAGAGGAGTTGTGGTGTTTTGATCTCCTTTCTTATTTCGAAAACAATGCATAATATAAAAGATTTTCCTCTTTCTTGGAGTAACATTTGCACTTGCTTGGGCTTAGAATTGTTATTGTAATCACCCAATCAACAACCGTCTTAGTGAGCCTTTTATATGGTTCCCAATTGGTGGCTATCCGTGTGGGTCAACAATGAGAACCAAACAACAAATGGGAAAGAAGAGTTCAGTAAATACATGCTGCTTAATTGATGTTCTTAGTAACAAAAGTGTTTTCTTGTGTTTTCTCCAATATGTCATCTCATTGCTTGAAATCCTACTCCTCTTATTTGGGTCTGATGGTTAAGGGTCATCCCAGGCTCCAATATCTTTTATTCAGCTCCTGGTAAAGATAAAATCTCTTAAATATTCATATTAAGGTTGTCTCTTTTCTGTTTGACTCGGTAGAGTGATCGAATGTACATTTCAAGGATATTGGTTAGTATTCTGGTAAGTGAATAGATCTATTTTTGGCACTGAGTGAGACCTCTGACACTGTGATTTGTTTATATTTATTATGTAGTACCAATTTTAATTATATTGTATACCAATGAACGTTTGGTTGTGGTTCTTAATATTTTACTACATAATACTTCATAAGTTTTGTAGCAGTACTATTTATAATCAGTTTATCGTACCATTTGTCAGGGTTGTAGCATATCCGGTGTTTGGACATTTCTTGATTGGGATTAAGATGAGTAAAAAGTCATGAGCAGATTAAGTGCATAGCAATGAACGATGGTGTTGGTTCGATGCATGTTGTATCGGTCGATATGTATGACTTTGTTGCGATTTGATATTGCCCTTTGAACATATGTTGCTTGTATTTTGATCTGTCATATTATCGAACAATTATAGGTTATTTGTCATATGTTATTGCTATTACTTTCAGTTTTGAAGCGATGTACTGCATAATACAGATTTAAGCACCTTAACATATCTATAAAAGGTACTACAAGCACATTAAATTGGTACGGCAAAGCTCAGTAAAACGGTACTGCGAATGTATAAAAATTGGTACGATACATAAAAAGCTGTCTAAACTAAAAATAATATGGACATATCTGAAAAAGATTTCTGACACGTCAGAGAATGTTTAACGTGTCAGAGATTGTCTGACTTGTTCGACAATATCTTTTTGAGCTTTTGTGAAGACTGCATAGTTTTGGTGCTACAACATACTTAGTGTGTGTTTGGAAGCACTTATGAAATGGACTTCTAACCTAAAAGTCCATTTTGAAAAGTAAAATACCTTTGGTAAAAAATTTTGAGATTGACTTTTAAAATAAGTTACTTTTCTAGAAGTCCATTTGAGAGAAGCAACTTTTAGTGACTTTTCAAAATTACTTCCTGCAACTTTTGCAAAAGTCCATTCCCACCAAACACTTTAAAAAATAAATTTACATTTATAAAAGCTACATTTCGAAAAAGTCCATTTACCAGACGTGCTTATGAATCAAAAGTGGAACCAAACTAGCCCTTATCCTTATTACTATATACAAGTGCAATAATGTCTTTTAACAATGTTAGATAAGATACCATATCATTCATAAATGTGGTACTACGTATAAGGGTAAGTATTTTACACCACATTTCACATTGGTTTCGATTCAAAATCACTTTAATATATGTAAATATTTTACGTGTTTATTTTGTATCCTATATAACACCTTAAAACTTAGAATCATGAATTTATAATTTAAAACCAAGCTCGACTATAACGGATGGTGCCTCACAAGAACATTTAACTATGTCGGCTTGAAATTCGAGACCTTTAACTTATATATGTTTTAATAAGATGTTTGTAACTCAATGTTCTATTCATTTAGTGATCTTTAGCTTCACATCATTCAATTTCGGATAATAAACGAGTATATATGGATTATAAACTCACCGACAATATGAGGTACCACATTCTTACTGTTTTGGTACTACAAATGTGTTTATAGTGGTACCATGTTACATTGTAATAAGGTACACCAACCCGATAAAGTAGAGTACCGCCTCCATAGTAAATTTGGTATTGCATATTAAGGTATGTTTTTTCGTCGCGTTTTGCATTAGTTTCTATGTAAAATAATTTTAGTATACATAAATCATTTATATGTTTCATTTTATATCATATCTAACGAGCTCATCCTTAAATAATCGTCTTGTAGTTTAAAACTCAAGTTTCAATATAAGACAGACTTTCTTATAAACATAATAAGAACATTTCACTACATAGTTTGGAAATTGAAGCTTCAACTTCAGTTTTTGAATAAGATGATTATAACATAATATTATATTTATTTAGTGATCTTTAGTTTAGCATTTATCAGTTTAAGATAATGATTGACTACTTGTAGACCATAAACGGACCGCTAATATAAGGTGTTCTTACAAGATTATCTTATTATGAAACTTGAGGTTTGGAAGATAAAATCATGCGTGTATTGGTTAAAACACCAAAATTTGTACCAAGTGAAACATATGATATATATACGTATAGTAAAATAATTTTGCATTGAAAAATAATTCGAACGGCGACGAAAAAAACTTATCCTAATAAGTTGTACCAAATACAGTGTATATACAGAACCATTGAGTTTGATATGATTGTACCTTATAGTGCACATATTCAGTACCACATTTGTGTTGTTTGTCGTACCAAGATATTTACTGAAATTGTACCACGATTATAACATATTTATGTGCATCATTACTATCTGAGCGTGTTAGAACTTCTTGTGCATGTCAGAATGTTTTATAATACCGTTAAAAATGTAAGATATCATCTGAATTCTTTGACATGTCAAATACTATCTTTTTGCCTTATGTTAAATGGCTTTATTTTGGCGTACCTTTTTATTGATTATATAGTTCCATTTTTTTGTTGTTGCAGTACCATTGTCATTTTGTTGGAGCACCTAATATCGATATATTGGGGTACCAAGTGTAGCAATGTTGAAGTACCATTTCAAAATCTTAACAAAATACTAGAAATATCCGAAGAAATAACTCATAGCCATACAAAATCAGTCTCTAATCAATATACATACATTCACAACACCATTTGCAGCCGACATTTGTTCGTAGTAAATACCAGTTCGTAATCAACACCAAATGGCTCAACCAATATGCAAATACATTCAAACCTAATTATAACTCCACTCATTTGATGCACTCTAACAAGGTTGGGCATATAGTTCCTCAAAGCACCGGGAAGAAAATTTGCAATCCTTGCGAGCCGAGGAGAGGATTCAAATGAATAGCAATCGATTCTGAGAGTAATGTTTCTTCTTTTTTTTTTTCTTCAAAAGTGCGAGATTGTTTGGTACCTGAAGTCGTTACTACCTGAATAATCCTAAAGCAACACATGACCTCTTCTTTGAACCATGTAAATATGTTTACTGTAATTGATAAAGTATTTTTCCAATTGTGTCATAGAATCTTCTTGTGAAAAAATAAATAAATAAATCACATGCAATACATACCGTGTCCATGGCACATAATTCTTATGGAAATCACACTACCAATCATCTCTTGAATATCAGCCCCAATAAAGCAATCTCAGCCATGAACCATAGCATAAGCCTCGCGCAATTAGGATACTCCCCTCTACACAGCTCCGCCAATGGCCTCCCATGAGAGAATGACTATTACTTCGTTTTCGACATCGCTCAAGGGATCGTTGAGTTCGCCTGACTTCGAAACTGGACCGATGAGTTTGCCCCACGGTGGATAGATGTTGAATTCGTTCGATTTTTCCTGAGCTTGAAAGATTAATTTGGGAAGGGCCTCGTTTGATTTGGGGATTTTGAAGTTTTTTGTTTCTCTTTTTCATTTATGTTAAAGACTTGGTAATATTGTAATAACCATGATTCACGGGGTTATAATTGTCAAATGGGTACCTATGAATAAAAATAGCTTCAAACAGGTACCTAGGTATAAAATAGTGCTGACAGATGACTGAACTGTTTTTTTTTTATCGGTGGGTATTTAACTATAGATTCCCCTTTAATTTTATTATTATTTTTTCTATTGAATAGTTCAGTGAAGATTCTCACCTCACATTCTTTTTAGATCATATTAGTTCTATTTGCAATGGTGGCGCCGACGGAAAATAGTGAGGCATTCAAAAACAACAAAACAACGCTTTTGTTTTTAAAAATAAAGTTAGAGAGAATAAATAAAAAATAAAAGAATATATTAAAACTAAAACAGGGGATGTATAAATAAAACAAAAAATTTAAAATTAAAAAGAGAATAAAAAAATGGAGATATGCGTATAAGAAATAAAAATATAAAACGTTATATGGAAGTGGCGCTTTTTAAAAAAATAATAAAAAGTTAAAGTCGAAGCATCGCGACCGGATTCCCATAAAATGTGCTTATATTCCATCTAAATTGACGGTCATAAGGATGGGTAGACCAATTTGGCTAATATTCGATAATATTGGTGACCAAATTGATTCATGCGAAACATCGAGAACTAATCGATCAATAGGGTAAACATCGAGGATCAATTTAAATTTTATCCCTTTTACCCCAATGCCATATTTTTTTTCAGAAAATAACTAATTAAAAAAGAAAATGGGGATGAACACAAAAGCCAAACGATTCTCAAGATCGATTATAAGATCTATTGATCGGAAAATAGAAGTGTATCTGCAAATAAATGCATACAAGTTTATGATGTTATTTCCTATCGGAAACCTCCCAGAAAAAAAAGGGGTGCGTTTCTTATCGGGAAGATCCTCCAAAAATATTTTTGGAGAATTAAGAAATATATATTCACAAATATAATATACATATATGTATGAATATAATATACATATATATATATACATATATATATATATACATATATATATATACATATATATATATATATATAAGTTGGCTTGAGACTAAGGCCCAACCAAGAGTAACTCTAATCTTCGAAGAAAATAAATTAAATATCTTTCATTGGTTTCATAAGCAATAATATTTTTGTCAGGTCGTAGCTTATGTGAGGTCAACGAGTCGATCGCTTCAAGCCCAACTTTGGATGGAGTCAAATATTATATATATATATATATATATAGCATGTCAATTATTTCATTTTTGAATTAGCCAAAAAATAGTGATTGAATAGATAAAAAAAGCCATGTGATCATATTTAATATTATAACTTATGTGAGAGATCATGAGAGGATCTTTTTCATTTTTTATTTCTTAGTCAAATATTTTTGGTCAAATTTCAAAGATAATTCAAACCTCCAAAAGTCAGCATACGATCTTAATTACTTTTTCACAATATTATGTTTTTTTAAAAACTAATTCTGTTAAATTTTCATTATCGGGGCCCGCGCACATGCGCTGCACGGAGGAGGGAGAAACCGGATAAGCTTGATGGGATTCCTTCCTAAAACCAATTGGTGATAGGAGTTACCCATCATCTTATATACCGGTTAAGCTTATACGGTCTCTCCCTCCTCCGTGCGGCGCATGCGCGTGGGCCCCGATAATGAAAATTTAACAAATTGTCTCAATTACGTCATAAACGAAATAATTTAGCTTTAATACCAAAAAAAACATTTTTGCACACTCTTTTATTTTTGAACTACTTTTGCACACTTTTTTGATATTCCACTATAATATAATATATCTTATATATATATGTTGTATTTCTTTACCTAAATTACATTTACGGTTTAAATTTATGATATATTACGTATTTTATTAAAAATAATTACGTAGGAAATGTTCGAGGCCCAAACTTCGAGGTTCGTTTTAGGTCACGGCTTCTTTACCTACGGCCATGTAGTTTTTGATAAATCCTTTTAATCTATCGCATTTGCACCTTGTGTATGTATCTATATATATATGTATATATATATATACTTACAAATTTGGAGCCATGTCCGAGGCGCGGCAATAAATGACCGTATTATTCTATTAAAATTATTTTTTATTAATTTATTATTTAATCATTTTACTCATAAAATTTTAGGTATTTTAGATTTAAAAAAATATTCATATATGAAGATAGACAAATAAAATTTATATATTGGATATAGAAAGCAAATTCAACAAACAAATTTGCACATAAATTTGTCTGGACACACCATAACTATGCCCCTGCAAAGCAATGCCGCTTATATTATACCATTCACGTTCAAAATGTAGGTAATGAATGATCTACACCAAACTTGAAAAATTTATATTATTCAAGAATTTACAACAACAAAAGATTCAATTTAATCATAATGCAATAGTATCAGGACCTTTAGCGAAGCCAACCCATGATGTTAATAGCTAAATGGTAACTCATCTTTCAGATTAGATGTGTACCCTAAGTTTTATCCAGAAAGTGGGTAAACAGAGAGAATTAACATGTTAGTAATTCAAAAATGTGTTATAGAATAGATAACTATGCGAAAACATCAAAGAAGAACCCAACCAACACATATAGTTATATATGTGTCTGTGTGTGCAACTTGAAGGCACGACACGGCTGCTAAAAAATGTTAAATCAAGTAAATGAAATTAAACCAATATTTTCGGCAAATCTTCATATATAAGTATATATGGTCGAAATTAAATGTGACACCTAATCAAATTTAACTGCTTATATATTATCACATATATAGCCAGTGACTTAAAAGACAATACCCGTCAGCAAATGAAAAATATGTTCTATATAGCTCAATGCAAAAAATAAAAATGAAAAGTCGGACCCAAGACATTTTATAATGGACGGTTGTAATTGTAATGAAAATTATATGTTAAGTAATTCTTTATAATCAAACTAAATCAGTAACAACTAGAATGGGTTTGCCAATCACAATATTGCACTATCCACAAATCTTATTTTTCTTTTACACAATTACCAAACTGTAATTTTTTTCATATTAAACTACTCATTAAAATTTAATAATAATAATAATTATAAAGTAAAGTCTTTTAAACGTTCACATCAGCCTTATATGTAACATAGAACATTAGATGTAAAGTGTTGATTAGACAAGAGACTCTCTTGCTTGGTTCTCCGGGCAATTTTTTGTTTGTTAACTCTAAAATGACTTGAATAGCCATGTCCATGAACGACGTCGTTTGAAGTTCAAACAAAACTCAACTCATGATATAAAAGGATATTCTCACGAGATATAGCATGCCAGTAGGTCACGAAAATATAGATTACGACGAGACTGTTCATTCCCCCATTGGTGTATATAAGTATTAATATATATATATATATTCCGCAGTTTTAAAATGTATTATTTAGTTCTAATATTTGTTCTAATACTACGAAGTGAAACTTTCTAATGCTATAGTTATAATTATATATTTGCATAGCTATGTATGACAATTCCTTACTATATATAATTTTGAGATAAAATTAGTAAATCCTACGTGACTGTTAGACTTGAAATATTTCTCACCCATTTGGCTATTGTGTTAAAAGAAAAGAAGGAAACGAATTTACAATCTTAGGTCGAATTCACTATTTTGGGCCTTTTATTAAGTCCATTATAACTTATTTACAAGCCCAAGTTTGAGAAGCCTTTCAAGGATCTAAAGACCTATCGAAACCCTCTGAGTCTTCATTGTCTAATTTTTCACTTTCACAAGCTGCGCCGTTTTCAATATTTTCACTTTAGCTACTTTTTCGATACTTTGTCACAATCTTCAACGAGCTTCTACTACTACTACCAAGTTTCTTTGGATTTCTACTTTGTTATTTATAGGGATAAACACTTTTGGTCCCCAATGTTTGTTCGTTGGGCAATTTTAGTCCCCAATGTCTCTCGGTTAGATTTTCGTTAATTTAGACGGAATATTCTATGAATATACTAATTTTGGGGACCAAAATTGTCCAACGGGCAAATATTGGGGACCAAAAGTGGTTTAGCCAAAATAAATTAAATGAGAAGTCCACTCACTTGGTGCGTTCAGATCAATTCCATCCAAATTAACGAAAAATTAATCGAGGCACCAAAATTGTCCCAAATCGGACAATATCGGGGGACCGAAATTGCTCAAAGGACAAACATCGGGGACCAAAAGTGGTGTTATCCCTTCTTTATACTTATGGTTTAAAGATTTCTTGCTAGCAAGTGTTTGTTTTATGTAATCGTTGCTGTCTTGCTTGGACCTACGAAGAAACATTGTTTAGGTTTGCAGTTTGAAATGTATCGTTTTTTTTATCTTTTTCAGACATGATAAGCAAAAATACGGATTTTCGAATTTTTTTCGTCATAAATAGATTGGATACTTGAATTTAGTGGAACTTTTTGCGGTTATCAAATATCGTTATCCAAAATAAAAAACGATTATACTATAGCATTGACCTTGTCATGCAAGTGAAAAATGATTTTCAATACTATTTGATGAGTGAAAGATGATAAAAGAAAAAGAAAAAGAACATTCATTTTCAACCACTTCTCACTATGTTTACGGGTTGATTATCGATTGCGTTAATTGCATAGTTCTTTTGGGTTCGATACTCGAATATTCACCGCTTATATACTATTATCAATGTGTGCACTTGTCTATTGACCGTATAATATTTAGTAGATTATTCGTTTTATAAATATTATTACTTGTTCATCACCTCCCACAAACTGCACTATGAACACAAAACAAACCAAACACCCCAATTAAATTTTGGGTTTATTGTTTTTTTTTTTGTTAAACCGAAAATGACGTATTTTTAAATTTCAAAGATACTTTTATTTTTTTGAAATAAAATTTCTCTTTTTTAGGAAAACGATAATTTAATTCCATAATATGAATTGGACAAAATTTTACAATGTAATCAATAACTAAACCGCTAAAGAATACAAGGGAACAACAAAATCATCAATCACGGTCCTTTATTCAAATAGTATCATCAATTGCAATCCTTTATGCAAAGTGCATTGACATTATCTCTATTGTTTGAATAACAACACATGCACGGTGTCTATTTCTCAAATCTATTGTAAATGATCATTGTAAACTCTTATTCACAAGAAATACTATTATTTAAGAGAGAAATAAAGTTTTCCTTATACTTCCACATCTACACTTCAGTGATCATATTCACAACATAATACTTCAATATGTGATATATGGATGCAAATCAATCATAATAACATCATATATTCACGAACAATATGTTAACCCGTGTTTTGGGTGGGCTACTAATTTTTCGACCTTATCCATACCCGAATCATTTTTCCACTTAATAATTCGGATCCTCTATAATAGCCCGAATTCAAAACGGTTTGAACATGTTAGTTCGGTAACCCAATTAATGAGCACCCATACTTCTCAACATTTTACGCTAAACCCTCTTACCATACTAATGCTAGATTAAGCGTGCACCAAATACTAGCTGAAATAGAGCTCACCTTCGTCATCATTTCTTGGGTTGCAGCAATAATCTTTGTCTTGTGAGCGTTTCTTCCGTTATTTATGGGTCTGGTATTTCACGTGTGTATATTATATATATATATATATATTGAAATCTTATATTGCACTTTGAATCTTTAAATTTTCATATGGTGAACCTATGAATTATAAGATATCATTACCTCAACCCCGGCAAGAGAAAAAAAAACTGAAAAGTATAAATTATACTCGTTCCGTGAAGATGGACACAGCAAGTAATAATTAAATAATTAGGTTGAAATCAGCAAAAACATTGATTTGTAGGAATAGGCAAATCAAATACGTTAAATTAAACTCGAGTTGAAAGTAGAATGTGGCTTTTGATTTGTCAAATAAAATATTTTATGTGGGAATGAAACCGTTTTGACAACAATATGAATCAATTTGGAAATATAAGGTAAGTTTAATTATATTTTTCTTCTAATAATAATTGATTTTGATGGTCCCACTACTAACTACTATCATATCAAGTTGAAGATATTAATGAACGCAAGATGCAGGCCATGCCCTTTTCGGAGCTCCACTTAGCACATAAATAAAGGTTTCCAGCATTTGTTAGAGATATTCAAAGATAATTCCCAATGAGAGAAATATGTAGATTGAGCAAAAGGAAAATTATCCGGATCTACAAGGATGAAAGCTGATTAATTACAAAAATATAGAAAGTCAGGTATAAATACATGTAGTAAAATTATTGAGTATCCAGAGGCCAGAACCACATAAAATCTTATTTTTCCCGAGAGGTATAAACTATTTGGTAAGTCTTCCTTTGTGCTCCATTCTTCCCCAACTCTGATTTATAGGTTGGGAAGTTCAATACAACAAAAGCTCATCCAAAGTAGTTTTAATTGGTTCACTTTTATATTTAATATCAAAACACCACAAATTGACAAATAAGCAAAGCAACAGCAATAAAATATTAAGAGAAGATTGTTCATCATCAGTCTCTTCAAAAACTGCAGAAGCTGTCCGTACAAACACTCAAAGGCCAAAGGCCAACCTTCCTCGGAAAAACCAAATGGGCAACGACTGTCCCACAAAAACCACGAGAAAACTAATATACATACATTTATTGAAATTTAAATATTAAGAAAAAGAAAAATTTGCAAGAACAGTTGTTCTCCAAAAAAGTAGAGAACAGCGGAGACTTCACTGAATCGCGAACCACCTCAGGATATCCTCGGAGACGCGAGCGCGCATGCGAGCCACGCGCTCCACGGCGACCAGAGCCCGCCGGCAAACGGGGCAGGTGAAGTTGAGCTGCCGGAGCCAACCCTCGAAGCAGTTCCCGTGGAACACGTGGCGGCACTCGAGCCTGCGCACGCTTTCCCCACGCGAGAATCCCTCCAGGCACACGGCGCACTCTCCGCCGCCGTATCCGCCGCCGCTCGGGCCAGAGAAGGCCAGGTTCAGGCTGATCTGGTCGCACAGTAGAATGAGACGGAAAAGACCCGAGCCGAAGACGGCATCGAAGAGATGGGAATGGGCCGCTTCGATGTTAGATCCCTGACCGACGCCGTCCGTTCGATTGCAGAAGCGGAGGATGCGCAGGATAGTGAAGAGAAGGGAGCGGAGATAACTCACGCCCCTTGCGACGAGGACCGTTGCGAGTACGAGGAAGGACTCCGATGACACGTCGGATAGGTGGCTTTGTAACCCCATGATAACGAGAGAGATAAAGTGAGAGAGAGAGAAATGAAACGATGATATATGTGTCACTATTATATGCAAATGCATTTAATGTGTTTTCTTTGTTCATTTTTAAATTAAAATTCAGAGATTTTGTTAGGTATGGTATGATGTTGCAAGGAAATGGTCAATTAGCCGATAGTTTATCATAGGCGGAGTCCCACTGAAGTTCTGAGTCGAGCTCTAGTTGAGCTCCATCACGAGTTCTCTAGCATGCACACAAGCGGTTAAATTCTTTTAATAGAAAGCTTGAGCTCGACCTCAAATGCATCTCGAGCCAGAAAATGAGTTGAGGTTAATTTATTTACAGTTGTACCATTAGCAGTATGTGTTTATTCAAAGCCGACAATGAAGTAGACTACATGATGACGGGCGTTGGATGCCTAAAATAATTGATGATAGGATATTTAGTCGTCGTATTAAAGAAATTGAGGGTTATTATGATAGAAGTTAGTTTTCATATCTTATATATACATTTAAATATATGTTGTCTGATATGCTGACACGTGTCCTACTATTATTTTAACCTAAAATTGAAATTAAAATTATAAACCACCCACTACAAAAATAAACCACCCAACTACATGATTAGGGATGCATACAATTGATCGTTATATTTCACTTTGATTTGCGTATGAGTTCCTTTGTGTTTTGAATTCACAATTTGCGAACTCAAGCTTTTGTCCATTAATCAACATCGATTATGTTGCTTTTAGAGCATCTTCAATAGGTAGTTTATTATAGTGTAAAATACTAAAAGAGAGTATACATCTTCTCCAACGGGTACTTTATTTTAACTCTATTATAGATTTTGCAGACGGTGATACTATATATTTAGAGTAACTCTATTTCTCAACTATAAAATAAAGTTATAATTTAACTTTTATTTTTATTTTTTACGGAAAATATAAAGAGCTGAAAGTAACGTGAGACATTATTTTTATAGAGGTTATATCCCTAATAGGGGTTTAGTCCTCTCCTTGAGGTTTGTTCCTCAAGAGTTAATCAATCACTATAATGTTACCGTAGTCGGTTACAAAACTGATTGATTATGCCCAATACACAAACCGAAATAAGTCAAGCACTAGACACACTAGGTTACCGCACGCCGAGTTTCGCTCCAGGGAATCTCCGATTCCCGACAGGAAACAGCTCGCTACTGAAGGGCCGTTGGAACACAGTCCTTCCCTTCTCGTGCGCGTAAACGTCGACCTTGCCTCCCTCGTGTACCTCACGTCCGAAGACATCACGTCCGAAGACAGAATGTATGGTGTGAAGGATGTTATCACTCAGTACGCTCAGAATCGCAAATGATATCTCAACGGCAGAAGACTATTCGCAAGTTTTCGCTCAAGCTCTCTCAATTGTTTTCTTCTGTTCAATAACTTTTGTGCGCGTACTTTTTGCAAGTTCTCGTTGGCTCGATCCTTTAAGTGTTTCTCACATATATAAGCCTTTTCAAATCAACACTTACATGGAAGGTCAATCACAAGATTAATCCACAAAGTAGCTAATAATCCATGTAATAATCGAGCAACTAATATGCCAACGAATCATGCCATTAAAATAATATCACAACGGTCACATGCATGATTTTATTCCATATAAAGAACACATATTCGAAATCAAGACATATAATTTCATACAGAATGATATTTTCCATTTCAGTACTTACCAGATGTGATATCCAGCTAGCATCGTATAAAGTCAATCAATCAGAATCTTTTCCTATTTTGGTTTCTTAATTTCAGCAATAAGAACCCTAATTGATTTTTCCATATTAGATCAAGTAGAATGCATGCATGTATTATCGATATGATTTCTTCCATAATAGATAAGTTCAAATGGATATTGCACATTCCATGTTTAGAAAGCATAATTTCCATATATAGCTGAGCATGATATCTCACACGACTTACCATAAATATCACAGTGAATCTGTAATCAGATATTCCCTAGCATGTGAGATATCTATAACATGTGATCACATAGTTTTGCCAGTTAAGCACATAATCACATGTATAACAACCATTCGACATTTTTCAATGATTAACCTTCTAAAGCATGCATAGTTGAATATATCATATACTTAGACATTTTAATATTTCAGAATCGAATTGCTAAAGTTATGGCCCTAATTACATAGATCATCAAAACTCTTCAAAGCGTATGGACCAAAAAGGTCAACATTCTCCCCCTTTTTGATGATGACATATTAATGTATGACGGAAGCATGTAAGCATATTCGATCATGCAATTCCTAACACATATGTCTAAGTACCTCATGAACCAACCATACCATATTATTTTTCAGTATCTAAAAAATAAGTAAATATGCTCCCCCTGCCTAAATGCAGATATTTCATGTAACATGCATGGATATATCATAGATGGAAATTACTCCCCCTGCTTAAGTGAAGATATCACATGTAACATGCATAGGTATGTCATAGATGAGTTTCAGGCAACAAACTCTTATCGAAGACATAACAAATTAGTAAGCACAGATAACCTAAAATAATTTTATGTACTGAGCGAGAAATAATATCTTAGGCATAATTCTAAAAGCTGAAATTTGGATAATATCTTAGGAATAATTCTAAAGGCTGAAATTTAGCGAATTTTTATCAAAAAATAATTCTAGACTTGGAATCTTAGAATTTTAGAATAACTGGCAGAATTTTGGCAAGTTATCTAACCTTATTTAGCTCGGTGATTCCCAGTCGATCACGGATTTCGCAGAATCTAATCTCGATTAAAGGCTTCGTGAAGATATCAGCAAGCTGATCATTTGTTCCTACGAATTCCACGCTGATATTTCCTTTCTAAGCATGATCTCGTATAAAACGGTGTTTAACCTCTACATGCTTAGTACGAGAATGATGCACTTGATTCTTAGTAATACTTATGGCACTAGTACTATCGCAAAGAATAGGAATTTTGTCATACCCTAACCCAAAATCACTAAGGTTTGTTTCATCCATATAACTTGTTGACAACAATTTCCTAAAGCCATATATTTAGCTTCTGTTGTGGAAAGGTCGACATATTTTGCTTTCTACTAGACCAAGTTACTAGGGAATTCCTAAGTAACTGACATGTACCACTGGTACTTTTCGTATCTTCCCTACAGCCAGCATAGTCGGCATCAGAATATCCCAATAATGGGAATTCATTTGTATTGGAATACCAAAGACCAAAATTAACCTTTTATATAACTAAATATTCGTTTGACTGTTGTCAAGTGAGATTCCTTATGATTCGATTGATATCTCGAGCACATGCCAACAGCAAACATGATATCATGTCTACTTGTAGTTAAATAAATAAGACTTCCGCTCATACCTCGATATTGAGTTTGATCAACCTGAGTACCTGATTCATCGTTATCGATTTTGGTGGTTTGATGCATGGGAGTGGAAAGCACCGTGGAATCACTCCTTTCAAATTTGACTAGCAATTCCTTGTTGAACTTTGTCTGAGATATGAAGGTCCCCGAGTCAAGTTGCTTTATTTGCAACCCAATGAAGTAGTTCAGCTCACCCATTAGACTCATTTTGAATTCCTTCTGCATGGACTTAGAAAATTACTCACAAAGAAGGTTGTTAGTACTTCCAAAAATTATATCATCGACGTAAATTTGTATTAACAGCATGTGATCACATTCATACTTAATAAACAAGGTGTTATCAATAGTTCCAGTAGTAAATCTCATGTCTATAAAAAAATTACTCAATCTTTCATCCCTAGGGGCTTGCTTTAAACCATATAATGCTTTATTTAGTTTGAAAACATGATTTGAAAATCCTTCTTTTATGAAACCAGGAGGTTTTTCGACGTAAAATTCCTCATTTATAAAACCATTTAAAAAGACATTTGTTACGTCCATTTGAAAAAGTTTAAAACTTTTAAAACGCGCATATGCAAGTAAAACACTTATAGATTTTAATCTAGCTACGGGAGCAAAGGAATCTTCGAAATCTATACATTCCTATTGGGAATAACCTTTTGCAACTAACCTCGCTTTATTTAATGTCACTTTACCGGTTTCATCGAGTTTGTTGCGAAACACCCATTTTGTTCCTATAATGGATTTTTCGTCTGGTCTTTCTACAAGCAGCCATACCTGACTCTTTTCGAATTGTGATAATTCGTCTACCATAGCGGTAATCCATAATTTGTCTTCTAGTGCTTCATGGATTGCCCTTGGTTCTACCATGGAGAGCAACGCATCATGAGATTCCTTTGTATCTTGATTTCGTGCAGCTGCCCGCATTTTGATTCTACAGTTGATACTCACTATAACTTGATTTGTTGGATGACTGGAAGCATGCTTGAACTTTCAGCGATGATGTTCATCTGAAGCTTCTGGTTCCAGTGTATCATTGTTGTCGTCTTTTGGAATATCCTCCTTTGTTTCTTCTGAAACATGTTTCTCTGCACGAGGTAATTCTATACCTTCCTCATTAGTAGTATCTGCGGTAGGAATCTGATCAAAGGTTACATGTATAGATTCTTGAACATTCTTCTTCCTTTGTTATAGACACGATAAGCTTTGGAATGAAGACTGTAACCAAGGAATATCCTTTCATCTACCTTAGAGTCAAATTTTCCTCTTTTATCTCTAACATTTAAAATAAAACACTTACAGCCAAACACTTATCCTATATTTGGAGTTCTACCGTTTTAAAGTTCATAGTAGGTTTTCTTCAATAATGATCTACGAAAAACACGATTAGACACGTTGTAGGTTGTACTAACAGCTTCCGCCCAGAATTGTTTCGAAATATCATACTCCTATAGCATTGATCTAGCCATCTCCTGTAACACTCTATTTTTCCGCTCAACTACGTCGTTCTATTGGGGTGTTATAAGAGCAGAGAAAGTATGACTATACCCATATTGATCACATAAAGATGCAAATGATTTACTATCAAATTCTAGGTCGTTATCATTGCGTATCTTACATACGTTCATTTCTTTCTCATTTTCAAGTCTTTTACTAGTGGTGCAAAGTTATCTAATGTTTTACTATTATGTGCAAGAAATATCACCCATGTATACATAGAATAGTCATCTACAATAACAAATGCACATCTTTTACCTAGCAGAAACATTGTCTGAACTGGACCAAAAAGGTGGAGATGAAGTAGTTCCAGAGGTCTGGAAGTAGATATCACATTCATTACCTTAAAGGACGCATTAGTCTGCTTACCTTGGCATGCTTGGCACGTTCTGTCTTTGGTGAATTTCATGTTAGGAACACCTTTTATCATTTTATTGCTGGTTATATGAGATATCAGCTCCATATTTACATGTCTCAAGCGTTTATGCAATAATAATGTGATATCCTGTGTAACTGCTAAGCACTTGACATTTTGGTTAGTGATATCATCAAGAGTTATGCAGTAGATATTACCATACCTAGATCCACTAAATATAATTTCATCATCCTTTTTAGCTATGCGTAACTTTCAAAAGTTACGATATAACCTTTATCGCACAACTCACTTAGGCTTATTAAATTATGTTCCAAATCTTTAACTAGCCATACGTCGTCTATTGTAGTATGTAAATTGTTGCCAACATTATAAACTCCAATGATCCTAGCTTTGGTGTTGTCATCATATGATATGTATCCTCTTTCATATGCTTTCAACGACACAAATTTACTGATATCACCGTCATATGGTGGGAACACCCGCTATCAAGGTACCACATGTTTTTCTTGCTGGAACTTCTTCGTTGTACCTGCAAGAATGAGTTATTTTCTGAGGTACCCAATGTTGGTTGGGTCCTATCATGTTTGTGGCAAAGTAACTCATATTGACATGTGATATATCATATATCCCATACTGTGATCTCACGAACTTAGGTTGGCAAACTTTAGGAACATGATTATCAGGGAATTTCTCTGGCCTCCAGACATATTTCGATTGATCAGCTCTATTCAGAAAACAGTCGTATGAATAATGACCATGACGACCACATGAAACACATTTTGGTTTTCGTACAACTGGTGCAACATGTTCATCTACCATGGAATATTTTATGCATGATTTTCCAATATTTCTAGGCATATTCAGTAACATATCTAGGTTTTCCTTCCCTTCGAGAAGTCTATCAATGGTACGGTCTTTTTATTCTAGGGAATGTATAAGTGCAGTGATATCTCTAGATATATCGATGTTTGTTTTTTCAAGTTCTATGCAATTGCATTGAACTTTTTCTTTCTTAGAAGAAACTATCTCTGCTTTCAAGCGTGAGATTTCTAGATCAACATGATGTTTTTCTCTCGCTAAGTCGTCTCGCTGTTTAGCCAACTTTTTCGTTAGCGACTTGAGCGACTTGATTTTTTCATGAGCATTTTGAATTATCTCACTTAGCTCTTCCTTATTTTCATCTACTTCAAAAACTGAGGAGGCGTTATCAGGAGATTCTTCCATACTCGCATATAATTTATTAAGAATATTAATTTTCTTAATAGTAGATGAAGAAGATACATGATCATCATCGGCCACGTAAGCAAGGTTTTTTTTCCTCCATCTGTTCATTCTCGGAATCTTCCCAGTTTGTCACCATGGCCTTTTTCTTCTTTTTCTTCTTATCATCACTTGGCATTGTACAATTTGAAGCAAAATGACCCGAATTATTACACCTGTAGCATTTCTGGACATTATTCACGGATGAGGATATTATCTTGTTCTTCTACTGGAATTTGGAGTTCCCTTTGAATCTTCTTTTTTGTCGGACGTCTCAAATCTTTTGGTCAACAATGCTAATTGCTTCATCATATCCTCTTCTTCTTCGATGTCTTCATCGGAATCACTTTCTTGATCGGCGTTAAAAGCAATGATTTTTTGATTCCTAGTTTGTGGCTTTTCTTTTATGGATAGTTGAGTCATCTCATATGAAGTGAGAGATCCAAATTAGTTCGGAGACAAATAGCACATCTATATCCTTGGCTTCATAAATAGCAGTAACTTTGGGATTCCACTCTCTCGGAAGTGATCTCAAGATTTTTCGAACTTTCTCGTTGTCGGGAATGATCTTGCCAAGAGAGAACATCTTATTTATGATGGTCATGAATCTTGCAGACATTTGACTTATAGTTTCATCAACATCCATGGTGAACAACTCGTATTGATGAGTTAGAAGCGCTATTCTTTCTTGTACAACTCGAGTGG
The DNA here is from genome assembly GCA_004919715.1 of Linderniella brevidens. Taxonomy (NCBI): domain Eukaryota; kingdom Viridiplantae; phylum Streptophyta; class Magnoliopsida; order Lamiales; family Linderniaceae; genus Linderniella; species Linderniella brevidens. The sequence goes on from SWDC01000146.1 coordinate 11,965,581, forward strand.
TTCCTTCATGAGTAACTTGCAGCATCTCACACGTGTCATTAGACATACATGAACTTATGCGATTGTATTCATCCTTTGTTAGTGCACATGCGATCATATTTTTCGCCTTAGCGTTTAGTGATATTCTACGCTTGTCTGCTACATCGTAGTCAGTAACTTTCCTTAATGTTTCATCCTTATTTACGGGAATATATGGCCCGGTCGTAATGATATCCTATAGATCATAGTCAACCGCCAGAAGGAATTCCTTCATGCGATTCTTCCATATGTGGGCACATGTAAATACAAGTAAGTCGAGACATTTTTTAGAGAAATAGCCTTCGTTTCGGTTCTTGTAGCTTGAGTGGGGTTTCATTTCGGGGCTTGGCTAAAGGAACCGGTTATGAGGTCGAAGTTTATTCGTGTCGGGGCATTTCTCAAGTAAGGAGATCTTTCTTAATATGTTCTTCTCGGTTTGAAAGTTCTTCCTCTCTGACTCTAAGATGACCACAAATTCGATATCTCTCAAATTATCGCTGTGATATAAATTCTAGAAGTACTAGGTTTAGCTTCGCCAGAGGTTTCTTCCCTGATTGATGTGGCTTCGGTTGAGGATGTGCAGATGGGAGAGTAGTTTGTAGACATGGGTATTTCCCTCATCTTGTAACTATTGTTCAGTTCTGCGTAATCAAATGGGATCTCGACCCTTATGTTTGCATCTCGTTTTTCCTTCTCGAGAGCCTTTATTTCTGATGCACCAGCGAAGGGAATTAGATGAGACATGTTTAACCCGAGAAATCTAACATCATAAAGTGGTAAGGGTGTCTTCTTATGGACTTCGCGAGGTTCCGTATATCCCAAGCCTTCACGTGGAATGTAAAATCTCGTGTTCTTAGGCTTGTTTAAGAAGATGGTTTGATCCGTTTGCCCTCTATTTGTAAGAATATCCTCTAGACTTTTGATCTTAGAAATAATTGCCTATGTTCCTCAGACAAGAGGTTGTACTCGCTCGTTTCGGTAATTCGCTCAGTTTCACGTGTTCTCCAACTAGCTGTGAGTTCGGAAACTTGAGCTTTAAGCTTTTCTATTTTTGAGTCTCGATCTGCAACTCTCTCATGTGCAGCTTCTAGTTGACACATGAAACTGTCTTTCTCTCCTAAGTTTCTGAGCAAACTTTAATGGTTGTTTTCTAACCTAACTTCCAAGTCCTTTTATAGTCTTTTCATGATCTATAGAGGTGCTCTTAGTTCGCTCGTATGCATTCAGACTCTTGGTCAAAGCACTAACTTTAGCCTGAGATGTAGTTAAACTAGCCTCTAAGTCCTGACCTTTTCTTGGGCATTAGTTCATTATTAGCTAGCCTCTTCTCTAATGATCTAATGCTCGGTCGTTACGGAGCACTTTATATTTCTGTTGTAGATCTAAGAAGACATTAAGATCAAAAGATTCTACATCCATCCTTGCAGAAGATCCTTCCTCCTCCATGTCTGAGACCTCGGGCTCCTTGCTCTCAGCTTCCGACTCTGCTCCCTCGACAAAAGCCATCAGAGCAACATTCTCTGGCTCAATGTCCAAGGTGTCCTCGAGCCAGTGGTCTTGCTTGGACTATTAGAGCTACACCGGACTCCTTCTTTGAAGATAGCACTCCCTTGCCCAATGCCCTAGCTTGCCACAGTTATGGAACTTCAATGGCTCGGTGCCACTCTTGGGTTCGGCCATGTGAGGAACTATTGGGGGTTGGTGAGAGCTCGAAGACGCCCTTTGTTTGTTAGCAAATGATGGCGACTTCTTTTGGAAGAATTTCTTGCCCATCATCTTCGTCATTAGTGACATCTTCTTTTCAAACTATTTGAAGTCGGGATCGGAGTCTAATCCGGAGTTGTCTTCATCCGAGGAGCTAGGGAGCTTCACCGACTTTTCTTTGGAGGATTTTGAGCTCTTTTTCGATCTGTTGTCGGTTACTAATGAAAGTGGGTTGACCACTTCCTTCCCTTTCGAGCTGCTCTCGATCTCACTAGTGTCATCGGCGTGTTGTGAGAGACTCTCGAAGACGCTATAGATATCAATATAATTGATTATATCGATATCCTTATTCTAGCGGATCAAGGTGGCAACTTTCTTCCATTCGGGCAACATGGTGGTGAGAAACCGTACGTTTAGCTCCAAGTTTGATCGGTGTATGTTGATCTTCTTCATTTTGTTCACTTGGATGATGAACCTTCGGTACGTTTCTCTGAATTCTTCCCCTAGTGTTTCCTTGAATGCATCGTAGGCGGCAACAAGTTTGTCATCTTGGCATTGACTCCGAGCTCCGTTCCATGCATCATTTTATTTATCTCATCTCACATGTCTATTTTAGCTCCGTTCCTCATCATTTTAGCCCATGATAAAGTCCATTACAAATAACATATCACTAGACTCTACAAATTAAAGTATAATTCACTTAATAATAAAATCACAAGACAAAGATATAAAAATGCATTGGACACTATTTAGATCTAACACTAAATGATGCCCAAGTTGCCTTGTCTAGGCACATAATTGTGCCAGCATCGTCGAACTGTTGCTTACATGCCTCTTGACTCATAGTCCAACATCTCCGTAGTAATTTCACGTTGTACGGACCTCTCGTATGCCTGTTTGGCCCGCAGGAGTCTATACCACCCGAAGTAGACACAAGGTATTAATCTTACTAATATAATAGAATGAGATTTGATATTATTTAATTCCTAAACTATAGCTTAGAATAGTTCCGTAACTGTAGCATAATTCCTCAATTATAGAATATAGTTTAGCTAGTAATTAATTGTGTAATGATGTATATATGATCGGATAGTGAAAGAGGAATGGTAAGGAAATTAATTCCTTCATGGTATCAGAGCACCTCCACTAAACTTCTTTTCTTCCTTGTCTTCTGATCGTCTTCTCTCATCTCGATTCCATGGCTGAAAAATCGAGTTCTTTTTATCATGCTCTTACCGTAAACAATATCAAGAATTTTATTCCTATAATTGTTGAGATGGAGAAACGACAATACTCCTCACGGGCAGATTTATTCAAGATTCATGCCAGAGCGTATCAAGTGAGTGAGCATATTGTACCTCCGTCCGCAAAATCAGCAGAAAAAAAGGGTAAGAAAAAGGAGGCCGTTCATGACAAAGAACTATGGTCTCGCTCGGATGCCATTGTCCTTCAATAGATTTATGCTACAATATCCGGTGATCTTTCGCGAACTATCTTGGCACCAAATCTAACTGCACAACAGGCTTGGGAACGATTGGAAAACATTTTTCAAGACAATAAGAACGCTAGGGCAGCGTACTTGGAAAATGAGTTTTCCCGAATACGTATGGACAATTTTCCTAACATCTCAAGATATTGTCAAGAACTCAAGATGATTGCAGACCAACTTTCCATTGTTGGAGCACCGGCGAATAATCAACGTTTGGTTCTACAACTCATTTCTTGATTAAATGAGAACTATGATGGTGTGGCAACATTTATACAACAAATGAACCCACTTCCTCAGTTTTATGAAGGTCGTTCTCGTATGGTGTTGGAAGAGACGCGCAAAGCAAACAGGCAACGATGAGTTCTAATGATTCTGATGCGGCTCTTGTTACTACTAATGACAACAATAATCGTTCGGCAAAGGAGACTGGAAATAACAATGGTCAATATCGTAACAATAATGGAGGTCGTGGGAATACTATTGGGCATCGAAACAACTGTGGAAACGGAATGAACAATCATGGGAGAGGAAAAGATCAAGAGCCTAGACGGGGTCAAAGCAGACATAATCAATAGGGGGCTCCATTCCCTCCGTGGCAACAACCGTCATGGAGGGGGTCCAACACAGGTTGGGCTCCACCATATTGGGCAGCTCCTCCTTGCCCATATACAACGACGCCTTGTGCTTGACCTTCAGCTACGCGTCCACAAGGTGTGTTAGGTCCTCGTCCTCAACAAGCATATAATACTCAGATCAATCCCCCCAATCCTTCTTCATATGTCCCCCACGGATATCAATGAGGCTATGCATACCATGCCTCCTTATGTTCCCGATGACAACTGGTACATGGACACCGGAGCGACTTCACATATGATGGCATCGCAAGGTACTCTTACGTCTTATTTTCATTTGAGCAAAGAAAATAAAAATATAATTGTTGGGAGCGGTCATACTATTCCAGTTTGTGGTTTTGGACATAAATATTTATCCCCTCCTTACCCACCATTAAAATTGTCCAACATCCTCCATGCACCCAAATTAGTTAAAAATTTGGTTTCCGTTCGTCGTTTCACAGTGGATAATAACGTTACTGTTGAATTTGATTCTTTTGGATTTTCAGTCAGAGATATTCGGACGGGGGTTCCTCTTATGAGGTGTGATAGCATAGGAGATTTGTATCCTATAGCCGCCATCAAACACCATGCCACATATCCATCTACTTTTGCTGCGCTTACTCCAAAATTATGGCATAACCGACTCGGCCATCCCGGAGTGACTATTTTGAGTTCTCTTTCGAAAAATAAGTTGATTGATTGTGATCAATCTCCGTACACTGGTGTTTGTGATTCGTGTATTTATGGAAAACATGTTAGGTTGCCGTTTTCTCCATCCACTTCTCGTACGTTTATGCCGTTTGATATTATTCTTAGTGATTTGTGGTCACCTCCCTTATTAAGTTCAGTTGGGCATAAATATAATATATTATTTCTTGGTGATTTTTCTAATTTTCCAATTGGGAAAAAGTCACAAGTTTATTCCGTTTTCAAATCCTTTACTATATTTACTCAAACACAAGAGAGGAAAATTCAATCCTTCCAATGCGACAATGGAAGAGAATTTGATAATGATCAATTTCACTCCTTTTGTCGTCATAATGGGATGAATTTTCGCTTCTCTTTCCCTCATACATCTTCTCAAAATGGAAAAGTTGAACGTAAGATTCGAACCATAAATAATATGATTCGAACGCTTCTTGTTCACTATTCTATGCCGCCCTCATTTTGGCACTAGGCATTAGAAATGGCCACATACCTACTAAATATCCTCCCAAATAAAGCTCTCAAATACTACTCTACCACTAAAATTCTATATTTTCGGGATCCCACTTTTATACATTTAAGGGTTTTTGGGCGTTTATGTTTTCCGCTCCGTCCGTCTACCACCATAAATAAACTCCGATCTCGTTCTAATCCGTGTGTTTTTTCGGGATATCCGTCTAAACATAGAGGGTACAAGTGTTATGATATTTCAAGTCGTTGAATATTCATATCTCGCCGTGTGGTTTTTGACGAGACACAATTTCCTTTCTCGCAAATACACACACCAACCACTCTGATATATGATTTTCTTGATGATTCCATTCATCCAGTCTTCAATAAACTTCAGCTTCCTCATACTCTACCCGAGTCCCCACTTGACCAGTACAACAAATGTGCTTACATATGCATGAACCAAAGGACGTACATATGGCTGCTCTTAAAAGGATCCTATGTTATCTTCAAAGGCTCGTTAAACTATGGTTTGCATTTATACAAGTCAATGTTTTCATATCTCACAAGCTATACGGATGCTGATTGGGGAGGATGTCCAGATACTCGTCGTTCGACATCAGATTATTGTGTTTTTCTTGGGGATAATCTGATCTCGTGGTCGTCCAAACGACAACCCACTTTATCTAGATCTAGTGATGAAGCGGAATATAGAGGGGTTGCTAATGTTGTTTCGGAATCCTGTTGGCTTCGAAATTTGCTTTTAGAGTTACATGTTCCGTTACAGAAAGCTACACTTGTCAACTGTGATAACGTTAGTGCGATTTATCTGTCCGGCAACCCAGTGCAACACCAACGTACAAAACATATTGAGATGGATATACTCTTTCTTCGAGAAAATGTTGAAAAGGGGCAAATCCGGGTGCTTCATGTCCCTTCTCGACACCAAATAGATGACATATTCACGAAAAGGACTTCCGCGCATACTCTTTGATGATTTTCGTGACAGTCTCAGCATACGGCCACCTCCCCCTTCGACTGCGGGGGTATGATAGAATAGAATGAGATTTCATATTATTTAATTCCTAAACTATAGCCTAGAATAGCTCCTTAACTGTAGCATAATTCCTCAATTATAGCATATAGTTTAGCTAGTAATTAATTGTGTAATGATGTATATATGATCGGATAGTGAAAGAGGAATGGTACGGAAAATTAATTCCTTCACTTATGACATCTCGTCAGAAGAGATGTACGTGAAATATAGATAACGAACAAATGTAAAAAAATAACGACTAATAGAAGCAGCCCAACACGGAGTAAAAACTTCACCGACATCGTCCGCACAAAAATGTCCAAGCAATACGAACCCCCAGATTCGTCCGAACAGAAAATGTCCAAGCTGCAATTTTTTTGTGTACAATTCGTTTTACGTGCTTATGAAGGTTGCCATTGTATGTGCTTCTGAATATTTGATAAATTCTAAACAATTAAAAAACTTACAAACAAATAATATAATAACTTAAAACGTTGACAACGTGTTAGAAATTCTTTTGTTATTTATAAATGATCGATGTGTTTGGCCTACATAAAGAGACAGCTAGTAGCTGTAATTAAACTAAGCCAACATAGTTGATCATCCTTAATAAATTAAGACTAATGGTTGATGATAGTAATATATTATGTATCTATATATATATATATATATTTGTCTGTAATATAATGGATATTATCTTTGAGGACGGAGAATTTAGGCATATCATAGAATGATTTTACCTATGAATACATATGTTTCTACCTTTAATATTGTGGATTTTTTCGTATGTCCGTAATATTAGTTTGAGCTACTTTTGTCTTTGAATGATTTACCTCAGAAGTCTTTATCAGCCTCGTCGGCTTAATCGCACACCAAGGCACGCCACTTAACCTCTACACAAACTATCTAAAGCCGAAGACGGTATACATTTTATTTTATTTATGAAATCAATGCCCGCGTTCTCTTATAAAAACATCATATTCATGCACTTACTCTAAATCTAAGTATATTCAAAAAACCAAAAAGAAATGAGTCATCACTTTGGGACAATTATCTGCTTGTTTTTGCTACTTTTGCATACGGCAAGAGGCGATGCAAACACAACCATTGAAGACATACAATGTTGCGTAGATAAATGGACTCAAGATGACGATTACGGACCGCTCGTGACGCAGATGATTAACGATTTAGCATCAGATTGCCCTAATCAGCCAGATAAAGATTTGTACCTCGATAATTCCGATGGTTATGTCGATGTTTATGGATATGCAGAATGCAGAGAGGAGCTGAGCCAACAAGATTGCGCTGCGTGCTTGGCCCAAGCCCTACAAAATATGCTTACCATGTGTCCTCGTTCCCTTTACGTGGAGCTCAGGCTTGGTGATTGTTTCATGAAATACGATGATTATCCATTTAATGGATAGTGAAACCAACTCTCCTAATGCTTGGTATGTTGGTTTATATGAAACTAATAAATGGGAAGTGGAATAAAACGTGTGTTTGATTAGTGGGTTTACAATAATTCACCTAAAATGTATGTTTATCTAAACTCGTATACATGAGTTTAGATTTCTTATATATAAACTCATGTTTTCTATGAACCTACGTATCAAACACATTCACATATTATAAACTGATTTATGATGGAATAATATAATAAATCAACATTGAACAGTAAAATGGTAACTTCTCAAACTAAAATAAATAAATAAAATAAAAGGGTTAAACAGATTTTATTCACCCTAGGGCCTGAGCAATTGTAAATTAAATAAAATAGGTAAAGTTGGTTTCAATAGCATTTGGATTTTCCTTGTTTGTTTCATTAGACGACGAAACACGGAAATTTTGGTTTCGGCAACGTTTATAATTAATTGAGGTCGATGACATTGAAAATGGTAGGTTTTTAAATAAGAGTAAACGACAAATTTGATGCTGTCAAAAGAACCAAAAATGAAATATTTTGCAGAGTTTAGTCACCGAAACGGCACATTTAAAAGTTCGAGCACCAATAGTTAGAAAGATTTTTTTTTTACATTCATGCTATTATGTAAACATAATATAAAAACAACTTTGATCACTGCAAAATTTTTAACCAATTTTTTTTTGTTTCAAGAGGTATCAATACACAATCACACAGTAATCCCACACATGCATGTCCGTAATTCCACACAAACTTTGGGATTACGGAGTGAATTCTGATCGCATTTGGATAACTCTTAAAACAAAACAAAAATGAGAGAGCGAGCGATTCTTGGGCGATTTTTTAAGCGATTTCAAATTTAAATTACCAGCTTTCACGGCCTTCCACCGCCGTCTCCGGCCAATCCTCACGGATAGGGCCGCCCAGTGGGGCGTCTGTTAGCCGGCTTTGTCCGGTGCGTGGTGGGATTGTCGCGAATATGGCTTCTACGACATCGTGTGGATCTTCGATGTCCTCATCCTCGTCGACAATGACGAGCAAAGATCATCCGCAGGATTTTGAGGAGCTGTGCCGGATATTGGGTAGTTGTTCGATGTTCCCGAGTTTAATTCATTTGTGGATAGGGTTCGGGGAGAACCAGGTGCGATGAAGGGTGTTCAGGGCGGGACTTGGAACAATGACGAGTCTAATTCTTTGGTGGATACCGTTCGGGATGAACCATGTGCAGTGCACGATGGCGGGGATCAGGTCATCGATGGGCCTGGAAGGCTCAGGACGGCTCATGATCATATTGCACCGGCGCCCGCCGATGGTGCTCGCACGACCAAGGATTCTCTGGCGCAACTTCGCAATCACGTGGATCGGCGGAGTCTATATCGAAGGCGTCCCGCTACGCCGTTGCGGTCAACTTCAGGCGGAGGGGCAGCGTTACATCCACGATGACATGTGGCAAACCCTAATGGGCTGCAAGATGGGCCCGCATGATGGCTAGGGTTTCTGTAGGGATTGATGAAAGGAAGATCACGGGATCGCCGGAGAAAGGGGCGCGATCGTCGGGCGGATTGGCTAATGATGGGATGGCTAGGGTTTTCTGCGGAGAATTCTTCGGGATTGCTGGCGATTGATCCACGCATGGCAGGGGCGCACAATCCGATCGTGGTCACGACGGGAAATCTGGGGGAAGGATTTTTTTAATTACGTTTCTTGGGAAGTGATTAACTTGTTAATTGGAATGATTTAATGATGATATTTCCTTTTTGACTCATTCTATTCAAAATATTTTTTGCGAAGTATCAGATAACCGTTTGAATGTGTCCTTTATTAGGGTTTTGTGAAGAAATTAAATAATATGGCAAAGATTAGTGTATACTTGTCAACGAATAATGATGATGCATTAATGTATTCCCATCCCAATCACTTGTTTTTCTCAGACGGGTTAAGAATCTTTCCAAAATTTAACTTTCTTTAATTTGGAATTTTAAATTGGATTCAGGTTTTTTTAATTATTACTTCTAACAGTTCGTCCATTATTTTTGTTGAGAAGATAAATTTACGGGATCATTATCTAATATGATCTGTACAAGTTGTGAATAAGACTGGGGATGGATATTCCAAATTATCATATGATTTGATTAATAATTAATATGCAAATCAACGTCGCTCCTACAAGTGGTGCCTATGTAAGAAACGACTATGATTGAAATAATTGGTTTTTCTAGAATTTTAATATTATTGGAGAAGCACTACTAATAAATAAGTGTTGTAAAATGCCTCTTGTAAATGTAACATGGGATGTCGTCTACCTTATACTTAATCGAGAACCCCAAACAAAAATAAGATATAATAAAATGTAACGTCGACGACGGAATGGAAACCCTTCTTTGTTATTTACGAATCGCCAGTTATTCATCACTGCCTAAGCATAAGCTAGCTGAAAACAAAGGCCAAAGTTGGGCGATACTCCCTAGGGTAGTACTGTTACGTGTGTTTTTTATTGTAATAATATACATTCTATCTTATGAAAACAAACATATATACAATGTAGTTTTCTCGGTCTCCACAAGGTTCGTGATTGAATGGACCAAGAAAACAAACATTTATTGCGTGTGTGTGCTACATGGACCAAGAAACACATCCTTGATCGCAAACAAACCGAAAAACCGTAGTTTACAACTAAGCTTTATTTTTTATTCCACAAATTGGATTAAAAGTTTTCCACCTCATCACAATTCTATAGTTTACAACTATCACTAAGTCTCACTCTACAGAATGTTATAAGCACTTAATGATAGATAATCGAAATATGTAATTTGGTATATATAATAAGCTTCAGTTGTAACTAAATAACAAGTCGCGGCATACGCTTGTACTCGCAGCTTCTCGACTTGGACGCGTAATACCCTTCTAAAAATGTGATAACGTTTTTATAACCTTCAATATCAACATTTGATCACAAACTTGCAAGAAGTGGTAGACGTAGCAAAATTCGCAACCAAGCAGCACAAAGGTAAGGCGAAGATGAATCTGGTGTTCGTAAGGTGGCGAGCAGCAAGTGATTTCTTTTGTTTCTTTTTTACCAAAAGTTTTTTCTTTGAAAGTTCTCGATTTGTTCAGTTTTTGCATGGTTGATATCCTGTTGTTGAAAGGAATGTACCAAATTTTAAATTTAGTTATTTTATTTCCAACACGCCCCCTCGCGTGTACACTGATTCGTTCTTATCTAGCATTAGACGTGAATTTTTTATTTATTGGGTGGTCTTCATATCCATGACACTAGTATGGGCTCTGATACCATATATAGTGACCACTTCAACCAAAAGCCTAACTTTTTAGGTAAAATGACGATTTACCTAAAATATTTTATATCATTAAAATAATTGTTAGGTGTTAACATATGCTGGAAAGAATAATTGCTTGTATTACAATGAGTTACAAGAGTGTATATATATACACGTACATAAACAATCTAGCTAATTAATAGAAGGCTAAATTGCGTATAACCCACATGTGGTTTTAAAAAGTTGCATAAACCCCCCTGTGGTTAAAAAATAGTTTTGAAAACCCTCGTGTTTTATATAACTACGCACACTCTCCCTTTTCGGTCAAATTAGGTCCAACGGGCAGGAAAAAACAAAATTCCTGTTTTGCCCTTCCCTTTACAAGTTAGTAAAATTTCGATTGAGCGCGATTCTCTTTCAGTCAAAGCTCGAACCCTAATTTCTCCTAATAATGCTAGCGATCATTAACGATACCACTAAATTCAACACTCAGCTTTAACCTCGGTCGCGCGAGTTCTTCAGAGGTGTCATCTGCAACAAGTATCGTTCATATAAGTCGTTACGAGGAGCAAGTGTTTGTCAGGGGAAAATGACGACTTCTTACTGCAATATCTATTTATGGGTCGACGGTAGGATTGAATGGCTCCCAAATGTTAGGTATTTTTGGGGGATCGAAGGTACTATTTAGGGGTGTAGATAAGGATAAGTTTTTCTTGGGGACATTGCACGATTTTTACACACACGCAGGGGGTAAATGTCCTATTGTTCAGTTTTCTTACTGCATTCCAAGCGAGTCTATGGATAGTGGTCTTAGGGTGATAAAATCCGACAAGGAAATTAGGGATGTGATCAATCAACATAGGAATGAGAGTGTCATTCATATTAATGTTGAAGAGTTGGGTGAGTTTGTTGAAGCTATTGACAGTGAGGGTAGGATTATTTCTGATCGGAGTAGGAGTGTGCCGCTCCTAATTTATCCCCTACCTGAGGGTGCATCTGAGTTTCCTAATGTGAATACATTTGAGACAAATCAGAATGCAGAGGATGAGGAAGAGCAAAATGGAGTTGATGTAAATGATGTTAATTCAGATAATTGGTGGGATTATGTGGATCTGGATGGTTTTGATGGGAATGCATATGATGGAGCTCAGTCAGGGGCTGTTAGTGAGCCTGAGCAGAACTGGGGCTGATGGGGAAAATGAGGCTGAAGAGGTTGTAGTTGAGTCTGGGGCTGATGGTGAAGATGATTCAGAGGCAGAAGGTGGAATCCACTGCCACTGACTCTGAAGATGAAGATTTTGTCTTTGATGAAGGCCTAGAGGAAGATCTGTGTGAAGATGATTATGACAATTTGGAGAAGGAGATAGAAGACTCAGAGGATAAATCAGCTCCAACTCATCCTGAATGGGATGAGACAATAGACATGGCTAATAATGAGTTAAATGTGGGGCTTCGCTTTCCAAATAGAGCATCTTTTAAGGCTGCATTGAAGGATTGGGCTGTTAAGAGAGGATTTGACTTGAAGTTTTTGAAAAATGAGATGAAGGTGACTGTAATTTGCAAGTATGGATGTGATTGGAGGTTGCATGCTTCACCAGTTATGAGAGGCCCTGAGTGGATGGTCAAATCACACTCAGGGGCTCATAGTTGTGCTCATCACACTACTAATTCACAGGCTGATTACAAGTATCTTGGAAAGAGGATTGTGGGTGCGGGACAACCCCACCGAGGATTTGGAGTCCCTTAAGAGAAAGATCATGAGGGATGTGAAGGTTGATGTTAGCAGCTTCAAAGTGTACAGGGCAAAAAAATATGCAATTGAATTGATTAGGGGGGATGTCAAGGTTCAATTACAAGACTATATGACTATTGTGCTACTGTTGTTAAGTACAATAGTGGTAGTTCTTGTATATTTCATGTGAATAGGGAGGAAAATCCCCCAGTACTTCAGATGTTTTATTACTGTTTAAGGCCTTTGATAACTGGCTTTAAAGAGGGTTGTAGGTCGATGATTGGGTTAGATGGTTGTTTCTTAAAGGGTGTGTTCAAAGGACAATTGCTAAGTGTTGTGGCTTTGGATGGGAATAATAACATTTATCCATTGGCTTGGGCATTTGTTGAGATAGAGAAGGGAGAAACTTGGGAGTGGTTTCTTAGGTTGTTGAGAGATATTGGTGATGAATGTGTTGGCAATCTTGCTTTCATTAGTGACAGGCAGAAGGGTCTTCTTGAAGCATTATCAAGGTTGGCTCCTAGTTCTGAGCATAGATTCTGCATAAGACACATGTACAACAACTTTAAAGGGAAGTACAAAGGGCTAGAATTGAAGAAATTATTCTGGAAGGCAGCATCTACACACAGCTTGAGGGAACATCAGAAAGTTATGCTTGATATCCGAAATGGGTACCCACATAGGTGATGATAAGTCACCCTATGAGTGGCTATATGAGATTCCACCACATCAATGGGCAAGAAGTCATTTTCCATTATCCACTAAATCTGATGTTCTGGTGAACAGCCTTAGTGAATGCTTCAACCATTACATCTTACCTGCGAGGGACTTGCCAATCATCGAGATGATGGAATGGATTAGAAAGAAGTGCATGTCAAGAATTCAGAAAAAGAGGGAATGGATGCAGAAGTTTGATAAAGACATATGTCCTAACGTTCTGAAGAAAGTTGAGGTTGAAAGAACAAAGAGTGGAAATTGTTTTCCTTCTTGGGGAGGTGGTTCTGAGTTTGAGGTCATTCATGGGGATCATACTCACGTGGTGAAGTTAGATCAAAGGAACTGCACATGTGGAAAGTGGCAAAGGGTTGGGTACCCATGTTGCCATGCAATTGCATGTTTAGACCTACATCGCCTTGACTATGTACCTTACATTGACTCAGTTTTCAGCAGAGAGGTCTACATGAAGGTGTATGAGCATCACATTTCACCAGTTCCTGGGATGCATGACTTTGAAGTGTCCCCACTTGGTGCCGTGGCCCTACCTCATGTTCAAGCAAGAGCAAGAAGACCAAAGAAGAAGAGAAGACCGGATGGAAACGACCAAAATCAACACTCAACATCCACTAGAAGAGGTTTGACAGTGACTTGTGCAATTTTTTTGCAGCAAGGACACAATAGGAGGAGGTGTAAAAGCCAACCACATCCAAACTCCAAATTCTACAAGGTGATTTCTACAAGTTTAAAGCAAATATTTTCATAGTTCATGTTGTTGATGCATCAAGCTAATTATATCTTGTAGCCTTCAAATGCTGCTCCAACATCAACTGCAGAAGCTCCAGCATAAGCTAATCCAAAAGATCATGCTCCAACAGATACTGCTCCAACAGCTCCTGCTCCAAAATATGCAATTCCAACTCATGTCTTTTTGTTTTTAGCTATTAAATTACCATTATTTATCTAGACTCAAATTTCAAATTATGCACATGATTCCAGCACCAATGTAAGGGTTCATGCACATGCAGTCAGGAAGCAGAAAGCATCAGCTTCCTCTTCTTCAAATGTGACAAAAAGGAAGGGAGAAGATGTATCTGGTAGCTCTAAAGTCTTAAAGAGATTGTGCAAACCGACGACCTCAAGTTTGTTAAGAGGTGTTAAATTCACGTGCAAGCCAAGAACTAAAAGTCCAATACCGCCAAAAGACAAGACAAATTAGTTGAAGTTTATGTGGGTAAAGTTGTTGGTAGTTCTATTTTGTGACGTTCTGAGACAACTTAGAGGTGTTGTTAAGAGGTGATGTTTTGTTGTTTGTGAGGCAATTCCAGATTCTGCTTTGTTGTTTCGAGACAATTCCAGACATTATGTAGTTGATGGCTGTTTTGCTTGTGTATATTTTTGCTGTTGATGGCATTATGAAGTTTATGTTGAATATTGGTGTTTTCATGTATTCAAATACAATAAGCACTCACAAGGATTCAAATATATAAGATATTGTTTTACATAATATTCAACAAATCCGGCATAGGAGTCAAATACATCCGAATCAAAACAAAGAACTTCAAATCACACACAATAGCTACTTTAAAAGTATCATGACTACCAACACGACAACTACAACAAAGCTAAACTTCAACATTTTCACATTGTTTTCCAGCCACCCAATTCTCTTCTCGAAGCCAACACATGCATCGATTAAATCGCCAATTTGCTCTGTGTTGATGCCACATCTTCTTCTTGATTGCACGTAATCAGTGTCGGACAAATCATCTTCAGTGATGCTATCTACCGGGCTCAACCACATGAAAAAATCACAATCTCCGTTTCTGCAATTACAAAATAATTTACCTTTCGTGGCTTTCGAGGGACCAACGACTCTAATCGCGGCCACTATACCACATTTGCACAGGTGATTTTTATATCGCAAGTCCCTTTTGACAGAATTCTTTGAAGTCGAAGACATGATACCTAATACAGTTCACAAATCAGACTAGTATGACAGAAATCATGAACGGTGATACGAATGCGATAACATATGAATGAATAAACGATTAGGTACCATACAAAATTAAGGTCGTGTTCCTTACTCGCGCAAATACAGAAATCACGAACGGACTGCCTCGACCCAGCTCACAATATGAAGCTTAATTGTTTTCCCTTAAACCTGCGCCTCAATATCCTAAATCAGCATCGATCGTGTCCGCACAACCGAGAATGCCCTAATTTCTGCGTTTTGAAATGTGTATGAACTGTGTCGTGGATGTGTTGATAAGGTTGTTACCTTGAGGTTATTTTCGTCATTTGACAAAATATAACTGTGAGCAAGCCCAACCCAGGCGCAATATCGGCGCCTGTATTGCAATCTCGGACAGAAACTGCTGCTCGGGGGTTTCTGTGCTATGTTTCTAAAACCATGAGTGAGTATCACATAATAAAAGAACCATAATGTAATATCGTGCATTTAAGTGAAACCACGAGGGGGAATCACGGAATTTACCCTTAATAGAATGATACAAGGCATTATATATGGCTTAATTATGGGACTGATTTGTGCTGATTCACTGCTGATATCATTCCTGATTTTCTGCTGATATTATTCCTTAACACCTCCCCTCAAACTCAAGATGGGCTCGTAGAAATCAACTTGAGTTTGTCAACTAGGTAACCAAATCTGCCCGGGAGATGAGCTTTGGTGAATATATCAGCCGTCTAATCAGTAGAAGAAATAGAACGGATTTGAAGTGTTCCATTAAGAAGACGCTGACAAATAAAGTGACAATCGTTTTCGATGTGTTTCATACGCTCGTGAAACACATCATTGTGAGCAATTTGGATCGCACTTCATTTGTCACAATAGACAATAGTAGCAGAAGAATGAGTAACACCCATATCTGCAAGTAACCACAGAAGCCAAAGTAATTCAGAAGTGGCATCGATCAACGCTCGATATTCAGATTCCGTACTAGAACGAGATACTACTGTTTGCTTCTTACTTCGCCAAGAAATAAGAGAATCGCCCAAGAAGAAACAATAACCAGTTGTCGACCGACGATCTGTCGGGTCACCTGCCCAATCAGCATCTGAGTAACCGGATAAGACTAGAGCAACAATAAAGTGAGCCGTACGAGGGGCAGTCATAAATTGACTGACTATATGAACGACATATGCAATATCTGGTTGAGTTACTGTAAGATACACTAAACTGCCAACAAGTTGACGATACAAGGTAGGATCAGAAAGAGGTTCACCGCATGATGGTGTTAACTTGACATTTGTATCCAATGGAGTGGATGCAATAGAAGAATAAGTAATTCCAGATCTCGAAAGTAAATCAGTGGCATACTTTGCTTGAGATAGATAATAACCATCAACACCAGAACATACTTCCAGACCGAGAAAGTAACTAAGAGACCCCAAATCTTTCATCTCAAACTGTTGGCTGAGATATTGTTGCAAATTTGTAATTCCTGCAGAATCATCACCAGTAATGATCATATCATCAACATAAAGTAACATTAAAACAACACCTTTATCCGTCCTTCGAGTGAATAGAGCAGAATCATAAGGGCTTGAAATAAAGCCAAATTGTGCAACTGTGGAGCTAAATTTTGCAAACCATGCCCGAGGAGCTTGTTTAAGCCCATATAGTGCACGACGAAGCCGGCAGACTTGTTGTGGATTATGAGAATATCCCGGAGGCAGTTGCATATATATTTCTTCAGAAAGATCTCCATTAAGAAATGCATTTTTGACATCCATCTGAAATAGAGACCATTTTTTTATAGCAGCGACTGTTAATAAGCTTCTAACAGATGTTAGGCGAGCTACAGGAGCAAATGTTTCTTCATAATCAATACCATACTCTTGAGTGTATCATGTTGCAACTAGTCGGGCTTTATACCTCTCAATAGACCCATCGGAATGTGTTTGAATCTTATAAACCCATTTACATCCAATAGGTTCCTTACCATAAGGAAGATCCACTATGTCCCAAGTACGTGTATGTTCTAAAGCACGAATTTCTTCTGTCTATCGCTTGCTGCCAAAGAGGGTTAGTACAAGCCTCTCGATATGAGCGAGGTTCATGCAAGGAAACAATAGCAGAAAAACAATGAAATCTCTAAGATGATGAGGAATTTCTCTTACCTGATTTGAACGACGAGGCGGAACAAGATCTTCAGACGAAGTAGATATATTAGAAGGTTGCGCTATAGTAGGGGAATTATCAGTGAGCTCACTTCTATGGCCTTCATCACAAGAGGGAAATAACTCGATGGCAGGGTTAGTAAAGAAAGACTGAGAAGAAGAATTTGAAGCATCAAACTTAGACAACTTAAAAAACATCGTGTTCTCCCAAAAAGTAACGTGTTTGGAAATACGTAAGCGACGAGAAATAGGATCCCAACAACGATATCCCTTATGTTCTATCCCACATCCCAGAAAACAGCAAAGTCTAGCACGAGGTTCGAGTTTTGTGTGTTCATGAGAATTAAGAAGAACGAAGCAAGCACAATCGAAAACTTTGAGAATTGAGTAGTCGGGTTTTATACCATATAATCGTTCAAAAGGGGATTGATTATGAAGGACTTGAGTAGGCATGCAATTAATGGTATAGACAGAAGTTAAAGCGGCTTCACCCCAAAAATTTTCAGGACATTTCGCTGATAGAAGTTGAGCACGAACATTATCTAATATATGACGGTGCTTTCTTTCAGCTCTACCGTTTTGTTGAGAAGTATGAGGACACGATCGTTGAACAATGGTTCCTTGTTCTTTGAGAAACCGAAGTAGGTTAGAATCTTGGTACTCCATGGCATTATCCATGCATAATGCTTTTGATACGACACAAGAATTGAGTCTTAATCATTGTAGCAAAATCGACATAAGTTTGGAGTACCTCAGATCGATTTTTCAGAAAATATATCCAAGTGAATCTGGAAAAATCATCAATAAATAGTATGAAGTAATGATAACCATTAACGGTCGGAGTCGGTGCAGGGCCCCAAATATCCGAGTGAATTAATTCAAAAGGAGTACCAGAAATAGAGTTACTAATACTGAAAGATGAAGCAGGTTGTTTTGCTAATTGACAATGCAAACAATCAAAAGTTTCAAATTTAGAAGTATCCAATGTTCCACTAGAAATTAAAGGAAGAAGTTTATTAACTGAAGCATGACCAAGACGAAGGTGCCATTGGTATGTTGAAGGAAATATAGCTGAAGCTCAAATCTTTTCAGGTGAAGGAATGTGAAGAGATGTGAGCTCAAATAATCTCCCCACCTTGCGCCCCATTCCTAGAATCTTCCCCGTCTGAAAATCTTGAACCTGACAAGCAAGAGGAGAAAAAGACACAGAAAAACCTTGATCACATAATTGACCAACGGAAACCAAATTTAATGTTAGGTTAGGAACCTATAGGTATCGGGTAGGCTTATATTTGATGTGGTAGTTGTGCATGTATGTGAAATAGACATAGAACTTCCATTGCTGTTTGAACCGTAGGAAGATAACCAGGACATGTGGTATTAGATAAAATCGATAATTGGGATGTCATTCCTCAAGACGTTCGACATATTTGACATCTATTTCAGTATCTTCTTCTACGATATCACCTTTGACGATTTTCCAAAGCTTTCGCCCAATCAAGAAACTCTGGATTCGCTGAGACCACAATGGATAATTTGAACCATCCAAGATCGTTGCTATAGGATGTGAATTATCAACACTATCCATAGCTGAAATCCTATCGGGGCGGAACTCGATGAAATAAGCCAGAAAACTGAGATACAGAGGAGAAAAAAATATCAGAACATATGCTCTGATACCATGTTAGGTGTTAACATATGCTGGAAAGAATAATTGCTTGTATTACAATGAGTTACAAGAGTGTATATATATACACGTACATAAACAATCTAGCTAATTAATAGAATGATACAAGGCAAAATATATGGCTTAATTATGGGACTGATTTGTGCTTATTCACTGCTGATATCATTCATGATTTTCTGCCGATATTATTCCTTAACAATAATAAAACTAAATTCTATAAACGTCTTTTAATATTTATATGTTTCATTTTTATTTTATGAAATAAAAATAAATATTTTATTTTAAAATATAAAATATGAGTATATTTGCGTTTAAATTAACATGTCAATTATACAAATAATACGATTTATATAAAAAAATTATTTACTTTATAAAAATATAAATTAAAAATAATTTTTCAGGCATAATTTAAATTTAAATTATATAATTTTTCATTTTTATAAATTTATTATAAGTGAAGGAATTAATTTTCCGTACCATTCCTCTTTCACTATCCGATCATATATACATCATTACACAATTAATTACTAGCTAAACTATATGCTATAATTGAGGAATTATGCTACAGTTAAGGAGCTATTCTAGGCTATAGTTTAGGAATTAAATAATATGAAATCTCATTCTATTCTATCATACCCCCGCAGTCGAAGGGGGAGGTGGCCGTATGCTGAGACTGTCACGAAAATCATCAAAGAGTATGCGCGGAAGTCCTTTTCGTGAATATGTCATCTATTTGGTGTCGAGAAGGGACATGAAGCACCCGGATTTGCCCCTTTTCAACATTTTCTCGAAGAAAGAGTATATCCATCTCAATATGTTTTGTACGTTGGTGTTGCACTGGGTTGCCGGACAGATAAATCGCACTAACGTTATCACAGTTGACAAGTGTAGCTTTCTGTAACGGAACATGTAACTCTAAAAGCAAATTTCGAAGCCAACAGGATTCCGAAACAACATTAGCAACCCCTCTATATTCCGCTTCATCACTAGATCTAGATAAAGTGGGTTGTCGTTTGGACGACCACGAGATCAGATTATCCCCAAGAAAAACACAATAATCTGATGTCGAACGACGAGTATCTGGACATCCTCCCCAATCAGCATCCGTATAGCTTGTGAGATATGAAAACATTGACTTGTATAAATGCAAACCATAGTTTAACGAGCCTTTGAAGATAACATAGGATCCTTTTAAGAGCAGCCATATGTACGTCCTTTGGTTCATGCATATGTAAGCACATTTGTTGTACTGGTCAAGTGGGGACTCGGGTAGAGTATGAGGAAGCTGAAGTTTATTGAAGACTGGATGAATGGAATCATCAAGAAAATCATATATCAGAGTGGTTGGTGTGTGTATTTGCGAGAACCACTAATGTTGTTTAATTGGCCTAAGGGTCTTAGATCTCCTTCTGGGGGTAATGGTCAAGACCAGTGCCTGCTACTCCTACACCTCCTTCACAAGGAAATTGTGTCTCGTCAAAAACCACACGGCGAGATATGAATATTCTACGACTTGAAATATCATAACACTTGTAACCTCTATGATTAGACGGATATCCCAGAAAAACACACGGATTAGAACGAGATCGGAGTTTATTTATGGTGATAGACGGAAGGAGCGAAAAACATAAATACCCAAAAATCCTTAAATGTGTATAAGTGTGATCCCGAAAATATAGAATTTTAGTGGGAGAGTAGTATTTGAGAGCTTTATTTGGGAGGATATTTAGTAGGTATGTGGCCATTTCTAATGCATGGTGCCAAAATGATGGCGGCATAGAAGAGTGAACAAGAAGCGTTTGAATCATATTATTTATGGTTCAAATCTTACGTTCAACTTTTCCATTTTGAGAAGATGTGTGAGGGAAAGAGAAGCGAAAATTCATCCCATTATGACGACAAAAGGAGTGAAATTGATCATTATCAAATTATGATGAGTATTATATGCTTGTTGAGGACGATGACCTAACACACCTTGTTGACGCGTAGCTGGAGGTCGAGCCCAAGGCGGCGTTGGATATGGGCAAGGAGGAGCGGCCCAATATGGTGGAGCCCAATCTGTTCGATGGTTCCTTCTGTTTCCACGCGTAGCCTTGACCTTTTCCTCTCCCATGATTGTTCCTTCCGTTTCCACGGTTGTTTCGATGCCCAAAAGTCCTATTCCCACGACCTCCATTATTGTTACGATTATTGTTGTCGTTAGTAGTAACAAGAGCATCATCAGAATCATTGGAACTCATCGTTGCATGTTTAGCTTTGCGCGTCTCTTCCAACACCAAACGGGAACGATCTTCATAAAACTGAGGAAGTGGGTTCATTTGTTGTATAAATGTTGCCACACCATCGTAGTTCTCATTTAATCCAGAAATGAGTCGTAGAACCAAACGTTGATTATTCACCGGTGCTCCAACACTAGAAAGTTGGTATGCAATCATCTTGAGTTCTTGAAAATATCCGGGAGAACTCATTTTCCGAGTATGCTGCCCTAGCATTCTTATTGTCTTGAAAAATGTTTTCCAATCGTTCCCAAGCCTAGATTTGGTGCTAAGATAGTTTGCATAAGATGAGCGGATATTGTGCCATAAATCCATTGAAGGACAATGGCATCCAAGCGAGACCATAGTTCTTCGTCATGAACGGCCTCCTTTTCCATACCCTTTTCTGCTGATTTTGCGGATAGAGGTACAATCTGCGCACTCATCTGATATGCTCCGGCATGAATCTTGAATAACTCTGCCCATGAGGAGTATTGGCCTTTCTCCATCTCAAGAATTATATGAATAAAATTCTTGATATTGTTTACGGTAAGAGCGGGATGAAAAGAACTCCATTTTTCAGCCATGGAATCGAGATGAGAGAAGACGATAAGAAGAAAAGAGGAAAAGAAGTTTAGTGGAGGAGCTATGATACCATGAAGGAATTAATTTTCGTACAATTCCTCTTTCACTATCCGACATAATCACTAGCTAAACTATATGCTATAATTGAGGAATTATGCTACAGTTAAGGAACTATTCTAGGTTATAGTTTAGGAATTAAATAATATGAAAACTTATCTATTCTGTCAATAATAACATTAATAATATGTATGAAATATTATTTTTAGTATAAAAAATAGAGTTAATGGATTGGAGTAAAACAAGCGTATAAAATAGAGTTAGTGGATTGGAGTAAAAACATTGTATCAACTCTATTTTTGTTTTATGGGTTGAAGATGATTAGGCGTTGGTTATATGCATTTTACAACATGATCGTGTACATTAACAGATATAGAGGGATATTTTCCTTCAAAATTTGTTGATTTGCTTTCCGATGTGATGGACATCCTATCCACCTTTGTTGACGCAGTCAATAAACTTGGTGGAAGTGAAAGTAGGTTGTAAGCATAGGCTCCCAATGAGTTATTTGTTTTGCTTAAGGGTTCTGAACTATGTCAGAGTTATAAATTAAAATATTGACACAAAATATATATAACTAATATGAGTTAATAACTTAATTATGTGTTAGAAAAGAATTATATTATTTTATAATTATGAAGCTGCTAAAAAGAATTGAACAAATAATTCCTAGCAGAGCAACCTATTTAATTAACACCATATTCACAATACATGAAATCAGACATCGTCGCAACACGCGAGGACAAAAAAATCAACTGGAGTTCAAGTATGAATCGTAATATAAACCTGAGTCATGGCTGAATCAAAACTAAATCTTTTCAACATCTCCAGTAGAATATCCCGAAGCCCTAAACACTAATCTCCTTCGGCATCAATGTGACTTAAGAATTACCCTTCAATCGATCACCAAAGGGAAATAATTGCCAATAGGGTAAGTCAAAAGATGGGCTTTACCTGATAGCCGCCAAATTTACTTTCTACCTATTGCACATTTCTCTTTTTTTGGAGGATCACTGAGAATGCAAGTACTTCACAACAAAATCTAGCTCATAAAATATAGGTAGAAAGTTTATTAATTTATTTTTCATATAATTTAATAACATTTATATCATGTGTTATTTATATCAGTTTTATTTTTTCTTGTAACTTAGGATTTTGGAGTTTTTCCTCAATCGTTAGTATACAGATTTCTTGCTTAAGGTAATTTACATGACTTTCTTTTGCTTTAATGATAATAGAATCTCAAGAATTCTAGAAAAAGGCTCAGTAATGAACTCAAAGTACACTTCTTTATCATCGAAGTTTCCTGTGAACCCATGCTCATTGATATTCTTGATAGGGAATATTTTCCTAAAGGAGTTCCTAGAATAACTTGATTAGTAATATTCTTTACTAATAAAAATGAAGTGGGAATACAAACTTTATTCTTGCATATAAATGCTTTATGAATCTTATAATTTATCAGTAATTTTTCTCTACTTGCTGAGCTAAGAGAATGTGTCGTTTTATGAAAATATTGGGTAGGTATTATACCTTCTTGGATGCAGTTAAAATCTGCTCCATTATCAACTAAGGCTATAAGATTTTTCTGAAAATTTTCAGCAATTAATAAGGATATTTTAATCAACCATTTTTGGGAAGTTATTATTTCAAGTGTTGAAAGAAAATTATTATTCTCGGAAGTACTAACATATTCTTCCGTAATTAACCTAGGAGGCTCTTCTAAAATTTCTTTTCCATTTTCTATTTGAGAAATTCTTCTTTCAAGATCATTATTACTTAATCTTAATTCCTTAATTTCTCTTTTAAGAATAGTAATTTCAAGAGCTAAGTCTCTAATATTAGTCGGAGACTCAATACTTTTAATTTTTAATATTTTCATGACTTTTGTCATGCTATATTGTTCCGGTTGAGCTATTACTCTTTTAGAATCTTCGTCTTCCTTAATTTTTTCTATTATAATATTTATAATTTCTTAATCTTCTGTCTGCTTAAGCAATTCTATTAAATACTATCTAATACATTAATTTCCTGAAACTGTGATAATATTTAGTAAAGATTCTGATCATTTTCTAATTCAGAATCGGAGTCAAATGGTTCATTGGTACAAGGTAGTCCTATTTGACAGTTTCTACATTCTTCCTCGGATTCTGATGAAAAAATTCCCAACGATGTTATTTACATCTGGATCAGAGGAATACTCCGATTCACAAAGGATTCTAGTAATATCTTAGACATTATTTCTTTTAAATCGTTGTCTATATTAAGATTATTAATCTTCTTTTTAGTTCAACAACTATTTGCCTTATGACCTAATTTTCAACATTTTCTACTTTTAATAGAAAATATTTTATTCTTGTCTTGATTTTTATTACTACTATAATGTTGAGAAGATTTTTGCTCTTTTCTTTTATTTCTCTTTTCGTGCATATGTTCTGATAAGTTAGGATTTTGAATAATTTTCGTAAACTTGTTATGTTCGGTCGTTATATATCCAAATAACCTTGAAATACCTATGTTTATGCCAATTTTCGTATTTTGAAGGTATCATGATAAAAGGAGCGAAAAAGAGAAGTTTTGGATGAAGAATACGGCCACAAGCATAAAGCTCCATGGCTGTGAATCTTTCTCTGCAGCTGCTGGTGGATTTTTACTGTTATCCACGGCCGTGGGATGAGCAACATTTGGCCGTGGGTTTTACTTAGAGCTGCTGCCCAAAAATTCTACGTTTCGACGGCCGTGGGATGCGCATCATGTGGCCGTGGGAGCTCACTGCCGATTTTTAGTCCAATCCCACGGCCGTGGGATCTATTTTCAAGAGGCCGCAGGAAACTTAAAAAAAGGACCAGAATATTACCCTGACAGAGCCACGGCCGTGAGACCCATTGACGAGGCCGTGGGACGAGCGAATATTCGCCAAATTAGGCCGAATCTTGTTCCGAAAAAAAGGCGATTCAAGATATCTCGAATCCTACATTTATAAGAGACAAAAAATACACTTGAATAGGGGGATCAGAGGGATCATAGACCACTTAGAAGAGAGAGAAAACCTAGACGGAATTCTCTCGGCGAAAACCCTCACTCAAAGGCCATCATAGAGAATCATAATCCGGCTGGTGATGGGAGTGAACACACACCATCTGAGACCAATCTCAGAGTCTTTTGACGGCCAAAAAGAGAGTTAAGGGCTGCGAGCATGATTTCGAGGATCTACCAAGGCGTTCTTCCACCGGTAACACGACAGGAGATTCCGAGGAGACGCATCACGACTCGAACACCGTGAGGGACGAATTTTCTATCTTAGTCTAGGCGTTTTCAATGAGGTTTTCATTAGATTCGTCGTTGTTTTCGTTTAAAGCTCTGCTAGCCTAATTTTCTATGTGATTGAGGTCGTGTTAGGCCGAATTATGACTACGTGTTAATGCTATTTTGATTCTATCGTATGAGTCGAGTTACGTGTTTTATGTTTGAGTTTAAAGCTTGCATGTGATTGGCCACCATGTGCATGATCTTTGATTGGTTTATGAGACGGACAAAGTGATAAGACTGGTTAGAATAATAAACATCGAACACCACTACATAAAACCGACCAGACGTGGAATTCAGTTTCGCATGTGTTGTTTCCGAGATCTTAGGCGCCGAAAGCATTTAAACTCGGGGAATTTCATAGAGATTGAATACATGCGTCGAAACTATAATTTCTATAGACATATAGAAATTAGTTCTCTACCGCACATGATCGGTATTGCGGGACAAACGAGTAGTGACTATTTTATAAAATTTTACCTTAACTGATATTCGTATTGATTATATAGAATAGATTGCATGAAAACGTATGAATAATTTGTGCCGAACATGTGCCTTGATCGCGTCGTCTTTAATTTTTTCAAACTCAGTATATTTCACTTGCTAGTTTGCTTTTTTTGCGTTTCTATTTACTTTGCCTTTAATCAACTCTTAATGAAAAAAATCATAAAATCATCATTTGATCCAAATTAGAGTTAGGAATAGTATCTTAGAATTACTTGAGCTATCTTCGTGGATCGATACTCGGACTTACGTCCGTTTATACTACTTGCACGACCTAGTACACTCGCTAGTATTCGAGCGTGTCAAGTTTTTGGCGCCGTTGCCGGGGATAACGGTATTATTAATGTTATGATTTATTCAAAGTTTTAGTTTAGACGTTTATTATTTTTTCCTTATATTTTTAATTTTATTTTATTATTTATTTTTTTATTATCATTTTGCTGCAATACTCTCATCTTTCTTATTTGTGTTATGCAGGGTAAAAGATGCAACGATGCCCAAAATATTTCCCCGAATCCTATGAGATATCCGTTGAGGAACTAGAATCCGATTCATGTGGATGTCCGCATGTAACTAGTCAATGCAAATACGTGCCTCCAGGATCGTGGCATGCTAGACAATGGGCTAATGGGCACTTTAAGGCTCATTATCAAGAAAACACAAACTATTGGGATGATCGGTACAAAGAATCTACAACACCATCATATTTCGCATACCATGTACCTCGATTTAACCGTCATTCTCCACCTACATATTATAATGATGCGTACTACTCAGACGATGACAGCCATTTAGATTTTCTTTCGGCCTCTTATATTTCACCACCTCCGAAAGAGAAAGTCGATTGGGAGAAAGCACTCGAGAAGATGGCAGTAATTCAAGGTCCCCAGAATTATGAAACTACTTCTAAGATTTGACAAGAGTTAGAAGCCGAGATGCTGAAATTGGCAATTACGATGAGACTACTTGCTAGAACGATATTCGAACAAACACAAGGCATACTTCTTAGCAACACAGAAATAAGTTCAAGCGAGTACGAAGAAGACACTCCGATGAATTTTGAAAGAGACGTTAGAACCGGTGCTGGAATCGAGTGAAGTTGAAGATGAGATCGAGCCAGAAAAAGCCGACCAACCAGCAGAGGCTACTGTAGATCTTGGTCCAGCAGAGCCGAGTTTTCTAGAAGCCCTTGAGAATATTTTCATTCGAATGGAGGAGGAAGAATCAAACTCATCAGATTGCATCTTTCATCAAGAGCTTCCCGATCATATAATTCAAGCAATACGTCTGCCATCGAGATTGAGTGGTGCGAGAGCCTTTTGGACTGCGTAGTTCACCAAGAAACTATTGAGTATATGACTTAAAGTGAGGAACTCACAACTAGTAATATTGTGGAGAAGAGAAAGATGGAGCCAGAAACTTTCGATATGATTTTACGAGCTGTTATGAAGTCACCAGATCACTCGGAGGGCATATTCACAAAGAAATTCATCAAGACACCGTTGATCGTGGGTTCTGACATTATTTGGGATCCAAAAGTCGACTTTTGGAGAGAGTTTAAAGATTGCAATCACACGAAGTTATATCATTCCGAGATCAAACTTCTCTCCAAAAAGACGAAGTCGAGATGTTCAGTACTTCTACTGAACATACAGAATCATGGACCTTCAACACGAACATGAGTCGAGCTAACGACTATAAAATAGCGCTTCTTGGGAGGCAACCCAAGTATTATTTACTCATTATTATTTATTTCATATTTCATTCCTACTTTTTATTACGTCTTACTTTAAATATTTGTCGTCTTTAATTCGTTATCACGCTGCCGTTTAGTCATGTTATCTCACAGGATCGTAGCCAGTTTGGGGGTGGTCCGTTCGTAAAGGTAGCTCATTACTGTGGAGCAACCAAGTCTTCTCACGTCCCACCCTACATCGATCGACGCATTATTCAGGGCAATGTCACTTAAACTCTTTCTTTACTTTCAGTTTTTACACATTGAGGACAATGTGCTAATCAGTTTGAGGGTGGGATGACACATGCTAGACTTCATATGCTTATATACCTAGGTATCGATGTATTTGAATTTATGAGTGGTTTATACTGATTAATGTTTTGATTTGAACCTCACGTGTGAAATCTCCTGTCAGTGATGAAAATTTTTAAATTTTTGCTTGTGTTGTGATAAGATTCGATGAAGTGAATATAAAAGTCTTGCATGTTTCGTGTTTTGATAATATTAGGATTATCTGGCTACATAGACAGCTATAGAAAAGTAATGCGTATCATGAGGCATAAATCCAGCTATATATATGAGTTTGAGCCGATACATAATTTCTTGAGCAACTCGTTACATGCTCAATGTGTTTTTCATGAGTGTCACGCATGGATTGAATATTTTCGAACTTACTTTGTTATGCATGTCGAGGTTACTTTGTGGATTTTTTGTGTGCGAAAATGAGAAGGGCACCTAAGGATTGAGTCACTGGCAAAAACATCCATGTACCTTACTTGTTTACCACTTAGCAAACCACTTTGAGCCTTATTTGACTAATTTATTGATGTGGAGCATAGATATTAAGCCATGTAGCCCCAAATTTAGCTTATACAACATGTTACTTCACGGATCGCTTGGTTGGAGATGAGTGAGACAATGTTACGTCGGTGCAAAAAAAAAATAGAAAAAGAAAGATAGGTTCCTAAGAACCCTTCCTGCGATAATCTCATTTCGGAAACGAAAAAGCAAGAGAAGAAGGGCTTAGTGAAAAATAAAAATTGACTAAGAACCCTTCTCGTGATATCTCTCATTCCGGAAACGGAGAATCAAGAGAAGAAGGGCTTAGTCGGAGAAAAAAATTGAATAAGCAGCGACTTGAGCAAGACGAGAATGATAATAAAAGCGATTCAGTGATTAACGTGTTTGATAATTTCAGGTCACTTATCCTATATGACATACCTTTTTGACCCGAGCCCTACTAAAACCGTTGATAAAAGACCCTTCGATTCGTGCACTAATTTTAATAAGTAATTGTGATGTGATATATTTGCAAGCCTAGAGTAATATCGTTTATGTTGTGAATTAAGCGCTTTCATACACATCCCATACACACTTTGAGCGACTTGAGCGACCGAGTGAGAGTTGTTGAGTGATACGTGTTAAAATTCAAGAATATCTTTTATGCAATGGTATGATTGCAAACTGTCACTTCATGTTTCATGCTTGGTTGAATCATTCATTAGTTGATGACGATCTCGGCCGACTACGCTTTTACATTTTTTGAGATAAACCAGGAGCATTCATTTTGTGATGTTTCAAACTCCTAACTTAATTCAGTTCTATTCCGCTTTTACGATTGAGGATGATCGAAACTAGTTTGGGGGTTGTTGATAAGTTAGGATTTTGAATGATTTTTATATAAGTAAACTTGTTATGTTCGATCGTTATATATCCAAATAACCTTGAAATACCTATGTTTATGCCATTTTTCGTATTTTGAAGGTATCTTGATAAAAGGAGCCGAAAAAGAGAAGTTTTGGATGAAGAATACGGAGTCGGTCGAAATCCACGGCCACAAGCATAAAGCTCCACGGTTGTGGATCTTTCTCTGCAGCTGTTGGTGGATTTTTATTGTTATCCACGGCCGTGGGATGAGCATCATTTGGCCGTGGATTTTACTTAGAGCTGCTGCCCAATAATTACACGTTTCGACGGCCGTGGGATGCGCATCATGTGGCCGTGGGAGCTCACTGCCGATTTTTAGTCCAATCCCACGGTCGTGAGAGCTATTTTCAAGAGACTGTGGGAAACTTAAAACAAGGACCAGAATATTATCCTGACAGAGCCACGACCGTGAGACCCAATGATGAGGATGTGGGACGAGCGAATATTCGTCAAATTAGGCCAAATCGTGTTCCGAAAAAGGCAATTCGAGATATTTTGAATCCTGCATTTATAAGGGACGAAAAATACACTTGAATAGGGGGGATCGGAGGGATCAGAGACCACTTAGAAAAGAGAAAAAACCTAGACTGAATTCTCACGACGAAAACCCTCACTCGAAGGCCAACATAGAGAACACCCACCATCTAAGACCAATCTCATAGACTTTTGACGGCCAAAAAGAGAGCTAAGGACTGCGAGCACGATTTCGAGGATCTACCAAGGCGTTCTTCCACCGGTAACACGACGGGACACTCCGAGGAGACGCATTACGACTCGAACACCGTGAGGGACGAATTTTCTATCTTAGTCTAAGCATTTTCAATGATGTTTTCGTTAGAGTCGTCGTTGTTTTCGTTTAAAACTATGCAATCTCATATGTGATTGAGGTCATGTCGGACCGAATTATGACTACGTGTTAATGCTATTTTGATTCTATTTTATCGTATGAATTGAGTTACGTGTTTTATGTTGGAGTTTAATGCTTGCGTGTAATTGGCCACCATATGCATGATCTTTTATCGGTTTATGAGACGGACAAAGTGATAAGACTGGTTAGAAAAATAAACATCGAACACCACTACGTAAAACCGACCAGACCTGGAATTCGGTTTCGTATGTATGGTTTCCGAGATTTAGGCGCCGAAAGCGTTTAAACTCGGGAAATTTCATAGAGATTGAATGCATGCGTAGAAACTACAATTTCTATAGACATATAGAAATTGGTTCTCTACCGCATAGGATCGCTATTGCGGGACAAATGAGTAGCGATTATTTTAGAAAATTCTACCTTAACTGAGATTCGTATTGATTAGATAGAATAGATTGCATGAAAACGTATGAATAATTTGTGCCGAGCATGTGCCTTGATCGCATTGTCTTTAACTGTTTTCAAACTCGTATATTTCACTTGCTAGTTTACTTATTTGCGTTTCTATTTACTTGCCTTTAATCAACTCCTAAAGAAAAAAAATTATAAAATCATCCTTTGATCCAACTTAGAGTTAGGAATAATATCTTAGAATTAGTCGAGCTATCTTCGTGGATCGATACTCGGACTTACGTCCGTTTTATACTACTTGCACAACACAGTACACTTGTTTGTATTCGAGCGTGTCACGTTCATGTTTTCTAGAAGAGTATTTCTTACTCTTAGATTCTTTACGAGTTTGACTCGAAGAAGGGTTTTCCATGTGAAATTGGCCACATAACTGTCCTAATTGTGTTTTTTCCTCTAACGAATGTCTTTTGACTTGTTTATTTAACTTTATTTCATTACATAAAGTTAAACCTTCATGTATACATGTGCCTATAAGCTTACCATATGTAAGGAGTTATAATCAATACTTGATTCTCCTTTCCTAAGGTAATTCTTAACTCTTTCTGGGAAGAGGGAGGGGCAATCCATCTATGAATTTAGATTTCCAGTGAGTCATATTTGACTCAGGATGTTCCATGACTCTACTTGAAAAGGTATCCTTATACCATCTAAAGGAAGTGAGTGTCTTACACCTAAAATTTTGTAATAATGTTCTAATATTTTCACTATTGTCGGACCACCTACCAGTGAAATGTTCAATGATGTTAACACTTAGAGTGTAAACAACATTATCAACTTGTTGACCATTTTCTTCTTTTACTGTGTTAAGGATTTGATCCTTCTCAAGTTGAGATAAATAATTATCCTACCAGCCTTTTAGTTGGCCTGTAAACCCTGCTATTGTCATTTTAGAACCTGCTTTATCATTATTACCATTAGCTTTACAAATAGTACTATACATAAGCATTCTATGCATCATATTATAAATTTGTCTCTCAGTATAACCGTCTAAATTCCATTCATAAATATGTCTTCCACTGTATGAGTTATTAAGCAAAATATCTTGTTCTTCGAACAATATATCTTGAGGGGTAGGCCTAAGGTAATAATATTTACTCTGGATCAGCCTATCTGCATAAGTTTATTAATCTCCTCATTTATAATTTTTGGATAATTAATAGAATTTTCTAAATTATCTTCAAACTCTTCACTTAAAGTGTTGAGTTTAAAGTTTTCATTAAGCAATTTTTCTATATTAGATATAGCTTTTAAAAGATAACAGATTATAAATGGTAGGCTACTTAAGAGAATTTTATATCTCTATTATCATCATAGCCTTAATGGAAGGCTAAATTGTTTGTTAAATTACACTATGCTCACTTAATACCTAAAACCATGGATTTGTTATATATAACTAAAAAATTAAAAACATGATCAAAAGAACCAAATTTTGAATAAAGGTTATGACAAAATTAATTAAAGATGGCTTATCGGCTCTTAGTGTTGCCCGTGTTTGCCAAAGGAAGCGTTTTTGGGCGTCTGGCTGTTACCGATTGGATTAATCTTTTGAGAATTTTATTGTGCAAAATATCCTTGTATTCGCTTTGTTTGGTTTAATTGATCTAAAAAAATTTATGTTTTAGTATATATGTGCTTCATTTCTTATGTGTTTTTAATTTTTTTGTTTTTATTTATGTTTTAGTTTGATATTGATTTTTTTCTCTCTTTATATATATATGAGAGAGATTTTACTTTGGTACCCCTCCACCGTGAGCACCATATAATTTCGCCTCGAGGGTAGGTGGGCACCGTATCAATATATATTATCAATTAACCGCTTTCTGATTTTACTCTGTTGTTGGTAGTTACTGTTCTTAACCGCATACCAATCTAATTATGTCTATTTAATATCTATTAAAAGTAGGCCTTTTTAACAAAATAAATCGAAAAAAAACATTAATTTTCAAAATAGGACGTTTTTTGCACCTATTACTAAAATAGAGCCATTTGCGGGCATTACCCGCGACGTCGCGGCCATTCGCGGCCTAATGGCCGCGACGTCGCACCCATTAGTCGCGATGTTATATTTTCGCGAAAATGTGGGCCATGGTACGGGGCTGTTGTACTGGGCCAATAATTTTATGGCCCAGTACGGAGCGTCGCGCTTAATAGACGCGACGTCGGGAAAATATAGATCTCAGATCTATTTCCCCGACCCTCACTCGCTCCCTCACTCTCTCTCTCTAAAACCTAACCCTAACCCTCTCCGCCGCCTCCGTCCGCCGCTCCGCCGCCTTGTTCATCCCCCGCAGCCCGACCGCCCGTCTGGCCCCCTCCCGCCCGACAGCGGTGTGATCCCACGTAAGACGCAGGAGCAGTGGCTCGAATATTGCGAGGAGTTGACTGGGTACAGACCTCCCGAAGGAGCGTACCACGGGACCAAGTTGTCTCTCCGCAAGTTTGCGGTCTGGTTAGAAGAAAATCCAGTCGACGACATGACCGACGATCTAATTGTCGATCAACATGCGCGCGCCTACGCATTGCTGCTGTTCGGGTCGGTGATGTTTCCCGACTCCAGTGGAAGTCACACGTCGATGACCTACCTTACGCTGCTCGAGGACATCGACGAAGTCCATCATTACAGCTGGGGCAGCGCCGTGTTAGCATTCCTCTACAGAGAGCTCTGCACATCATGTCAGTCGAGGAAGATGAACATAGGTGGAGCTTTGCGGTTGCTGCAGGTACGAAAGATAGTTTAATGAAACAACTTATAAAGCGTAAACGATACTTATGTATATAAATAATTAAAATATAGGTTTGGGCATGGATGCGTATATTACAAGTCCAGCCCATTATCGTCCACCCTCGAGTGGTAATGCAGCCTAGTGTAGTCGATGGCATTCAGTTACCCATTCCACCGCATGCGGCGAGGTAATTGCTCTCCTAATTATTCGAACTTTCAATTAAAAATATTTCAGCCTAATGAATATTTATTCATTTAGATGGAATGCATTGTTTGACCATACGACCTCCGCAAATTCAAATTTGCGTGCGATACGGGAGTCCATCGATAGTATGTCGATGGAGCAATTTGTATGGACCCCGTACAACTATCACGCACCGGAGATTTTGGCGCTACCCCCGGAATGCCGTCCTCAATCCTCTCGGTCGTCGTGCCCGCTGATATGTTAAAACATCGTCGAGTGGCACTATCCAGATCGCGTGATGCGACAGTTTGGATTGATTCAGTCGGTGCCACAACCACCGGCATATCTTACTGTAGATCTCCACCGTTTTAGCACTCGGAATGTCCCCGGAAAAGATTGGAGATCGCAGCACGAACTACACGAGGCGTATTGGAGTCAAAGGCACTTGAGGGTTGTCAATGGACTGGAGATAGGATCCGGACCGCAGTGCACCAGTGACTATTACGACTGGTACCGGTCCGTGACCCGTCGATATATTTCTCCGTCGTCTATTCACATGTCACGAGGCTTTCAGATGGGAGATGGAGCATTCATCGACGTGATGGTTAGTTTATATATTAATTTTATTTATTATATTTAATTTCGATTTATTCGCGGCAAAATAATATTTGAATATGCTAAATAACAGGCACATCATCTCGATGACGTGGAGTCAAGACTACGTCGTCGTGAAGTGGACGGAGGATTAGACGTTGTACATCGTATGCAGCATTTAATCATCAATAGGCGTCAGCGACGTGATACCCAGTTCACCGACATTCCTCCTACGCAAGATCGTGGGGCATCATCCTCGCATCATGTCACTCAAGGTGCTGGGCCGTCGTCATCGCGTATTCCGACGAATTTATACGGCGATGGTGGATATGGGACGTCGATGCCATCGGGGTACACTACGCCGATGCAGTACACTTACGAGGACGACGACGACGACGACACGCCACCTTACCGTTCATCTTCCCATCAGACTCCAGTTCCACGTCAGCAACATCGTCGTCCATCCGAGCGTGAGGCCCCAGTTGACCGTCGTCATCTGCGTAGAGAGCAGCGTCCTCGAAGATGCGGTACCGGAGGGCATTATATGCTATAGTTTTTATTGTATTTATTCAGACAATGTTTTTTTGTTATATGTTATTACGACTTACGTTTTTATTTTCGCGATGTTATTATCTTATTATGCGTATCTTTATGGTGGATATTTATAAAATACGAGTTATATAATTAGTAGAGCCGTCAAAAAGGCCCGAAGCCCGCGGGCCGCCCTGCCCAGGCCCGTCAAATGGATTTTTTTAGGTTGTCGGGGAGTGGGCCTAAGCGGGCCGCGGGAAATAGCGGGGCGGGCTAGCCCGCGGGCTACCCGTCTATTTTTTTAAAAATAAATATAATATATTTTTATTAATAAATTTAATATATATGTATTAAATTATGTAAATGTACTAAAAGTATTAAATTTAATATAATATATGTACTAAAAGTACTTAAAAATTAAAATAGATCAACGTTAATATATTTTTTAAAAATAAATATAATATATTTTTATTAATAAATATAATATATATGTATTAAATTATGTAAATGTACTAAAAATATTAAATTAAATATAATATGTACTAAAAGTACTTAAAAATTAAAATAGATCAACGTTAATATATTTTTTAAAAAATAAATAGAATATATTTTTATTAATAAATATAATATATATGTATTAAATTATGTAAATGTACTAAAAATATTAAATTAAATATAATATATGTACTAAAAGTACTTAAAAATTAAAATAGATCAACGTTAATATTTTTTTAAAAAATAAATATAATATTTTTATTAATAAATATAATATATATGTATTAAATTATGTAAATGTACTAAAAATATTAAATTAAATATAATATATGTACTAAAAGTACTTAAAAATTAAAATAGATCAACGTTAATATATTTTAAAAAAAATATATAATATATTTTTATTAATAAATATAATATATATGTATTAAATTATGTAAATGTACTAAAAATATTAAATTAAATATAATATATGTACTAAAAGTACTTAAAAATTAAAATAGATCAACGTTAATATATTTTTAAAAATAGAACAACTTTTATCATCCGCGTGCAGCTTTAATCAACGCTACCTGCAACTTCAACAACTTTTATCATCCGCGTGCAGCTTTAATCAACGCTACATGCATTTTCAACAACTTTTATCATCCGCGTGCAGCTTTAATCAACGCTACCTGCAACTTCAACAACTTTTATCATCCGCGTGCAGCTTTAATCAACGCTACCTGCAACTTCAGCAACTTTTATCATCCGCGTGCAGCTTTAATCAAAGCTATCTGTAATCTATCTTCAATCTAACTATACACAACAATATTGACATTAAAAAAAAATGATCCAGAACATCTATAAAAATCCCACAAATTAAGAAAATAACATACAACATTTGAGATACGATGCACCAGTTTGGTAGAGACCCGCGTCTTAATCGCTTCAATGGAAAAAAGATGAATGGGGGTCATCCGATATTCGGAAATTTAAAGGTTCTTGGTGATTACTTTTACGACGAACTGTGGACGTACGATATTGAAAGATGGTTCGTTGGAACATTTTCGGCAAAAGCATCTATGGGTGATATCACGAATGAGACATTGTCCGAATGTCTTCAATTCCTTGCGCAACTATACAATCAACGTTACGGAATTCATTTCACCGTACCTTTTCTAACGGAGAAACTTGGTCATTTGAAGCGTCGCTACCTTTTATGGACAAAACTACGCGCCGAAATGGGAGATTGGGGAGAGTATGACAGAGGATGGATTCATGCAGATACCGAGCAATGGCTTAAGTGGTTTAAGGTGGTTATTTTACTCAACGTTTTATTCGGATGTAATAAAATTTTTTAATTATGCAATTTGTCATATTCTTGCAGGAGGATCCTCTTTCAACAATTTATTTCTATGAGCCCGAACCACATGAATATTATCTGTATAAAATTTTCGGTAGCTATATCAACCCAGACATTGACGTGCTTGCAATTCCTAACAACGAATGTCCAATAGTTCATACTCAGGCGGAAGAATCATCCAAAAGACAGTCGGTAAAACATGTCAGCTCGAGTTCGAGAGTCAAAGACGATACGGGTGACGACGACTTCGTCGACACGCCACCGAAAGTAAACCGATACAATATGTCGAGTAAGATCGGCAACGCTGGCAAAAACCAAGGCGATGAAGACTTCGTCAACCCACCTCCGAAAGGAAAGAAAAAAGGTATGAATAGAAAGACGCACAACAAAGGCAAACATCATGCAATGTCGAGTTCCAGAGTTGAAGAAGATAATAGTGACGATGACTTCGTTGACCCGCCCCCGAAGGGTTGGAGAAAAACTTTTCCAAAGTGATTGTTTGTAACTTCAGTAACCTTTGTCATGCGTGTTTGCAACAAATATGAGGTAAATTCGGACGTAACTGAAAAATTGTAATAATTTACTTAAAGATTTAGTACAACATATGAATACTAAAACTATTTAAAGATTACAATAAATCAACGTTGAACACTGCCTCCGCCTCTTCAACCTTGTCTCCGCCTTGAACCACCACGATCCATTTCGTTCTGTATACGAGTTGTACGGATTCTCCCCGGCCCTCTTCGGGTACGCAGAGCGTCGTTATGTATAAGAGAGAATTCAGCAGGCTCCCAATAACATTCGTCATGTAGAGGATGAAAAAACCCCTCGTATGTTTTACGGTACGCTTGTTTGTTATAGAAATGAGCAATATGATGCATGCTATGAACTCCCCACATACGGCAAGCTGCTTGGGCATGAGAACATGGGATGAAATACGTGTCCCATTTTCCGCACGTGCACGTCTTTCCTAAGATGTTTACCACATGCTTCCTTTGATTCACGGCCGAAGTATAAACTTCAGCTGTTTGCAAACGTGGGTCAAAATTAAATGCGACGTGACTCCAAGAACGACTTGTCCAGTTGTTGAACTTATTCCACGCATACGGAGACCAATCGCTTTCGGTGTTAGCCATCGCTGCAAAGCACTCCGTAAATCGATTGCGAAAATATTCAACGCATCGATGAAAGCTAAAGTCCACTATTGCTTTCGGAGGCAAACACCTCGCCCCTTTGAAAACTCCGTTAAGGGCCTCGGAGATATTAGTGGTCATCACCCCGCATCGGAATCCACCATCGTAAGCCAAACGTCCACTGCTCTTTGTCAATCTTATCTAACCACTTCCAGGCCGGTTCATTGAGAACTTTAATGTGTTCCATAATGCGATTGAACTTCTCCAACGTGTGGGCCATTCCAGCTCTATGGCATAACTCTTTTAGGTCATTGTTCTTGAATTCAGTGTTGAAGTTTGATACGACATGACGTAGACAAAACCGGTGTACACCATTCGGCGGCCTAAACACTGATAATTCGCTTCGCCGCCAATATTCCTATAACAAATTACGATCAATCGATTAAAAGAGTGTCAAATTAATACAAGAATGTTTGTAGGAAAATAAAAGTACCTCGATGACGATCAGAAATGAGGCATACACCTTGTTCACCCAACACGTGGATGTTAAGTAAGTTTAGGAACCAACTCCAAGAGTGTCTGCTTTCCGTTGAAACAATGGCAAAAGCAAGGGGGAGAATATTTTGATTTGCATCGAGCCCAGATGCAATTAACATTTTATGCTCGTATTTGGAGTATAAGTGCGTACCGTCAACGCAAACAACTCTACGACAATGCTTAAACCCATCAATACAAGGTTTGAAAGCCCAGAAACCATACCCCAATTTCTTCACACCGGGTGCTTCAGTTGGAAGATTCAACCACTTGACGACCGTGTCGGGGTTGTAACGTTTCAGAGCTTTCATGAAGATAGGAAGTTGATGGACTGAAGTTTCCCATGTACCGTAAACATTTTCTTTCGCCCTTTTGAGGCCATGCCATGCTTGAGTGTATGAGATGTCGTACCCGGTATTGTCCTTCACCAGCTGCTTTACGTTCTTTGGTAGAAATTGAGGGTCTGTCTTCACTATTCCAATCAACATTCTCGCAATTGTGTTTCGCGAAATGTTGCGGTGTGTTCTCGCCAACTCGTTCATGTAGCATGTGTGTGGCCCCCCATATATCGTAATCTTCCAATAACATTTTTTCGATTTGAAGCATGCTTGTAACCTCCAGTGACAGTCATGGCTATGGTTGCATTTCACGCCCCATACGGTTTTGTTACTTTCTGAGACGTGAAACTCACGTCTAGCCACCCTGTAAGAATAATCGCCAACAGCATCTTGTAAGTGAGCTTTGGTACTAAATGTCATACCGACTCTGAACCTGGGATTGTCCCTACTGTAAAAATCACCGCCGCCCTCGTTGGCTTCTGGAGGCGCCATTTGATATGTTGAATAAAAAGGCACGGGTTGGTAAGGCGCACGAGCATCATCTGCCGCAATGGAATGTCATTCTCGGGACCATCATTATTTCCATCATCGTCGCTATCGTCGTTATCATCTGCGGGATCCGAAAAATCATCCAGTGCACCACCAACGTCATCAGCTTCAGAATCGCTAGCGTCACTATTTTGCAAGTCTTCGGGCACAAGCTCAGGTTGTGACACATTCGACATATTAGGAACATCACGACTGCTCGAAGGAATGTCTGTATGAGGATGGTGGAGTGAAAATTCACTCATTCCTTGAGTAACTGCCGTGAGATCATGGAACGAGTGGCTGGAGGTGATGTTGGTGAACACGTCCGGTGCCTCTTGAACGTTCTCGCTGGCCTCGACAAACACTTCAATTAAATTAAGTTCCGCATCATCATCCAAGAAGTACGATAGTTCCGCGTCGTTTGAAATTTGAAAGAGCCGCTGATAGAGTTGAGAATGCTGATAGTATTCATTCTTAACATGAACGGTTAAGGAGGAAAAATTGTTGTCGAGGCGAATAACCTCATATAGCATGCCCAGAAATTGAGCAAAGCTAGTGTCGCGACGAATTCGTCTAAGAGAAATGGGTGGGATGCTGTAACGGATGGAGTTTGATTCAGTAATGATTTCGCCACCGTAATAGATAGAGACTTGAATTTTGCGAGATGTCATAATTTGAGGAGAAATTTAAATACTTCAAGTTGTTTTTTAATATATCCATGTATACGAAATTATAGTACTTTATATAGGGAAAATCGTCGCATTTAATGGACGCGACGTCGCATCTATTGGACGCGACGATTCTTCTGCAAAACTCGTGAATGTTACGTCCACATCAGTTCTGCACAAAGAAAAAGAAAATTACAAACAACGAGTGATCGATTTGTCACATCATCGCGCCCAATGGACGCGTCGTCGCATCCATTAAACGCGACGACAGGCCCAGATAAGTTATCGGCCCGTTTAAGGGCCCGTTTAAACGCTTAAACGGGCCGTAACGAACGTCGCGTGTAATGGGTGCGACGTCGCGGCCATTAGGCGCGACGTCGCGGGTAATGCCCGCAATTGGCTCTATTTTAGTAATAGGTGCATAAAACGCCCTATTTTGAAAATTAATCTTTTTTTTCGATTTATTTTGTTAAAAAGGCCATTAAAAGTAAGCCCAAATATAACAGATTGCTACTCTGATAACAACTCAACTCAGCCCATTCTTGGTAAGCCTTAACGTGCCCTTCCTTCTCTCTCCCACCACAATGGATCCGAGGAACCTCTACATCCCCATCGCCGATTAACAGCATACGCAATTACAATTAGCTTGTGCCCTTCAAATGTGAGCCTTGCGCGTACGAGGAAGTTGCCCGAATTTACTGTGCGGGCGAGTTTTATGCCGTGATTGATGGCGGAGCTCATCCGCCTCGTGCCACAGTAATGGCGAGTAGGCGGCTGAAATCGCTCGCATACATAGCAGCGCTGCCAAAATCTCCTTTCCTTCCGTTTTCAACGTGTGGAGTCGATACAAATCCCGTCGTCAATCGCAGCCATGGGGCGGCGAAATCCGAGAACGAATGGGAGAGATTGCTCAAGCCCTTCGATTTCGAGCAGCTCCGCGAGTCCCTCAACAGAGTCAATCCCCATCAGCTCAACAAATTGCTCCGGCTCCCGCTCGATTTGCCCACGTCGCTGGAGCTATTCCGCTCCGCCGGAGCACAAAGCGCCTACCGCCACACCTTCGGCGTTTACTACTCGCTCATCGACAAAGCCGGCGCCTCCAAGGACTTCAAGCTAATCGACACCCTTCTGCTGCAGATGAAAGAGGATAACATCCCTCTGAAAGAGTGCATCTTCATCATGATCATGAGGCACTACGGTAGGGCAAATTTGCCCGGGCAAGCCACGAGGCTCCTCTTCGACATGAAGAACACCTTCTCTTGCGAGCCCACATTCAAATCTTACAACGTGGTCCTCGACGTTCTTCTGCAGGGCAATTGCTCGAGAGTTGCCCCCAACGTTATCTACGAGATGCTGAGCAAGAAAATACCTCCAACGGTCTTCACCTTCGGCAGAGTCATCAAAGCCCTTTGTATGTCCAATGAAATCGACTCCGCTTGCTCCCTCCTCAGGGGCATGACTAAGCACGGCTGCGTCCCCAATTCAGTAATTTACCAAACTCTGATTCACTCTCTCTGCGGTGCTCGTAGAGTCAACGATGGGCTCAAGCTCTTGGAGGAGATGTTCCTCATGGGGTGTGAACCGGATGTGAACACGTTCAACGATGTGATAATCGGGCTCTGCGATTCCCACCGAGCCCGCGAATCCGCTAGGCTCGTAGATCGAATGCTCGCACGCGGATTCGAGCCCGATTCGATAACCTACGGAGTTTTGATGCGGGCGCTGTGCGAAACGGGTCGGGTCGACGAGGCGAGGGCCCTGTTGAAGAAAGTCCCGAGCCCCAACCTTGTCCTCTTCAATACTCTGATTAAGGGCTACGTGGCTCACGGTAGGTTCGAAGAGGCAAAGGCGCTGGTGGAGAAAGGCGGTGGTGCCTTTAAGCCCGACGTATACACTCAGAACATCCTCATTCACGGGCTCTGCAAGCAGGGCTTGTTAGCCTCCGCCCGCGAGCTGCTCGACGAATCACCTCATCCCCCGAACGTCATTACCTACACGATGCTGATCGATGCATTGTGCAAGAAAGGACGGTTGAAAGAAGCTGAGGATGTAATAAACGAGATGTCCCTCAAGGGCCTCTCCCTCAACGCGGTGGGCTACAACTGCGTGATATCCGCCCTTTGCAGAGACGGGCGGGCCCACGAGGCGGTGGAGCTTTCTAAGCAGATGCAAGAAAAAGGATGCAAAAGGGATGTTTTCACCTTCAATTCTCTGATACACGGGCTCGCTCGAACGGGCGAGATCAAAGAAGCCGTTGCCTTGTACAAAGACATGTTCCTCCACGGTGTGATTGCGAATACCGTGACTTATAATACTCTGATCCACGCGTTCTTGAAGATGAATGCTACACATGAGGCATTCAAAATCGTTGAGGACATGCTCTTCAGAGGCTG
Organism: Linderniella brevidens; assembly: GCA_004919715.1. Classification (NCBI taxonomy): domain Eukaryota; kingdom Viridiplantae; phylum Streptophyta; class Magnoliopsida; order Lamiales; family Linderniaceae; genus Linderniella; species Linderniella brevidens. The sequence continues at coordinate 12,007,527 of SWDC01000146.1, forward strand.
CAGCCTCGATGATTTCACCTACACCGGGCTCCTCAAGGCCCTGTGCGAGGAGGGCTCGGTGGATAAGGCTCGGGCCCTGTTGGACGAAATGGCTGCAAAGGGGCTGAGCCCGAATAACTTTTGTTGCAACTTGGTGATCGGTGGGTTGTGTAGGTGCGGTAGGGTGCGTGATGCGGTTGAGTTTCTGGGGGAGATGGTGTGTAGGGGGCTGAAGCCTGATGTGGTGGCTTATAACAGCGTGATGAGTGGTCTTTGTAAGAAGAGGCGGATCGGAGAAGCTCGTAGTGTGTTCGAGAGGATGAAGAGCGAAGGGGTGGCTCCTAACGTTGTGTCTTATAATGTTTTGATTGGTTATTATTGTAGGAATGATTTGTACGATGAGGCGTGTCTGCTTTTGGAACGAGCCGTGGCGAGTGGGATTACGCCGGATGAAGTGACTTGGCATGTTTTGGTAGGTAATTTGATGAAGAGGATGATGGGGAGGAGGGATTTAATAATGGAGATTTAGTCTTTACATTTTATTTTTTTTGTAATTTTAATTAAATGTAAATGTAGCATATCTAATTTCATATGTAAACTCCGTCCAAACTTGACGTTCACGTCGGGTCATTTCCCGGTAGACTTCTTGAGAATGTGCGTCAAGTATAATAATAATGTGTGTTTTGTCGACGTTCCTCAGGATTTTCGAGAGGGAGCTTTTCGGGAATTTCCAACGTGTGTTGTTTACATTTATTATTTTCAAGCATTGTGCTTTCTCCCTCAGGAAGGACTCATCTAGAAAATTCCTCGGGAGGCATGTTTTTCCCCATGAAAGCACACATCGTCGTTTTGATTGTCTGCTGATTAGTTTGTCGGATATTTTAGTGTAACAAAATCGGAATCTAACGATTATTGTTATTATTATATGTATTATTATTATTATTAGTATTATTATTATTATTATATTATTATTTTTTAATATTATTTTATTATTATTATTGTTACCCCTCGGGTTTTTGAGTAACAGAAAACAAACACCCCGCGAGATTCGAACAACCGATAAAGCCGCGCCACCTAAAGAAGCCTCTATTCAGATCACAGAAAAGAGGCCCGAGAGGAACCGCTCGGGAAAACTCGGAAAGAAGAGCTCAAAAGAGAAAGAAAGAAGAACGGGCAGGCGACTCGGCGGATGTCACTCGGGTGATTTCCCGAGCACCTTTAGAAGAAGAGGGAAACCACTTACCAAGGCCGAGGAAACCACTTACCGAGGCCGAGGGAGTTACGGTTACGGGAGATCAGGGTTTTTATCATGCAAACGTGGATATGCCAACTGGGGGAAGACGTGCCCGACGTGTTGATCAGGGACGTGTCCCACGTACTGCTCATGAATGTGGTGGTATAAATAGAAATGACCCTCAAACTAGCACATGTATCTCCTTCTCGATTCTTTCTCCGTTACGCACTAATTAAAAAACCATCTCCACGAAGAGAAACTGACTTGAGCATCGGAGTGGCTTCGCCAAAACGGCGTCCACCCTTAGTTATTCTTATCTCGTTTTTCTTAGGACTGCGGGAGAGGAGGACGGATCTTCCAATTCATCCCGGTGGCTAGCAAATCTATCACCCTTTCTAGTTATTCTCCCGGCGGAGAACCGCAAATACTCCGGAGAGGCCATTTCTGAACGCATCAAATTGGCGCCGTCTCCCTTTCCTCGGGGTTGTCGATCATTACGGGTTAAGGGACGCTTGATGCTCGGGAACTCTTCCGAGAGACACGAGGCTCGGCAGGATACCCGAAGTCGGGATCGCATGAGGTAAGGGCCTTCTCGGCATCAAGGAACTCAAAGGGGAAGTCCGCCTGGCTGAAGTCGGCCGCCCTGAGCTGCGCCACACATCCCCAGAAGCCGTAACCGAAAAGGGTGATCATTTGGGCCCCATAAGCCTCGTTCGGAGTATAGTCCTGGGCAAGCTTCTCCCGTAGCTCACGATGGAGCTTCTCTTCCCGAGCACGAGCGGCCTCCTCCTTGGCACGGGTAGACTTCTCTTGGTTCAGTTTGCCCTGAATCTCCCTTACTTGCTTTCGCAAGTCCTCTTCCCGGCCCCTGGCTTGAGTGCCCTCCTGCACCAACTCCTCAATGCGCTGCCCCAAATCCGCCTCTGTTTTCCTAGCATCCTCATGGATCGAGTGGTACTCCACCAATCGATCCAAGGCTTCCGAGTGGTAAATCATCCCCAATCCCGAAAAGGAGAATCAGAGACATAAGAGATGAGAATTAAAAAGCGAGGCATGGAAAGAAGAATAAAAGAATTTACCTGCCCCGCGTTAAGAGCGTAAGCGCTTCAGAACTCCTTGGGGGTCATTTTCTGAACGTGCCCCCGATTGGGCTCGTTCAGAAAATCCCTCAGGAACCCAATACAATCCCGGGCTCGGGGGCTGCTAAAAAAAGCCGGTTGCTCGGGAGGGAAGTCCTCGGAGGGGGGATTACTTGCAGCAGCAGCGCTCGGAACATGAGGGGTCACTTTCGCCTTCTTAGAAGAAGGACCCTCAATGGCCGATGCTTTCTTCTTTTGGGGTGGTCGGCGAAGTCCCGAGGAGGTGATAGGGTTCTTATCCTTTTCTTTGCCCCTCGAAGGGGGGGCCAGGAGAAGCGGGAGAATCAGGGGTAGGGGGAGCCCCGCTCTTTTTCTTCTGAAGGCCGATGATGGCTACTAGGTTCATCCTTGACTCTGAAAGGAATATAACGATTAAGAAAAAAAAGGAAGTCATTCAAAAGACAGAAATAATCACAAAAGGCAAAAGTACCTATGCTCCCTAGCAGGGGCACCTCCTTTGGACTGAAACCGTAGTAGCAGAGGAGGTCTTCTTTGGTAAGCTCGGGAGCACGGAAACTTTTACCCTCCACGGCAGCTCTGAATTTCTCTACCATCTCGAGAAATTCGGAGCTGGGAGGGTGATTAGCAGAAGCAGAGTCGGGTCAGTCGGAGATCATGTCGTTTTCCGAGCTCTGAGGGGGAAAACGAACAAAGAAGAACTTGTTCATCCACCCCTTATGAGAGGTAGGGTTGCCAACAATGAACTCCTCGGCAAAGGTAGAAGAGAAGAAGAATTTGCCCGGCTCCTTCGGATTGATTTTTAGGAAGGAGGCTATTAATAGCGAGGATAAAGGAAACCCGTAAAAAATTAAGAAGGATAGCCAAAGATAAAAGGAGGCTGAAGGAGTTGGGAGCTAACTGAGAAGGGGAAATCTGGAAGTAATTACATACATCCAAAATAAAAGGAGGAATAGGGAATCTGAGTCCCATATCCACTTGCCCGAGGAAGAACGTATGGAATCCCTCAGGAGGGCCACTCGCCACTTCCAAGATTTGAGGGATTCGAATCTCGTACGCTTCGGACATCCCGGACTTCTCTTTAAGAGCCGGGACGAAGGCGTCTGAGAGAGAAGAAACCATGGTCTCATGCCAGGGTAATTCATGCATCTCTCGATACGCCTCGAGGGTAAGGACCCATTCCCGATGGGCTTTTGAAAAAGCCGCTCGTTGAAATCCTCCCAAAGAGGAGGGATATGGGAATTAAACCCAGAAAAATTGGAAGGAGCCTTTTTCTTCCGGCAAGGTCTTCGCGGACGGAGCGGCACGGCGGAGGGTGAGTTGTGAGAGGCAGAGTCGTCGTCTTCTGGCTGCGCGCCGCCGACGGAATGAGATTCGGGGACCTCGACCCCTCTTTCAGATGCGGAAGAAGAAACCATTGATAAACTATGAAAGAGGGAAATGAGCTTACGATTATGAATCCGCGAAATAAACCCATAAGAGAGAAAGGTCCGGCAGCATTTTGGTAAGTGATAAGTGTGAGTGGGTGTTGAGGAAGAAAGGCGAGGGTATTTATAGACGAAGGCGATAGAAAGGATAGGAAGCGACGTTTCATGATGGAAACGTAAACAGCCGAGTATATAGGGTACAGTCGTGTCAGTAATGGGCGTGGAACTCAAAGATACGAGCGCCAAAAATCCCACCATAGGAAGAGGACACGTGCGGGAAGAGAACGTGGCCACGATAAACGTGATCTCGCAAAGATCGTGGTTTCTATGCCTTAGGAAAAATATGGCGCCACTTAGGGAAGAAGTTAACGCCGAGGAAAAGACGCTCGGGCAACTGCATTTTCGGCGAAAACAGAGTTCTAGAAACTACGAAAGCATCACAGGAAAAAGGATAGCGTCGAGGGAGAGACGCTCAGATAACTGCGTTCAAAAACTCGCTCCACTCTTTTTAAACTAGTTGAGGGGGAGACAACTGTTACCCCTCGGGTTTTTGAGTAACAGAAAACAAACACCCCGTGAGATTCGAACAACCGATAAAGCCGCGTTACCTAAAGAAGCTTCTATTCAGATCACAGAATAGAGGCCCGAGAGGAACCCCCTCGGGAAAACTCGGAAAGAAGAGCTCAAAAGAGAAAGAAAGAAGAACGGGCGTGCGACTCGGCGGATGTCGCTCGGGTGATTTCCCGAGCACCTTTAGAAGAAGAGGGAAACCACTTACCGAGGCCGAGGAAATCACTTACCGAGGCCGAGGAAACCACTTACCGAGGCCGAGGGAGTTACGGTTACGGGAGATCAGGGTTTTTATCGTGCGAACGTAGATATGCCAACTGGGGGAAGACGTGCCCGACGTGTTGATCAGGGACGTGTCCCACGTACTGCTCATGAATGTGGTGGTATAAATAGAAAGGACCCTCAAACTAGCACATGTATCTCCTTCTTGATTCTTTCTCCGTTACGCGCTAATTAAAAAACCATCTCTACGAAGAGGAACTGACTTGAGCGTCGGAGTGGCGTCGCCAAAACGGCGTCCACCCTTAGTTATTCTTATCTCTCGTGTTTCTTAGGACTGCGGGAGAGGAGGACGGATCTTCCAATTCATCCCGGTGGCTAGCAAATCTATCACCCTTTCTAGTTATTCTCCCGGCGGAGAACTTCAAATACTCCGGATGGGCCATTTCTGAACGCATCAATTATGATTATTATTATTATTATCATCATTATTATTATTTTATTATTATTATTATCATCATTATTTTATTAATATTATTATTATCATCATTATTATCATTATTATTATTATTATTATTATTATTATTATCACTGTTATTATTATCATCATTATTATTATCATCATTATTATTACTATTATCATTGTTATCAATTATCATTATTATTATTATTAGGGATAATTACACCAACACTCCGTGTGGTATTATTCAATTACACATACACTCCCTCTGACTATAGTAATTCCACTTACACCCCCTTGGGTTTAATCAAACCTTACACTAAGACCCTTTCATCCTATTTTGAACAACAATTTAATAATTCGGGCATCCAAATTTATCGATATTGACTATATTTCGTAAAATAAACATGTTTAACTATTATTATTATTATCGTAATTATTGTTATTATCATTATTATTATCATCATAATATTATTATTATTATCATTATTATTATCATTATCATTATCATTATTATTATCTTTATCATTATCATTATCATTATCATTATCATTATCATTATCATTATCATTATTCCCATTATCATTATTATCATTATCATTATTATCATTATCATTATTATTATTATTATTATTATTATTATTATTATTATTATTATTATCATTATTATCATTATTAATTATTATTATTTATTATTATTATTTCTTTCATTTATTTTAGGATCTATACTATATATAATTGGACATCAACGTAGGGGGGGTTAGTTTTTGAGTGAAAATCAAGGTGATCCCCACATCACCTCGTCATCACCGTGTTTGTTTAGCATAATGAGCAAGTTGGTGATATTCAAGTTTTTGGATCACTCCTAAAAAGCAAGGTGATCCTCTATCACCGTTATAGGGTGATATTTGTAATTTTTTATTGACAAAATTACCCTTATTTTAACATTCGTTCCACATATATTATTCATATTTTTAATTACATTAATATATTTAAATCTTAAAAAAATATTTAATGCTTAAAAAAATAAAAGATTATATGAAAAAATTATATATAATAATACTAAAAATTAATACTTGATAAAATATATGTTTAACACTTACAAAATAAAAAATTACATTGAAAAATTATATGAAATACTTAGACATAATGCTTAGAAAAATAATACTTAATATTGAAACATTAATCATTGTCACATAAAATATAAACTCAAAATGAATGTATTAACTCACTTTACCTGCATACTATATATATGGTTAAATATGATATTTTCACAATATCACCCAACACATCAGTGTGCCTAAACAAACACAATATCTCAATATCACTTTGATATGCAAAATGAAATATTACCCCATAACAAACACGATGATGACATATCACCTTGATCCACGATGATACTCACATGACCCGAGATGTTGGATTACCTCAAACAAACACCCCCTAAATGGCTAGGCACTCATCTGATTCACATAGCGTTCAGGTTGGTTTTAACTTCGATTGTCTATCTATGTCTGGATAAAAAGGAATCAGAAATGGTGGGAGAGACAGAAAAGACACCAGGGAGACTCGTGCATGAAGCATGGCATATCTTGTGCGTGTGGCTACATATCATTTACGTGAAGGGTCTTCGACTGATTGCTCTTAGAAGATTTTATCACCCGTGGGCTGTGGATGCGTCTTGACCTTTTCTCAAGTACATGTCTTGTAATCCTCTAATTAATACTACTGAACATTCCCGCAAAAACTAAAAAACTTCCATTCGGTATGTCATATATAATGAATTTTATCCTTTACCTTTTGATCTATTCTATCTTCACAATAATTCTTTTTATATAGTTATAATTAATTGTCAAATTGAAACATAATTTTGTTATAAAATGGTTATGATTTATAGGACTTTGTTATTATATAAAGTATAATATATATATATATATATGAGAACAAGTAATGAAAGGAAGCGTATAAATTGTTTATTTTTGTCTGTTCTCTCTAAACAATGAACAAAAAAGGCTATTTATAGGAAGAACTTGCACTATCATCATTAAATGGCATGGGCACACATGTCTATGGACATCCGTCATAAAATATTCATAATATTCCCCTTGGATGTCCATTAAGAGAATATGATCTGATGATATTGGTTGTCTCGTTAAAAACCTTATTAGGAAAAATAAGTGGGATAAAAACATAGTGAGAAAAAATAGTGCAATGCGTATTTCAACGTCTCCCCCTAATGCTAACATCACTTGAGATCTTTGAGCCTTTGAAGTCCAATTAAATATACGAATTTTTCGAATATCCTTGGAGGAAGTGCTTTAGTGAATAGATCAGCCAGGTTGTCACTTGAGCGGACTTGTTGTAGAAGAATTTGGGCGATATATGTTTAGTTCTATCGTCTTTGACGTACCCTTCCTTTAGTTGAGCGATACATGCAGCATGATCTTCGTATAAGATCGTCGAAAGTAACTTTTCGGATAATAGCCCACAAGTTTGTTGTATATGTTGAATTATCGACCGCAACCAAACGCATTCTCTGCTAGCTTCATGAATCACTAATATTTCAGCGTGATTAAACGAAGTGGCGGTTAAACTTTGTTTAACAAACCGCCATGAAATTGTTGTTCCGCCGTATGTAAATAAATAACTCATTTGCGATTGAGCATTATGTGGGTCGGATAGAAATTCAGCATATGCAAATCCAATTAAATTTGTCTTCGATTCAGCAGAATATAACAATCTCATATCGATTGTTCCTTGAAGGTAACGAAAAATTCATTTAATCCCGTTCCAATGTCTACGAGTCGGTGATGAACTATATCTCGCCAATAAATTTACAGCGAACACTATACCGGGTGGCGTATGACGCGTAAGATACATTAGAGCTCCCATAGCACTAAGATATGGTACTTCAGGACCAAGTATTTCTTCATAATTTTCTTGTGGTCTGAACGGATATTTATTAATGTTTAAAGATCGAACGATCATCGGAGTATCCAATGGATGAGCTTTATCCGTATAGAATCTTTTCAATACCATTTTCATATACGTCTCTTGATATACAACTATTTCGTTTTTCAAATACTCAATTTGCAGTCCAAGACAGAACTTCGTTTTTTCAAGATCTTTCATTTCGAACTCCTTTTTCAAACAATCAACAACATTTGATAACTCAACAGGAGTTCCAATTATGTTGATATAATCAACATAAATTGCAATAACGACAAACTCGTTTTCACGTCTTCTCATAAATATACAAGGACATGTTTCATCATTTTTGTATTCCTCTTTCATTAAATATTCACTGAGGCAGTTATATCATACACGCCCAGATTGCTATAATCCGTTAATCAATTTATTCAATTTAATTTAGTACCCATCACTAGGTCCTGAATTCACAGGCAACATAAATCACTCAGGAAGTTTCATATAAAAATGTCACTGTCAAGTGCACCATATAAATATGCAACGACAACATCCATAAGACGCATATCGAGTACGTACTGTCAGACTAAGTATAAAACGAAAAGTAGTTGCATCCACCATAGGAGAATACGTCTCTTCATAATCAATATCAGGTCGTTGCGAAAAAACTTGTGCAACAAGTCGCACTTTGTATCTCACAATTTCGCCCTTTTCAATTCTCTTTCGGATGAAAACTCATTTATATCCAACCGGTTTTACTGGTATGCAGACTACAGGTCCGAAAACTTTTCGTTTCTCAAGTGATTTTAATTTCTGTCTCGATTGCATCTTTTCATTTTGGTCAATCATTTCTTTGTCTGCATTCTTTTACAGACATCGGTTCATGATTCTCATTTTCATTCATCTCATTCATTTCATGTAGCGCTACATTAAGTGATAATTTATCGTCAACGTTGACTTTTTCTCGGTTCCATCTAATTCAGTTTTGGACATAACTTATTGAGAGCTCTTCATTGTCATTATTTTCTGAACGTTCAGGTACCTGAGTTTTATTCTAATAATCGTTATGCCAATCGAATCTTTTCTAGTCGATAAATCATCAGTTGGTCCATTCTTATTATTTGCTCCTTTTTTTTCTGAGGATTTTTATCTTTGGAACCCGAGGGCCTACCATGCTTTAGCTGTGGCTTAGGCTCAACACTTTGTTCTGCAGGAACATCTATTTTGCAGGAGCATTAATAGCTGGTATATGTGAATTAGTCACTCTTTTAAGGTCAGTAAAGTTGTTTGGCAATTGATTAGCTAAACTTTGTAAATGAATTATCTTTTGAACTTCTAGTTCGCATTCTTTCATTCGTGGATCATAATGATTTAGCGATAATTCATTCCAACTAATATTTCTCTCCAGCTGTTTCTTTTCTTCCCCTAATATCGGAAAATTGGATTCATCAAAATGACAGTAGACAAATCTAGCCGTAAATAAATCTCATGTTAGAGGTTCTAAATATTTTATTATCGATGGAGATTCATATCCGACATATATTCTCAACCTCTTTTGAGGTCCCATCTTAGTGCGTTGTGGTGGAGCAATTGGAACATATACTGCACATCCGGAAATCCCTTAATGGGAAATATTTGGTTCCTGATCATGAACCATTTGTATCGGGGAGATATCATAATAACGTGTTGGCCTGATGCGGGTCAGTTCGCTGCATGCAATATAACATGTCCCCAACAAGATGATGGGAGTTTCGATTTCATTAATAATGGTCTTGCAATTAATTGTTGCCGTTTAATTAACGATTCTGCAAGACCGTTTTGCGTATGAACATGTGGCACGGGATGCTCAACATTAATTTCGATAGATATACAATAGTCATTAAATGCCTTTGACGTAAATTTCCCAACATTATCAAGACCTATTTTCTTAATCGAATAGTCTGGAAAATGTGCTATTAATCGAATCAATTGAGCAAGCAATATCGCAAATGTCACGTTGCGCATAGATAATAGACATACATGAGACCATCTACTTGAGACATCAATCAATACCATAAAATATTTAAATGGCCCGCAAATATCACCATGTATACGCTCCAAAAATATAATAGATTCTTTCCTTATTTTCATTGGTGATGACCGAATAATTAACTTCCCTTTAGAGTAATCGACACATGATAATTCGTTTGGTTGAAGAATCCTCTGGTTCTTTATTAAATGCCCACGTGATTTTTTAATTATTTTTCGCATCATAATTGCACCGGAATGGCCCAACCGGTCTTGCCAAACATTAAATGTACTTTCATTAGTAAACTTCTGATTTACGATAGCATATGATTCAATCGTTCTAAGATATGTATAATATAACCAGAGTCGAATGATGGTAATAGTTCCAAATTCTTTTGTCATTCGAAATTACTTTTGTAATATGCAAATGTTCAACTTATCCCTTTTGTGCAGTCTCAACATGATATCCGTTTTGTCGAATAACTTTAAAGCTTAATAAATTTCGTTGAGACTTAAGAGAATATAATGCATTTTCAATTATCAGTCTTGTTTCTCTTGGCAGTAAAACATTAGCTCTTCTGGAGCCTTTAATAATATTCGTGCTACCTGATATAGTACTAACACTGGCTTCTTTCATATCAAGATAATTGAAATATTTCTCATTCTTCATAATCGTATTAGTCGTTGCACAGTCTGCAAGGCATAATTCTCCATTGCACATGTATGTATCCATCATATAACTACCTTTATAAATAAACACATAATAATTATAAATAGATATATTGAGAATGACATGACAAACATCCAAACAACTTAAAAACAACGACACATGATCAAGCATACAAAAGGAAAACACAGATAATAATACGTAAATAAAACATAGCACATCAATTCTCTTCGTTCATGAAATCTGCAACCTCCAAGTGAGTATTTCGGTGACGCCAGAAGTAGAGGCATCTTGAGCAAAGTTCACATCAATTTTTCTTTCTTTTGCCTTTTGTGATTCTTGGTACAGCTCACCAAGATGTTTGGGCGTACGACAATTGCGCGACCAATGACCCGAACCACCACAATGTTAACAATGCTCATTATTATTCCTTTGTTCAGAGTGCCTCTTCTCATCTTTATTATCATATTATTTCCTCTTCTGGGGAAAGTTTTGATGACCGCTACGATGACCTTGATAACCACCACATAAATTCTGATAACCACCACCATAATGCCCTTGACCACGACCACGACCACGATCGCGAAATCCACCACGACCACGTCCACGATCATTACTTTGATTATTATGATCATTACCTTTCACTGCATTCACTTCAGGGAGTGCAGTAGAACCAGTCGGACGAGATTCTTGGGTTTTCATCAATAATTCATTAATTTGTTCAGCCAACAATAAGCAAGCGATTAGCTCTGAATACTTTCTGAAATTTCTCTCCCGGTATTGCTGCTGCAATACCATATTTGATGGATGAAAAGTGCTAAACGTTTTTTCTAGCATACTGTCATCAGTGACAGTTTCTCCACACAATTTCAGTTTACAAGTAATGTTGTACACATCGGAGTTATATTCGCTAACCGACTTAAAATCTTGTAAACGTAAATTCATCCAGTCATACCTTGCATTTGGGAGAATAACAGTTTTTGGCGGTGATACGTTCTTTCAAAGTTTTCCACAATTTAGCCGGATCCTTTTCATCTAAGTATTCGATCTTCAAATTTTCGTGAATGTAGTGGCGAAGAAAGATCATAGCTTTTGCCTTATCTTGATTGGTCACAGTTTTTCCTGCTTCAATGGCGTCACCTAAACCTTTGGCTTTTAGATGGATTTCAGCATCTAGTGCCCAAGATAAATAATTCTGGCCAGATATATCGAGTGCAACAGAATCAATTTTTGCCAAGTTTGACATATTGCTATAATGAAACAATGAAAATGATTAGTCATGAATAAAACACTGTAATGACTATATATTAAATAAATTTAAGCAGTCTAAACCGATCATATTATGAGGTATAAATCGACACATATTAGGTGGTACAAACCATCACATAATAGGCTGTGCAGACCATCACATATATGGTGGTACAAACCATCACATAATAGGCGGTGCAGACCAGCACATATTCGGTGGTACAAAACATTACATAATAGGCGGTGCAAATTGGTACATAGTAAGCAGTACATTATATATATTTAAATATTAAATATAATTAGTATAAATATGAAATAAAATAATCATACCCCGACTGTATCATACGAGATCTTTGGCGGAGATTTGTATCGATGGCGGAGAGCAGCCGTGATGACAACGTGTTATAAAATGATTATGATATATAGGACTATGTTATTATATTAAGTATAGTATATACTGAACAAGTAATGAAACCAAGCGTATAAATTGTTTATTTTCCTTTGTTGTCTCTCTAAACAATGAACAAATAAGGTTATTTATAAGAACTTGCACTATCATCATTAAATCGCATGTGCACACATGTGTACCATCATAAAATATTCATAATAAATTTCATATATTAGAATTTTAAATTAAAATAATTTTTAAAATTATTGTGTGTTTGAAAATACTAGTATTAATAATTTGACAATAACTTAATAAGTAAGCAAACATCTAGATCAATCGTCGAACAGAGCTGAATAACAACGTATGAATCAAACGCGTTAACCCAAACTTCTCTCCATTGAGATTTGACCTTAAAAAAATAACAAGCATTATTGTCCCCCTCACATTTCTCCGTATTTTCAATTCCACCCCTACTCCAAGAGACCCAATTCATCCACCACTCCGACCGCGACGACCACCGATCATGGCGGGGACATCAACCACCACCACCGCGTACACTATGCTCGCTATTCCCGAGAAAAAGACGAACTCTCTCGACCTCTATCGTCCTCTTCGGAACTACATAGTGATCAATTACTCGGAGCGCGAGGCTCAGAATCTGGAGGACGATTTGGAGGCTCTCAAGCAGATGAGATCCGAGGTTGAGAGAGGTGGAGCCTCCGATTCGCCGTCGGCGAGGAGAGACCTGCTGCAGAATTACTTTAAAGCCCTCTGTGCCGTGGAGTCGAGGTTCCCGATCTCGTCCGAGAGGGAGCACGTCAATACGGTGACGTTTACGTGGTTTGATGCGTTCAAGACCAGGCAGAAGGCGGCACAGCAAAATATTCATTTAGGTATGGGTTCTTGTTTTCTTGAAATGAATTGTTGGAAACCTTGTGTATCTGCGTCGTACACGAATCTAGAAGTAGTAGATCGAAGTATGTATTTCATAAGGTGCTCGCTTGATTGAATTGAATTTCTCCACGCCATCAAATATTCGAATTCCAGTTCTCTGTCAAGTCTTGGAACGTAGTTGTCGAATTGCCCAGAAATGGATTTCGAACTTCAGAGTAATTACCAAATTGCAGGTAGAAATTACTGTTACGACATGTTATTCACAATTTATGTGGAATGAGAATGCTTCAGTTGAACTCAGTAAAGCACCGAGCTCAAAATTGAAAACCCAAAGAATGATCCTTCTTTAGTAGCATCACATATGGCTGATGAGTGTTACAAACAAGCTTTTCGCAATTGGAAAATTGATTAACAAATAAGTTTGCTGATCTTTCTGTTTCGCAGGCCTTTATTGATGTTAGTATGTTTGTGTTAGCTTTTTATGAAAGTGAAATGATTTTTTGAAATATTTTGTGCAGAGAAAGCTGCCGTATTGTTTAACTTGGCCGCGGTGCACTGTCAAATGGGGCTTGGTTTTGATCGATCTGCAGTTGAGGGAAGGAGGCAGGCATCTCATTCATTTATTGCAGCAGCTGGGGCTTTAGCATACTTGAGAGATAATGTGGCGATGAAAGCATCAACTGGAAGTTCAACAACGTTGGATGTCTCCGTGGAGTGTACAGGAATGTTAGAAAGGTTGATGCTAGCTCAAGCCCAGGAATGTGTGTATGAGAATACAATAGCCAAGGGTAGCAGTCCTGGTGTTTGTGCCAAGATTTCAAGACAGGTTATTCATCCATTTCTTTTCATTTTCATTAAATGATATATACAATGGTCTTGTATCTCATCATAATCATAAGTTTGGAAATGTGTGGTAATTTTTGACCAAAAAAAATTCAATGAATAGATAAATAGGCTTCATATCCTCCCTTACACCCATTAAAACGCATGATATACAACTTCTATTACAAAATAAATCATACCGCATGATTATCTTATCTTTCGGTGCGGTATTTATGGCGAGCAAAGTTTTTTTGACGTCTAAACTGCAAAGTGTCTCTAATTAATGCCTTGCCCTTAATTCCCAAAGTTAGAAATTCTGGCTTTGAATCCATACTAGACTAAAAGTTAGCGCCTTGATGTGATAGGTTGGGATCTTTTATGAGGAAGCTTTAGCAGCACTTACAGTTGCACCTTTGAACCAGCACTTTGACAAGTCCTGGGTCTCTCACGTACAGCTAAAGGCAGCTTTATTTTATGCAGAGGCTTGCTATAGATACGGTTTGGAATTGCACAACAAAGAAGAAATCGCTGAAGAAATTGCTCGTTTGAAAAGTGGGGTTAATGCCTTGGTTGATGCGAAAAAATCGGCTCCTAGAGGGGCACCACAACAGCTCTTGGATGCAATGAACAAGCTAGAAGCTAATCTAAACCATAACTTGGAGAGGGCTGTGAAGGAGAACGATCGGGTTTACCTAATGAGGGTTCCCCCTGCTAGTTCCTTACCTCCACTCCCCACATTTTCCATGGTTAAGCCTATGCCAATGGACGAAGTCTTAGATGCCAGTAAAGGGAAAATGTTTGCAAGTCTTGTTCCTGATAACAGTGCGAAGGCTCTTTCGAGGTACACTGAGATGCTAGATGATATTACGAGGACTCAAGCTGAGAAATTGCAACAGGGAAGCGAATTAGCTCGAGTGAGATTGAAAGAAATGGACTTACCCGATTCGATTCTCGCATTGGAAGGGAATTTTACTCTTCCACCAGCTTTAAGAGAGGATGTAGAGGCTGTTCAAATCTGTGGGGGCCCAGCTGGCTTGGAAGGTGAGCTTCAGCAGTTGAAAGATTTGAGGAGAGTAAACCACGAGATGATAATTCAGGTGGAGGAGCAACTGCAGAAAGAAGCTATGGAGGATGCACAGTTCAGGAGCCAATTTGGTACCCGATGGACGAGGCCACAGTCGAGTACGCTGACAAAGAACTTGCAAGATAGGTTGAATAGGTTTGCTGGGAATTTGAAGCAAGCTGCAGAGAGCGATGCTCGGATTGAGAGATCTGTGAGAGAGCATTCGTCGCTGATGTCAATTCTTGATAGCCGCCCGGTGAGTGAAAAGCCCTTTGCTGTCAACGAAATTTTCAGATTTGTTTTCGTACTTGACATTGTGTTCTTTTTGTACTTATGAATAGCATTATTAATATGGAAACATCGTAGAATCTTTCACTTTCAGTCCTTTATTCTTGGCTTTTCCTACCTTTTTCTCCTATTAATGATAAATCACATTTGTTGTATGTGTTTTGGTTGATACAGATTGAATCTGCTCTGCCCACGCTTGCTAGGCCAATAATGTCTATGGATGCAAATGAAGATGCTATTGTAGGGGCTCTGAAACAGAGCTTGGTAATTCTCTAGTGCTATGGCTATATACCCTGACTGATTGCTGTGAATGCGGAAATTTGGAAAATGCTTAGTATAGGGATTTCACCTCGGAAACCTATAGGTTGGATGTTGAATTTGACAATTTCATCCTAAAACTAATTGGTGTTAGGTGAAGCCCTTTGGATGTATATATATAATGACTTTATGTAGAATCTCCTGGTCCGGGGAAAACATCTCGAACGCAAGGAAAAGGATTGACATCAAGAAAATGGATTTTGTGTTTTATTGCATGTTGTGTCCTCCCTTTTCCTTTTTTAACCGACAATTCAAATCGACGTGCCATAATTTTTTTTCCATATCACACTGTAACTTAAAGTATTGCATTCATGCAAGTCAAGTTGATTAGGTTGTGCGGTTCTGTTTATGATCGCCTTTATTTTCTGTAAGAGATTTTCAATGTGGTACTAAACATAATTGCTTCCTTCACGCTGCCTTGCTCGGAAGTTGTTTGACTGTTATTTGCATCCGTTTGCAGAGACAATTGGAGACTCTTGGCGCACAGAGAGCGGGCCTCGAAGATATGCTTAAAGAGACAAAGAGAAAGGTTAGATAAGAATTGTAATCCTTTTGTTCTTGGCGATAATTTTTCTTTTGTTCTTGGCGATAATTTTTCTAACATTCTGGCTTATTGTGCGTATGCTGTGCTGCAAAGGATGATATACTGCCTAAGCTAATGACTTCCACCGGCTCTCATGAGGACCTTTTCAGAAAAGAGTTATCGAAATATGATAAGATTTGCGAGGAAATTGCTCAAAACCTCGAGGCACAAGATCAACTGTTGATGCACATTCAGGTTTGGATTTACTTACCTTGCACGAATCTTGTGTATATTTTTTTGAATGGTTTGCGTGAGGTAGTTCAAAATTATTAGGACTTAACATGATTGGTGACAACAACGCAGGCCCAAAATGATGAATTTGCTTCTATCTTTAACCTTGATGATTATAAAGGTATGATTTCTAATTTTTATGAAATTATATTTTGTATGTTCGTATGCCTTAGTGATTTTAGAAAAGCTTTTTAAACGGTTTGCCAACATTTCCGAAACCTATTTCTCCCAAACTGATTTGTAATGGTTAATCTTCGAGAACATACTGTGGTGAAAACATTTCCGCCACTGATCTGCTCCGTAATGCTAAAAGGCAATCAATCTTCGAATTACGTTTAAAATTGAATTTCCAAGATTGTGACAATCTTGTTTCCATTTCTCCAGCATCTCGTGAAAGGGCTTATCGACAAATCGAAGCTGCCATTGCAAAGTTCAGAGAAATAAAAGAGAACATAAACGAAGGTTTGAAGTTTTACGTAACACTTCAGGTATGCATACGCCATAAACCGTTCTATTCCCGATGTCCCTGTGTTTGCATCTGCTTTCGGGTTTAAATCCATATGAATAAACCTAATGAAAAACAACTTTAAAACCGTTCAATATTTCGTTCCAATTGTCCACTAATTGAAGCAAATTTTACGATATTGGTTATATTTCGTAACAAATTTCATTTATGTATATCCATTCTTTTTTTTTTCGTTTTTTGCGAAAACAGGATGCTATTACGGTTGTGAAGCAACAGTGCAGCGATTTCGTAATGACCCGACAAATCCAATGCCGCGAGATGATGGAGGACGTGCAGAGGCAGATATCGGGCCTCAGCCTCCACGAGAACAAACCGGGACCCACCAACTACTCCTATCCGCCTCAAAGGCCCACTAATCCACACAACCAAACAGCCCCTAACGTCCCCCCGGCTTATCACCACCAGCCAAACGTGCCACCCCAGTATTCTCAAGCACCTCCACCTTCTTCCTACAGCACAAATGCTCACCAGCAGCCGCCTCCTCCTTACAATTCGAACCCTCCTTACGTTCCACCTCAGCAGCACCAGACGGGCAACGAATACGGGCAGCAACCGCCCTATAATGCGCCGCCACCTCAGCAGCCTGCTTGGCAGGGACCGCCTTACTACAACGCGCCACCTCAGCAGCCCGGTTCGATGCCTCGGCCTCCCTACACCATACCGGGGCCGTACCCGCCTCCTAACCAAGGCGGATATTACCGACAGTGATAGTTTTTTTTTTTTTTTTTTCATTTTATGGTGTATTTCATGTTGTGGTCGCACTCGAGATAATGTTGTTGCTTTCGTTCGGTGGATTATGTGCTTTTCTTGAATGTTCGGATATGGGTTGAATGGTGTTATGTGGAGAATAATGCTGGGTGAAGGAATAAGGCTTTTATGCTGCAGATCAGGTATTGTATTGCTGTGCATAGTAACTTCATTGTATGATTGATTATTATTCATACATTATATATTGTGGTTTCTGCATTTGTTGTGTCGTGGAGCGAGGAAGTTAGTTCATTATCAGGTTCACTTTTGATTAATAAATGACATCGATACTGATATATATATATATATATATATATTTATATATATATTTATATTTTAAAATGTTCCTTTATATTAACAATAAAATATGTGCAAAACAAAAGGCAATAGAGTCAATGTACACAAATAGAAATATATATCTATATTATTTTGTTATTTGCCAAATAATTTGAGTTGGATTTGTGTTGATAGTTTTGGGAGATGAATGGTTTATTTGAGCATCTTACGAGAGATGGTGAGAGGTGGAAATGTCCGTTTTTAAGAAAATAATAACTGTCTGTAAACCTAAGAAAAAAATATATTACAAATTTCGATCTGAGTAAGTTGGTTTGTTTTGAAAGAGAAAAAAATTATTTTGGTTTCCAATTTCTTATTATTATATTTGATAATTGCAAATCTAGTCAGACACAAATTTAAGCATCGATAATTTTTCAGATAAAATAAGTCAAAATTTCTACGCTTGGTGATATGAAAATTTTCCCGCACTCTGGACTGCTGGCATTGAATATTACCAAGTTGGAGTTTTGACTTAATTATGTCGTTGACATATCGAAATTTGATTCGACAAATGAAGTTCGTAATTTATTTTTTGAATTATCAAATATACTGATCCCAAACTTAAAAAATTGTATACCCTAATTTATAATATTTTATTATTTAGTTACTAATGTAAGATGTTTATAAAAAGTTTCATCAAATTGTATATAAATTACGAATACAATTGAAAACAATTGTAAAATTCGTTAGGCGCTAGTTGGGCGGCCGTGGCGGACCTAGCGCCTAAACGGCTTTGGCAGTTTCTTAGACGGTTTACCTACTTTTCATTATTTTTTCATATATCAAATATGCTAATATTATGCTAAAGTAAATGTATATCAATTTTATCCAAACATTCTAAATAAGTAATGAAAATTTCAACAATGTTTTTATTTATTTAAAAAAAACATCCAAAAAAATTGTACCGATTAATCGGCCCCCTAGCAACAGAGGGCACCGCCTAGCAACAGAGACTGGAAATAGTACGGCATTAAGAATCCGAAGAATGAGCCTTTTACAATGGTCATATCTATTTTTTTATCAACGCTCAACATGAGTTAAAAACTGTAAATTGGCGTATCAATCAACCAATTACATTTATATGCCATTAATAATCAGTAATAAAAAAAATAACTACCCACCACGTTCATGTTATAGATAAAAAAATTCTCCTATTAATAACAACATACTAAATTGACTAAATAAAAAATAATTATTATCAACACAAAATATACATAAATACATTGTCAAAGTTTCATTATTATTATTATTATTATTATTTTATTATGAATATCATTATTACAATTTTTATATTAAAAATAAAATTTACAATAATAATAATAATTTCTATTGAAATTATTTTGTTTAATTGCATAGACATTTGATTGTGCATATTTACTACTAATAATTAAAGTATAGTGACTATCTGACCAAACTCAAGGTTTCTTGTAATATCACAAGTTAAAACTGATAGAGATTACTTCAATGTTTTATACAAAATCTTCAACAAATAAATAGGAAAAACATAATATACAAAATATGAACTCTCACTGACGCAAAAGCTGTTCGTCCATCGCCTGCCATTTTTGTTCAGTTCGTTTCAATCTCTTGTCTTCTTCCTCAGTTTAGCTCCTCCTCCTCCATTTTCCCTTGTTTTCTGCATATATTTATAATATACAGAATATCCCCTTAGAATCTCATGTAGTTCTCCTTCACTGTGTGAATTGCTGAAATAAACCATATAATTAATGGAGGAGAAAAGATTGCATTTCTGGTCCGTCATTTTGATTTCCTTTGCTTCGCTTATTGCGAAAGGGTCGTCCTCCGTGAAGAATAATAACAATGTTGAAGGAATTTTCATATTTGGAGATTCACTGTTTGATGCTGGTAATAATCATTACAACATAAACTGCACTGCTCAAGCTGACTTCCCACCCTATGGATCCTCTTTCTTCCACCGCCCCACTGGAAGGTTCACCAATGGCAGAACTGTACCAGATTTTATCTGTAAGAATATTACACACACACACTCACAAAAAGCTTTTCTCAATGTGATGAATATAGATGTAGGGCTTTGATAAAGGCAAAAACATATGATTAGAGACTATGTTAAATGAGGATTCTGTATCTTAGAAGTGGGGTTTTTCTTTTACGGGTGATTGATAGGATTCGTACCGTGATATCTGGTATGAGCTATGTTACCATGTTAGAGAGTTTATTTTTTTTATTACCCTTGTTTTTCTTTTTGCAACTCTAACATGTCAAATTAATTTTAAAATAGCCGTGTATTTGTATTCCTAATATATGCTTAGTGTTCCTAATATATGCTTTCCCTTAATTTCCGGGGCATTTTTTAGCGAAGTATGTATATTGGATTTACATTACAGCTCAGTTTATGGGAATCCCTTTACAAAAACCGTACGAGGAGTTACATCTTGACATTGCAAATGGAACTCGAAAGACTTACCTGTCGAACGGAATCAACTTCGCTAGTGCCGGCAGTGGCGTTTTACGATCGACAAATAATGATTCCGTAAGTTCAATGATATCATAAGCATCATTAAAAATTACGTCTTTACGAGTAGAAATTTGTAAAGAGATATTCCTTTTATTGCAAAAAAATGCAGTTTGTGACAGCAATCCAAGTTCAGCTCCAGCAATTTCAAACCCTAGCATCCCAAAACCTAATCTCAAAAACCCTAATTCGATCCTCACTCTTCCTCGTTGAATCGGGTTCGAACGATATCTTCAATTACTTCGCCCCACTAAACCCGTCGACTCAAACACCAGAAGCTTACGTTCGATCGATGCTCGAGCAAGTCGAGGGTTTCGTGGGCACAATTTATAAACTCGGAGCGAGACGGATAGCATTGTTCGGGTTAGGGCCCGTTGGTTGTGTGCCCGCTAGGGTTTTACTGGACGCACCATCGACGAGGTGCTTCGAGAAAATGAATAAAATGGTGAAGAGTTATAATGCGGGATTGGAAAACATTGTGAAGTCGTTGCATGTTAAGTATCCCGGTGGAGTTGGAGTTTATGCGGCCGTGTACGAGACGGTTCAGTTGTTTCGGGTGATTCCTAAACGATATGGTAAGTTGCATCATTTCTTTCATTGATTCATATAATATGTTTTCGGTATAAAATCTGTTTTCGTTCTATCTATAAATGATGCGATGACGGAGCTGACAAATGATAGGACAAATATTGACATGGCTCTCTATTAGAAATAAATGGAAGCGAGTGTGCAGTAGAGGGGAGAGATATTATGATTTAGGAGGTCTTGTCTTACCTATCCACTTGGGTATAAACCAACTCCACTCAAAATGTATCACAGTGGCATAAATGGAATTGGGTGATAAACACCTTGCGTATGTAAGAAAAGCTTAAAGGAAGTAATTATAACCTATAATGACCCAACTGTCACGTTTTGATTGTAGTTGGATTATATACAAGTGGGTAGGCAAGACAATCTTTAAGATATTAGTAGGATAGCTTAATAATTTAGTGTATCTAATCCCATGAAAATAGAGCGAGAGGATCCCACGGGAGTGGAAATATGAAACCGTTTTTGTCAACGGGAAGAAAATTTCCTCGTCTCCGCTCCCAGAAAGAGAAAAACGGGAATTACACGCTCAATTGGAAGGCTAAGATATGTGAATCATTTCTATATTTTGATTTCAAAGCCAACTAACAATGCCCTAGTATAGAATTATCACCTATATGTGGTACTAGCCAATTATTGCACACTATATTTATAATAGATGATGCGGTTTGCATATTGACAGGTTTTACAGAAGTAGAAGCAGCATGTTGTGGCTATGGAGCTCTTGGAGGTGAAGTGCAGTGTGGGAAAGAAGGCTACAATGTATGCGAAAATCCAAATGAATATTTATTTTGGGATTTCTTTCATCCATCCGAACACACTAATAACCTTCTATCCAAGGCGATGTGGGGTGGTAGCCGTGCTCGAATCCGACCTTTTAATCTGAAAAAACTAGCAAGCATGAGTAATGTCGCAGCTCATGATCATCCTATGTAAGGAAAAAAGAAAGCAAATCATTGGGCAAAACGTAGATTATAATATATAAATATGTATATAATTACAATGATATAAATATGTATCCTTTTGGAATCTTGCAGTGCATGGTCATGGGACGATGCTTTCTCCTGTCTAAGGATCGCGCTAGTAAAGTCGTTGAGGTTTGTATTTCCTTTCTTTTGACTAAATAATATTGTTGGTTACGATGTGTATTTGAAAGTGGTTGGATATTAGCTGGGACTTGTGAGAACCGTTTATTAGTCAAGTACGAGTTCGACTCGTTGCATGTAAGACGAAGTTTCCCCGAATTACAGAATTTCGGCAACCGTCCCCAACATACGACTGACTTATAACTTCACATATATTTCTCCATTGAACTACCTGATACTCGGGCTTTCTTGCCTTGCTTTTTTTCGACGGATAGATAATTGAAGATTTACATGGATCATTATGTGGATTATAGTTACAAAACTTTTAGACTTGATTCACTTCTCTCCTCCTTTCGATTAGGATCGTCGGGGACCCGTAGCTTGGGATCAAAGTTGAACGGGGTGGGTTGCTTCGCGATCTCTCAAGCTTTAGATTGCATCTCATCGTGATCTGTCACAATTTATTAACCTAGTGCCACCACACACTTCCTACTGTCGGACCACCGCTTAGTCAACCTTGTGCGTGCATGTGTATTATTAACACGTCAGCCTCGTCCCCTCACGCGGTGCCACTAGACGATCCACCATTGTCAGTGCCTCGTCGCAAGAGCATAAATTTAATCTGCCCAGTATTCCTCGTGGATCTGTTGCTTCAGATCAGGTCGATTCACGACCTAATTCTCCATATTCCATCTCGTCACGAATCCGTCACAAAGCCATTGATCTAAGGGATACCTCCCACATCATGTGTCTGGTAACTGTCTAGTCATCACTTGGTCACCATTAAATCCTCCACATCATTCTGATCGTCACGCACTGAAGTATAAATTTAAACTTCTTAGTGTATTGAAATGCAAAGTGCGCCGTCAAAGTCCCCATTGCACAGGTGACATGTCACGCATCTGGCAGGCTCGTCGGTGCGGTACCCGCACTCGCACTTGAAGGCTGTGTTTGGTTTAAGGAATTAGTGTGGAAAAAAAAATTAGAGAGAAAATGGTTTTCATAAGTTTTTCTTTCGTTTTCCTCACCATTTGATGAAGAAATCAGTTTCACTTAGTTTTAAGTTTAAACTTAAGTTAAAGTTTCTTTTCTTTTCTTTCCTTATATATTTCTTCAATCAAACAAACATAAAAACTAGTTTTCCTTTTCCATTTTATTTTCCTTTTTCTACTAATTTCCACAAACCAAATACACCCGAAGGGATATCCCACCAGTGATTCTATGATTAAATTGATAACCTAAATAGACAACCATTTATATAAGGAAGAAAATATCATATTTTTTTATTCCCATTGTGGATATTTTTTTCTCTTTCTTTCTACACTATTTATTTAATAAATTATTATGGATCCGACTTGATAAATTAATTTTTCGATACATTATTTTTCATTCACCCGATACATCGAAATAAAAATGGAGTTGATAGTCAGATCATAATTAGATAAATGTGCGAGTTGGCGATTTGTCGTAAAAATGTAAAACCAATACCAGGGGCGACTCATCATAACACGAGGCCAAAAGCGAACCCTTAACAGAGCTTTTTTTGCATGTCAACCTGTCATAATCCTCCTTCTTTATCCGAGCTTAGGACCAACAACTATATCACTTAAAGTTTATAGAAGTCAAAGTTAAAAAAAATATTAAAAAAGTTTTTTTTTCTTTTAGTGGAAATTTTTCAAAACAAAAAATAAAAATAAATTTTTTTACATGGAATTTATTCTTCTAGCATTTTTTATGCATTTCTTTTATAAAATTTTCGTAATTTAGCCAAATTATTTTCTACTTAAAATAGCTAATTCATTTAATATTTCTTGTGACATTGTGGTTCTTAAGCATTTTCTTATATTTCTTAATTTGGAAAAATTTCTTTCTGCGGAAGCAACGGTCACGGGAATATTTAAAAATATTTTATAAAATCCAAATTTTATAAATATTAAACATAAAAATAAATGAATATAAAATTAAAGCGGGCCAAATTGGCCTGCGGCCCGCTTGCCCTTCGGGTCATTTTGGGACGGGGCAAACGGTCCGGTCACTTTTCGGGCTCCTAAATTTACGGCCCAAACCCTATTTTTTCTGGGCGGACCGTCCCGGCCCATGGGCTTAGGTCCAAACTTTCAGCTCTATTGCTGCACCACGCACTCGTTGACCTCCTCAACAAGTTTCTTGTAAGCCTTGCTCGCCTCGATTGCTTCACGCACCTTTCCCACGAAGTCTGAAGTAACCGCACTTAACGCGCAGACAAAGACCTCCACGCTTTTGCGGCTAAGGGCGTCGGCAACGTCGTTGTGCCAACCCAGCTTGTGGATCTACTCAAAATTGAACTTCTTGAGTAATTTCTGCCATCTCGCTTGCTTCGTGGATAACTTCTGCTATTCTTGAAGTAAGTGTTGGCGACGTTGTCCATGATCACCATGAACCGCATCCCAAACAGATATTGTCGCCATGTCTCCAAGCACTGGATCACCGCCGTCATCTCCTTCTCGTGTGTTGAATACCGTCCCTCTGTCTCGTTGAACTTCCAGCTCTCGTACGCCACATGGTGGCCCTCCTGCACAAGCACGCATTCAAGAGCTTGTTCCGATGCATCCGTATGTACCTCAAATAGCTTGGTGTAGTCTGCTAGCATCAAAACGGGCTCCGATGCTAGCGCCTTCTTCAACTCCTCGAAAGACTCCACGACCTTCTCCGACTAATGCCATCGAACTCCCTTCTTTAGCATATCCGTCAACGGACTAGCGATGTGCGAGTAGCCCTTGATGACACGCCGGTAGTAGTTCGCCATGCTGAGACGTAGGCCCGTAACGTTCTTCGGCCTCTCCCATTTGATCACCGATCTCACATTTTCCGGGTCCATCTGGATCT
Source organism: Linderniella brevidens (assembly GCA_004919715.1). NCBI lineage: Eukaryota > Viridiplantae > Streptophyta > Magnoliopsida > Lamiales > Linderniaceae > Linderniella > Linderniella brevidens. The sequence continues at coordinate 12,032,588 of SWDC01000146.1, forward strand.
GATCTTTCGATACAATGTGGCCCACGAAGGTGATCTCTCTCAACCCGAAGTCGCACTTCTCCCGCTTGAGGTAGAGGTGATGCTTGCGCAAAGCCTCGAACACTGCCCGCAAATGTCATGCATGCTCCGCCATGCTTTGCGAGTAGATGACTATGTCGTCAGATACACGACGAAAATCCTGTCCAGAAAGTCATACCGCACATCATTCATTAGATTACAGAACGTGGATGGTACATTGTTGAGCCCAAACGGCATCACCAAAAACTCGTACGACTTGCAGCGCATCACACAAGTCATCTTCGGCTCGTTGCCCTCCGCGATCCGCACCTGCCAATACCAATCTCGGGTCCTCCTTCGAGAAGCACTTCGCCCACGCTAGCTTATCGAACAAGTCCAGTGCGTTCTGAATGGGGTATTTGTTCTTCACCGTCACATTGTTCAATGCGCGGTAATCCACACAGAAGGGCATCGGACCATCCTTCTTCTTCTGAAAAAGGATCAGTGAACCGTAAGACGCCTTGGACAGTTGGATCAGCCCCGCCTCCAAGAGCTCGTCCAATTGCTTCCTCAACTCAGCCAACTTCGGCGGGTTCATCCGATATGGTGCTTGCTCTGGCGCCTTGGCCGTTGGTTCCAGCTCGATGCGATGGTTTATGGCATGTCGGGCCGACAATTCTCGAGGAAGTTCGGCTGACATCAAATCCTCAAACTAGGACTACACCTCCACTAACTCGCTCGGCACCGTTGCCTCGCCTTTGCCAGCTTCTGCGATTAACGTAGCCACATATGTTAACTTCCCCTGCTTAGCCAATCGCGCAGTTGCAGTGCTGAAATGGCCTGGACTTCGCTCGTCCTGGCCTCGGCCCTCCTCGGCTCGCACTCAACTGCCCCCGCTCTTACTTGGCCAATGCGAATAATGTTGCTCGAAGGGTCCACCGTGACCCTCACGACCTTCATGAAGTCAAGCCCCAAGATGAGATCGAAGTCGTCCAACTCTGTCACCGTGAGATCGATCTCCTCCGACCACGCTCTGATGCTTAGCGCCACACGTAACAAGCCCGTCGTCCTCGCTGGTTGGGAGTTAACGGCCTTCAGCGTTCCTCCGTGATGGGGCACGTCCAGCTTCAGATAGTCGATAGGCAACTCGACACGAAGGTGTGAGTCGCGTCGGTATCAACGAGCCCGAATGTCTCCGTGCCGCTGATTGAGCACCGAACGAATATGAGGTCCCTCATCGTGGGTCCTCATCTAATGGCTCCCAATATTCGAAGCGGGTCCTCGACACCGTCCCTTATTACAGCCGACACCTTGGCTCGCTTCGGGCACTTCCGGACCATGTGCCCGGCCGCGCCGTATACGTAACATCTCTCGCCCGTCGCGTTGGCCTTGCTTTTGGATTCAACCTTCTTCTCGCCACCTTTTTTCTTGGTCATATTCTCCTTATTCGTCGTTTTGGAAGAGTTCGCCGCAGCTCCTCCTGTCGCGACTTGTACTTCGTCCGACTTGTACTCAACATGCTTCTTGGGTGTCGCGTATGCCGAAGTGAGGTCTTGGACCCCTTGTCGGGCCAGCTTTGCCAGTGCCCGACCCTTTAGCCCCGACATGAAGTGGAATAGCCGATGTCTCTGACATCTTCATGATGTCCAACATTATTGAGGTGAATTGCTTTACGTAGTCGCCCGCTGACCCTGGTGCAATCTGCGTAGGGTCGCGTGCTCGCCACGCCGAGTTCCCTCGCATGAACTGCGCCCGCAGCTCTCTTTTTAGCTCGTCCATGTCGCCAGTCTCGACCGGCTGAGTTGAGCATCAAGCGAACGTCTCGTTTGCCACCACAACTTTGCGTTTCCGTCGAGGTATGTGATCGTCGTTTTCACCATCTCCGCATCATCTACTCCTGCCCCATCCAAATAAGACTCAATGTCGACAAGAAAATTCTCCAACTCCTTCGCGCCGCGGACTCCCGTGAAGACCCGCGGATCGCGCCTTAAGCAGGCACGATGGCGGTCGTGCCATTAGCCACAAAAACCCGAAGTTCCGTGGTCTCCGCCTCGAGTCATGTGATCTTGGTCTCACTCGCAGCCCGCGCCTGTGTAAGTGCCGCAACCTCGGCTGTCAGCTGCTCGACGTTCGGCATCGCGTCGAACATCTGTTCGGAGGTAGCCGCCCTAGCTTCCAAATCCACCAAACGCGCTCCCGTCGTTCGTCTTCCGTCGGCCATTGTGTAGAAACGATGTTTATGATACCAACTTCGTTGCAAATCCGAGACTTAGAAATATTTTTCGAAAACTTCTTCGCCCGCGCTTCACAACCGGCTTGCGTCAAAGCTTCTCCTCGCTCGCCCAATTCGATGTTTTGTCGCGATAAGCCTCACCTAACGTCCGAGCCCTGCTTAGTCTATGCGAAAACGTAAAAACAAGGACACGGTTAATTTTCGGGATAATCGGGTTCGCCGACCCGACTTTTCGTAAGCTTTATTAATCGTAAAGTTTACTACGAAGGAGAATACTCAAACAGATGGGTCCGAACAAGCCCCGGCCTCGCCTAATCTCAAAACGACATAATACGGTTATCTCCTAACGTCCCCTATCGGGATCTTAATCGCTCGTCCTACCCGCTCGCAAAACCCTCCTCGGATCCCTTTCGAACTCGGCGCCCCGCGCTCTAAGATGTGGCTTGGTGCCGAAGTGTGCTTCGCGCTCCTCTCGTATGTGTGGAAGTTCTCATCTAAGGTGAATGCATTGAACTTGATCTCGCCTCCGTATTAATAGAGCTTGGGCAAATATTGGGTTGGAGAGATTTTCTCAACAACCATATTCAAATATGAAATTCGAATTTGGCTTGTGCGAAAATCTCTCCCCGATATTCTCTCCACGACCAAGTCTTCGATCCGTGTCAAGATTGTTTGACTTGGTCTCGAGCCTTCGCCGACCCGATGCACTAACTTCCCGTGCCATTCCGCGTGCGCGCACGCCGTGGGAGCGTAGCTTCGGCCGCGCCCGATGCCCCGAGCGCGCTGACCCACACGATTCCGCCTTAGTTGAACCGCTGTCTGGCCTAAGCTTCTTCTCTGGCGCCGCCGCCGTCCGTCGTCGCCACCTCCGTCGGACCGCCGCCGCGCTCGTCCGGACTCTTACAGGACCTCCGCTCGTCGCCGGCCTGGGCTTGGCTGCCCAGGCTACCTCGCCAAGCGCCGCCCGTTAGTGTCGGGCATGTGGCAAGGCCTCGCGCCCTTCCTCGGCGCATGTGTTATGCACTTGGGACGGGCCATCGTGCAGCATGCGCGTGCTGTCGTACGATGCCGCGCGCTGAGCCCCGATGTCGCGCACGCTGCCTCAACGCTGCCCGCGCCCGAAGCTGCCTCGTGCCACCCATGTTGCCTTGCCGCGCGCCTCACATGACGATGATTTGGGTCAATCTCTTCAAGTGTTGTACCGCTCCAACTCGTGCACCTTGAACCGTGCATCATTGCTCGGGTTTGGCTCGGTAACCGATGACGTGGCGCTCAAGGTTGTGACAATTTACGGGAAATTAATTTCCCATGTCATTTATCCTCGATGTCCTTCACAAATTTATTTTTTAACCAATTATATGTATAGATGTGTAATTTTTATTTTGTAGATTTATACATCAAATTTGGAGTTCCACAAGTAGTATGCAGCAACAATGGCTTCAAAATTTTTAGTACTATATGTGTATTTATATTGTTATTACGTATATATATATATATATATAATATATATATATATATAAATTTATTTCGCATAAGAGAGAAGAATGACAAGTAGCCTAGTGGTAATGGGCTGCCCTCTTAGTTAGACATGCCCAACCGCCGGTTACGGTTAACCGGCGGTTGACGGTTGGTCGGAAGGACCAACCGTCCCTAACCGGCCGGGGGCAGTTGCCGGTTGGCTATCCCCCGGTTACGGTTCGGCTAACCGGCGGTTAGTCAACCGCCGGTTAACGGTTGAACCGCCGGTTAGTCAACCGCCGGTTAACCGCCGGTTTTTGTATTTTTATTTTTATTTTTTTTTATTTTTTATCTTGGTACTGCGTTGCATAAATTTTTGGTATATTTTTCAATATTTTTCGATACAAAACTTCATATACTTAAATTTTATGGACATAAATTCCATTACAAAAATTTAAATACATCATTCAAAGTAAGAAAAAATAGTTAAAATAATTATTTTGGTATGAAATCGGTGTCGGACATGTATCTGCTTGTGCGAAATTCGATCATAAATTTGTCATTTTCTATTTTTTACACCGACTAATTTTTATAATAATATTTTTTATTTGGATACATAATTTTTTTTATATTTTTATGTTTTTTTTAATTTTTATAATAATATTTATAATAAAAATATATATTTATATAATATATATTAAACCGCCGGTTGAACCGCCAAACCGGCGGTTTGCAACCGGCGGTTTGCGGTTTGGGAAAATCCCAAACCGCCCGGAACCGGCATCCGTAGGATGCCGGTTCCGGTTTGATGCCTGTTCCGGTTGCTAACCGGAACCGGCGGTTTGCCGGTTGGAACCGTCGGTTCCGGTTAAATTTGGGCATGACTACTCTTAGTTACTTGCGTAATAGTAGTTTTTATTCTTTAATGCTTTTTATTTATTAAATGACGCAAAGGGTTGTTTGGTTTTAGCACTTTTAATTCTTTTTTGTGGTCTTAGGTCTTTGCATTTTCTTGTTTTTTTCACTCAACATCGCAAACACGATATATTTTAATACTTAATTGTGTATTGGCAAACACCTATTAACGCGAGAAACTTCTGTGGAGACAGCAAACCCACTTCCTTCTGAGAATGAAAGAAATAAACCTAAAATGGGACAGGGCAAGGAGAAGAAACCAAGACAGACCCGAACCAACTGTCGACATTCAGGTGAATAGACGCTAATGTCTTTGATTTCCTGCTCTGCATCTTATTACATCAATTCAGACTCGAAAAAATGATCTTTTTAAAGATGTGCGATATTCTTCTTCGGGCGTCAGAAAGTGGAGAGTTAAGAAGCGGGACGTTCAGCGGCTCTACCGAATTTTGCGGCCCGCGTCGGGTGAGCGAGCTGTGGAGGTGAAACAAGACACACACTCTGAAGGAAGTGACAAGAAAAAGAGAGAAGACGGTGATGAGGATGCTATTGATGTTACAGTAAGATACCCTCGTAGAATACCTTCAACTTCATCAGACAAAATCAGATCTTAAGGCTTGAGACTATTTCATCCTTTTTTTAATTTGATTTTTGTTTTAGTTTTCGTCTTCCAAGTTTCTTGGGATTCGATTGGTTTAACTCTGCCACGTACGGTGAACAAGAGAATATACTTGGTTTATAGAGGGGTAGTGTTGGGTTAATGGGTTTTTGTCTTAGGAAGTCTTTGATGGTGGATGCTGTTTTTATTCAACAATATATGAATTTTTCGAAATGCGAGATTATAGTCTCATCGTCGATCTCTTTTCTTGCGTTAATCTTGATTTGGTTTCCCCCTTTAAAGACAGAGTAGTTTTCAAAATCTCAGGTTCAATTCGAGGTATGTGATCGCTGATTTTTACTCCAACCTTGTGTGTTAAGTTTAACTTTGTTTTAGTAGTGGTGTGTATATGAATCGCTGGATATCTGGCGAAACAACTGGGAGGTGAGATCGTCTTTGACATGCATGTGCGTGAAGCAGAAATAGCTCAGCAAGCTGATGCTTCCTCTTCCTGGTAAATGAACATCAAATCTCAACTTTTCTCCTTCATAGTTCAGTTGCATCCTTATTTATTTCTTTTTCTCTTTCAGTTTTAGGAGGAGATGGAACCATAGAAAGAGATGATGGATATGATAACACGGGCTGAGCTGGGAATTTCATAATAAAAAGCCAGTACCTCATTAATCACTCAATGATACATATAAACTTGTGATCTTTACTGAATTAAATGTTATATGCAGGTTCGTATGCTCAACTTCCACGGGCCTTACAACCCATTGCTGGCATTATTCGATAATAAAAGGCATTGAAGAAGGCTTCATCATGCGTGCTGCCAGAGATACTTAGTTCGGCTACTATGGCTAAGGAGCTTTGTGACGCGAATTGAGGTACTTGCTTCAGTATATCTCGTGCATGATTTGTCTTTGGGAAGCTCAATGTACTCGATGAAGAGATTCCATTAAACATATAAAGACTTAACCAATATATATATATATATATATATATATATATATATATATTGGTTAAGTCTTTATATGTTTAATGGAATTCTCTTTTTACTTTCTAATTTAACTTTTTAATTAATTATTACCTTACTTTTAAGTAAGATATATTTTTTAACCATATTGATTTAATTACAAAAATAAAATAAATCTAACATATACATAATTTTGATAAATTTTCATATATATATATACAATAATGTTACAAACATAATAAAAATACATACTTTAAAATCATCTAAGTTTTACCAACTTCGAGAATATTTTGATGATTTTAAATGTTTGCTATGAAGTATATTTTGATAATTTTGTCATAGAATAAACCTTTCTTATTAATTTGATTAAATATTATTCGACTTTCCTAATTAGAAATATTATTCGACTTTCACTTAATTTTTTTATGATGGACTTGCTATAAAAAACTCATTTGTAAAAATTTTCATCCAAATTATTAATTTGATGAGCCTTACTAAAATTAAAAAGAATCGCTTGCCAAATAGAAAATAGGATATCAAATAAAGAAGCTCAAATAAATATTACAGTTTGTCTCCATACACGACATGTGACTTCTTCACATGCATATATAGAGAGCAAATGAAAATTTTATTTTCTACGTTCCACCACATTTATACCACGGCCCCCCGACTAAAAATTCCCGGATCCGCCCCTGTGTAGTAAGCCGTCGTCCGGCCGAAGTCATACATACACAACCCATCACAAATTCATATATCGAATCGAAAAGATTGAATTTTGTTTTTAGCCATTAATATATTCCAAATTAAGACAAAAAGTACAACGATGGTAAGAACAGGATTCACGACGTGCCGATTCATCCGCAATCTTCAGATGTTCAGCTTTTGTGAGTCTGAGATGTGGACACGGCGTTGTACACAGCATTGAACAGTGTCCCCCTTCCGAGCAGCTTGAACTAAGAGCTTGCTCGACCCCTTTGACGAACAGCCCCGCCCACCAGATCTAACCTTGACACCAGTAGCAGCCACCCCTCACGAGTGCTCTCACCCCAGACCAGAGCAGAGCGCCCCTCATAGCCCCTCTTCGTCATCTAGCACCAGTGCTCGCAACCGAACTTGGCCAGAGCCACAACAGTCGTTGTCGCCACCCGAACTCCTAGGCCGGCCACCACCATCGTGTTAATGTATGTGTGTGGGCATAATAAATCCACGTAAAGAAGTACAGTATACACGAGGGTTGTGAGAGAGATATTTAGAGAGTTTGTGAGTCTCCTATTGTAAGTTGTAACTCCTAAATTTACATCAGTAAAATATTTCTATCTTTCCCGCGGTTTTTTACTCCGATCTGTTTGAAGTTTTCCATGTAAATTCCGGTGTTCTTTTACCTTTACAGTCATTTTCAATATCGTTTACTTCCAATATCGTTTACTGCCCATTTTACAACAATTGGTATCAAAGTTTTGGCTGAATGTCTATAATATCTACTTACCGTATGCTTCGTGGTTGCCAATAATATTGGATCCTCCACATCATAATGTTTGTTAGATTATTATTATTATTCACTCATTTAAAGTTTCTGGGGATAGAGAGTGAGAAGGTTGCCAAACAAAATGATATTGAGAAATTCAGCGGGAAAAATTTGTTGCTATGGAAGGTAAAAAAGGTCTAGACAATTTTACTAAAAGAAAATTGTTTGGAGGCGATCATCGATAGACCTGAAAGAAATACCACTGATGCCAAAGGGAGAATGATAGACATCAAGCCCGTCGACAATATTCAGCTGGCATTAGCAGATGATATATTGTCAACTGTCATCGAGAAAACAAGTGCAAAAGAAATTTGGGATCACTTAGAGAAGATGTATCAAGTCAAGTCACTCCACAGAAGAATTTTCTTGAAGAAAAATTTATATTTCCTACGAATGGAAGAATCTTCTCCAGTGACGGAGCACATCAACAAATTGATCACTTTATTTGGTCAACTCAAGGACTTGGAATGTATCATAGAGTCAAACGAACGTGCTGAGACTCTACTCCAAAGTCGGTCAGATTCCTACGATCATCTCGCCATCAGCCTAACCAACAACCAAACCGCGGGGGAACTCGTCTACGATGATATTGTAGCTGCGGTTCTAAAAGAAGAAAGTTGACGCAATGACAAAGGGGACAAGGTGCTTACGCCCCATAAAGCACAGACACTGATACTGATGAGGGCAAGATCAGAAGAACGTGGTCCAAGTGGAAGCCGAAAACGGGCCAGATTTGGAGAACTAGTTTCAAGTGGGAGTCAAAGGCAGGTTCCGAAAATTGAGAAGGCTATAAAATTTTACCATTGTGGCAAAAAGGGCCATATAAAGAAAGACCGTTGGGGTTTAAATAAATACTCCAACGCCCAAGGAAATGTTGTCGACGCTACGTATGGTGGATTTGTGATGGTATGTGAAGCTCTAACCACCATCGGAGAGAAGGGAAGATTTGATGTATATGGCTTCTCGACTCGGCAACTACCTTTCACATGACCTCTCGAAGGGAATTGTTTCATCAACCTCTGGAGGGTACGTGCTACATTTGACTTACATTTTGAGCAGGTGGATGCAAAGACGGCCTTTTTCCATGGCGACCTGAAGGAAGAAATATATATACTTCAACCAGAAGGCTTTCAAGAAAAGGGCAAAGAAGATAGTTTGCATGTTGATCAAATCTCTTTACACGCTCAAACAAGCACCACGATGCTGGTGCAAGAGATTTGATTCTTTCATATTGAGTCTTGACTACAGCAGTTTATATTCAAATCCTTGTGCGTACTACAAAATATTTGGTGATGGCGATTTCATCTTGTTGTTGTTGTACGTCGACGATATGTTGGTCGCAGGCCCCAACAAAAATCATATCGATAATTTGAAGACTCATTTGGCTGGTGAATTCGAAATGAAGGACTTGTGACCAACGAGCAAAATCCTTGGCATGCAAATTTCTCGAGACTGAAACAATCGAAAGAATTTGCTCTCTCAAAAGAATTATTTGAAGAAAGTCTTGCGCCCACCTATTGGCGACCAAATTTTCATCACAAAACTAAAAAAATAAAATCAATAAAAAACCAATTTCATAAAAAAAAAAAACAAATCAATATAGCCGTTGGAACTTATTGCAAGGGAATGTCTGTCATAATTTTCATCGGAAAATGTGGAGATGATTATGTGGAATGTTTCCAATGTTCTGTGCTTATTTTGTATGGGACACATGTACGATTCAAGATAATCGAGCAATGCATGGGGCAATGCGATATCAACGGCATCTCCAACGCCACGTTCATTCGAGGAGATTTGAATAAAATTGGGGATGGCTTTGGAAGTTATTTTACCAAGCCTGACATTATCATAGGGTCCAATTAATCTTCTTACACATGCTATATAAAATTTCATGCGACTTTATTTAGGAACCTGCTCGTGCAAATCAAAATTTTCGAACCTGCTCGTGCAAATCTAAATTGTCCATGCATGCACATGAAACATATCGAATTTTTGCTAAAGCTAAAATCACTCAAAATTGTTTATGTATTGTGCAATTTCACCATGTGCGCTCGTGACCTCAATAACCTATATCACGGTGTGGTGAGTATCATTTTTTCTAAAAGATTGTATATCTTTCTCCCAGTGTCATACATCGTAATAGTTATTCGATTCAGTCGGAACAAAAGATTAGAGGGTGTTATAGACTTATAAGCGTCCAACCGGCGGACATGTTCCCGCAAACTGTTGTAATATCTCGAATATTATCGAAGTGAAAGCACGTAGGTTGAGGCTTGAAGAATTTTCACTGCCCTAAAAACCTATTTCAAGAATCTCTCTTGTAGCTCAAAGGGTTCAACAACCTCCTCCAAATCACCTGATGTGTTTTTGGGAGCAAGAAAAATGGAGTATTTATAGAGTGATCAACCAACTCAAGAGACTCCTCATTGAAAAGTCATGTTCATGGTCATTTAACATCCATATTCATGCTCTTGGAGAGCTCATAGTCATGCTCACTTAAGGCTCACATTCATGCCCTTTTAAGAGTCATGTTTCAAGAGACATAAAGCTCAATGCCATGTATTTGTCTCTACACATATTTGAGAAGAATCCAATTATAAGATGATTTATAACACAAACTCCTCACGTTGAGTGCTTCTTGTTGGAACTTTTTTGGTGATGAGTACATTTACTTCTCTTTACGGGTTTTCAATGGAATCAAATATAGTGATTGGTTTTATTATTAGAGTCGGATCCTATATTATTATTATTGTTATTATTATTGGTATTTTATTATTATTTTTTGGGTAAAAACTATTATTATTATTATACATATATGTATTCTATAATTATACATTATAATTCTTCCCGTAATCTTAACAAGCTACACATTACCATATTTTTCCTATCCAAGATATCTCATTCAATCGGCTATAGACTCGCGCCACACATTCAGTCTGTGGAACTTATTTTCGGGCTCAGGTGAAAATATCTCCATTCGACCCAACAATGTGGTCATGAAGCTTGAACCCACTCCTCAACCAGTGGAGAAACTAAATGAGGGGTCAGAGAGGTCGCCTGACTTCCCGAAGGCAACGTTAGAAGGGTATAGATTGTGAAAAGGGTTTAGCAACCATGGGTATGTGACGATAAGAATGCGGAAGAAAACCTAAAACTCTAAAGTTTGGGTTTTTTTAAAATTGAGTTTGTTTTAGGTCAAAATTTTGAAATCTATGAATATGACTGCGCTTAGTATGACTGATAAGTAACATAATTTGGCTTATTGCTGAACCAATTCCATTTAAGTAATAAATCTTTATTAAATTTTAATTAAATACAAACATAATTATTTTACAAAACCGAACACATTTCATTTTCATCCCTTGGTCCCAGAGATATAATTTGAAATTTTAACCGTGAGAGGGTACTACAACTTGCCAAGCTACTGGTGGTCTACTGAGTACCAAAACAACCTTTCTTTATAGAGTTATGCTCAATATAGCAGGGTCTTCGAGATATATAGCTATCGCCACGACAACTTTAGAGCTCATGCGTTGCGGTATCTCTACTTCTTGGGAGGGGTTTTCACATTCAAGATTTAAAATTCCAGTAGACGAGAATGACTCAAAAATTATATAACATTAGCGAACAAAGTAAATTATTTTATTGCTTTGAGTAACAAAATACATATATGGGATGAAGCCACAATGGGGAAATCTAGAAGCTAGGATTAAAAAATGCACCCATGATATTGCTTCGAAATTTTAATCCAACCGAAGGTCTTAATAATGAGACATGTCACATATGTAGAGATTTAATAAAATGAATTTATGCTGAAACTTAGTACAGACCAATATCGGGACCAATGTTTGTAGAAGCCTAGTATATCTAACTAAACAAAGATTAGTTTTTACCACATTTGAATCGGAAGAATTAAGCTGAGACGTGGGGTGGCTGTGCTTGTTCTTGAGCACGGCGGTTGAGGGGCATGTGTTTGCTCTAAAAAATGTTTTCTTTATTAGCTTCACACACAAGACACACCATAGTGTGTGTTATGGTTATAGTATTTATACCACAAGATTGTTATATAATATTTGGGCTCTAACTAGCCCAATTACACTAAAAGGCTTATTTAACTAAGCTCAAAACTAATTAATAAACTACAAGACTAAGATAACATAATTAATTGAACACAATAAAATAATCCTAACAATCTCCCCCTTTGTGTTCAATTTGCAATTCTATGCTTGTTATTTTAGTCTCGTAAAAATATCGTCATGAGTCATCAAAGAACACATCAGGGTATGAGTCGGCGGAAGCGTGCATGTGTGTGTTCTTCTTCAATTATCTCATCATTTGTCATGTCTTGTGATCTCTTCCTTAGGAGGTCTTCAAGCGCATTGTTTCTTGACCTTCTCTTCTCGGCACCTTATCTTCCTTTAAGTCTTCTCTTGAAGCTTGTCTCGAAAATGCCAGAAGGTATTTGAAGTTGCTTGCCAGGTCTAGGAGTATCTCATCTTTTTGTGTTCGATCCCTTGGCAAAACTTCCCCTACGGTTGTTCAACCTTTGTGTTGGGATTGAGGAGTCTTTGAAATTTGGAGAGGCGCACACAAGGCGGCAGCTTCGTCCTTGAAGGTCGTGTGTGCTTGATTATTCAATGACGCTTGAGATTTGGCGTTTCTGATCAATCTTGCACTTTCGCTGTGGTATTCCTCCCATCTTATTTAGTACTACTCCCCCTCACGATGATTGAGTTGGGGAGATCATCATGGCGATGGATCAAAATGAGGCTTCTTCTTTGGCAAGAAGATCGCGTCGTCGTGATAAAGAGATGGAGTTGGTAGCTATGGTAGGAACTCAGGTTCGGTAATAAGCCGACGGAGCCACAAAGGTCTGTCGTGTAAGAGACCGGGGTCATAAATACGTCCCGTTATCATCGATCTAGGATACTTTGCTCGTAGACTATGGCCTGACACCGTTGTTGTTTTGATGTTGCCACGGCAAGACTTCCTTTCGATCCTCGCAGCATATCCAAGAAGGACATGTCTACGGAAGTTCTACCTTGATCACAAAGATCAAGTGTTTAAAAAGTATATGTGTCCTAGAAAATATTAAAAATATGGAAAGTAACGACACACTAGACTCAATTGTGCGCAAGGAAGTGTGGTAGTGGGGTGAGTACCACTTAATTCAATATCGCCCGCTTTCGAGTGAAGGGGGATAGTAGATGTGGTTCCCCGTAATATCTTGAAACACATGTCTTTTGTGAGACAAACGAGTGGGTAAGACTCGGATGTGCACGCGCCGTTGGACCTAATGCGGCGCCTTCTACCCGAGAGATAATAAAATTAGCACATGTACCTATGGGGGTTGGTCCGAGTATTTTGTGAGATAAGGGGTGTTCGATCGTGGTGTGTTCTGATGACGTAGGATATACGGTTATTTTCGTAAAATTATGACTAACGCTCGGTTTTTTTTCCTGGTTTTTTTCCTGGATTAGATTCAGTTGGAAAGAGGGTTGATGATCTTCGATGGCTCGGCGGTGGAGAACAACTCGAGGGATCCCGCTTGAAGTACAGTTCGACGATTTTCGATGGGCAAGCAGTGGAGCAACGTCGACGGGTGGTGTGACGGGGTTCTGGTGGAAAGTTTTCGACGGGATTTCCGTAGAGAACCGGTCGAAATAGGCTTCGACGGAATTTCAACGGAATTCCTGTTGGCAGCTTCGACGACGTTTCGACGAGGCTTCGGTTGATGAGTATATTCGACGGGGCTATTCGACGGAATCGGCGTGGAGCTGATTTCGACGGGAATTCGGTGGCTACGCAGTCGATGCCTTGGTCAACGGGTATTTGGTGGAAAGATGTTGACGGGAAGACGGTGGGGCATTTGTTTCGACGACTAGGCGGTCGAGAGCTATCGACGGGTTTTGGTTTGGACGGGTCAATGACAAAATTTTGGTCGAGATTAGCGATTTTCGATGGGCGAAATTTTTTTTCGATATTGGATTTTCGCAATGTGATATTTTTGCAAAAATTATTTTTGCAAAGAGAGGTTTTCGCAATGGACATTTTCGATATCGTTTTCGGTAGAGCTCTCACTTTTCGAAACAAGCTTTTTATAGGTACCGAAAATCTTCACTGCCACTTCATGAATCTTCACTGCAAATACATGGGTTACAATCACAAACACAAAACTAGTCAAATTAATCTTGGGTTATGGATTGAATCCCTTATATCTTAACTCAAAAATACTGAGTGACCACAAAACACCAAAACATATAAAAAATTTCGAAAAATTGAAGAACATTGGATGAAAGTAAAAAAAATAAAAAATTTGACTCAAATTTAAACATGTTTGGCTCTGATACCAATTGTAGAAGCCTAGTATATCCAACTAAATAAAGATTAAATTAATTTTACCACGTTTTAATCGGAAGAATTAAGCTTAGGCGTGGGGTGGTTGTGCTTGAGCACGGCGGTTGGGAGGCACGCGTTTTCTGTCAAAAATATGTTCTCTTTATTAGCTTCGTACACAAGACACAGCTTAGTGCGTGTGAGGTTTTTAGTATTTATACCACAAGATTGATATGTAATACGTGGGTTGTAACTAGCCCAATTACACTAAAATGCTTATTTAACTAAGCCCAAAACCAATTGAATAAACTACATGGCTAAGATAACATAATCAATTGAACACAATAAAATAATTCTAACAATGTTAAGCTAAATATTAATGATTGTGATATATATATATATATATATATATATAAGAATGTGTGTTGGTGCTGTAAAAAATTATAATCGTATCTTGTTACTAATTTATTACTATATCGCTATTAGAAAAAGCAAAATGTGTATGTGATATCGTTTTTATTTATGTCAGTATACGTTTTCCCAATATATCCACTGTCCGGAGTATGGTTGCACCGACGCCGCGCAACGCACGTACCGGGTCCTAGTAATATTTATCCTAGAATATATAAATAAAATATATAATTTTAATTTTATTTTAATATTATTTATATTATAATAGTATAATTGAGCATAATAAATATTATTTTATAAAATATTAATATTATAAATTACATTTTAATATTATTTATATAAAATGGATAAATATTATTCAAATATTATAATGCTAACGACGAACGGGCGGGGACCCCCGCGGGGCGAGATGTTGCCCTGTCTCCGCCCTGCGGTGATATTATCGGGGATTTCCAGCCTCGTTCGGGTATTGCCGCGGCGATGGAGAATTTCCGTTCCATTGGCAAGCATGCATATGACTGTTTTATTTTTTTATGTAAAAATGAATTGGGTTAAAATATATTTATTAATAATTTGTGTGCTAAATAATGGTGAAATTGGAATTTAAACAGTTTTATAGTGACAAGAGAAAATAACGCAATAATTAAAATTAAAAAGTTGACTAGTTTTTTGCAATAATGCTAAAAAGTTAAGTAAATTTGTAATTGAAGTTTTAAAACTTAATTATTTATGTCATTCTCTCGTACAAATATATGGGGCGAAATTGTTCATTACAAATGGCAGATCAATTAATATTGTTTATATGCATCTCTTCAATTATTAAATAAAAATAGATATTGAGCGATAATGATAAAATAGAATATCGATCAAGTTCGTTCTTAAGTGAATAAATAGCACAATTTCCTTTGAAGACGGACTTTAACTTACTTAGATTTCGTTGAGTAACGAACATTCCCGCGATAGATCACAACTATAATATCCATGTTGGTATATAATCCAATTTCCATGGATTTTCGTCACATCATCCAAGTTTTCGACGACCCGTCAAAAATTCAACGGAGTTGGTTGCTATCCTAAGTGGTGGGGAAGAAAAGACGGTAAATAATTAATTATATGATTATTAATCAAGCAATAAAAAATCTAGAAAAATAAAAAATAAACTGAAAATTAAGTACAAGTGTTCAACGATTAGAAGAGTCATTACGAACGGTTATGATTCAAAACACTTCCCTGGCTCGTGTTGATATCACTGGGGGTGTAAATGAGCCGAACTCGACTCATTTGACGGGGCTCGAGCTCGAGCTCATCGAGACTTTCGATACCGAGCTCGAGCTCGATTATGTGTAATTATGTGTAATTATGTTCCAGCTCGAGCTTGAGCTTGAGCTTTCTGGTTCGTTTTGCATAAAAAAAATAAAAAAATAAAAATCTCGTGGGCTTTCGAGCTATGATGATTGAGCTTATAAGCTTGCTCGGCTCATCTTTCACCCATACATATCATGCAACCGACACTGCCTATAAACCTATACAGTGCAAGACACGCGCTCTTCGAAGAGACATAAATCGTAAGCGTTCAAGTGTGATTATGAGAGCATCTCCAATGGGTACTCTATTTTAGTATTTACACTAAAATAGAGTACATATGTTCTCCAACGGGTACTCTATTTTAACAGTATTATAGAGTTCGCATACAGTGATACTTATTTAGAGTAACTCTATTTCTCAACTCTAAAATAGAGTTATAATTTAATTTTTATTTTTATTGTTTTTAATATAAATTTATTTTATGTTTAAAATATTTTATATCATTAAAATTAAATTCTATAAATGTCTTTCAGTATTCTATATATTTCGTTTCTATTCATGAAATAAAAATAAATATTTTATTTTTACATAGAAAATATGAGTTTATTTGCTTTTAAATTAACATGTCAATTATACAATTACTACGTATATATAAAAAAATTTATTTACTTTTCAAAATATAAATTAAAAAATAATTTTTCAGGCATAATTTAAATTTAATTTATGTAATGTTTTTATTTTTATAAAAAATTATCATAACAATAAGTAAGAATATGTACGGACTATTATTTTTAATGTAGAAAATAGAGTTAACTGGTTGGAGTAAAAATTAGTGTAGAAATAGAATTAGTGGGTTGGAGTAAAACACTGTAGCAACTGTATTTTTATGTAATATTAACTGTATTTAGTGTTATTGGTTGGAGATGGTCTGAATTGATCATCAGATGTTATCAAAACTCCAATAGATACCATCTTACCATTTCCCACCTGAATCAATCCCTCCTTTCGATAAAGCTAAGCCTGTTTCGAATCCAGAAAAGAAATTCTTAAATTCCGTGATCCCGTTATGAAGATCTCTTTCCTAATTTACCCATCTGCGATTTCCAATATATTGGTATCTGTTAAATTTTCGTGCCGCACATATGCGCTGCACGGAAGAGGGGTTACCGTATAAGCTTGATGGGTTTCTTTCTAAAACCAATTGGTGATAGGAGGAGTGACCCATCGAGCTTATATATCGGTTAAATTTGCTCTTCGTAATCAATGTGAAATATTTTTGCCATAACATGTGATATTCTTCACACTCCCCCCTTACATGTGAGCCAATTTCTTTTTAATCGGACGAGAACGACATTTTTTTCGAAACCGCCGTATATTATTTTTAATTTTTTTTTAGTCGGATGAGGAATGTCATTCTTTTCGAACCTCAGATCTACCAGGATCTTCCGCTCTGATACCATGTTAAATTTCCGGGGACCGCGCACATGCGCCGCACGGAAGAGGGGTTACCGTATAAGCTTGATGGGGTTCCTTCCTAAAACCAATTGGTGATAGGAGGAGTGACCCATCAAGCTTATATATCGGTTAAACTTTCTCATCGTAATCAATGTGGGACATTTTTGCCCTGACATGTGATATTCTTCACAATATCTGCAGTTCTTCGTAGTTTTGCTAGTTGAATTCTTCTCCACCACTTTAGATTCTATGCTGCGCTTGTTGTTCTTCCGAGATCGAAATGGGAGCTGACAAAAAATGGCTCTTAATCGCATTCCTCGTATTCATCTCCTTCATTTTGGGATTTAGCTCATCGTACTACAACGCTCCCCCATCACAAAAGCTCTTCGCTTCGACCGTTCTTCGCGGGCCCAATCATCCCCCGTCCTTTGCTTACTACATCTTCGGTGGAAGAGGAGACTGCGATCGAATATTTCGGTTGCTGCTACCGGTTTATCACCCGAGGAATAGGTACTTACTGCACATATCTTACGATGGTGGTGATGAAGACAGAGTGAGATTAGGGGAGATGGTTAACTCCGTGCCCGCGATTAGAGCATTTGGGAATGTCGATGTAGGAAAACCGGACCCGAATACTTATATGGGGTCGACGAATATCGCTGCTGTTTTGAGAGGGGCTTCGAGTTTGCTGAAGCTCGATGCGGGCTGGGATTGGTTCGTGACTTTGAGCTCCGCTGATTATCCCTTGATTACACAAGATGGTAATAATGCTTTGATGTTCTTGCTCTAGATTTTTTAATTTTTTTTCCTTTCTGTGTTATTTCTTGTCTGAGATTCAAGAATTTGATGAAAATTGTGTTATTCGTTGCTCGAATTGGGTCGTTGAGAGTTTTTCATGCAGTGATTAGTGTTCTTATTGAAGGATTTATGCTCTTTTTGGTACGTGGAATTTATGCGTGGAAAAGACGAAGGAAAACAATGTTAGTGTATCAAGTAATTATACGTTACGCTTCGAGTGTACCATTGCATATTTCCTTTTCTTTTCGACATTAAATCTATATACCGAAGTCATTTGTCTGTTGAAATTATTTGTCCCACATTGGGAAATAAATTGAGCGTTCATTCCTAAAACCAATTGGTGTTAGGAGGGGGATCTCTTTGATTTATATATTGAGTCGGGTGAAGTTAATTTTCCAATATGGGACAAATAATCTCAACATTTTCGAAAACCTTTTACAGTTTAATAGAACAGTAGAGGGATTATCAAGTTGTCTTTTTTGTAAATTTTCTTGCAGTGAAAATTTGCTGTAATGTTTCTTATTTGGCATTTTCAGACTTGTCCCGCATTTTCTCGTCTGATTTGCAGAGACTTAAGCTTCATCGATAACACCAGCGACCTGGGATGGAAAGAGTAAGGCAAACCAAAAAAACCCTTATCGATCAGTGTTTGAAAAGCGATCGCCTAGGCGACCGCTTACTCTAGTCGGACACAAAATCGCCTATGCGAAATCACTCATGCGGTCGCCTTGGTCAAGGCGAGAGTCAACCGCATCTTCCGACTCTTGATATGGTGAAGAAGATGATACATTTTAGGATTTTTGGTCTTAATATTCCTTTAGGTGTGGTCTTTTTAATTAGAAAAAAAATGGGAGGCCCAATTCTAATTAAGTACTTAAACAAAATTAAAAACTACACGTTAGCATTAAGAAGCAAAACCCTCGATAACCTCCAAGTTCAAACTGCGACCCCACCACACACCCACCCGCGACCCCACCCACCGGAGATCCCACCCTCCGACGACCCTTTTCCGGCGACCCTTCTCCGGCGATCACCTCCGACGAACCTCTCCCCACTGAAATTGAGGTAAATATCTTCAAAAACAATTAGTTCTTCAAGTGATCCAGCATTAAGTATAGTAGATTAGACGATCCAAAAGTGAAGAACAACGTAACTTGCAATTTTTGTGGCAAAGTGACCAATGGTGGAATTTATCGTGCTAAGCAACATTTAGCCGGAAATTCAACAAGTGTCAAGAAGTGCGATAAGGTTCCATCACACGTCCGTAAAGAAATAAAAGACTTCATGGATAATAAGTCGAAGTTCAAGGAAAATGAGACGTCATGCGGCCAACTCCCTGAATATGATGCGATTTCGGGCTATTGCTTAGGTGACGATGAAGAAGATGAAGAGGTGAGAGAAGTTAGTTTGATGTTTCAAAAGAAGTTTGGTGCAAGTGGGAGTAATACGGCTAATGCAAAGAAGCAGAAAGGGGCGAATATAAGTGGTCCAATGGATCAATTTGCAAATAAAAGTGCTCGGAAACCAAGTCAAAATCTATCGTCAAAGCAATCTACCATCAACGAGCACTACAAGAAGGAGATGAAAGGGAAAGACGATGATGCGGTTGCAAAATGGTTCTATGAAGCATGTATCCCCTTTAATGCTGCTTCCTATGAAAGTTTAGGAGCGATGTTTGATGTCGTTATTGAATATGGGCGTGGGTATAAGCCCCCAAGTGCATATGCATTGCGTTCCTCTATTGAATAAGGAAGTCGAAGAAACAAAGAATGTTTTAAAATCCAATGAAGCGGAGTGGGCTACTACTGGCTGTTCAATCATGTCTGATGGTTGGAAAGATAGACGAGAGAGGACTTTAATCAATTTCTT
Organism: Linderniella brevidens; assembly: GCA_004919715.1. Classification (NCBI taxonomy): domain Eukaryota; kingdom Viridiplantae; phylum Streptophyta; class Magnoliopsida; order Lamiales; family Linderniaceae; genus Linderniella; species Linderniella brevidens. The sequence goes on from SWDC01000146.1 coordinate 12,052,464, forward strand.
GGTGAATTCTCCTAGCGGAACAGTTTTTGTCAAGTCTATTGATGCTTCAGATCAGGTAAAGTCTGGAGACATGATCTGTAAGCTCCTAGATGATATGGTAGAACAAGTTGGAGAACAAAATGTAACCCAAGTGATTACTGACAACGCTTCCAATAATGTTTTGGCGGGTACGTATTTTTTAATATAATAATTCCCTTTAAATTGTATAGGAAAATTGTTGCAGGTGAAGAGACCACATTTGTATTGGACCCCTAGTGCGGCACATTGCATTGACTTGGTTCTTGAAGGCATTGGAAAGATACCTACAGTTAGCAATGTACTGAAGAAGGCGATTCAATTGAGTGGGTGTATTTACAATCGTGGCGGTCTTTTAAGCTTGAAGAGACAATTCACAGGGGGAATTGAATTAGTTAGGCCTGGAGTGACGCGATTTGCCACTGCTTTCCTCACATTACAGCGTATCCATGAGCAGTTGAACAACCTTCGAAAGCTATTTAACAACGAAGAATTCAAGAAAAGAAAGTGGTTCAAAGAAGAAGCTTCAAAGAAGGCATGCACAACTGCTTTATCTCATGCTTTTGCACGAAATATGAAATTCTCTCTTAAGGTGTTTGGTCCCCTTGTGTAAGTGTTGAGATTGGTTGATGGAGAGAATAAGCCGGCAATGAGTTACATTTATGAGGCCATGGATAGAGCAAAGGAAGACATTGAAAAATCTTTTAATGGTCGAAGAGGAGAAATAAGAGAGTTTTTCAAATAATTGATGAACGGTGGGAAAGTCAGCTTCAGCATTCACTCCATGCAGCTGGTTTCTACTTAAACCCCGAGTTTTATTACAAAGATTCGGTGAGGATTGAAAATAACGAGATCAAAGAAGGATTGATGGCTTGCATTTCCAAATTGGTTCGCTCTAAAGATGAGCAAATGAAGATAGTAGACGAGCTTGAGATTTATCGAAGAAAAGGAGGTCTTCTTGGAAATGAACTGTCTCAGAGATACCTACATGAAAGGGCTCCAGGTAACATTGATTTATAGATGTTAAATTCTTGATTTTATTTTTCACAATCGTAAGTGTTCTTTAAAGTTATGTTTTGTGCTGTATTTTTATGGTTAAAAGCGTAATGGTGGAAGTCGTATGGCTCGGCTTGTCCAAACTTGAGAAGATTTGTCATAAAGATAACAAGTCTCAGTTGCAGTGCTCGGAGGACCCAAATCTTCCACGCGGCGCAGAAACGACCCGTGCCCGATGCCTTCAAGGTCTTCCCAGGTAGCATTGCCCTCCCGAAAATTCATATATCACCGGTTAGTGATAAGCTAAGTCTGAGAAAATACTGCATTGAATGACAACTCCACTTAAAGATTAGACTTGAAGGGTGTGTATTATATTTTAAGTTTATATACTCTATTTCCAACCTATCCCCTCAGTCTACGCTGATTTCTTTATTATCTAGCCTTTAAACGTGAAACGTGCAATTTTCTTAAATGGGTGGTCGTGAGGATTTGTATCCAAGACCTCTTTGGCCCCTGAGCTCTGATACCATGTTGAATGACCAGTCCACCTAAAATGTTAAGCTTGAAGAGACTTGTATCATATTTTAAGTTATATATTTTATTTCCAAACTACTGACTCTCAGCACTTACAATGCACAAGTTCCCCTTAGGTCGTCTTGAGTCGTTCGTTCCTCGAATATTGCATCCTCGGGTGGAGCAATCTCCCACGTACCATTCTAATGTACTCCACGAACGTCGTCTTGCCCCAAGAAGTCTACTTCCAATCCGTGGCATGCAAGTCGCCCGAATTCAAGAACAAGACGATGCAGACCTCAGGTACTTCGTGTGGGACGACCCGCCGAAAATGGAGTTATGACAACATGGTACTTAGCAGAGCTGCCTCCGGTCGACAATTCCAAAAAGACGGTCCCGTCCTCGACGTGATCGACGAGAGGATCCTCGGGAGGAGGAGTCGAAAGTGGGCTGCTCCCGTAAGTGGTGTGCGGATCGAAAGGGTTGGTTGGTGGACCCGTGCTCTCGATGGGGCGAAGTGAATGCAGTCGAGCGGGGCCCGCGGGCTGCAGGGTTTGAAGAGGGGTTGATTAGGGTTCTTGATGATTGGAGATCACATTCGAATACATGCAGATGATGATGTGTTGAGGGAGAAAGGAAAGCTAACATTACAATCCCGGGTCGGGATTGTGCGATGCGGGTTTTATTTTACCGGTGGTTAAGGCTCCGTTTGGGATGACGGGTTCGGCTGGGAGTTGATGTTTTGTTCATCGCGCAGAAATGCTTCGATCCAAACGGAGTCCTACGTGTCGTCGTCATCCCGGGTCGATTTCCGACACGCGATTAGCCCAACTTAAAAAAAACTAAAATTAATTTAAAAAGGGAAAAAAGAATTTTCCCTACAAAAAGAGAAAGAAAAAAAAGAAGAGAAAAACCAATAAATTAAAACAAGCCTAATAAGTAAAGAGTGAATAAAAAATATATCAAAAAAATAGAAAACAATAAATAAAAGTAAAAAATAAAAATAAAATATAAAACAATAAAGAGAGAAGAAAAGACAAAATATATTAAAAGCCAAAAAATAATAATTAAAAATAAAATATAAAAAAGTAGAAAATAAAAAAAAAATTGGTTTTTTTATTAATATATTAAAAAATAAAAATAAGAAAAAGTAATAAAATTATACCCAATTATATTATTATATAAATAATATTTAAATTGAAGTAAAAAATACGCCTAAGAGGGGGTTGAATTAAGCTTAAAAAAATTTAGCTTCTTTCTTTTTCAATCACTTTGGACGTGATATCCTAGAAACATTTCTTTGCTAAGTGAATACTTTTCAAAGAATGTTTCGTCGGTTATCTCCTAGTTGCGTTGGATGTGTATCAGATATATCTCACGAAAAATATAAAGAACTAAAAGTAACGTGAGACAGAATTTTTATAGAGGTTATATCCCCAATCGGGGTTTAGTCCTCTCCTTGAGGTTTGTTCCTCAAGAGTTAATGAATCACTATAATGTTACCTTAGTCGGTTACAAAACTGATTGATTATGCCCAATACACAAACCGAAACAAGTCGAACACTAGACACACTAGGTTACCGCACCCCGAGTTTCGCTCCAGGGAATCTCCAATTCCCGACTGGAAACAGCTCGCTACCGAAGGGCCCCCGAAACACAGTCATTCCCTTCACGTGCGCGTAAGCGTCGACCTTGCCTCCTTCATGTACCGATCACGTCCGAAGACAGCACGTCCAAAGACAGAATATATGGAGGAGGGATATAGTAAGGATCACTCGGCCAGTGATGGATTTGCAGGTGTAAACTCAGACTGCAGAATGATATCGCAAATGTAGGCGCAGTCGGCAGAAGGTTATCACTAATGATCGCTCAACAGCAGAAGGTTTTCGCTAGTATAAGCTCAAACCCTAAGACTCGTCTCTTCTGCTTTTTTACTCTTCTTAGCTCGACATTCTAAGTGTTGTGCTGTATATATAGACTCTTTGAACCAACACTTACATGGAAAGTCAATCACGATATAATATCCCAAATAAGCACGTAATCCATGTAATTATCGAGCAATTAATATGACAATCAAATCATGCCATTCATATAATATCACTACGGCCACAAGCTCATAATAGCATGATTTTATTCCATTTAAAAGCACATATTCGAAATCAACGCATATACTTCTATTCGGGATGATATTTTCCATAACATCATTTTCCATATGTGATATCCAGCTAGCATCGTATAAAATCAATCAATCAGGATCTTTTCCTTTTATGGTTCCTTAATTTCAGTAATAAGAAGTCTTAATCGATTTTTCCATATAAGACCAAGTATGATGCATGCAAAGATTATCAACATGGTTTCTTCCCAGATAGATAAATTTAAACGGATATTTCACATTCCATGCTTAGACATCATACTTTTCATATATAGCTCAGTATGATATCTCACACGATTTACCATAAATAGCCCAGTGTATTTGTAATCAGATATTCCCTAGCATGAGAGATATCTATAACATATGATCACATAGTTTTGCCAGTTAAGCACATAATCACATGGATATCAAACATTCGACATTTTTCAATGATTAAACCTGTAAAGCATGCATAGTCGAATATTATCATATATTTAGACATTTTAATATTTTATAATCGAATTGCTCAAGTTATGGCCCTAATAACATAGATCATCAAAACTCTTCAAAGCATATAGACCAAAAAGGTCAACATTCTCCCCCTTTTTGATGATGACATGTAACTAATGCATCACGGAAGCATGTAAGTATATTCGGTCATGCAATTCTTAACACATATGTCTAAGTACCTCATGATCCAATCAGAGCATATTATTTTTCAGAAACTCAAAATCAAAGTATATATGCTCCCCCTGCCTAAATGCAGATATCTCATATAACATGCATAGATATATCATAAATGGAGTTTACTCCCCTGTCTAAGTACAGATATCACATTTAATATGCATAGATATATCATAGATGGAATTTACTCCATCTGTGTAGTGCAGATATCACATGTAACATGCATAGATATATCATAGATGAGTTTCGAAATTACCAGAGTTTCGAAATTACCAGTTCGTGTGGGCTCCCCTGCATAAGTGTGCATTTTCCAATCATTATTCAGGCAGCAGATACTGATCAGAATATAACATAGGCAATTAGTAAGCACGAATAAGTATCATAATAGGGGCAATCCGTACGATATATCATCAATGATGATTCAGGCAGCAGATACTTATCAGAATATAACATAGGCAATTTGTAAGCACAAATAAGTATCATAATAGGGCAAACCATACGATATATCATCGTAATAAAAATGGATTTCAACGTAATATACGACCATTTGACTCCACGCACGACTCGTCATTAATTACCTTACTCTCGCAATAGACGACTATTCGACTCCACACACGACTCCTCATTAATTACCTTACTCTCCCCCTTCAGCATCAAAAAGAGGGATGCCAAGAATTTTAAAGCTGAAAATAGAAGGTTAGTATGGAAATTTCTGAAAACTTAGAGATGGAACTATGGATGGAATATCATGGCAGAAAACGTTCTAATGGTTGGAATCACTATCAACATTTCATATGGAATTCCCTTGTTAAAGCTCTTAGAAGTTTGGTTATATCAACTCGCCAGCATATGTTCCCTTCACATCTGCTTCAACGTTCTTCTTACAAGAAATTTAGAGCTATGAAGTTTCAAAGATGGAAATTTACGGCAGAATAAAGTGAGGAACGAAGTGATCACTTAGGAAATAGTGGATTGCGTCTTGAACGGTTCCAAGAGAATTTGAACCGCCAATAACTCAGAAGTTTTAAGGAAAGAATAATCCTGACTTATTTCAAGAATGAAAGCAAGCTTATCTTAAGGACTAAGAAAGAACTCTTCGAGATACTACTTTCCCAAGGAGTTTAGAGGCCAAATAAGAGCAAGATCTTAAGATATCTTTCAAAGAATAACCAACTCAAGGATTTCTACCGAAAATGATCAATAAGATTTAGGAATTTTCAGAATTTTCAGTAATCACATAGGGATTTATAGAAGTCGAACATTTTATACAGCGGAGAGATATGGATGATATCAAATTTCGAAATTTGAATTTCAAAATAAAAATGAACCGTCAATCATCAGAAATATCATAATGATTTGACGTGATCTCTGATATGAAAGGAAATTTTATAGAAAGCTATTTGAAGAAACACATAGATCTTTTCCTAATATATTCTGAGAGCTGAAATAAGATGAGATCTCAGAAATAATTCTAAAAGTTGAAATTAGGATGAGATCTTAGAATTAAAAAAAACTGAAATTAATGCGAATTTCTATCAAAAATAATTCTAGACTCGGAATCTTAGGATTTTTAGAATAACTGCAGAATTTTGGCAAGTTATCTAACCTTATTTAGCTCGGTGATTCCCAGCCGATCACGGATGTCGCAGAATCTGGTCTCGATTAAGGGCTTCGTGAATATATCAGCAAGCTGGTCATTTGTTCGTACGAATTCGACGCTGATATTCCCTTTCTGAGCATGATCTTGTATAAAGTGGTGTTTAGCTTCTATATGCTTAGTACGAGAATGATGCACCAGATTCTTAGTAATACTTATAGCGCTAGTACTATCGCAAAAAGAATAGGAATTTATTCATAACTTAACCCAAAATCACAAAGGGTTTGTTTCATCCAAAGAACTTGTTGACAACGGTTTCCTAAAGCCATATATTCAGCTTCGGTTGTGGAAAGGGCGACAACATTTTGCTTTCTACTAGACCAAGTTATTAGGGAATTCCCAAGTAACTGACATGTACCACTGGTACTTTTCCTATCTTCCCTACAACCAGCATAGTCGGCATCAGAATATCCCAATAATGGGAATTCATTGGTATTGGAATACCAAAGACCAAAATTAACAGTGCATTTTATAAATCTAAGTATTCGCTTGACTGCTGTCAAGTGAGATTCCTTAGGATTCAATTGATATCTCGAGCACATGCCAACAACAAACATGATATCAGGTCTACTTGCCGTTAAATAAAGAAGGCTTCCGATCATACCTCAATATTGAGTTTGATCAACCTGAGTACCTGATTCATCGTTATCTATTTCGGTGGTCTGATGCATGGGAGTGGAAAGCACCTTGGACTCACTCATTCCAAATTTTACTAGCATTTCCTTGCCATACTTCGTCTGAGATATGAAGGTTCCCGAGTCAAGTTGCTTTATTTGTAACCCAAGGAAGCAGTTCACCTCACTCATTAGACTCATTTCAAATTCCTTCTGCATGGACTTAGAAAATTCCTCACAAAGAAGGTTGTTAGTACTTCCAATAATTATATCATCAACGTAAATTTGTACTAACAGCATGTGATCACATTCATACTTCATAAACAGGGTGTTATCAATAGTTCCAGTAGTAAATCCCATGTCTATAAAAAATTTACTCAATCTTTCATACCATGCCCTAGGGGGCTTGCTTTAAACCATATAATGCTTTATTTAGTTTGAAAACATGATTTGAAAATCCTTCTTTTATGAAACTAGGGGGTTGTTCGACGTTAACTTCCTCATTTATAAAATCATTTAAGAAGGCTTTTTTACGTCCATTTGAAAAAGTTTAAATCTTTTAAAACGTGCATATGCAAGTAAAACACGTATAGATTCTAATCTAGCTACGGGAGCAAAATAATCTTCGAAATCTGTACCTTCCTCTTGGGAATAACCATTTGCAACTAACCTCGCTTTATTTCTGGTCACTTTACCGTTTTCATCGAGTTTGTTGCGAAACACCCATTTTGTTCCTATAATGGATTTTTCGTCCGGCCTTTCTACAAGCATCCATACTTGACTCTTTTCGAATTGTGATAATTCGTCCTCCATGTCGGTAATCCATGATTTGTCATCTAGTGCTTCATGGATGGTCCTTGGTTCTACCATTGAGAGCAGCACATCATGAGATTCCTCTGTATCTTGATTTCGTGCAGCTGCCCGTGTTTTGATTCTAGAGGTGATATTCCCTATTACTTGATCTGTTGGATGACTGAAAGCATGTTTGAACTTTCTGCGATGCTGTTCATCTGAAGCCTCTGGTTCCAGCGTATCAGTATTTTCGTCTTTTGGAATATTCTCCTTCGTTTCTTCAGGAACATGTACTCTGGAATAGGAAAATCTATACCTTCCTCATTATTAGCATCTGCGGTAGGAATCTCATCAAAGGTTACATGTATCGATTCCGGAACAGTCATCTTCCTTTTATTATAGACACGATAAGCTTTGGAATGAAGACCGTAACCAAGGAATATCCCTTCATCTACCTTATAGTCAAATTTTTCTCTTTTATCTCTCTCATTTAAAATAAAGCACTTACAGCCAAACACATGAAAATATCCTATATTTGGAGTGCTACCGTTCCAAACTTCATAGGAGGTCTTCTTCAATATTGACCTAAGGAAAACACGATTAGACACATAGCATGTTGTCCTAACAGCTTCCGCCCAAAACTGTTTAGGAATATCATACTCATGTAGCATTGATCTAGCCATCTCCTGTAACACTCTATTTTTCCGCTCAACTACGCCGTTCTGTTGGGGTGTTATAGGAGCAGAGAAGTTATGACTATACCCATACTGATCACAAAAAGATGCAAATGATTTACTATCAAATTCTAGACCGTTATCACTACGTATCTTGCATACGCATTTCTTTTTCATTTTCAAGTCTGTCCACTAGCGGTGCAAAGTTATCTAATGCTTCACTCTTATGCGCAAGAAATATCACTCATGTATACCTAGAATAGTTATCTACAATAACAAATGCATATCTTTTACTTCGCAGAGACATTGTCTGAACCGGACCAAAAAGGTCGAGATGAAGTAGTTCCAGAGGTCTGGAACTAGATATCACATTCTTTACCTTAAAGGACGTCTTAGTCTGCTTACCCATTTTACATGCCTTACACGTTCTGTTCTTGATGAATTTCATGCCGGGAACACCTCTTACCAGTTCTATACTGGTTATATGAGATATCAGGTCCATATTGGCGTGTCCCAAGCGTCTATGCCATAACCATGTCATATCTTGTGTAACTGCTAGGCACTTGACATTTTGGTTATTGATATCATCAAGAGTGATGCAGTAGATATTGCCATACCTAGATCATCTAAATATAACATCATCATCCTTTTTAGCTACGCATTATCATTTAAAAAAATTACGATATAACCCTTATCGCACAATTGACTTATGCTTATTAAAGTATGTTCTAAATCATTAACTAGCCATATGTCATCTATAGTATTATGTAAATTGTTACCGACAGTTCCAACTCCAATGATCCTAGATTTGGTGTTGTCAGCATATGAAACATATCCTCAGTCATAAGCTTTCAACGACACGAATTTACTGATATCACCTGTCATATGGTGGGAACACCCGATGTTGAGGTACCACCTGTTTTTCTTGCTGGAACTTCTTCGCTGTACCTGGTCATCACCAGCCACGTGTGCAAGGTTTTCTTCCTCTGTTTGTTCATTCTCGGAATCTTCCCAGTTTGTCACCATGGCCTTCTGCTTCTTTGTCTTTTTATCATCGCTTTGTAATGGACAGTTTGAAGCAAAGTGGTCTGGCTTATTACACCTGAAGCATTTCTTGACATTATTACCGGATGAGGATATTCCTTTGTTCTTCTGCTGGAATTTGGAGTTCCCTTTGAATCTTCTTCTTTGTTGGAACTTCTCAAATCTTTTGGTCAGCATGGCTAATTGCTTCACATATCCTCTTCTTCTTCGATATCTCATCGGAATCACTTTCTTGATCAGCGTTAAAAGCAATGATTTTTTGATTCCTTGCTTGCGGCTTTTCTTTTATGGATAGTTGAGTCATCTCATATGAGTGAGAGATCCGATTAGTTCGGAGACAAATAGCGCATCTAAATCCTTGGCTTCATAGATAGCGGTAACTTTGGGATTCCATTCTTTCGGAAGTGATCTCAAGATTTTTCGAACCTTCTCGTTAAAAAAAGGGAATGATCTTGCCAAGAGAGAACATCTGATTGATGATGGTCATGAATCTTGCATACATTTGACTTATAGTTTCATCAAATTCCATAGTGAACGACTCGGATTGATGAGTTAGGAGCGCTATTCTTTCTTGTACAACTCGAGTGGTTCCTTTATGAGTAACTTACAACATCTCCCACATGTCTTTAGCGGATATACATGAACTTACGCATTGTATTCTTCCCTCGTCAGTGCACAAGCGATCATATTTTTCGCCTTAGCGTTTAATGAAATTCCACGCTTGTCTGCTACATCGTAGTCAGTAGCTTTCCTTGATGCTCCATCCTTGTTTACGGGAATATATGGCCCGGTCGTAACGATATCCCATAGATCATGGTTAACCGCCTGAAGGAATTCCTTCATGCGATTCTTCCATATAGCGTAGTTCGTTCCATCGAAGATTGGTGGCCTAGAATGAGATTGTCCCTATGCAAATTCATCAAAACTCGAAGAAGCCATTAGATCTTTTACTCAGGCGTGTTAGGCCTGTAGTTTGAGTAACCTGGTTCTGATACCAAATGAAGTAAAAAATACGCCTAAGAGGGGGGGTGAATTAGACTTATAAACATTTAGCTTCTTCTTTTTCAGTAACTTTGGACGTGATATCCTAGAAACATTTCTTTGCTAAGTGAATACTTTTCAAAGAATGTTTCGTCGGTTATCTCTTAGTTGCGTCGGATGTGTATCAGATATATCTCACGAAAAATATAAAGAACTAAAAGTAACGTGAGACCGAATTTTTATAGAGGTTATATCCCCAATCGGGGTTTAGTCCTCTCCTTGAGGTTTGTTCCTCAAGAGTTAATCAATCACTATAATGTTACCTTAGTCGGTTACAAAACTGATTGATTATGCCCAATACACAAACCGAAACAAGTCGAACACTAGACACACTAGGTTACCGCACCCCGAGTTTCGCTCCAGGGAATCTCCAATTCCCGACTGGAAACAGCTCGCTACCGAAGGGCCCTCGGAATACACTTTCCCTTCACGTGCGCGTAAGGGTCGACCTTGCCTCCTTCTTGTACCGATCACGTCCAACAGCACGTCCAAAGACATAATATATGGTGGAGGGATATAGCAAAGATCACTCGGCCCGTGATGGAATTTGCAGGTGTAAACTCAGACTGCAGAATGATATCGCAAATGTAGGCGCAGTTGGCAGAAGGTTATCACTAATGGCCGCACAACAGCAGAAAGTTTTCGCAAGTATAAGCTCAAACTCTAAGACTCGTCTCTTCTGCTTTTTTTCTCTTCTTAGCTCGATATTCTAAGTGTTGTGCTGTATATATAGACCCTTTGAACCAACACTTACATGGAAAGTCAATCACGAGATAATATCCCAAATAAGCACATAATCCATGTAATTATCGAGCAATTAATATGACAATCAAATCATGTCATTCATATAATATCACAACGGTCACAAGCTCATAATAGCATGATTTTATTCCATTTAAAAGCACATATTCGAAATCAACGCATATACTTCTATTCGGGATGATATTTTCCATAACATCACTTTCCATATGTGATATCCAGCTAGCATCATATAAAATCAATCAGTCAGGATCTTTTCCTTTTATGGTTCCTTAATTTCAGCAATAAGAAGTCCTAATCGATTTTTCCATATAAGACCAAGTATGATGCTTGCAAAGATTATCAACATGATTTCTTCCCATAATAGATAAATTTAAACGGATATTCCGCATTCCATGTTTAGACAGCATACTTTCCATATATAGCTCAGCATGATATCTCACACGATTTACCATAAATAGTCCAGTGTATCTGTAATCAGATATTCCCTAGCATGAGAGATATCTATAACATGTGATCACATAGTTTTGCCAGTTAAGCACATAATCACATGGATATCAAACATTCGACATTTTTCAATGATTAAACCTGTAAAGCATGCATAGTCAAATATTATCATATATTTAGACATTTTAATATTTCAGAATCGAATTGCTCAAGTTATGGCCCTAATCACATAGATCATCAAAACTCTTCAAAGCATATAGACCAAAAAGGTCAACATAAATAATATTAGTTCTACCCAATTTATATTATTATAATATAAGTAATATTAAAATATATCCAATTTATATATTATAAACAAAAATTATTTTTCCTAAATTAAAATTCATGGGTGGATAATCCCCGCGGGGACCGTCCCCATGTGGTAGGAATGGGGACGATTTCGTCCCCGTTAACTTGGTGGGACTGGGATGGGGATTCCTCGTAAACTTCCATGGTAATTTTTCTTTTTTATTTTTATATGAATAAATCAAAAATAAAAATAAATATATTTTTATTTTTTATTTTTATTAATAATATTTATTTACAATATTTATTTATTATATTGTGTAATATATGTTTTATTCTCTTGTTGCTATATTTTTATTTGTTTTATTTAATTTTATTTTTTAATTAACTCTTTATTTTTATATCTTTTATTTTCATATATTTCTTATTTTTTTTATTTTAATTTATTTCTTTTTCTCTCTTTTTTCTTTTTGGAGGGGGAATTCTTTATTTCTTTCTTTTTGTCGTTAATTTTATTATTTTTAAAGTCCGGCTAATCGCCTGTCGACGCATGTTCTTTTCCATCCAATTTGAGGGCCATACTAACCGAAGAACCACATTAGTCCAGAATCGACAACATCATCGACTAAGTTAGTCCATGGAATAAACATCAGGGACCATTGCGTGAGTATTGTCCTTATATAATCCGAAAAATAAATAATAATTGAATGATCTGCGGACGTTTAATTTCACAAACTCTATTATTCATACAAAGCCCGGTTCATTGTGACTTTTTTCTTGTTTTTTTATCTTTTTAATATATGATGGTATTTCTTTAATTTGATTATTGGTTTCGAAGATTGTTTTTATTAATGTTTTGTATTATTTGTAATTTTATGACTGATTTATTATCTGATACATGTGATGTAAGAGCAGTTCATTAAATCTCGAAGGAGATGAGATGTTCTCAGGCCCGGTCCCGGATTTGGACAGGTGCAACATGGCCCGTTGCACGAGGCCCCTATTTTTTTTTGTTCCGAGGTATCACAACTCGATCTACTCATGGGCTACCCCCTAAAAACCGGTGTGGGCTTGCACCACACAGACCCGGCGGAGGCTTAATTGCGCTACACACTCCAGTGGTGGGACTAATCCTTGGGGTCAGATGGATACGCCACAAAACCACCTAACAACAATAGTCATGTGATATAAAGCTCATGGGAACTACTCAAGAAATTGTGGGAGGGGGGATTCGATCTCACAACCTAACCCACAAATCCTTAAGACATCCTCCTTAACCATTAGACCAAGGCTTCATTGGCAGCCCAAAATTTTAGGGCTACATAATTTTGCCCACCTTAAGTTTACCTTCTCAATATTTTTAATTATCTGCCCAAAAATACTTTTATTTATTTGTTTCTATTCATTTTATTACTGGGTTCTAAAATCTAGGGCCCAAATTAAAAAATACACATTGGCCCTCCGCGTTTGTAAATTGCTTTGAAATGACTACCATATAAACTATGATAAAATAATACTAGATTATTTAATAAACTCTCTAAGATAATATTGTTTATGGGTTCCGATTCGGGGATAACATGCTTAATTAATAAACTCGCTAAAATTATAAGATAATACATTTTTTTATAATTTCTATAGGTCTCATATAAAATATAAACTAATAATTGCTTCAATACTACATAATGCTTTTAGGAAAATTTTGGTTGGTAACTCTGTGTTTAAGGCTTTTACAGTTGGTGCACAAACTATTTTTCAGTCTAAGTAGGAACTATGTGTATTTCGATGATTATGTCTGTGTTTAAGGCTTTTTCAGTTGGTGTTCAAATAAATTGAACAGTTATTATGTGGTGCTCATGATTTATATAGTGATCGACAACGTTAGTTGATGACTTTTGGTGTACAATCTATATTGTGTATATAAAGTGTGATCACAACATAATAATTGTTCAATTTATTTGGACATCAAATGAAAAAGACTTAAACAACGGGGGTTACTACCGAAACTGAGAAATAGTTTGGGCAGCAATTGAAAAAGCCATAAACGTAGGGATACCTATTGGAACTGAAAAATAATTGGGACACTATTTGGAAAAGGCCTAAAGGCAGGGTTACCTAACGGAATTTTCCATAATTTTATTAAGATTTCTTTAAAAAGAATCAATTGTCTTCTTTTTTTTATTTAAATGAATTTAATATTAAATCACATCTCTAATAAAGTAGGTGATTGAATTATTTTTCCAAATTGAGCTCTTCATTTGAGACATATGTGCATGGTATGGAATTAAGTAGGTGTTTGAAAATTGAACATTTTATTATAAATTAATCAAATATTAATTAATATATAAATTAATGATTATTAAATTCTCGATTAGTTAATAACTCTTTTAATTAAAAAAATTTAATGTTCCCAAGTATATTATTTATAGAGTTTCTACTGTATTTACTTTTCTGTTGTCTTTTGAATAACACATTTTAATGATGAAAAATAATATATAAAAGAATACTAATTTTGTAGTTTGTGTATATTTATGATTGAGTTTATGCTCCGAGCCTCATTTTGGTACAAAAATAGGGTCACGGAAATAAATAAAACGGCCCTGGATGTTCTAGATTTCTTTTAATTGTAAATAAAATTTTCTTATGTTTCTAATACGATTCATCTTTCTCTTTTTTTCACTTTTGGAATAATACATTTTATCTAGTACAAATACGAACACACATTTTCTAATCAGCAGAAAGGGGGACGTTGAATATATGTTCCAAGTCAAAGAAACGACCGTGATATTAACCTTGGTCGATTTACTAAGTATTAAACAATGGCATTGGTCATAAAAAAGAATTAATGAATATTGAGATATTATTGAATTACTTATACTTTGAAATCAAAGGTTATATACCAAAGAGATAGTTTACATTATTCCATAAATAGTACTAAAAATAGTTTTTTGTTTCCACTTCCCACTGTCCACAACTCAAGATGGAGACATTCGTCCACAGCTCAAGATGGAGACATTCATCAATCAGTTTGATGATCAATTTGCGTGTGGCTTGTATGATCAATCAGCTAAAAATACTTTGTGCACTCTTTTTCGCTCGGTGTTGACATCTGTTTTGTACTTTGAACTAGATACCGATTTCCAATATGCCAGTGAGGCTTTGACGCGAAAGATATCTATCGAAATGACTTGTATGATTCACGTGTGTTTGCATCAGACAGAAGACTTGTTTCTAGAAGTTTGAATGATAACCCCTCATATGTTTCCTTCCCCACAAGTACGGAATTCAATAGAAGATTATAATTCATAACATCATTGTACATCCCACTAGCTAAATTCTCATATCTAGATTCGTGGTATCACACACTCGATTCCATTTTAAAGTCGGCCGCTTCAACAGCTTATTACAATCCATTGGAATCACAACGTATACTTTGATATGACGTTGCACTAGTTATCGCACTCAGTTCTATACTGAACTTTCTTCACTTATGAGTTTGTGAATGACTTCTGACATCGTAATCTAGTCGATGTTCTTGAGGTTGTCAAAAGTTATTTTTTGAAATGATTGCTTACGTATTTATACTTGAGGATCTGAAGATGACTAGTGCTTGTATGGAGACATATGCTCTCCTGCTGGTTTCTGAACACGCATTAAATTTGATTGCCTAAAATGGCTTTGTTGGCTTCTTTGCGCGTGAGTACCCGTATGTTGTTTTTCGCATAATGGGGTAATTTCAAGTTAAGCGATTCTTTGAGCAACAATTCTGAATATTATTAATTCCTACAGTTAGTCTTGTTTTGATTTGGATTCAATTCTACTTGTATGGTTAAGCTTAATCTGATGACCAATTGTATCTGCAGATCGATACCCACGACATGGGTAATAGACAATCTTGCATCTTCAGTTTCGATATCGATTGCTTCTCTATTAATCTATTTTCTATGTGTTCAACATCGGTCTTGATCAGACAGTCCTGATACCGACCTTCATCAGTCTCGGTCTTGACATCAGCCTTGATCATCGGTCTTGATAACTCATACAACGTATCTTGATCAGGCCGATCAATCTGTGGTTGTGTCCTCCAGTATCTATCCGATCTTCAACTTCGATTTTTATCATTTAGATATCATCGGCCCAGATCAGTTTTTCGTCTATACATATCTTTATACTGGTCTATACCTCTACTCACCAATCTTTAGTCATTGTTCATAATACTAGTTTCAATTTATTTAGTTGTTTCAGTATAAGTTAAGTTTTGTTAATTTAATTACCCGAACTATTATTAATTAATATGAGTCATATATGAAGCCTCTAAATATATTAAATTCACCAAAGGAGGTTGGTTCAAGTGGTAAGCAGCTTGGTATCGCTTAAGCAAGGTCTCGGGTTCGAAACCTTGTGAATGCAGAAAATTCCTTTGGAAGCCTCACCCACCCATGTTGGTGTGCAATGAGGAACAACTGAATTAGTCGAGGCAACTCGGATACCGGCAGTAATCCGAAAAATGTATAAAATTCCATAATAACATCCGTCCACATAGAAAGCCAAGAATGTTTATGTTTTCAAACGTCACCATGAATCTTCGTGAGTGAAGGCAAAAGAAAAGCTTCGCAAATACATTACTAAATGTTCGTTACCTGTTTATAAAGCATTCGTTTGATGCTTTTGAGTATTCTAAGGGGTAGGTGACGAAACCATGCTCAAATAATAAAAAATTAGTTATACATTTTTATATGAGTTTTTTCTAAAAAAATAGTTCTTGACGAAAATAAGGTTTTCTAAACTGGTAGATCGGTCATTTTTCGTTAGATCAAAAGTTTAAGTGTATTTTTGTCATTTACAATCTGCGGATTCACACTTTCACAGTTTAGTACTCAGCAGTATAAATATTAATTAGTCACTCACTCTGATAGCATAATCCACATTGTTACATTGGGTTCTGATCGAGCGGATCGAGTTATAAAAAGTAAAACGAACACTAACGAACTTTCCACGCTCCACAGGCAAGTGTACCTATCGGAATAGTCTAGAAGTAGCAAGTATTCGAGTATCGAATCCCAAAGGAACTATGAACTTTAGAAAAACTCTTGTTTAAATATCCTAGTAAAAATGTTTGATTTGTCGGACACGTAAAGAACAATAAACACCTAAAAATAAAATAGCACGGAAGGGAGGACCTTATGAAAACAAACGTATTTGAGATTCCGAATCCCCCTAGCTCGACCGGGACAAACACCAAGTATAAAGAAGACTTTCAGCTACTATAGACCGTGAGGATTCCTATAACATGCGTACGAATCCATATTACTGACGAAACTGCGCCTTACCACATAAAATTTACAAACAACTAATCAACGATTTAAGTATCCGGGCAAGCTTCCCTAACTACTTAATCGAAGACTGCATTAAGGTACGATGAATCCCGCTATTAGATTTGACTCTAATCCGGCGGGGTAGTTCAACATATCTCTAGTGATGAGTTCGCTCGTTTACGAGTGGTCTAATCGTTCGCCCCTCTCTCGAGCGTAGCTTACGATTTCCCGGACTAAGCTATCCTAAAACACATAGAAATGATTAAGATAACTTGATAGTTCCAATTACATAGACATAATCGAAATCATATGATTCATAAACGAGTCATAATAATAGCAAAACATCAAATACTCTTAAACATACGATCGATCTCGCTAGGATTCATCTCATCTCAAATAAAAAATATTTAGCTACTCATAATGTTCGCAACGAAGAACGAAATCACAATGAGAAAAATATGATTCTTCCCTGATATTAGCTCTGTGATCAATCTTCGTTCTTCGTTGAGTACTTTGGTCAAACACGTGGTGAGCGGCTAAGTAAGTGTTCTTGGGGTCTAGAGAGGCAACAAAATATTGGTGTAAATATATGTAGTTCACCTCTTACCTTTCTTCTTCCTTTCTTTTATGTTCCTCTCTCCCTTTTTGATCATCTTTTGAGCTTGCCTTATATAGACATCTTCATCCTCTTCTGCTCCTTTTTCAACGTAAAAACCAAGGAGCCGTAGTGAATCCATGCTTGAAAGATCTTGAGCAACCCAAAAGAAGATTTTCTTTGTCTCTTGTGTTTAATGTCTTTGAAATATGGGGTTGGAAGCTTGATATGGATGTCCTAAGGAAGAAAAATGAGATTCATCTACGTTTTATAAGTCCAAGAGCTTATCTTTATGGTCCACCATTGTTTGTTTGTTTATTGACTTATAACACACGGCTTGAGGAATCAATTAGCACGGCCGTGTTGGACTCGAAAGTGGCCTCTCTTCTCTTCGCAAGGGTTGCACGGCTTTGTGGTTTAAGTTGCATGGCCGTGTTCAACTCGTATCCTCATTTTCGAAGCCTCGGCACTTCAACACGGCCTCAGAAGATGGACAACATGGCCATGTTGATGATGGCACAGCCTCATGGTGTGGTAAGCACGGCCATGTTAAAATCGGGTCTCATTTCCTTGCTCGACAGCTTAACACGGCCTCAGAAGATGGCCAACACGACCATGTTAAACTCTTGCACAGGCTCATCATATCAGCAACACGGCCATGTTATGTGCTTGCATGGCTTGTTCTTCAGGGTTGCATGGCCATGTTAAATGTTGTATCAGGTTGCATGGCTTCATGGTTTAAGCTGCATGGCCATGTTAAATGTTGTTTCAGGTTTCATGGCTTCCTGGTTTAAGTTGCATGGCCATGTTAAATGTTGTTTCAGGTTGCATGGCTTCCTGGTTTAAGCTGCATGACCATGTTAAATGTTGTTTCTCTCATTTTTTTTCCTTGTTTTCGTTCGATTTGTTCTTATTGCCGTCTTGAAGCTCTACACATCATAAAAATAGGGAATAACAATTAAACTTATGCAAAACATATTCATTTAGCTCAAAAACAATTTACTTAAATATAATAGTAAACATAAGAAAATACGTTTATCAGGTTCTCAATTGAGTACTCGTTACATAGCTTAGTACACGTGTAAAAAAATTGTTATAATAGTAAGAATTTGAACCCACTACATATTACTAAGATGAGTGACTATACAACAACTATATTGCACCCCACCCACCAGCTCTTATGGTTCTCGTTTTAACATTACATCACGTTACTATGGGCCTGAAGGATATGATAGTCTTTATAAATCTGGAGGCTATTTTTTTAAAACTAATTTTGATGAGAAGTCATTTCCCTAAAATTCCTTTGTGTATGCACTTGGTTGTATTTTAAACCAACGCTCAACCATGCTTCACGACTTACCTTGCCGAAAAACTATCGGACACTCAAATTGTTATATGAAATTAGTGATATGCTTTTGTAATTATCAAATATAGTAATCCAAATTCGAAATTCTTTTAGGTTTCCTCACAACACCACCGCAGTCCACGCACTCGATTTACAATGGTCAAATCCCTGAATCTCACCTTCAACTTTGGGACAACCACTACCTTCCGACAGGACTAATCCTTCTGATATTCATGTTTTTCATCCCAAGTTAACACAGTTTGGTGGATTTGAACTCGTGACATCTTTAAAATTATCATTCATCGACTACTTGACCAATCATCATGGGACAAAACTCACATACCCAATTACCTAAATTTATAAGGGACAATTTCGATTCAGACCCCATTAGAGTTTCATAAAAGTGTTCAAGCCCTGTCAGTGAAAAAACGATTGTTAAGGACCCAATTCGCTAGAATTTTATAGTTAAGGACCTAAAAGTCGATTTGACCAAAATACCCTTACAAAAATATTTTAAGTAGCGGTATTGGACGCATGCTTTCTGTTACTAACTAACAACATAATGGTATCGTTGATAACTAATATGTTACGAGTTGTCAATTAATATGTTACCCAGATAACTATAAGTGGTATTAACAGAACCAAATGTAGTTCCGATGGCCGAAATTTCTCGTCGTTCACACGGCATCCCATTCCTCGAACCCTGCTTACCAAACGAAGTAGGATGTGTCATCGAAGTTTGATTCTGATCATTACATCGGCAAATACAATATTGTAGTGCAAAGTATTTCGAATTATCGACATAAATAAGAAAAATCAGTTTTGCATCGAATCATATTTTTTACCGGCATTGCGGATAATAGGTACAAATTGTAGACACCCATTTGCTGGACATTACGCCGCACCACCGTGTTAGATCAATCGTTCGTCGTTCGAGGTTAACGGAACTGAAATGAAAATCGCCGGAATAAATTTGGGTAAAGCACTCTTCCTTTAACTGGTATTATTTCGACGCATTTGTCATCAACCAACAACTAAAGGTATTTTTAGAAGAACATGTGTTCCAGTTTTTTTCATCATAGTGGTTGTTACGATTATTGTTGGGTAACACTTCTTGTATTTTGGTAGTAATAATTCCTACATTCTGGGTAACAATACTTGCATTCTGGGTAACAAATCCTACATTCTAGGTAACACTTCCTGAGTAATATGTAAGGGGGCAAGAAGAATAGATCGAAAACGGCCCGCAACACCAAAAAATGAAACCGCTGGCATCTCCGACGTTAGTGGCCGAATAATGTTGAATCGACCTCAATTTGGTTCTTGATAATCAAGTAAGACTAATGAAGTTTATAATGGAACAATGCACTGAACCCAATTCTGAAATCTCGTTGAGAAAACGGGCGAAACTTAAAATTAATGGTTGAATAAAGTTAAATCAACTCAGTTTTATCGTGAGCCTTAAATATCAATGAGAACTATTGACAAATATAACGAGCCTTAAACATTTCTGATTGAAGTAACACTTTTGACAATAAACATAACACATGTCAATGCAAGAAAAACACTTTATTAAGAACATTCTAGAAGGTTCTGGATTGCTGGAGAATTTTACCAGATTGCCTACAAACAATACCACATGTCTGATTGTAAATAACAATATCAACTCAGTTTTTTAACGATTATGTAAATACTTGTACCGCATAATAGATTTCTAGTACCACAACAATAATTCGATTAATTCCGTTCATAAATGTATTTTTTCGGATGTATACGATTGCCATTCATGGAAATATAAGATTTGATGATGTTAAACCATCATATTTCTTTAAAAGACACAATCTTCGAATGTTAATGTTATAGTCAAATTTTGAGGTTATTAGTCGTGTAAACATATGGTCATTTGTTGACAAACATATGTTACTATCTCTTTTGCATCATAATATGTGTTATCCGTGATTTCTAAATTTGAGTATTTGGGGTTTGCGATTTATATGTGGTATGTGGGGGAATTGATTTCGAGTTGATATTTGGCGGAATCTTAGATTCTCTTGAAATACATAAAATGGTACTAGTAAGGGATTAAGTGTTATCAGTAAGCGTTTAAGTGCTATACGAAATGGATGATCTGTTACAAATTGCAGTTTACGTGCTAGGGTTTCTAGGTTTAGTTTTGGATTTATGGTTTAGGGTTTCGGGGTGAAGATTAAGGATTTACGACCCAAAAATTTGGTAATATGATGTACATCTTATGATTTATAGGATACAACAATAGAAAAAATTTGGCTTTCGGGTCTTGGGTTTAGGGTTCGGGGCCTATGGTTTAGGGTTCGGAGCTTAAAATTTTTGCTATGTGGTCTATAAAATGTTACTCATGATTTATGTAGAACTTTGAACAAGTTCGTGATGAAATTCATAATGATGTTCATTGAGATAGATATAATCCATGTTTTAGAATGAAAGACCATGTGTTTACATGACTAATAACTACAACATTCTACGTTCTACATCAGCATTCGCAAAACGTGTCTTTTAAAGGAATTTGGTGGTTTAACTTCATCATATCATCTATTTCCATGAATGTCAATCTTATACATTCGGAAAAAAAATGCATTTATGAACGAAATTAATCGAATTAGTAATGTGGTACTGAGAAGCTATTATGTAGTACACGTATCTACAAGTGTGATATAAACTGGGTTCGTATTGTTATGTTTTATCAGACATGTGATATTATTTGCAGGTGATGTGGTAATATTCTGCGATTATCTTGTTAATATTCTCTGACAATCCAGAACCTTTTAGAATGTTCTTATGAAGTGTTTTCTTTTGCATGTACATGTGTTATAATTGTTACAGAAAGTGTTACCTAGCTCAAAAACCATTTTGTTTTGGGGAAAGGCCAATTTATGAGTTATTCCATGATTAACATCAATAATTCTCTTTGATTCTTAAGACACGCGATGAAATTGAGTCGATCTCACCTTATTCGATCATTAAAGTCGAGATTTCACAAGTTTTTGCAAGTTTTTCGAGTTGGGTTTAACACCTTATTTCATTATAAACTTTAGTAATTTTCCTTAATTATTAATCCCATGAAAAATTAAGATCGATTTAACCTAATTCTGTCACTAACATCAAGATTACAGAGGTTTTCAACGTTTTTTGTTGTCATCGGCGGTTTTTGATCTATTCTCCGTAGTCTCCTGCTTGTGTACAGGATGTGTTATTGAGAAGAAATGAATCGTTATCGTTGTTTATTGATGTGTTATTTTTATGAAAACATTTGTTATGCGTTACAAGGACATGGTTACATTCGTTGTAGAAAGTGTTACCCAGCAAAGCGTGTTAATTGACAAACGATTCAATCATGTGTTGCATCAAAATTCTTTGTTATCTCATTATTAACTTCAATAATTCTCGTCGATTACTAAGATCCATGATAAAATTTAGTCGAATCCACCTTATTTGCCCATTAAGTCTAGATTTTACCCAATTTTCAACGAGATTTTCGAATTGGGTTTGAAGCATTATTCCGTTATAAACTTTAGAAATTTTTGTTGATTATAAAGACCCATAAGAAATTGAAGTCGATTTAACCTTATTCGATTAATAACATAAGAGATTCCAATAGTTTCAGCGGTTTTAGTGTTGTCGATGAATTTCGTCTATTTATCCTGGCTCCTTGCTTCTGCACAATATGTGTTATTTACAGGAAATGAATCGTTATGTTTGCAGATTTATGTGTTATTTTGGCGCCAACATTTGTTGTAAACTACAAGATATGCATTATAGTAGAAAGAGTTACATGGAAAACAAGTGTTACCCGGAAAACAAGAAGTGTTACCCAACAAGTGTGTTAATTCACAAACGTTTCAAGTTTATTTCGTGTCAAAATACATCGTTATTACATTATTTACATCAATAATTCTCATAAATTGTTAAGACCCATGATCAAATTGAATCGATTTTACCTTATTCGGCCATTAAGTCGAGGTTCCATCCGTTATTCAACGAAATTTTCGAGTTGGGTAGAAGCGTTATTTCATTATAAACTTCAATAATATTAGTTTACTATTAAGACCCATGATAAATTGACGCCGATTTAACCTTGTATGGTCCTTAATGTCGAGATTGAGCCATAGTTGAGCTTGAAATTTTGCTTCGATCATTTGTAGAAG
The DNA here is from genome assembly GCA_004919715.1 of Linderniella brevidens. Classification (NCBI taxonomy): domain Eukaryota; kingdom Viridiplantae; phylum Streptophyta; class Magnoliopsida; order Lamiales; family Linderniaceae; genus Linderniella; species Linderniella brevidens. Next base: position 12,075,549 of record SWDC01000146.1, read on the forward strand.
ACGATGGCATACAATTATAAATTTCGCAACATTGGAGGGTGAATGGGTCTTTTTATCGCGAATAGGTCATTCTCTATAAGGCAAACTTAATATGGGTTCTTTTCTTTAATTTAATACTTAAGGGGGCCTGAAACCTAACGAAACTATGTTATTGGGGCCTGAAACCTAATTAGGCCAATTTATAATTTGTCCGTTAAAGAAACAAATCATGATTTTTTTGTTTTTGTTTTTTTCTCCCCAAAATATGAAACTTTTCGGCAATGTATAAACACATACGTGGGGTGGGTTGGTGGAGTTTCTTATATGGTTTGGTAGGAAAAATATCAGTTCGTGGTAGTTGAAGCCGAATAAAAGAGCTCCTGTGCTGCTTTAACTACAAAAAGAATTACTGAATACACTTCTGAGTTATGAGTGTAAAAAAACTGATAACACTTGCAAAAATATTATGAACGCGTCCTACATTTTTCTTTTTAGTAAGAATTTAGCGAGTAGCGAGTGTAAAAGCTTACACTTCCTCCATTTAGTTAGTTAATATCTTATTAATTAATGGTTAAACTCTTGAGAAGTTGAGATGCATCAGAATCTGTTACCTGACATGAAAGTACAACATTTAGTACTTAACGATGTAAATTCTTAAACTACACAAAAAGGCTCTTACATGTCTAGAGGAGGCAGTGTTTTTTTTCAGTGTAATAATATTTACGTAAAAGACAAAAGATGAATGCTCTTCCCCGTAATCAATTAGAATCAGAATATATGTGAATTTCCAATAATAATAATAATAATAAATTATTATTAGACTGTATAAAATAAATAATCACAATGTGTTTATTCTCATTATCCCACCCTTTCTGTCTCTTCATAAAACAAAATCCTAAGCTCTAGTTTGGTTCATCGGCTTATAATTTTTAGATGTTGATTTTATGATATGTTGATTCTGACACGTGGGTTTATATATAACAACTCTAAATTCATGTATACATTTTTAGATAAATACACTTTCAACTTAGTTATTATATACCCACCAGCCAAGCACGGATTTTATTTTATACCATTTAACTAGTTTTAATAAGCTTAATAATTGAAAGCCTTTTAAATAAAACCTACCTACCGAATAAGCACTAAAAGTTATTCATTCGATCCAAGAAATCTAACAGTAGTCACTATATTCGGCTTAAATATTAACTAATCATTTATTTATTTTAAAATGATACATATCTCTAACAAAAGCTTTAGTTAGAAATCGATAATGTCCATTCAAGAAGTCTGGATTTGACATAGGTATCCCCATATAACGTCATCGTGATCCTCACACTTTGAGTAAGTTTCAGTCTAAATCAAATCTGAACTCCAACGTTGGCTATGGGACAACCACGATTTCCAGCGGGACTAATCTTCCCTAGTCTATGTGCTTTTATCTCAAAGACACAGAGACTTCGATAGTCATGGAGTTTGAATCCATCACACCTAGAGGTTGGAATATCAACCCCAAACCATTGAGCCACCACCCCATGAGGACTAAGTCTGGATTTTTTCGGACTCCCTTATTTGACATATAATTGAATCGGTTTAATGTATTCTTCGCGCATAACTGATCCCATTAATATACCTAGGAACCTGTCCACATAACACACCTAACCAAGTCTATATATGACCGAACATAAAGGGGGGAAAGTGACAAAAAAATTAATTTTTTTTTGCTTGGGTATTACAAGAACACATACTACATGCACTCGTGTCCGTTGAGTTTTTGAGTTGTTGAAACCGAAAGCTTTTTCTCACAAGCTATCAAAATTCACCCGCCAGTCAAAAGTCTTTCATGTGAGAAATAACAATATTTTATTTAGCATCTCAACTTTTCTCACAAGATCCAAAACGCCGTTAAAATAGGAGAAATCCGTCTATAAAAACGTCGGGCCCTTATTCCCATCTTCATCATCATATCTATTACTATGATCGTATAATCCTCAAGAACTATTACAGGTTTGTGATTTCCAAGCTGGGCTTGTCAGGTGAGCGGTTAATCTTGCTGTTAGCTTTTGTTTCATTGTCTGTTCGACCTTGAAAACGCCTTCGAAGAAAACCCTAACCGGTGAACATCATTCCTGTAAATATTATATTTAATAATTGGAGTTTATTCTTTTTAGCAGTACATCCATGATATATTTCTTCAATAATCGCCCCTTCAATGATTTGATTTTACACTTATGAATATCCTTGATTCCTGTATTTTATTAATATCGATCCTATGATATCTTCGAAAACGCCTCTTTCTTCAAACCAATTCGTATTATAAAATCATTGGAAGATGTACGGTCTTTCATTTTATATGAAGACAGACATATTGTTATGATTCAATAATCAAGCTAGTAAGTTCTGTACTTTTCTTCAAATGAATAAATATTCAGAAAAGCGAGTTTAATCTTACTCAAGACTTCGTAATAGTATGTATTTATATAAGCATCATTGGAAATATATATAAATATGTAGGATGCGTTCTATATGCAATGGGTTCTTTGCAAAATTTAAGGTCGGACAGGCTATGATACTAAATTGCAGCAAGTGTTATAACTGCTAATTTTCCAAGAAATTTGCATTGAAATATACCTAAAACTCAGCTACTGCCATGTCCGTATACTTTTTATGTCTTCCACGGAAGGGCTAAATGCATGCAACATGCAGAAGAGTCGCCTCGGGATAAATGTAAGTATAATTGTTTTATCTAACTATGTGTGTGTGTGTTTGTGTGAGACAGCTTTGACACATCCGATCTTGGTGTCCCTAATCCAACATGATTTATGAGATTACCGAAGAAACGTGGATTATGTTACCGAAATAGGTGCGAAAATGTTAAACGTTCGGAATCTTCGTTGAAAATGTTTCTTTAATATTACTTGAAGCACAAGATAACTCTTGAGTTGTATATTGCAAATGAATGTTACTCCATTTACACGATACACCCACACTCCTATATATACCAAGACGTATTTTGGTATTTATAATTAGGTCCCTGAACTTATAGGGAATCACAAATAAGCCCGAAACAAAGATAATTACAATTTGAACACAATTAATTCTCTAACATTCGCCCCTTTGTGTTCGTCTTCGATGAAGCTTGATTATCTGTGTCTTCGTCTTGGTTGATTTTAGATACCCTTATTGAGGTCGGATTCTTCCTTAACGGAAGAATTGGCGCTTAGTAGCCACCATCCTAAATAGTATTTATCGCTAGGTCGGAAGATTTACGTTGCGTAACTATTTTTTCGGGTAAACTCACTTGGTGTGATATGGTTGATGGAGTTTTTTGGGTACCCATACGAGCTCTCTCTTGGAGAAGGAGTTTCGGGAACCCAAACTTTGTGCACCGTTGGTAATTTAATGGCTTGAGTGGGATTATTTTTAATAACCCACTTCTTTGTGACCTTGGGAGAGTTAATAGTTTCCTTTGCTTCAGGGTCCCATTTCGGAGTTCCCAAGTATGAAATGTCGGTTGGATTCTTTTTGGGAACTCACTTTTTGTTACCTTTGAAAGGTATTCTAGTGGGTTGCTTTGACTTAATGGATTCTTATTTCGGAATCCTTTTTGTATTTTCTTGTGTGTCTTAATTTTATTATATGAGTATGAAGTAGAATACATGTGATTTTTAACATCTAAAGGGATGCTATGCAACGGAGCTGATGTTTTTTCGTTGTAGGAAAAAATATTCTATTAGTTTAAATATATGTTCAATAACACTCAAATCGATGAAAACTTAGATGGCATAGTTTGAAAACAACTAGAGAAAGTATAAGCATCCACACTCTTCATCGATCCTCTACTTATGGTTGTGCCTGTAGAAGTAGTGAAAGAGTTATAAGAGGTAGAAGGGATTTGAGGAACTATCGTCTTCTTTCCTAGTTGGATAGACCCTGTAAGAGGTAATGTAGGAGAAGAAGAAGAGACCGTGCATGTTGTAACAATTTTCTTAAGTGAAGAATTTCCTTCAAAAGTTGTTATTTTTCCATTTTAAAATCGTGTCTTTCTTTTTCCAAAGTAGAGTGCAAATCAGCAATTTTCTTAATAATCTTTGGAAAGTAACAAAGTTTTGGAGTAGGATTTTCAATATTAGAATTTTCTTCTTGAGCTAGCACGGGTTCGAGTGAGGGAGTAGGAATTGAGAGATAATCGGAAGACAAAGGTATGACTCTCGTCTGATAACTCTCATTCAGTTCCTTATAGAAACGAAATTCCACGTTTTGTTCTATTTTTCCATTTGTGATCCTCGTTGGCATTTATTTCGGATGCACTAGTATAGTGCATAAGCTCGAAGAGACTGATGCCCATGTATTTTATGTCATAAAGTTGTCTAACCTTATTGTTTTGTAAAATACACGACTTTTGAAGTTCTAGACCTTCTTTGGCACTATAGGACCAGATGAATTTTTTTTTTATTGAAAATATATTTTAGTCCGTTTGATCTCTCTTTTCAAGAGTTTCTTCAAGCTCACTTACTTTGGAATATGTCTTTTTACGTTCCTCAATACGAGCTTCAATTCGGCATAAGCCTTCATTTTGCTCAGCTTCTACTACTTCTAGGCTTCTACTTAGCTCTTTTATTTCATTTCTAAGTTATCTTGCGTTCTAATGACGTGAAATTGTCACGTGCCGTTTGTAAATACATTCTTTCATAAGACTATTTTTTACGAAGATTTAATAAGACACGATTGTTATTTTCTATTCCATCTTCTAATTATTTAGTTGCCTTACGTTCTTTGCGTATTTTCATGTATTTAATTTGTAAGGTTCGAAGTAACTCTTTAGGTTCAGAAATTTGTACCTCTTTGTCGGAGGGCGTTGGTTCGTCATCCGTTGCATTCGATTCATCCTCCGATCCCTCCTCGCTATTGGCCATGAGTGCGAGATTTTCCGGCTCGCTCTCGGTTAAGTCAATGATCTTGTTCGGCCATGAGAGCTACACCTTTTGTTTTACTTTGAGAAGTTAGCATTTTCTTGCCGTAGTAATTCTTTTTTAGTGCGTAGCAATCTTTGGCCCAATGCCCAATTTTTCCACAATTGAAGCATTGTTTGTCGGTTTTGGCTCAGACGGCTCGAGAGCTTTGTCCTTTGACCGTGAGCTAGAGGTCCGTAGCTTGTTGGAGGAAGAGGGGAATTTCTTCTTAAAGAATCTTGCCCAATGCCTTCGTGACGAGGGCATTTGTTTGCAGAAATCTTTCATATCCGCATCCAAGTCAGAGTCGGTATCTTCTTCTTTCGAGGAACTAGGTTCGACAAATGCCTTTTTGGAAGTTTTTTTGTCCGAGTCTCGAAAACAAGAGCAACAGTCGGTATGTTCTTGCCTTTCATCTCATATTGATTTCCAACACGTCTTCAGTCTGTTGGCAAGATAGTCTAGAACGGTGTGTATATATATCTCAGACAAGTCTTTCATTTGGCGAAGTTGAGTAGAAACTCGTTTCCATTCGGGTGTGAGAGATGCTAGGAAACGGAGATTCACTTCCATGTTGGAGCGGTGAATTTTTATTTTTCTCATCTCATTTAAGAGAGTGAGAAAACGTTGGTATGTGACGTAGATATCTTCGCCTTCTTTGGCGTTGAATCCTTCATAGGCCGAGAAGATATTTGCTTTCTTTTCTTTTATACCACATCCGTCCTTTGCATCATCTTGTATATCTCGTCCCACATTTCTTTCGCCCTTTCCATGCTATTGATTTGCATGTATATTTCATTTGGAATAGCTTGGATAAGATAGGTTTTGGCTTGAAGATTTGCCTTTGCTCTTATTTTCTTTCCGGGAGTGTAACTCAGGGATCTTGAGTTTGATGGACCCTTCTATAGGCGGATTGTTGTCTGGGCAAAAAAAATCAACGATGCTAACCTATAATTTTGTATGTCCTTGAATGAGGGATTCTATCATCTCACTCGAGAGATCTTTGAATTCAAAAAAATTGAGAAAACGGTTGCGCCAAACTGTTACCCCTTCGGATAATTTGAGGGCGAACATCGTTTCCCATAAACTAAACATCCGTTGTAGTATCGGTTGGATTTACGGATCTTTTTCGTGTGGATTGAATATACATGAAGTAGAACTTCAACATAAAGAAAGATTGTTAAGTAGTAACAGTGTAATGGATAAGATTTTCTGAAATTCAAAAGATAATTTTCGAATTTTGATCTGCTGATTTTTATCGAGAAAAAAATTTGTCGATAAACTTTGTTCCGAAAAAAAAAATATCGATAAAGGACTTTTCGATAAGTTTTTATCGATAAACTATTTTGCGTCTCGATAAAAAATTTGTCGAGAGAAGAGGAAAAAAAAGTTGTTGGTAAAATTTTATCGATAAAATATTTTACGTTTCGATAAATCTTTGTAGAAACAAATTTGTATCGTGAAAAATTTTCTTATCGGGAAAAATTCTTCGTATAGAAAAAAATTTGTGTGTCGAGAAATTTTATTGGGAAAGTTGTATGTCGATTAAAATTTGTCGATGAAAGTTTTTGATAGAATTTTGATAAATTTTTCGATAAAGTTTGCGGAAAAATATTTCTCGATAATGTTTGATATATCAAAACTTTAATGATAAAGAATTTTCGTAAAAATTTTATCGGTAATGAAAGTTTATCGGTAGAAAATTTTCGGTAAAAAAATTGTCGGTAAGACCGTTTTGAAAAAGAAAATTTCTCGATAAGATTTTGTCGGTGGAATTTTATCGATAAGAATTTGTCAATAAAATTTGGGGATGAATATCGCGAAAAAATTTTGTCGATAAAATATCGCAAAAATCATTCAAATCAAATTCGAAACACTTAATCGATGAAATTTGATTCGCGGAATCGGTCGGAATGAGTGAATTTTCAGCTTAAACACTCGATTAACTATAGTCAGCAAAACATGACCGAATTTGATGAAAATCGTTGGAAACAGTTTGAATATAGAATTTCGGATTTTCGATCAAATTTCAAAATTCGACAAAATCAAAGGTTCAATCGATCAAAATCAAGCTCGAAATGGTTTAAAGCAGTTGATCGAAACTCAATTTAAGCAAAAACAAATCGAAATTGGCAAAGTTAAGATGAAATTGTTGAGTGTTCTTTGCGGGAAAAATTTTCATAAAAAAATTCTATACCGATTTCGATTTTCAGCAGATTAATCACGAGATTCAATCAAGGCTATTGCTATGATACCAATTGTGTGTCCCTAATCCAAAATGATTTATGAGATTACCAAAGAAACGTAAATTAGATTACCGAAATAGGTGCCGAAATGTTAAACGTTCGGAATCTTCGTTGAGAGTGTTTCTTCGATATTACTTGAAACACAAGATAACTATGGAGTTGTATGTTGCAAATAAATGTTACAGCCTTTACAAGATATACCCACACTCATATATATATCAAGACGTATTTTGATATATTTACAATTAGGTCCATGAACTTATAGGAAATTACAGATAAGCCTGAAACAAAGATAATTACAATTTGAACACAATTAAAGATCTCTAACGGATCCATGTGATATTTTGAGTACAATGTTCATATATAACGACACTCGTGATCACAAATCCATTAGCATCCTTCAATTTTGAAGGTGATATTTAATATGCATAGACGTTATAAAATCAAGTGAAAGAATCATATAGTTATTATCTATTAGATTTGAAATGTGTGTGTGCCGATATTATATATATATATATATATATATATATAATATATATAGTGGAGTTACACAACACACTGATTTGATTTCCACTTATGATGGAAATGATTGCGATCCACATTTGTTCTGATATAAAAAGTTAATAGGGTAAATTGTGCAATATCACCATGTGGTTATACTGAAATGCACATAATTATCATATGTTTTTTTATTGCGCGAAACCCCCTTATACTATCTAAAACTTAGCACCGTATTCCCGGTGTTATTTAAAACTTAGCACAATACCCATGTATTGTCGAAAACTTAGCATCGTACCCTTTGTATTTTTTAAAACATAGCATTGTCCCTCAATTATTAGGTGAAAATGACAAGGGATTTTACACTATTTCCAAACCATTGGGGTTTTTATGCTTATTTTTCAAACCACAGTTATATGCTATTTGCCCAAGTTAAAAAGCTATTTTTGTAGGAAAGATGATTGAAATTGTCGAAATAAATTATTGAAGATAACTGAATAGCCACATTTGGTACTTCCATCGAAGCGGTGACCTATCTCGAACTATGTTACTGGAGGAAACGATTGAAAATTCACATTTTTGCCATTATCAAAATACTGATCCAAAGTTGAAACGTGTTATAGTTATAGTTAGTGGTCCAAATCTATAAATTCTATATGACATGCATAACTTTTATAAAGATATATTTAGTCACAAGGAGATAGGGTACTCAAGCTAGCATTGAACTCCACCACCATTATTTCGTGCACCCTTGGATAAACTTGCAAAAGAATACGATTGCGATTAGAAGGCCATAAGATCATTTGAATACCGATTTTCTATTTCTTTGTTTTTTTAAGAATGACTTAACGTCCATACTAATTAACCAACCCCATTCTTACAGGATGCACGTGAAGTAGGATTCAAATTATATATATCCATTTGTGTTCATCTCTATATGATTTAAATATGAAATATCGTCACTTGTGACTATACTTTGAGGAAAGCTTTTTCTTCGGTCCCCACGTGCTATTCCTAATATGTTGTTATTGGCGCCATGGCCATTATACCATCTCACGCTTCCAATTCACAAGTGTCATTAATTGATTATGATTCCATTTCACTAATATTGATATAAGTGGCGGAACTAAACTGGGGTCAAACTTAATAAAGTGAATCTAGGAGGATCAAAAACTAATAAAAAGTAAAAGGAAAAAGTAAAAATATGTCTACGAAGATTCAAACTCAAGCTTTGTGAGGTGTGCATTTACGATTGTAGCAGTGACCACTAGACTAACAATAAATATATGTCACATACATACTTTAATTACTAAAAACATTTTGGGGGGTCAGGTGACCCCCTGACCCCCTTCTGGTTCCGTCGCTGATTGATATGTAAGTATATATATATATATATATATATATATATATATATATATATATTTTCTGAAAAGGTTAGCTTCGTGGAGAAAAATCACAAAAGACTAAATAGCAAATAACATCCCGTTGAATACAATCGATCATTTAGTAGGGAAGAAATCTCTATCGAAAAAGAAAGCACCAAACAAACAAGAAAAAATTGGGAGAATGCAAGTTATAAAGTCGGGATAAGAAAAAATAAAGAATCATCTAAAAATCTAGCGTAAAACTTCACATAAGGGCTACTATTAAAAACAAAATAGATAACAATCTTCGCTTTCTTCGATTTTCAACTTCAAAAACTCATCCTCATAGGCTCCCATAAAGGGAGAAACCAACTCTGATAAGAGGAGACAAGCTCTCTCGTAAAGGGAGAAATGGGAAAATAGACAAAAAAAGTAGAGATATTTTAGTTTTAGGATTTTCACTCTTTAGGGAGAAGGATGGGAGTTCTTCTAGAGAGAATGAGGAGATGAGCTTCAATTACTTTTAATTTTGATCAATGACCGAAATGATTAATTAGCTCATGTGTGCCCGTGCAGCACGTCGCTGGCCGGCGAGGGTGCCGTCGTACGTTGCGACTTTAAAGAGCTTACAAAGTACGTTGGTTGGGTTAGCATAACATAAACCTTTATGAATTTCTTATATATGTTTAATGAGATGATTTTGAATGAAAAATATCACCTTTAGTACCGTTCTTACATAATCCCATGATACAACTACATTTATTTATGCATTAGAACGAGATTCTCGTTGGAAATAAAATATATAAATTCAACACTCGTTACAACATTAACCTTTCAGGTGAAACGATCATTTAACAGAGCTCAGACCAAGTGCCGATGTTGTACGAACCATCGCGATTGCCCGTAGAAGAGAAATTATACGTCTAACGTTGGATAAGAAAATAAACAAGCTTAGACGTGAGAGAGCCTAATTGAAATAATAAAGAATAATACACTCACTTCAAGCTTAAAATTTTAGGGCAGTGATCGTGTCACAATTTTCACCATGAAAACAGAAGGGTTTATTTACCAATCCCTACGGACACAAATGGCGATTCTAATGTTTGTCTCAATTTTTATTTTTATTTTTGAAATCAACATTTGTCTTTAATTAACTGCAGGAGAAATTTGAAATCCTTGCCCCGTTCGTTCCCAGTAAACAAACGGGAGAAATTTCTCCCTGTCACAGCGGGGTTATGTAGGGTTCCCAATCCCCGCGGGAATCTCCGACCCCATGCTATTCATGACCATAGGAAATAAAGCCAACATTAGACGTGAGAAAGTACATACTACGTTGATTTGATACATCCTCGTCCATTATTCTCAACCGATTCACCGGAACCGCAGAGAGGGAGAGAGAGATGAAAAAATATTAAAAGTATACAATATCACTAAGGATTTGTTAGTAATTCAATGTGTTAAATCCCTACAGGGTACCCATTATTAAAAATTAACTCACATTGACACAAAAACACTTCAAATGTTGTCGATGGTTGAAAGCAAGTCAAAACTTCACAGTAAATATAGGCCATTGCTTTTCGCGTAATACACGGCTATTGCAAGCAAGACGACGAGGATAATGATCCAAATGTTCAATCCTGCAAGAAATTGTATCAAGCTATAAGTAGAAGAGTAGTTATACGGCAACTCGATCATTGATACGTATAAAAGAGTCCCAAATTTTTTTTGTTAAAAGAACAAGAAATAGACGAACAATACAGTAAAGTATTCGTTCGAAATAAATGAGATATAGATTGTACCTTCTTTCTTCGTATCCGTGATTAGAGTAACCCTTGCACTTGAATCAAGGGATACTGAAACCAGAGCCCTATGAGGAACCAAAACACTTTTGAGTATCAGTTGCATCTTAAACAACATATGAAGTCTACGAGTGGACAAAAAATAGAGGTTCAACTTCGAATGAGTTTGTGTAACCTTGAATCAAGTGAGAAAGCCAACGCTGTTACGAGACCGAGATGTGCTTTTCTAACAACAGTCTTCACCCGCATGTTGACCGAACTTATAATCAAGATGTCACCTTGAATCGTCCCTCTGCATTTATAGTTGCAAATGTTATCGTGTGAGGCTCAGTTTCTATTACGGACATGAAAGCCCAGAAGTTCAATGGTAACAAAAGATGTGAAAATGATAAATAGTTTCTATATTCTGCTCCTGATGCTCTTACATTGCCAGATGCTTCCCATCGGGTGACACGTTAAAAGCAGAAACGGGATCGCGGGTAACAAGTTTGGAGATAATCTTTTTCCATGTAGTTGTGTTCCACTTGACAATGCTACCACCTTTATCTGTTGGCACAAAAACACAATCAGCGAGTTTTTAAAGTTTACTAGAATCACTTCTCTAACATTGAAAAATGTTATGGTAAACAATTCCGCGGACAATTAAAAATCAAAAAATTATGCTACAAATACTACTAACCTCGCATTGATGTGATATAAAGTACTTGATCGGCGTCAGCAGCTCGGGAAAACCTACAATAGCCGAAAACCTCATCCTGGATACAATGGTCATAAAAATAAATTAGATGCTTTGCAAATTTTAAATATTTACAACAACTTAAACTAGTGGTTAATTACGTTTTCCTTCGGTAGAGAGGCTATGCAAGTTGATTTTTCGACATCCCAGATTTTTCCTGGGCCGCTCCCGACCGAGACAAGAAGCTTCCCGTTGGGGCTGTATGATAACAAAAGAAAGTTAGAAATTCACAGTGACGAGTAGTTCAGTTCCTTTCGCAGCAGTGAGCCACATATAAAAGAAATTTTAGAAACCTGAAATCTAAGTCTTTCACAGAAGCATGAGCATTGGCCTCATTAAGGGTGCTTTCCATGGATGGCCAATTAAAAACCCTCAACTTTCCATCCTGTTACACCGGGGGCTTTGAAAATTAACGTTTTTCTTTTCTTTACAATGAGAACAGAAACAGCATTCGGTCTTTTGATTGATTAAAAAAAGGTCAAAATTTCCTTCAAAGATACATTGGAAAGGGGGGAAGGATTCTTGAATCAATGCATAAGAAGCAAAAATAACGATTTATAATCCAAAACGCAGGGCATGTTAATGAGCGATAAATATCAGACCTCACCGCCAACAGCAAGTAAATTTCCCTCATTGTTAAAAGTCATAGATAATTGCTGCCCAACATCCTCCAACGGTTCGAAAACCTTCTCAGACGTTCTCAAACCCAATATGCGTTCTCCATCGCCTCCAACCACATCCCATTCATACAATCTACAAAGTTAGAAATATATATAACCAGTGAAATGAAGCATGTACGATGACGACTAAAGCTTCTTAACTCATCCACACAGAGGGCATTCGAAGAAATTTCAGCCGAATTTTTTATTTATCAAAGTTTCAACCTATTTTGGCTTGCAGATAATAATCTCTAAAACTGGGAGAGAAAGTACCTGCAACTATTGGGCAACGAACAAATAACACCTTCTCCTCCTGGATGCACAGCAAGTCTATAAGGCAAATCATTGCCAGTTCCAAGTTTTGAGACCTACCAATGAAGTGATGAAAAGAAATTTTAACATTCGAATGTATCCCCAAAAGTAGGAAAACATCTAATGAAATAACAAATGAGAACTGTGCAGCAACTTTTTGATGTCACAGCTGATGGCATGTGTCAACCACAACAGAGTAATCACCGTTGGTAACAACATGAGCACCAAATTTCTAACTCTTTTTCCCAGTAAATTCAATGTTAAAATCGCAATAAAAATATCATATTTCATTTCCGCTTATAAACTGTGACCCGATCGAAGCAACCAAAAATCAATCTCAATCACCGAATCACCAATAAACAAAGACGTGAATTATATTCAAAACAGGCATTGCGTGATCGGATCTGAAAACGCACGCGCGCACAGATATACAGAATCGCTGGATAAAGCTCACAGGTTGATCTGACAGTGAGTTGGAACCAAAATCGAATTTGGAGACGAGGACAGCATTAGGAATGCCACTGCGTCCTTCCCCGCCGCCTCCGGCGAGAACTACTTGGTGGCTGACGGCCGAGGCTTCCGATTCGGCCGATGAGTCCTTTTTTCCTGATGAGTGCGGGACCCACGCGGCACCGTAAAGGGGAACGCCGTACTTTTGGCAGCCCGATGCGTCGTCGTTTTTTCTACCCTTCGCCATTTTTCTTTATATTTTTTTTAGTTGTTTTAGAGCAGCTAACTTTGAAAATTAAACTAAGTTATTGGTCCTATGAAGTTGCTTTCGGCCCATTGGACTGATAAATGCCACAGGCGACCCACAATATATCTTGAAGAAACACACAAGTATTGTATACCCTAAAAATGTTACTATATGAATGCCTCCAATCATGTAAAAAAATAAAAAGAAGAAAGCTTGAAACCATCGCCGATAAGTCGAATCGAGCTGCTCTTGAGCTCGACGAGTCAATTTAATTGAAGCTCAGTTCGAATTCATGACTGTTAAGATCGAGCATCCTCGTGATATATTGACTAGTGAGCTTTTATGTAGTTTTATTATATTTTCTTAACAATTTACACCGGATTGAAAAATTCGAAGCTTGTCGATTAAACAAAGTCACCTGATATTCCTTGCTGGAAATAGACGCATGGTTCTCATGCCCGAACTAAGCTTGAGCATTATTATTTATATTCGAGTGAGTCACCGCCTCTCTCGGCACACACACCCTTGAGAGTTTTGCCACTTTAACTTTAATCGCTAGACTATACAACAAAGTTAATACAAGTTTAGTGGATATGGAGCAGATGTAAACCCGACTCTTCCACTTCGAATATACTTCGGGGGCAACATTTTCCACACCATCCTTAGAATACTCTTCTACTTTGAAGGCATTGCACCTCATAAACAACCTTTTCCTCCCCATCCTCCATTTCAAATAGGGATGGCAATCAGATCCATTAAAGACTCATTCGATATTCAAATGGGTTTGATTCTAGACCCACTTAGATCCACACTTCTACAGCGCCGCGACGCACATTCCTCCGGTCATGGGTGGTGTAAGTGACTCTAAACTTAGATCCATTGGAGTATTCAATGGATCTTTAACGAGTCTGATTGTGACCCCTAATTCGAGGATGGGGAGCAGTGATTTCATTAGTTTAATTTTATTATTTTGCATTTGCTATAATCTCACCTTCTCCCGTTCTGGAGCTTCTAGCTCCTTTTTAGAAGTACCTATCCACTTTTTGAGGTGTGATTTTTCCATATATATGGTAATGAAGCTTAAAGTTTGAATAGTTCTGTTTGCTAGTTTTAATCTAGACGATACATGTTTACATAGTTTTCCTACTCATTCTTTGAAATCTACGTTTTCGGAATTTGGTGTTGCGTGAATTTTGTTCCATTGATGTCGAACAAGAGTTTCATTCGTATGTTTGTCTCCGGTGTGGAGCCTTTTATAGGAGCGTTTTGTTCTCTTAGTTGTATTTTCCTACTAGCAAATGTGATGTGACCAGAAAACTTTATAGACTATTTACTCCATTTGTACTGTTTTTTAGATGTCATGAGAAGCAATCGTTTCAAAAAAAAAAAAGTATTAACATCAAACAAAAGTATTATTCTCCATGCCATATCTTAATGTCAAGGCCTGAAGGATTTGTGGGTTAAGTCGTGTGATCGAATTCCTCCTCCCACAATTCGTTGAGTAATTCACATGGGTTTGTGACGTATCCATTTGACCCGAGGATTAATACCACTATTGGATTGTGTGTCGCGCAAGCCTACGCCGATAGTTAGAGAATATCTCATAATAGTTTTTAACAATTATCGTATTACTACATCGTACTAGGGATGTCAACGGGGCGTGGCGAGGGCAAGGATCTAATCCCCGTCCCCGTCCCCGTCCCCGCATGAATCCCTGCCCCATTAATATTTTTACTAAATATATATTATTTATAATATAAACAATATTTAATATTATTTATATTATTGAAATATTATTTACTCTATATTTTAATATTATTATATTATTTTAATATTATTTAAACTATATTTTAATATTAATTATATTATAACAATATAAATTAGATATAATAAATATTATTTAAATATTTTAATATATCTGTGAACGGGGCGGGGATCCCCGCCAGGAAAAATCTCTCCCCGTCCCTGCCCGTGGGGATAAAATATCGGGGATCTCCGTCCAATTCGGAGCGGATCCTCGCGGGGGCGGGGAATCCCTGCCCAATGACAAGCCTACTTCGTACGAATGAAAATGATGCCCCATGTGGCTGAAACGCATCTTCCGAGATTCTTGATCAACCGACAGTACTATGAAAGATGTAGTTATTCGTACGCTATTCATTTGACTCTATCTATTCGATCAATTATATCTAATATGTGTGGATGACAGTTACCCGATAACTCGTAAAGCATCCATCCACTTTCATTGAACCAGACAAGCAAGCACATGAAAGAACGTGCAACTCGAAGTAAACATTGTACTTTTATTTCGGCCGAAAGGACCAAACGGAGAAAGCATACCAAAAGACAGCAAACGTCACCAGGAAATAGAAGAAAACATAGCAGTATCTGAAAAACAGAAGCACACAAAGAGCTCAATAGCCCACAGCAAACAGATCGAGCGACAACTACAAAAGCGAATCAGTGAGAAGATCTCTTCGAACTCATGGATTTGTGAAACCATGCCTTCCAACCACCGCTCGATCCCGTACGGAAATTTTTAAATAATACCTTAGAGAGGGTAGTAAGTAAACTTCCTTTTTAAATAAATCTTTTAACCAAACACCATTTTAGCTAATCATAACCCACTTAATCCCCTCTAATACCTCCAACGAAAAACAGAGAGTTTTGCCACTTTAACCTCAATCGCTAGGCTATACAACAAAGTTAATAATAGTTCAGTGGATAAGGAGCAAATGTAAACCCGACTCTTCCACTTCGAGTATACTTCGGGGGCAACATTTTCCTCACCATCCTTAGAATACTCTTCCACTTTGAAGGCACTGCACCTCAGGAACAACCTTTTCCTCCCCATGTTCCATTTCAAATAAGGATGGCAATCAGATCCATTAAAGACTCATTAAATATCCAAATGGTATGATTCTAGACCCACTTACATCCACACTTTTACAGCACCGCAACGCACATTCTCCTGTCATGGGTGGTTTAAGTGAGTCTAAACTTAGATCCATTGGAATATTCAATGGATATTTAACGAGTCCGATTGTCACCCTAATTCCGAGGATGGGGGGAGCAGTAATTTCATTTTTTAGTTTAATTTAAATTTTTATGTTTTGCATTTGATATTATCTCACCTTCTCCCGTTTGGGAGCTTCTAGTCTCCTTTTTAGGAGTGCCTATCCACTTTCTGAGGTGTGATTTTCCCATATATATGATACTGAAGCTTAAAGTTTGAATACTGTGAAGACATATTTTTCAGTTCTGTTTGCTAGTTTTAATCTAGATGATTCATGTTTACATACTTTTCCTACTCATTCTTTGAAATCTACGTTTTCAAAATTTGGTATTGTGTGAGTTTTGTTCCATTGATGATTGGAACAAGAGTTTCATTCGTATGTTTGTCTCAAATGTGGAGCCTTTTATTTCTTCTTTAGTAGTGTTTTGTTCTCTTTATGAGTTGTATTTCCCTACTAGCAAATGTGATGTGACTAGGGAACTTTGTAGACTATTTAGTCCATTTGTATTGTGTTTAGATGTTATGAGAAGCAATCGAAAAAGAAGTATTAACATCAAACCAAAGTATTATTCTCCACGCCAATATCTTAATGTAAAGGCCTGAAGGATTTGTGGGTTAGGTCGTAGGATCGAATCTCCCCTCCCATAATTCTTCGAGTAGTGTCCCCACGAGGGTTATACCCAATGACTATCGATGTCAGATGAGTTTGTGACCGTATCCATTTGGCATCGTGGATTAGTCTCACTACTGGAGATGTGGCGTAATTAAATCTCCATCAGGTCTGTGTGGCGCAAGCCCACGCCGATAGTTAAGTAATAGCTCATAACTAGATCGAGTAAGGATACCTCAGGACAAAAAAAATTAGTCCCACTGCTGGTGTGTGTGACGCAATTAAATCTTCACCAGGTATGCATGGCGCAAACCCACGCTGATAGTTAGGGAATAACTCATAACCAGGTCGAACACGAATAGATCGGGCCAAAAATAATATAAAGGCAATGCAACGAATCAAAACAGAGTTTTTAACAATTATCATATTACCACATCGTACGATGCCCCATGTGCCTGAAACGCATCTTCCAAGATTCCGACAGTACTATGAAAGATGCTGTAATTATTCGTACGCTATTCATTTGACTCTAGCTATTCGATCAATGATATCTAATGTGTTGATGACAGTTACCCGATAACTTGTAAAGGATCCATCCACCTTCATTGACCCGGACAAGCAAGCACATGAAAGAACATGCAACTCGAAGCAAACATTGTACTTTTATTTCTGTCGAAATGACCAATCGGAGAAAACATACCAAAAGACAGCAAACGTCACCTTTAAATAAAAGAAAACATAGCAGTATCAGAAACCAGAAAGCACATAAAGCAAGGTCAATAGCCAACAGCAAGCAGATCGAGATACAACTACCGAAGCGAATCAGTGAGAAGATATCTTTGAACTCATGGATTTGTGAAACCAAGACTTCCAACCACCGCTCGATCCCTTACGGGGACTTTCGTCATTGGCAGCTGCTTTCTCGGCTTGTGGCTTCTTACACATCATGAAGTTTCGGACACCGGCAGATCCAATCGTGTCCCATGGGCTCAGTGCTGTAACAATAAAAAAAAATAAAAACAGGGCAGAAGCATTTATTAAATGAATCTCCTCTACAAAACCTTATCAAGATACAATGATCACAGAAAATCTTCAAGTAAATAGTTTATCATAACACAAGACAACAGCTTAGAGACAAATGATAAGTTGAGCGTTTCATCGTAAAACCAATTGGTAATAATAGGAGAGCCCTTTTTTATTTGGGACAAATAATCTCAACATGTCCCCTCTTACGGGTGATCATTCAAAGCCTAAAACAGGAGTGATATCAAATCCAATGACGGCAAGTCAAACAAGCGTGATAACAGCAGATCATGTCCGCTCAGATACCACTCCATCTTAAAACCAAATGGTAATAGGAGTAGGACCTCTTTATCTTTAATTTTTATTTTG
Organism: Linderniella brevidens; assembly: GCA_004919715.1. Taxonomy (NCBI): domain Eukaryota; kingdom Viridiplantae; phylum Streptophyta; class Magnoliopsida; order Lamiales; family Linderniaceae; genus Linderniella; species Linderniella brevidens. The sequence continues at coordinate 12,093,806 of SWDC01000146.1, forward strand.
AGTCAGGTAAATTTTGTTTTTCGAAAATAATCTCAACACAAACATAGTATATGGTACACACATAAACGAATTAGATCTAACAGAGAATATCTCCAAAGCAACTAAGACTACACAGGAAATTCAAAACAGAAAAAAGAAAAAATGTGTTACCTTCAGTTCCGACAACAGGGCAGTACAAGATGAAATCATTCAGATCAGATCCAAGAATTGGTAATCTACCCTCACGAGCATAAGACTTCAAAGCGGTGTCGATCACAGTAGCGACGAGTTCATTTTCATTGACGACGAATCTGATTGGCCCGGCGCTTCCCAGCACGGTGACGGTGATCAGCAGCCTGTTACCCTTCGCCGCCTGCGCCTTCTTTTGCTTGGAAGAGAACATTTTTTTTATTCTTCTATAATCAATCAATCAATCGAAAAATTCAATCAAATCGGAGAAAGGGGGAAAATAGCTCGATGATCGCGAGGGTCAACAATCGATTTTTTCTTCAGGGTCGACTCCGATGCAGCGATAGTACCAGCCCTCCATACACGAACCAAAGCAGAACGAAATCGAAGGCCCTCTCCTTGTGAAAGAGGGGACGATCACTGATTGCTCGCTACAGGCATCCACCATTCACAATCGGGGCAAAAAAGACTGGCCGAAAATTGCAGCTGCCGAAAGAAGAATCAACGAAATGGTCCGATCTAAGAAACGATCGAGACAAATCAAAATCCTGATGGTTGTGGGCGATGAAGCAATCCAAAGAAGGGTGTGGAGGGAGCTATCTATTTATGTGTAATGATTAGGGTTAGGGTTTATGTCATTATGGTAGGTTCGATTTTCTCGGTCTAATCAGGGAAAGACGTGTTGGGCCGCGTACGCGTGTCGAACGCTTTTCTTCTAGAATGTTGGAAATCACGAGTTTGCCCTTCTCAGCATATTACAGCTTGAAAACAGACAATAAATAATATATTGTTGTTATAATATATATACGTCTGGAATATTCGATGCTAATCTTGAAGTGTTTGAGCTGTGACACGTGTTATTATCTTTTTATCTGACCCTTCGCTCACGAGTCAGATGATTACGTAATAATATTTGTTTGGAGTCTAAGATTATTTTCTAAACAAAAAACAACCTTCATATTGGTCGAAAATGTGTCATTATGATTTGTTCGTATGATTGAGACTGACTATCAAGATAAGGATCATGAAACCAATAAACTATAAGAGAATCAAGGAATAACTGGCCATTCGTAGTTACTCTTTATTGCCGTAGCTATTCTTGATAATTATTTATTTGCGTATTATTATAAACCTTGTATATATCAATGTGGAAGATGGAGAATTTCAGTTAAATATGTAAAAATAGAGACATTTTTTGTTCCAATGTTTGGCCTATGGGCGTTTTTGGTCGTTAATTTTCTCGAATTACAGTTTCAGTTCCCAATGTCATCGATTTTGGCGTTTGGAGTAATTTAACACGTTACATGCACCTGCAAATATCGAAGTCCAAAAATGTAAAAATCCCTATTTTTAAGGTGTGTTAGAACATTTTTATTGTGTTCAAATATATATGTTATCTTAGTCTTGTAGTGTAAATAGTAGTTTGAGCTTCATTGTAATTAAGCCATGGATTATGACTAATCAAATATACGAACCTTGTTTGGTATATAAAGAACCCTAATGTGATGTATTAGGAGAACTCTCTCATTTGTTTGCATTGTAAAAATTGTAGAGAGACGAAGAATTCATTAATAGAAAACCGAGCTTTACAACGTGAAGAACGCTCTCAAGCTTCCGCGCCAAATTCAAACGTGTTCTTCGTAAGTTTTACATTTTCTATCGAATTCTTCACCGAATCTAATCGTGTTGATATAATAGGATCTAACAATTGGTATCAGAGCAAACGCGTTAGGATTTGATCGATTTTTTTTCATTTTTCGGTTCAAATTTTGTTAAAAAAGTCACACGGCATTTTTCGAATTTTGGTTTGATTCTTCAAATTCTGCTATGATTTGCTGTTTTTAGACTTCGATCGAGTGTTATAAACACTTATGTGCTAAAATTTGATCGATAACAACAATTTTCACAAATTTTGAAGATTCAATCGTATGTGTTCTTCGAGATGTTCATGTGAATTCCTCCAAAATTGGATATGATTTTCTGTTTTTAGGCTTTGATTGAGTGATAAACATCTATGTGCTCAAAATTGATCGATCGAACCACTAGATTTCGTGAAATTTGAAAATCGAATGAAATTCCTCTTTGCGTGTTCTTCGTGAAATTCATATGATTTCTCAAAATTCGACCAAAAGTGTTGTTTTCTGCGTCGACTGAGTGTTAAAAACTGAAGTTCTACTCATTTCGATCCACAACCCAAGCCAAATTTGAACAATTTTGTGTTTAAGATCGAGAATTTTGTGTTTTTCCTTTAAACGTTGTTCTCTGCTGTTCAAAATAGTTCTCGATAGATTTCTCCGGGAAAAAAAAATCGATAGCTGTATCCAAAAAAAATATTCTCGATAGCCGTCTCTGAAAAAATTTCTCGAGAGATGTCTTTGAAAAAAAATTCTCGATAAGTTTCTCGACAAATTATTGACCGTGTCCGCCTCGGAATTCTCTTCATGACGAAAACCCTGTCGCTAGCGCCATCGAAAAAACCGTCCACCGCGATCTCGTCGCAAAATATATGCGGCTGCCCCATAGATTTTTCGAGGAAGAATCTCTCGACCGAGCTACCATCGCAAAGCCGTCGATAATCCAAATATCCAACCTAACCAAAATCCAAAAACGCGTCAACGATCAAACATCCAACTTAACCAAAACTAACGGATACCTACTCTATGGAACACGACCAAGACGTAATTGATACTCTTCAGAGAGCACGGTATCTACGAATAAACTCTTCAACTGACCATCTCAAGGTTAGTTCTTATGACTCTAGTTAATTTGAAAAGTTAGAAAAAACAACTAAAGAGTTAGAAGCAAAAAACAAGGAACTTACCACGCGTCGTAAAATAGTAAAGCAGCATGTCGTAATAAGTCACTCCTTTATGATGAATTAGTTGAGGAACGCGGAAAATTGTACTCTAAAATTAAAAATTTAGAAGACAATCTTGCGAAAAAGGGTCAAAAAGACCAAAATTTCTATAAAGCCTTAGCATCTAATTGGGAAAATATTTTGCATTATGACAAGCCTACCTCTTGTTGGGAAATTTTGGAGGTTATTCATAAAATAATCGAATTAAGCCCAACTCTTTAATTAGAAAGAGTAGATTTCCAAGCGAAAAAGAAAAAGCGTTTAGAGGAGATATCAAATCTAAAAAATTCCCATCATTTACATGATATATAATTTTATAATCCCGTTGAAGGCTTATTGCTTTGCTAATCGTTGTAACTTGAAAAAGATTAACGTAAAACAATTATATGATATTAAGTACATGAGTTTAGGACTAACTTTTTTATGGCTTTTACTAACGCTTCAGAAATAAATGTTTTAGAAGAATCCAAAAGAAAAGCCAAAACTAGGACCGACATCTCCTTTGATTAAACTGATTTGAATAATAGTAACAAAATGCGGGAAATACACCTTTTTAGTGACTATAATTCATTATATCCTTTAGAAAATATCCCTAAAGTCGAGGAAGAAAATTATGATCATTCTAAAAATTCTACTTTCTGTTATATTCCTGCTATTGTTAAGAAAATAGCTGATTTTAACTCTTCCTTAGAATCAGAAAGAAAGAATTTTGAAGAAGAAAACAATGCACCCAATCTCAAAAATTCCCGTCATTTACCTGTTTTAAACGATATTTATAAAGAAAAATATTTTCTTTATCAGGATAAAGCAACGCAAACGGCCGCTTTTGTTCCTAAAGTCGAAAAGTCTTTTACTAATACTTCTACGTCAATTTTGACCGAAACTGAAATTCAAAGTAAAAGCGAAAATTTTCGAATTGCTAAGGAAGAAATACAACTGAGGAAGGAGAAAGGAAAATCAACATTATTTTTCCTCTCATGTTCCTATAAAGAAAATTTTTAATGAAAAGGCTCCAAGCTCTAGCAAACAAAATTCATCGGTTGCTTGATTTTAATAATTCTCCATATAAGAAGCCTAGACTTGGAAATAATTTTCCTAATTCTTCTCATCATTCTAATGTGAATTGTGTGAATTCTCAACGTAGGATACACAAATTATATGCTAGTGATGCTTATAATTCATTGTGTTCGTATTCCTACATGAAGTATCCACTCCAAATTCATTCTAAGAAGTATCTTATGCGACTGGCTTCGTAGAAAATATTTAAATCTTTTCCGAGATACACTTTCACCCGAGCTGAAACGTCTTTTCCGTGTCAAATCACTCCTACATGGGTTCCTATGTCTACTATTAAGTTAGGAAATCCCACACAAATTTGGGTACCTAAACGCACATTAATGGATGATTTATGACCGAAATTAAATTTGACTCCATCTATGCTTAACCCGTTTTCTGCTACTAAGGGAGGACCCACATTACAACGGGTACCAAAGTCCCAATAATGTTTTGCAGATTCCCTTATGTATGGTATTTGACGTAGTGGCTCCACATACATGATAAAGGGAAGAGGGCCTGAGCTACTACAACTACACTTCAACGATGTACATTCTAATTATGCGTATGTTGAACGAACTTTCAATATTTTAAATTTGCGTACGCATACTCGCTACATTGAAAATACCTATTATTTTTCAAAATGGTACATTTTAAATATGAATTTTCAAGACTTAAAGAGATTTTAAAATTCAAAATGCACATTACGCACGGAAATGATTAATGTAGCTACTCTTTTATTTTAAAGAGGAGCGACTCTTATTTCTTTCAAGAGTGAGCAACAATTTAATTTTTGAGAGGGAGTTAAAACTTTAAACGAATGAATTAAGGGAAAGAGATAGATAATATTTTTCAATCTTAATACGCAACTTTTCTAGGGGGAGAGAGGGAGAAATAAAATATAGATATAGTTTTCAATATTGAATTTTTGAAAATTCTACCGACAAAGTTTACCGATAAGTTTTCTACACTTTCTCGAGAAATTTTCTCGCAAGACTTTCTTGACACATTTTTTATCGACAAACTTTCTCGAGACGTAATGTGAAAATTTTATCGATAATTTTTTTTTCGTACAACTTTCTCATGAAATTTTTCTCATAGAACGTTTTCGTAAATTTTTATCGAGAAATTTTCTCCACTATATCGAGAAATTCTTTTTTGATAAAGGCTTACCTATCGAGAAATTTTATCGAACCTCATCCAAATTTTTTTTTCCGATATAGCTCATGCTGAGAATTTTGTTTTTTCGATACACATCATTTCAGAAAATTTTCTCGATACATCTTATTCCGAAAACGTTTTCGATACATCTCATTCGAAAATTTTTCTCGATACACCTCATCCGAAATTTTTTTCTCGATATCTCCACTTCTCGACTCCGACCCGACAAACTCTCACCCGCACACCACACACACACACACACATATATATATCATATAATATAATACTATTATATATTTCTTATAAATATACATATATACTTCATATAAAAAAAGGAAAAAAGAAAATCTCCTCTCGTCTTCATTAAGCTTCATGGATATTTCCTCCGACAGCTTTCGACGGACTTCAAGGAAGAATCTCGAACTTACAACGGACAAATATTTCTAAAAGGCAAAGGTGACAATCTTCATGACGATCCAAATGGTCATTTTCAACGACTTGCTCCGGCTTGCTGATTCAAATAAAACAACACTTATCGCGTATCCCAGAAGCATGGATTCTAGTTACTATGGTTCGGTCTAAATCGACATGATCCTAACCCCGGAAAGCCTTCGAGCATTAGTGACGATACAACCTACCACCTATCCTACATCATCCGGACAACAAGCAAGATGACTTGGAAATTTTTTAAGGTACATAAATCCCTTATCTCACAAATATTTCGAACTTAACCCCCATAGGTACATGTGCTAATTTTATTAGCTCCCGGGTAGAAGATGCCACATTAAGTCCAACAGCGCGTGCACATCCGAGCCCTACCCACTCATCGTCTCCAAAAAGACCGATGTTTCATTTTCCCACGGGAAACCACATATGCTATCACCGCTTCACTTGGAAGAGGGAGATATTAAACTGAGTGGTAATCCGCCCCGTACCACGCTTTCATTGATCACTTCGTGCCTAGTGTGTCCTTACTTCCTAAATTTTTATAATTTTCTAGGACACATACACTTTTTATATACTTGGTCTTTATGATCAAGTTAGAAATTTCGTAGACATGTCATTCTCATACATGCTTCGATGATCGAAAGGAAGTTCTGCCGTTGCAACATCAAAACAACAACGGTATTAGACCATTTCCTACGAGCAACGCTCCTAGAACGATGTCAACGGAAGCCTATGTGGCCCCAGTTTCATATTGACGGAACGCCTTAGTGGCTCCGTCGGGTTATTACCGAATTTGATTTCCTACGAAGTCTACAAACTCCATCTCCTTGTCACGACGATGCCCGATTTCTTGCCAAAGACGATGTCCCATTTTTGACACATCGCCATGACAATCTCCCCACTCGATCATCATGAGGGGGAATAGTACTAAAGAAAATGGGAGCAATACAACAACGAAAGTTGCGATTGATCGAAAACACTAAATTCTTAAGCGCCGTCGAATCAAGCAAACACCACGAGCTTCAATGACCGAAGTTTCCGCTCGTGTACGTCTCCAAATTTCAAATCGAATTCCCCGATCCCAACACAAGATTAAACTAAAATAGGGGGAGTTTTGTCGCTATCAAAGGGAGAGATAGAACACAAAAAGAGGAGATTCTCCAACACAAAGAGAAATCCTCCAAATCCGGCAAGCAACTTCACGCACCTTCCGGCATTTGCGAGACAAGCTTCAAGAGAAGATTAGAAGGAAAATCCGATGCCGAGAAGAGAAAAGATCAAGAAATGGTGAACTTGAAGATCTTCAAAGAATGAAGAGATCCCAAGAAAAAATAACGGAAGAGATTATACAAATAATCTCATAAAGGGGAGATTGTTAGGACTCGAGGAATTTTTTCCAAAACAAGACAAGATAACCAACGCTCGAGAGAAGTTTGAACACAAAGGGAGAGATTGTTAGGACAATTTTATTGTGTTCAAATATATATGTTATCTTAGTCTTGTAGGGTAAATAGTAGTTTGGGCTTAATTGTAATTAAGCCATAGATTATGACTACTTAATTACGAAACTTGTTTGGTACATAAAGAACCCTAATGTGATGTATTAGGAGAACTCTCTCATTTGCTTGCATTGTAAAAATTGTAGAGAGAGAAGAAGAATTCATTAATAGAAAACCGAGCTTTACAACGTGAAGAACGCTCTCAAGCTTCCGCGCCAAATTCAAACGTGTCTTCGTAAGTTTTACATTTTCTATCGAATTCTTCACCGAATCTAATCGTGTTGGATGTAATAGGACCTAACAAGGTGTATATAACGTGTTAAATTCCCTCCAAACATACGATTAAGTTAATCGGTGGATAAAAAATGCCCAAAATCGATGACACTAGCGACTGATACTGTAACTCGGAAAATGGGGGACCAAAAACGCCCGTAGACCAAACATCGGAGACCAAAAATGTAAAAATCCGGTACAAATACTATCACAACTCACATGTCAAAATTTTTTTTATCACATAAGGAAGTGAAACGACAAAAATACCCTTAAAATAAATTGAATTTACCAATGTATAATTTAAAAAGAAAAACAAAACTAAAACCTATCTGTAAAACTCGCATGCGATCGATTTTTTTTTTTTGAAAAAAAAAAAGAAAAAAGCTCAAGCTTCAATTCCATCATTGAACATGATTCTCTCGCTTCAGACCTTCGATCGACCACATCTCTTGCCCGTCGAACACAAGCACCCGTTATTTGGTGTGTTATATATTTTCGGTATGTATTTTTATATTTGGCATTTTACATCTATTTTACCCTAAACGTGTTGAGAAATTATGATTTTAGCATCTAGGTCTTCATCTAAACAATTTCACGAAGGTTTCTACATCTGGATTTTCATAAAAAAATTTCTAAACGATTTTACATTCTACATTCGAGTTTATCATTTCAACAATTTATTTTCGGTTTATTTCGTTGTTTACGGTTTTCTAATACCCAATTATAATTTTTTTGGTTTATCGATTTATTTGATTGAAGGGTAGTTGGTGTGTTGATTTTTATCGATTTCGTCAATTGGGGTTTTTAGCACTCGATTAGGTTTTGTTCGTCCTTTTGAAATCAGCTTCTTTTTTTCTCTTTTGACTGGTTCAGTTGTGTGTTTTTGGCATTTCGGTACCATGTAATCTACATGATTAATTAAAGAGTATGATTGATGAAAGGTCGTCCTTGAATTACATTTACGAAAATAAATGAGATATGGATTGGGGTCGCCCAATAGAAGCATATAATGATTTCTGAAAGTCGCAGGTTGCTTCTCAAAGAAATCTCGGCAACTGAGAGAAGGAAAGGTAAGAATGACAAAGAGAAATAAGCATTTAATATGGAACGGCGTGATAGTGTAAATTGGTACAATATCGATAGGATTACGGTACGATGAGTCTCTTTACTTTTGTATCGCATGTCTGACTGTAATTACACTCTGTTAACGGGGAATATCATTTATATTTGAGATGTACGTGTTCTTCTCGTCGTTGAAAGATCCAACGATTACTTTTTCATGGTGACCAAAGATATATCAAGTACAAAAATGTGAAAAATACGGGCATAATCGTCGTACGCGTAGAGGAGTCGCATCTACATATCGTAGTTGGCCATATTAAACGTATGTGTTTGGTTGCACATATTTTGTATATGGGTTTCATTCTTTCGTCTATATGTTTCATATAATTTATGACATTGTTTTTGACATATGTTGTATATGGGTTGATTTGCTTGTTAATATTTTGGTTACGAGCATGTTTTTTTTGTTGTTGTAATGATGGATGTATTTTGGAAACAAATAATAAATATTATGGATACATGTTATGCCTGGAATTTAGGTACGCTAATAGTGTTAAACCAGGTACGGTAATTGTGTCTACTAGGTACAGTAAACACCAACTAAATGGTAAAGTAAACGAATTAGAATGATACAATATATAAATAACTACAAAACAAGTGAAGAAGAATACAGAAAAGTCAGGCTCAAGGGTTCGGGTAGAAATTAGGCTCGAATTTAATGACTTTATTCTTGGATGTTGCTATTTGTAGATGGCAAGTCACACTCGTATTTCAAGTAAAGGTTCAACTAGGGATGTTCTTATCGGAGACGAAAAAGATGCTAATCGAGGATTCCAAGTTATCGAACATGAATGTTGGAGCTAATGATATTCTACCAAGTCAAAGTGTCGGCGTGAAGATACGGGTTCGAACGATGAGATAGAACGTAAACGGAAGGGTCAGAAAAAAAATGTCGTTCTGTCTAGATCAAAGTATTGAGAACACTTCGACAATTTTTTTGTGAAAGGTGAGGTGCAAGTATTGTAGTGATGAAGTTAAAGTTGATCGAAGGCTTCATGGAACCAATTCTTTAAAGAATCACTTTAAGTCTTGTAAGAAGAAGCCACAAGAAGTTCAAACAAGTCAAGCTTATCTTGCTTTTCAACCATCTCGAGGTCGTGGGGGTGATCAAGACGTTGTATTTGGTACTTGGAGGTTTGATCAAGTTAAGGCGATTGATGCATTGGGTTACATGATTGTCGTTGATTAGTTTCCTTTTAAAACCATTGAGAACGAGGGTTTTAGAAACTTTTTGTCGATTGTTTGTCCTATGTTTAGAATTTCTTCATGGAAAACTATAACAAAGGCCATTTACAACATGTATGTGAGCGAAAGTGATAGATTGAAGTCGCATATAAAAATTCAATCACAACCATTTGTATTATGACGGACACATGGATATCGATTCAAAGAATCAACTATATGTGTCTCACGGCCCATTTCAGTGATGATGATTGGATTTTGAGAATATGAACTTTTGCCCGATTCTGGGTCACAAAGGTGAAAAAGTAGGTAACGATGTTGAGTGATGCCTAATTGAATGAGAAATTGATAAGATATTTATCATTACGGTTGATAATGCATCGTCAAATGACAGTGCAATTTCTTATTTGAAGAATATTATGATATCGGTACAAGTATTTTTTGGGGGGTGGAGGGAACTACATTCATATGAGATGTATAGCTCATATTATTAATATTGTCGTACAAGATGAGTTGAAAGAAAAACGATGCTATCACTCGTATTAGAGGAGTTGTTCGATACATTAGGAACTCTCCGAGAATACTAAAACGGTTTTCGAATGTGCCAAAACCGTGAAATTATAGACGACTAAGGACTTGAATCTTGATGTACCGACTCAGTGGAATTCTACATAGTTGATGTTTGAGCCGGCTATATATTTTTCTAGAGCGTTTAAAAATAATTGGAGATGTGGATGATGCATTTGTTAATGATCTATATCTATCGAAGAAGCCATTTTGCGGTGTTCCAACGACGGATGATCAAGAAAGAGCCAAGTTGTTGGTTAAATTTTTGAGCCACTTTTACAAGCTTACATTGAATATTTTGGGTTCTTCGTATGTCACGTCTAATGTAGTTTTTCATGAGATAACTACCGTCGACTTGCTTCTTCGAGGTTGGTTAGATGAAGACAATGAAGAACTCAAAAATATGGCTTGTAAAATGAAGATTAAATTCAACAAATATTGGGGAATTGATAAGATGAACAAGATTTGGTACTTTGCCGTGATTCTTGATCTTTGTTCCAAGTGGGAGATGATTGATTTCTCGTTTGATCGGTTATATCCCGATCACGTTACCAAGTCGACTATGAAAGAGCAAGTTAGGTATGACATTCAAGAATTATTTACGGAGTACGAATTGAGATATGGAATAGCTGATAGTCCAATTGCTCCACGTCCACAAGGACCACACAAGTTAGTAGTGGTTCTTCCTCTTCTTCGTCTATCGTCACAAATGCCACATATTTTTTGTGAAATGGGGAAGAGAAAGAGAGACGGAAAAAGTGAGCGTGTGAAATCGGAATTGGATAAATATTTGAGTGGAGATATTGAGGATCCATATGATGGCTTTGACATACTTAAGTGGTGGAAGTTGAATTGTCACCATTTTGAGATTCTTTCTAGGATGGCTTGCGATATTTTGTCCGTCCTGATCTCTACCGTTGCTTCCGAGTCCGCTTTTAGTACATGTGGACGAGTGCTTGATGCTTTTAGGAGTTTGTTGTCCCATAAAATTGTTGAAGCTCTAATATGCGTCCAAGATTGGAGTCATCACGATTCGAAACCAATAAATCTTGAGGAGGACTTGTGTGAAATTAAGAACTTTGAGAAGGGGGGTATGCTTTCATTTTAATTAATGCTTTACTTAATTTTTTTTATATACCATTTTCTTTGTTTATAATTACAATTTTTTTTGTAGAATTGGAGAGCACGGGTGCGGATACATCGACGACGATGATCATTTGATATATGAATAGTGATGTGGAGCAGTTTTTACTATTTGATGGCGTTAAATTAATTTTGTGGGCCCCTTTCATTGTTTATGGTGTTGAACTTATTTTGTCATTTTGCATTTGTGAGCTCATTTTATCTTAGATGCATGCATGATGGATTGATGGTGTTGAGCTTAGCTCATTTTAATGTGGTTTGAACTAATTTTGTGAGTTCATTTTATTGTGATATTGAACTTATGTTATGAGCTCATTTTATTGTAGTGTTGAATTTATTTTGTAAGCTTATTTTATTGTTGATAGTCTTGATAGGATAGTCATTAAATTTTTATTATTGATGGTGTTGAACTTTTTTTATTGTTCTGAAATTATGTTATTTTTGATGATTTTGAACATAATTTAAGCTTATTAAATTGTTAAAAAAATTAAAAAAAATTTAAAAAAATTTAAAAAAAGAAAAAAAATATATGAAACCCGAACCCGACAGGCGGGTACCCAAAGGTTTCGGTATCCGATTGTGTTGTACGCGACTGTGATCGGGGTCGGGTATAAAAAAACCCAATGTGATCGGGTACCCGACCAGATTGTCCTGAACCCGACAAAACCCGACCCAATCCCACCCCTATATGACTCTACCTATTTGTGGAGTTATATTGTACCAAATTTAAGTAGTTTGTCGTACCAAGAAAAGTATCGATACCGTACTTACTTTTATCGGTCCATATAATATATAAATTTACGAGTCCGGAGGTTCAGCTATTTATTGTAAAGCCCTAAAACAAATGATAAATACAATGTTAATCAAGAACTTCCATAATAAGTTGAACATTTGAATTTAATAAATATCTATACAATGTTGTAGTAAGTTGTTCTAACATTGTTCATCATCTTCTAGTGAAACTTAGGGTTTGTAATATAAAATCATTAGTGTGTGGGTTAGTCGGTCAAATATGATACAAAGTGGAATATAATATATATATATATATATACATAAGGAAAATGGCTTTTCCCGAAATAAAAATTCAAATAGTTTCGTTAAAAGTGAGTCGGAGCATTGTCGGGATTTATTTCATAATACCATTAAAATTGTACTTATCGGTGTTCTGTCATAATTTTTTTACCTTTTTTGTATTTTTCATCACATTTATACAACTTTTGATATATCGTATCATTTTAATGTGTTTAGCGTACTATGTAACTGGTGTTTACTGTACTTTGTACACACGATTACCATATCTTTTTCAAAATTGTTACGATACCAAAAATTTCTGGCATAACAAATATTTTTTAAATGCGAATTAGGCATAAACCCATGGAAATATGGTACGCTAACAAAATGTATAAGTGTACACAATTTTCGGTAAAGATACATGATTACAAATGATTTTTTATTTTTCGGTGTTTTATGCTCATCAGCATCCCAATTAGACTTACCTTAATGAAGCCAAAAGAAAAATATATTTTGTTATATCGTACCATTTTAATGCATTTAGCGTACTATGTAACTGGTGTTTAGTGTACTTTGTAGACACGGTTACCTTACATTTTTCAAAATTGTTACGGTACCAAAAATTTCAGGCATAATAAATAATTTTTAAATGCGAATTAGACATAACCTCATGGAAATATGGTACCCTAACAAAATGTATAAGTGTACACAATATTCAGAAATTGATACATGATTACAAATGACTTTTATTTTTCGGTGTTTTATGCTCATCAACATCTCAATTAGACTTACCTTAATGAAGCCAAAAGAAAAATATATTTTAAGCATAACTAACGTGAATCAAACGAAAAAGAAGTTTGTTCCTGAGCAGCTAACATGTGAATGCCCGTTAGCTCTAATGCCAGAAACTGCTACAGACCATATAAAGGTACGCCATACTATGCAAATAAGTACCACAATAACAAGTAATTGGTACACATTTTACATGAAAATAGTATTGTGTAACAAATATGTTAAACAAAGCACTAGAAGCAAGCAGAACATTACTAAGACCAGAATAAAAACCCTAAGAAGATATAATAAGAAATTAACAGATGTCCATACCATTCACAAAGCTAGGAGAGATTGTCATTGTTTGTGGCATATTGAAATAAGGCAACCGATTAGCATGCTCACATGCGAATCAGATATGGACGAACATAGGGTAGGCATAGATTGAGAAGAAAACCATGATTTCATGCAAACGCGCGAGCACAAATTACATCAGGAAAATCCTCGAACAAATTGAGACAATTTGAGTTTTATTTTCCGAATATTCACGATAAATAAAAAGACCCATGTTTTAATGACCTCTATCGAAAAACTTGAGCAAGATTAGACCGTACAAATTGACAATTTCTTCTTCATTAATCTTCTTTTTTTCTTTTCCAAATTCGGTTTCTTCTTCTTCTTCCATAAGAACCCTACATCGAATTGAGAAAGCCACGTGTTGCTGGTCGGATCGAGGAAGATCCTCCTCCTCCTCCTCCTCCTCCTCTTCTTCTTCCAACATTTTCGGTTTCAGATATTTTTTTTTCCTTTTTCTCTTTTTTTTAACATTTAATTTGATGCAAGAGAAAAAATAAAATAAAAACCGTAAGTAAGGGGTAAAATAGTCTTTTCAAAGGAGATGGCCTTAAGTGAAAGATATGTATTTCACTTGGTCCTGAAATGATAAAATATCTTACATGTGGAGTTGTGTGATAACATATTTAGCTGATAGGTAGTTACATGAAATTCTCCGAAGATATAACTACATAAGATGAAACATGTATTCATCTTCATCTTAAATATTATCATGGTTTCAGAAACAATCGAAATATCCTATTATGCTGGAGAATTATGTGCTTTTGACTCATTATTTTTTTTAGAAAAAGATGTTTTTTAACTCACGATCGGCGCGGGGCCTCCCGTGTGAGGTCAGGTGATGGTCCCGTTCGATCTCCTCGAAGGAAGGAGAAGGTGTCCCACTACAACAAAACAAAGTAGGGTCGTCGACAATTTGATGGCGATTGGTTGTTAAACTTCGTAGGAATAATGACGACGAGAAAATTTAAAGTGCAATAATTTGATAGAATGAGAAGTTTCACTTGGTCGCACATAAGAGAAAAGGATGTGCTCGTTCACTAATGCTTCGCTAAAACTTTGAAGGAAGAAGGGGGACCGGAGAAAATGACGAAATGAGTTTGAGAGGATTTGAAGTTTTATTGCAAATGGATCTCCCTAATTTGTGGTTCTATTTTGATCCCCTAGATAAGATTCTACCCTTTCCATTTCTGTCGAATGATGTCGGAAGTTCTGAGAAATGATTTATTCATTGATGTTCATGAATAGTGTTATTTAATTCTTGATGTGAGTAATATATGGCTTATCTCAAATATTGCATTTTTGGAAATATACATTTTTGGGTCAGTACAATCGTCTATAATAATACTAATGTTAATGAAAATTCTGCACCATATTTTGAAAGACTCAGAGTTGCACCTAAGGAAAAGCTTAACTACAAATTTAGATATGAAGCGAGAATTATGACGGCTTAAGATAGATGAAGGTGGAGATCCCCTGGATCATTCATACGTTCAATAAACGTGTAGATCAACTTGCCGAAATTGAGGTTAAGTTGGAGGAAGAAGATTGTAAGATCCTAACTGATTTAATGTGGGATTTATTATCAACTTATTATAGAATATAATTCTTAAGATGTTACTTTCAGGCACCAATATTGGTGAAGAAGAAGAAGAAACAAAATCATTTTAAGTAAAGTAAAAGATTGATGGGACAACTAATAGACCCAATAATCATTCATTTGACCCAATGGCTTGTGGCTCGTCTTCCTTATCATCATCACAGGTTGCAATCGGTGCTTCCTCATCCTCAGTCTTCTCAGACCTAACATTTCCCCCTTCTCGAGACAATTGTCATCCCTGAGAATTGAAAATTGGTAAGTTGTAGCGGATGAATGCCAGGTCCTCCCAAGTGGCTTTTCGGTGAGGAGAATGCCCATTGAACCAGAATTTGTCGAACAGGTATCTTGCGGTGTGTAATTGTTCGACGGTCGAGGATGTGTAAAGGTGTGATTTTTATTTCTCCTTGATTGTTGATTAGAGGTAGGAATTGAGTTGTTCTATATTTCTTCTTCATGAAATTCTTTAAGAGCGGTACATGAAAGACCAGATGAATTTGACTTTCAGGTGGGAGGTGTAACTGTAGGCACCTTCCCGATCTTCTGGAGGATAGTATAAGGTCTGTAGTATGAAGTCTGGCGATATGGCTGCAGTTTAAGGTACACTTCTTTCCCCTTCTTCGAATTCTCGGTCTGTCTTGTTCAAATCAGCATAAAATTTCATCATTTCTTGTGCGTGCTATAAGTTGGTCTCAAGATCTCTAATATTCGTTTGTCTCTCCTGCAGGTATTCCATCACAGATTAGTTTGGGATTTCAGATAAATGTCCCAAAGGAATCTGTGCAGGGACAGGGCCTGAAAAGGGGTCATCTTTATGATGCAGTGGTATTTGGTGATGTACCAACATTCTGCCAAAGATAGGTATTTGGACCAGTGCTTTGGCATCAAGTGGCACATTGATCTCAGGTAATTCTCTAAGCATTGATTAACTCTTTAAGTTTTTCCATCTGTCTGGGGATGACATGTTGTTTGATAAGTCCATTGAGGTACCTATAACTTTGAAAAGAATCTGCCAAAAGTGACTAGTAAATATCTTGTCCTGGTCATATATGATGTTAAAGGGCAGCCCATGTAGCTTGTGGATGTTATCAGTGAAGTCTTAACCATAGTGCCAGTAGTGAAAGGGTGTGTAATTGCTATAAAATGTGCATACTTAGTAAGTCTATCTACGGCTATAAAGATGGTATCTTTGGCCTCGGATTTAGGCAAACCATCAATGAAGTACATACATATACTATCTCAAGCTTGTATAGAAATTATAAGAGGTTGTAGTAAAATTGGATAAGACGTGTGTTTTATCTTGGTCTTTTGGATAACATCACACTCATTCACCCAGTTGGTGATGTCTGCCTTCAGCCCGTGCCAAGTGAATAGAGATTTGATTATGTGATAAGTGCAAATGATGTCTGAATGTCCTCCAATAGGAGAGTTATGAAGTTGTTCAAATATTATGTTTCTCAGTTGACTCACACATAATCTGTTAAATATGCCTCAACACCCCTTGGTTGTAAGAGTAATCTGGTAATGCCTTAGGGTCAAGGAGTTTTTGCTGGATGATGGAGCTGAAATTGTCATCATCTTCATATATGGCATGTATTTCAGAGACCCATCGAGGAATTAGGCTGTGATGGTAACACATTTAGGTATGGGCTGATCTCTTCTGGACAATGCATCTGTAGCTGAATTTTCCTTCCCCTTTTTATATTGAATTTCATAATCCAATCAATCAATTTAGTGACCCACTTTTGTTGTAACAACCCTTCAACGTTTTGCTCCAGAATGTACTTTAAACTTTGTTGACCAGTCTTAATGAATGAAGTGTTGACCTTAAAGGTAATGTTTTGACTTTGTAACAGCCATAAATAATGTCAAAAGTTCCTTTCATACACTGATAACCCTTGATTTATTTTACTGAGGGGTTTGCTCAAGTAAGCAATTGGATTCCCATTCTGCATCAGGACATCCCTCATTTCGTGATGCATCTATTTCAACCACAAAGGGTAGGGTGAAATTTGGTAGGCAAACACTGGAGCAAAAATCATAGCAGCCTTAAGTTCAGAAAATGACTTATCAGCTTCATGGCTCCACACAAAAGAGTCCTTCAATAAATTGGAGAGTGGCATGTTTATGATCCCATAGTTTTAATTGAACCTCCTGTAGTAACATGTTAGGCCTAGGAAACCTCTCAATGACTTGATGTTCCTCAGGGTAGGGACTTGGATGGATGTTTTTTTATCCTGAGGATTGGATGTTTAGGGACCACATCGCATGTTTATGTTCAGCTCTTTCTTCATAGATAGCTCTTTTGACATTTTTAGTTATCATGTGATGTAATTATGCCCTGTCAGTTAAAGCAGTAGTTGTGATCATGTTCCTTCCCTTACTAATGGTCAACAGAATAACACTGCGTTGTTTCATCCAATCTCCACCCAAAACCATTTAACAACATCCTAACCTAATCACTCTAATGGGATAGGTAAAATGTTGCCCTTGTATTTGCCAGCAAAATTTATGACGGTAGTTTTGGATGAGTATTTTCCCCCTATCAGCTACACTTATCAACATGGGAGTTGTGGCTTCCTGGGTGCAGTTCAATCTCAGGGAAGTTTGCTCATCCAAGAAGCAATGTACTCCAACTATCTATTAGAATGTCCAGCTCCTCTGCCCCCATAGAGCCTTTAACCTTGAAGGTGTTTGAACGAACACTTCCATCTATGGCATGTAGGGAGACTGTCATATCCTCCTCTTTGTAGTTATTTCCCTCTTCCTCCTCAGTCATCATAAAATATAGTTGGTTATCACATTTGCACATGTGGCCTTGTACCGGGTTTGATCACAGTTATAAACACGTTTCTTTCCTTCCTTGCTCTCATCTATGCTGTTGTTTGGGTTGAATGGTGGGGTAGTTACAGGGCTAGGAGGGTTGGGGCGCATGTAAGGTGGTTTCTGTTGATGGGTGAGTTTATGCAAGATTTGGGCTCTCTTTAGAATTGAATTTACGGTTGATTCTTGCCACGTAGGGGGATGTCCTTGTCTTCATGTTGGCCCTGGAACCACACCTCGGTTTTTCCTTCAAGGTATATGGAGGCAACCTGAACTTTTTACTGTTCATCAAGAATAGATACAATCTAAAAATATATGTTGCATTTCTTCAGCCAAGCTCGAGGCTCTATTCCATCAAATTTGGGAAATTCCAATTTAGGTAAGGTATTGGTTGGTAGGGAGTTTAAAGAACTTTAATGGGTAAAGGTTTGATGGTGAAATAGGTTGGTTTTAGGTGGTGTATATAGGTTAAAGTGTCGGTTAGAGGATTTTGGTTCTTCACCGAAGATGGATTTAGGGTTTGGGTTGTGAATCTGATGGTTTATGTTCTAGTTTTGGAGCTGCTTCATAATTATCTGCAGAGTGGTCTGTATCCCCTGTTTGGTCATTGATCATTGTTAATGTTCCATTAGTTGCATCTAATTGATTTCGAAGTTGGGACTCAACAGCTTCCCTTTAAGATTTCTCATCCATCATCATCACTTCATGCCTCTTAAGGGTTTATTGCACCTCCTTTTAGCGGGTGTTCTCAGCCATGAGTCCAAGGATTGATGGCTCTGAAACCAAGTTGTAAGATCATCACCGATTTAATGTGGGATTTATTATCAACTGATTACAAAATATCATTATTAAGCTTCAGTAACCTGAATTCCAGACAACAATGGTGGTGAAGAAGAAGAAGAATAGGTGAGAAAAAATGAGAGAGAGAGAGAGAGAGAGTGATTTGTTAACTGTTTTTCTACTATTTCCACGTGATACTGTCGATACTTATTACATCTCTCTCATATTTGGATAAAACAAAATCTCTCATTTAAGTAAAGTATAAGATGGATGGGACAACTAATGTAGACCCAATAATCATTCCTCTGGTCTAATTGTATGCGGCGGCCCGGCATCCTTATCATCCTCACAGGTTGCAATCGGTTCTTCCTCATCGCCATTCTTCAAAGACCTAAAGATGAAGGCATTTTACTTATGACCTCCCTTCCATATTCGTGCGGTAATTTGGTCGCAACAATCTTGTACGGAAGAAAGACGGTTAAGATGGTGGATGTACAGTCAGCTATTTTGTCACATGAAAAGATGAGATATCAAATTATGGTGAAGCCAAAATTCGGCATTGGTTATACATGAGGAGAATCACAGATGAATGTCACTTATAGCTCGCGTGTCCTACTAATGCTAACGTGTAGGGTGAGTGTCTGTGTACGATCAGTAATAAACAAAACGAGCGATATGCAGTGCACTATCATTTGCAGCATAGCAAATGTGAGTATCAGATTATTTAACACGTTGATTAGGTTATTACCAATACTAATCATATCGACTCGATATCTAGCCTAATATATGGTCTAGCTTTTGTGTTATATTCAAACTGTGAACTACATACATTCCAACAATGATAAACTAACACGATCAAAGGTAAATAAAGGTATGACTAAAAGAAAGATGTGCCCGGGATTTTGAATCCCGATAGGTGAAACCGGCGAAGCCATAAACTACCATTACTATGTGAATTTGATATAGTTTCAACTCACTTCCGAATTTGATGTCGTCCTAGACGCTCGTCAGGATCTAATTTAGTAGTTATCTGATATGAGGATCGATTTTTGTTTTCGCTCTACAATCGAGTCCTAACGTTCTATGAAAGGCCTAATTGTTTGTTTAGTTGTCACCTTAAAGCAATATACCATTAGGGTTGTGCAAATGGATTTGAGTTTTTGGGTCCCGACCCGATCAGGTCGAATCATTGGAATCAATTATTTCAATTAGTGGTTTCGATTAACCCGGCACCCAACTTAATTTTTAGGGTCGAGTATGTATTACCCGATCGGTTTCGGGTACCCAAACTTTTATTAGCATGGCCCAACGACGTCGAGCCCAACCCCTATAATAAAAGAAGATTAAAATGATGCACTACATATTCGAACCCCTCACACTAACTTCAACAACCTAGGACACTACCACTAGGCTAAGGACGCTCTTTGCAATTGCTTATTAATGAATCAATATGTATGTAAAATTTGGGGTAGGGGGGTCGAGTATCCGAATTATCCGATGGGTACCCGTATTCAAGAAGTACACGGTTGGCAGTTATCCGACATTTTTCATGTCGGGGTTGAGTAGTCAAATATATAACTTTGAAACTCAAGCTATCAGAATTCGAACTATCTGAAACCCAAAAACCTGATCCGACGCCCACCCCTATGTACCACGCATCACATCAATATATAGACATACAGAAACGATCCATAATTTATAAATATATTGAATGGGATACACGATTTCATAAATGATTAATAGCGAGACACGAGATCAAGAGTATTGTACACAAAAACAACGATTATACCTCGTGTTTCATCTAGTCCCAAACACAAATGGGATTTAGCTATTCATGCTATGGATATAAACGACGAATAAAGATAAAGATGAGAACTGAGAAACCATAATTTTCCCTATACAAATTGTTTTGAGAAGTCTTGATGGTTCCCTTCATTCCGTGTCTGATTAGGCGATGATTTCTCGTTGAATCTCCAAGCATTGTTAAGGTTATTAGCCTCTTTTTTGGTCTTCATGTTCATAAGATTCGAATTGGGAAAGATTTAGCCCCCTTCTTAAAGTGAAATATGGGCTTTATATAGCGACTCAGCATCTTCAATGCCTCGATATGGGCCTTCAACGGCCGTGGGTCTTCCAAAGCTCTACATCCTTGAGCAATCGCGCCACGGCCATGGAGCCATGTGCTCCAGTCGTCTGGCGCCATGTGGAGCATGATGTCCCAGTCTGTGAAGTCCTCTTTCTCGTCTGTTTTTGCTCTTTTATTGTTTGATTGCCCTAAATGTCGTCTTATGTATCTTTAATAGTAAATTAAGTGTAAAAACCATAAATAAGTGAACAAGATAGCTATAATGTAACTCAAATACGATCTAGTTATAACTAAATAAACGTTTGATAATAGGTTTATTCGTCACTTCTATGGGATTTGGGGGGCAACATGTCCAAATATCCAAGGTGACGGGAAGGACATGGTGTGCTACATGTGTGGTGTGTCGTGATATATAAGAAGAAATTATATGACTTGGAGGAAGAAGGACATGAACGGCGAGGAAAATTTCATAACGATGTTAGCACATGATACATATTATCTTGGAGAATTTCTCACAAGACTCTAATGATGATACTCATTCTCACGATGAAAGGATATTAGATTTTGTGTCAAAGTATCATGTTGCTTTGAAAGGAAGTATTTTGATACGATGTACGCATCTGAACGGGTTCGATCCCCATGGATGTTTGATATCATTGTGATGTGATGTTCGGGGTGTTGTGGCGCTGAAAATAAAAATGGGTGACGGAGTGGTGCGAACTTTTGGTGGTTGTTATCTTTGTCTCAAAGTTGCGAAAGAATCTAATATCCTTGGGCCATTTGGATTCCAAGGATGAATAGTCCATCTATCTATTTCTTTCTTAACCTAATATGCAGATTACTAGATTTATTTCTCCCATTTTAAGAAAATTTTACATTGACTTTTTTTTCTGACGTGTTTCAATATTAATTGAAGTCAATACCTAAACCAAGCCAAAATACGTTGTTTATTTGGTAAAACATAAACGACGGTAGGTAATTTAGGACAACCTTTATAAATGTATCTAGTTTGAATTTAAGAACTATAACTATCATTTCCTACATATTTATGTTTTACAAACCGATTATTAGCCATTAATTTTTGGCTAACTTATTTTTTAAGTCATGTATATTTAAATGAGTAGCATTTTAAGGATATTTGAATTAGGAGTTGACAATTTTAGGACAATAAGCTTCGAAATTTAACAATTTGAAACAAATAAATTAAATGTTGTAATTCTAGGTCTATACGTTTCAAAATCGAGCAATTTAAAGACAATAAGTTTAAAAAATTTTGGCGTTGATTATCTTCAAATTGCTTCAATTTTGAAACCATTGTCCTAAAATTACAATCATTAATTTATTTTTCCTAAAGTTGATTCAATTTTAAAAGTTATTGTGTTAAATGCAATTGTTTTAATTTACTTTATTTATGACGCCATATGACAAAAGAAATAATCAAATTAAGCCTTCAATTTTTGCTACTTGTTATAAACTTTTATAATTGGAGAACAGAAATATAATAATGTTTTCGATATAATGTTTTCGATATAATCCAATACAAATACATCGGTCTATTTATAGTAGAAAAAATTCTACTATTTCATCTAACATTTACAACATTAAATACATCTTATCTCATCCCATCAACAATCAACTAAATTTTACAGCATTTAATAAACCTAATCTTATCAACATTAAAAACATCCATATCTTAATATAATATTTCATAATACTCCCCTTTGGATGTTTTTTCAAAGAATTTGCCTCGTTAAAACCTTACTAGGAAAATCCCAGTGGGATAAAAACCTAGTGAAGGAAAAAGAGTACATAATTCCTTTTGATACGCTTTCATTTGTTGCCTCATTAAAAACCTTACTGAGAAAACCACATGGGAAAAACCACAGTGAAGGGAAAAAGAGTGCAACGCGTATTTTATCCCTTGATGATAACATCATTATAAATCTCGGAGTCTTCGAACTCCAATTGAATATACCAATTTCCTGAAACTAATTGGGGGAAGTGCTTTCGTAAATAAATCTGCAAAATTTTCACTTGATCGCACTTGTTGTACATCAATATCACCATTTTTCTCCAAATCATGGGTGAAGAAAAATTTCGGTGAAATATGTTTTGTTCTATCCCCTTTAATATATCCTTCATTTAATTGGGCAATACATGCCGCATTATCTTCATATAAGATCGTTGGAAGTAATTTCTCAGAAAGCAACCCACAAGTCTGTTGGATATGCTCAATTATCGATCGCAACCAAACACATTCTCGACTAGATTCATGAATAGCGAGAATCTCCGCATGGTTAGATGAAGTAGCTGTTAAAGTTTGTTTCACTGACCGCCATGAAATAACGGTTCCACCATATGTAAATAAATAACCTGTTTGCGATCGAGCATTATGTGGGTCGGACAAATATCCAGCATCTGCATACCCAGCATATTTAACTCCATTCCAATGTCTACGAGTCGGCGAAGAACTATATCTTGCCAATAAGTTTACAGCGAACTCTATATCAGGTCGCGTATGACTCGTAAGATACATTAGTGCTCCAATAGCACTAAGATATGATACTTAAGGACCAAGTAGCTCTTCATCATTTTCGTGTGGTCTGAAGGGATCTTTATTTACGCCTAAAGATCTAACAATCATTGGAGTATCCAGTGGATGAGATTCATCCATGTAAAATCTTTTCAACACCTTTTTCGTATAAGTCTCTTTATGTACAAATATTCCACTTTTCAAATATTCAATTTGAAGTCCAAGATAAAATTTTGTTTTTTCGAGATCTTTCATTTCAAACTCCATTTTCAAACAATCAACAACTTTGGTCAACTCTTCAGGAGTTCCAATTATATATTGATATCATCAACATAGACTGTTATAATGACAAACTCATTTTCACATCTTCTCATAAATATGCAGGGACAAGTTTGATCATTCCGATACCCTTCTTTTACTAAAAATTCACTTAGGCGATTATACCACATTCGCCCAGATTGCTTTAATCCATAAAGCGATTTATTCAACTTAACTGAGTACTCGTTTCTGGGCCCTGAATTTTTAGGCAACTGAAATCCTCGGGAGCTTCATATATATGTCACTGTCAAGTGTTCCATATAGATAAGCAGTGACAACATCCATAAGACGCATATCGAGACATTCTCTTACTGCCAGACTCACTATGTAACGACAAGTAGTTGCATCCACCACAGGAGAATATGTCTCCTCATAATCAATACCTGGTCGTTGCGAAAAACCTTGTGCAACAAGCCGTGCTTTGTATCTTACAATTTCGCCGTTTTCATTCCTCTTTCTAATGAAAACCCATTTATACCCAACCGGCTTTACATTTTCTGGTATACGGACTACAGGTCCGAAAACTTTTCGTTTCTCAAGTGATTTCAATTCGGCCTCGATTGCATCTTTCTATTTTGATCAATCATTTCTTTGTCTGCATTCTTGTACATACTTTAGTTCCCGATCCTCATTCTCATTAATCTCATTCATTTCATGTAACGCTACGCTAAATGAGAATTTATCGTCAATGTTGACTTCATCTCGGTTCCATCTAATTCTATTTTGGGCATAGTTTATCGAGATCTCTTCATTTTATCATTATTTTCGGAACGTTCAGGTACATGAGTTTCATTCTCATTGCCCATCGACTCTTCTCTAGTCGATAAATCCTCGGTTGGACCATTCTTATTATTATTTGTTCGTTTTCTTTTTCCGATGATTTTTATCTTTGGAACACGAGGGCCTACCACGCTTTAGCTGTGGCTTAGGCTCGATAATATGTTATACAGGAACATTTATTTTTGCAGGAGCATTAACTGCTGGTATATGTGACTTTGTCACTCTTTTAAGGTTAGTAAAACTTTCTTGCAGTTGATTAGCTAAACTCTGTAAATGAATTATCTTTTGAACTTCTAGTTCACATTGTTTAGTTCTATCATAATGATTTAGCGATAATTCATTCCAACTAACATTTCTCTCCAGTTGTTCTTTTCTCCCCCTAATGTCGGAAAATTCAATTCATCAAAATGACAGTCGGCAAATCTGGCCGTAAATAAATCTCCAGTTAGAGGTTCTAAATACTTTATTATCGATGGAGATTCATATCCGACATATATTCCCAACCTCCTTTGATGTCCCATCTTTGTTCGTTGTAGTGGAGCAATAAGAACATATACTGCACGTCCAAAAATTCTGAGATGGGAAATATCTGGTTCCTGACCATGAACCATTTGTAATGGGGAGACATCGTTATAACTAGTTGGCCTGATGCGAATTAGTGTTGCTGCATGCAATATAGCATGTCCCCAGCAAGACGAGGGAAGATTCGACTTCATCAATAATGGTCTTTCAATTAATTGCAAGCGCTTAATCAATGATTCTGCAAGACCGTTTTGCGTATGAACGTGTGGCACGAGATGCTCAATATCAATTCCGATAAGACATACAATAATCATTAATCCTTGGAAGTAAATTCAGCAGCATTATCAAGGCGTATTATCTTTATCGGATAATCTGGAAAATGTGCTTTTAGTCGGATCATTTGTGCAATAAACGCCATGTTGCGTGTTGATAACAAACATACATGAGACCATCTAGTCGATGCATCAATTAATACCATGAAATACCTAAATGGTGCAAATGATGGATGTATCGGTCCACAAATATCACCATGTATACGCTCCAAAAATGTTATGGATTCATTCCTTATTTTCGCTGGTGATGGCCGAATAATTAACTTCCCTTGAGAGCAAGCGACGCATGATAATTCATTACTGTGAAGAATCCTCTGGTTCTTCAGTAAATGCTCACGTGAATGCTCAATTATTTTCCGCATCATAATTGCACCGGGATGGCCCAACCGGTCATGCCAAACATTAAATGTACTGTCATTAGTAAAATTCTGGTTTACGGTAGCATACGATTCGATCTTTCTAAGATATGTGTAATACAACCCAGAGTCAAAGGAATGTAATGTTTCCATAATTCTTTTATCATTAGAAAACCCCTTTGTAATGTGCAAATATTCAACATCTCCATTTTCTGTTGTCTCAACATGATATTCGTTATGTCGAATAGCTTTAAAGCTCAATAAATTTCTTTGAGACTTAGGAGAATATAAGGCGTTTTCAATTATCAGCCTTGTTCCTCTAGGTAGTAAAATGTTGGCTCTTCCGGAGCCTTCAATTATATTTGTGCTACCCGTAACACTTGTTTCTTTCATTTCAAGATGATCGAAATATTTCTTATTCTTCAGAATCGTATGAGTCGTTGCACAGTCTGCAAGACATAATTCTCCATTGCACATGTTCGTTTCCATCAGAGAAATTCCTTTATAAACAAACACATAATAATCATTAGTAAAATAAACAGATATATCACAAGAAAATATATAACTTAATAAAACACTCCAAACGATACATAATAAATCACACAATAATAAACCATATAATACACATAACAATAAAGCACACAATAATAATACATAGTAGATTAGTTTTCTTAAGGAAAAACTAGAAATCCGCAGTTTCAAAATGTGTATTTTCATCTTTTGTCCCATAAGCAGAGGCCAAATCACTTTGAACAAAATTCATTTCAATCATCTTTTCTTTGCCCTTACTTTGTCGATATAATTCAACCAAATTTTTGGGTGTGCGACAGTTACGTGACCAATGGCCCGAACCACCGCAACGATAGCATTGCTCATCATTGTTCTTTTGTTCAGTGTGCCTCTTCTCATCATTATTTTCGTAATTTTTCCTCTTCTGGGAAAAATTCTGATGACCGCCACGATTGATATGATAACCACCACGGAAATGCTGATAACCACCACCGTAATTTCCTCGACCACGTCCACGACCTTGACCACGACCTTGACCACGGCCACGACCTTGACCACGACCACGTCCACGATCATTACTTCGACTATTATCATTATTACATTTGACTGCATTCGCTTCAGGGATTGCAGTAGAACCAGTCTGTCGGGATTCGTGGTTTTTCATCAACAATTCATTGTTTTATTCAGCCAATAACAAACAAGAGATTAACTCTGAATGTTTTTTAAATCTCATCTCCCTATATTGTTGTTGCAATATCATATTTGATGGATGAAAAGTGCTGAATGTTTTCTCCAGCATATTGTATTCGGTGACCGTTTCTCGAGCATATTGTCACCTTATGAACAGTCGAGTTATATTCAGTTACGGATTTAAAATCCTGTAATCTTAAATGCATCCATTCATATCTTGCCTTAGGAAGGATAACAGTTGTCAAGTGGTCAAATCGATATTTCAGATTTTTTCACAATTCAGCGGGATCTTGTTCATTCAAGTATTCATCCCTCAGACCAGCATGAATGTGGTGGCGAAGAACTACCAAAGCTCTTGCCTTATCCTGAGCGCTTGTGGTTTTTACCGTATCAGTGGCGTCACCTGCACCCGTTGTGATTTTTGGGTCGACAATAGTGCCACCCAAACCTTTTGCTTTTAGATGAATTTCTGCGTCTGCCAAGATAAATAATTATTCCCTGAGATGTCAAGGGCAACAAACTCGAGGCTTTGCAAATTCGTCATACTATCATAAAATACAAAAGACGTTTTAATATTCAAATCATAAAGTAAACAAATATATGATGTGAATAACATTAAATTTTCCAATATACAAGTTTCTTGTAAAAAAATACTTTAAAGAAAAATTACAATTAATCTTCTTTTGTATCTTCTTTTGTAAAAATCCTTACGAAAAATAAAGTCCACATCCCGAGGAGTGCCATCGTAAAAATAACAGTAATCAAAAGATCAATCATCAGGTAGAGCGACATCTTTCTATCACAAAATATATTTCATAATAAACATATAGTATAACATAAAAAATATTGTAATTAATCACTCTCGTAAAATCTTGGTAAAAACATAATTCATATATAGATAATTATTGCCGTGAGTAGAGTAAGAATCATGAGATCAATCATCGTATATAGCAACATCCTTCAAAATATAAAATATATTTCGATAATCATAATAATGAAAAATATTACAATTAATAACTATATTTTGGAAACAACTGTAAAAAATATATAAACATCACGGTAAATAAAGTAAGAAGTGCAAGATTCATCTTTGTATAAAACGACATGATTCTATAATAAGAAAATCATAATAATAAGAAGATGGATAAATTTAATTTCTCCCAGTGGTAATAAAATTTGTTCATCCGTATAGTCAAAAATTAATTCAAAATATATATGATATATACTTGAGGTATCAATAAAATAAATTA